>CM018692.1:91201724-91811239 GCA_009363875.1 Mikania micrantha
ACACATGCAAATAGAATCCTATGTTATATGATCTCTACATGAGGGTCCCAGGTTATAGTCGTAGGCCAAACCGTTTGAAAACAAATTATGACCTATATTTCTCTATAACCATGGCTCTGATACCAATCTGTCACACCTAGAGCCGGCGGGCTGGATCGACTTTCCCGTCGGGCGGAAGGTTCCCGGGGCGTGATATCGTTGCGATAATCGAAGTGATCAGATTGTTTACATAGCACATGATAATTAAATGAGAAATGCTAACACGACAATGAAATAGAATTACAAAGTTAAATTAAATTGTTTCCTTATAATTTAACTAAGTAAATCTAATCAAAAGAATCAGTGAGTTTATATCTTGTAACTGTACAAGATACAAAAGATGATTCACTGTTTTGTCATCCAAAATTATGCAACACAAATGAAGCTAGGTCTTCTAAAAGTCCACTAGCTTATTTCTTGAATATGGCAACTACACCTGTTGGTCACCTGGGAAAACATGCATTTAAACAAAGTCAACACTAGGTTGGTGAGTTCATACGCCCCTTTTCTAATCTTAACTGATTTTAAACTCTCGGGGCTGAGAAACATGCTTAACTTTTATTTACTTAAAAGTTTCGTTTAGCATATTGTTTATACTTTGATTAGATAATATTGCTTGGTTTATTATCATTTATCATTGTATGCATGCTTGTATGATCATGATATGATAAGAACAACTAAGATGAATATGATAATATAATTTCATAACTCATCAACACAATAGAATAACATAGTTGCAAGATTGTATCTTACCACACTTAGTTATTCTTACAAGAACGAACATTGAGATAATCATAGGTGAACATGATGACAACAACAACACACATGAATGACATGAAGATAATATATCTTCATAACATCATTCGACACCAAGTTAACTAAGTGTAATAAGACAAGTTCTTATAACACTCTGCTTTTAACTTGGTGCATACTACAAGATAACATGAAACAAGTATCATCCACCACCTGAGTCGATTAAGTGTAGTAAGACTAGTTCTTACCACATCTTAGAGACAACAGGGTGACTCTATGGAACAACAATGAATGATAATCATGATAATGTAACTTCATGATAACCACATCATTCACACAACAATTAACATAACTTAATAAGACAAGATCTTATTCAACTTTGTTAACAACAATGAGAAGAAACAACAACATTGAGGAACACAATACAATTGATTACTGTTGAACTGTCTGCATTATATCATTTCAATCATGTGCCACGTATTCAAGTTGATCATTGTAAGTCCCTTTCATAAATCGTTGACCAGTTAGTTTGATGTGACTAAACTGACGATAGCATAGTGGTACCATAGTTTTGACAAACCTCTAGCTTGTAGGGCTAGTATGTTGATCGTATTGATTCATTGGCCGGTAACGTATGACTGGTGACAGGGCGACTTCAAGTCAGGGTCTGGAAAGCGACACATGGTGATATTAATCTGCAGTGAAATTGTAATTAATCCATAGTTACCCATTGACTAGTAGACTGAATTTTCTCTCATTTCATATTTCTAGTAACCGTCTCGATGAGGCCTACGGTAATACAAAGTGGTAGAGGTAAATCGGATGCATTGTAATCTGATTACGTGAGGATTGCAATGGATTCCTTTTAGGCTCTATGCACTTCAAGTTGAGAACAAATATCAATTGGTTAACTAACTCTCTTATGTTTAGCAGTGATTAACAGTTAACCCCACAAGTAATAGAATAATAACAAGGATCAGATTAAATTAATCTAAATTCCTTAACACATTAAGGGTTTATCAATACTCGGTTTGATAACTAAACCCCTCTTATTATATTATCCTACATATGATACAATGGGTGATGAACACAAACGGACGGGTGAAATGATAATGGGTATCTATAGTTGTATTGCAAGTGGTGTTAAGTTCTAATAGATATGTGGTGGGATGTTGGCTGGGGCTTGTTCTCCTACATATGCCCTATATATAAGCATAGCTAATAGGATGAGATACTACTTGTAAATACAACTATGGATAGGCCATTGGGTGATCAGGTAAATCAAATACTTACCAGTAACATGTGTGACAATGGGATTGTATATGTGAACAAATCAAGGTTTTCAATTATCAAACTTATGAACTCACCAACCTAGTGTTGACTTTTTTAAATGCATGTTTTCTGAGGTGACGAACATGTGTAGTTGCCATATTCAAGAACTAAGCTAGCGGACTTTTAGAAGACCTAGCTTCATTTTGTGTTGCATACTTTTGGATGACAAAACATTGAATCATCTTTTGTATATCTTCTACAGTTACAAGATATAAACTCATTGATTCTTTTGATTAGATTTACTTAGTTAAATTATGAGGAAACAATGTAATTTAACTTAGTAATTCTATTTCATTGTCCTGTTAGCATTTCTCATTTAAATATCATGTGCTATGTAAACAATCTGATCACTTCGATTATCACAACGATATCACGTCCCGAGAACCTTCCGCCCGACAGGAAAATCGATCCAGCCCGCCGGCTCGGGGTGTGACACCTTTCTGTCTTATTACCTTAATCGGTTAATATGTCAAATGTGAGGGATTTGAGAACCGAATCTTTAAGCAATCGATTGTAGCATCAAGATGAAAGTGGTAAGCATCTTCTCATCTTTTCTACAATTCTGAATCAAGATAACCGATTAGAGCAAATTATGATGAAATTTGGCTCCAAGTTTGAATGGTTGAAATCTTGAATTTGTTCTTTAAATAGGAAGCCGCTCTCAATCGGACCCTCACCCCTCATCGTTTTTGCTGCTCTTCAATATTGGTATGTATTAGAATAATTTTTGACCTAATTTTTGTTCATAGTTAAACCTTTTTTTGGTTCGAATTTTAACCTAATTTTTGTTCAGACCACGATCACTCTTCCATCGCTTTGTTCTTTGAAGCTGAGACAGAAATTGGTACTCCTCAATAACCTATTTCATTTATGTATGATATGTTACTAAAATCAGAAATTAAAGTTCTATTTGGTTCAAATTGGTCAGGTTCTATTTGGTTAAAATTGGTCAAGTATGTATGATCTGTTTAAATATGTATATATATATATATGTATGTTTAAGTATGTATGTACGTATGCATGTATGTATGTATAAGTATGTATTGCTCATTTCTGTTTGAAATCGTTAGATTTAAGTCTGACTTTTTAGAGATGATTAGTCTCCAACGTTGAATTTAGGTAGAATGTGACTTGAGATCTTTGGATAATTCTGATTTTGAATACTTAAAATCTCAATCATTTGTTGTCAAGAGGTTTAACCGTTAAACCATGAAGGTATTCAACGTCATCAAGAATGGTTAGTAAGCATAAATTGTTGTAAGTTCTTTAGTTGATAAATTAAGTCAGGAGTGTTTGGATCTGCGTTAAAGTAACTAATTATTGGGTTCAAATAGGATTAAGGGTGTATACAAAACAGACTTGCACATCTACAAAAACCAAATATAGTGTATTAGATTAATATAATATGTATTGCAATACCACTTGTACGCCATTTTCCGTTCTTTTGTAATACTCAAAGATTCCGGCTTAGAAATTTTGCAATTTGTTAAATTCAATTCACATGAAATGAATCCCTTCAACTTTTGACAATTTCCTTTGTAGGTGTGATTATTTGTTGTTAATATACTGAAACTTTGTTAACTTTTGTTAATCAACTGAGATTTGAATTGGTCTCTTACTAAGAAGAAGTAATTGATCCACTGAAACTCTTAATGTCACTTATCTTTTAAATAACTACAGATTCATTAAACCATCTTAATCTGATGACAAATAATCGATGACAGTACATCAGGTAACACTTTTGATTTCTGTTCACCACAGCACACCTTATCAAGCACAAGCATTAGAAAACCCAATTTAATAAAATCAATCGTAAGAAACATTATAGGAATATGAGTCTTGACTTTACATACGCTACCCAAAAATGGATTAATTGATGGAAAATAATGATCAGGTACTAGTGGCAAGTTAGAACTTAAGTTAATGTTTGTAATCCAAATTGAATCATGAATCCTCCATTATGGAGTACAAATGAAAGGCAAGTTACCTCATATCTCTTACACCTCATATATGTATTTTGTTGCTTGCTATTCAAAACACACATCCCTTATTTTTATTAAAGGGTTGTTTGAAAAAGATGCCAACCATTTGTGGCAATCTTCAATTATAAAAATATCAAGCTGGAATGACATTCACTAACGTTCATCTTTTATACATTTTGATCCCTCTTAAGTCACTAAATTGGATTAACCCATTTTGTTTGTAGGTTGGCGTATGAGTTTCACACATCGTGTCTGATAAATTTGTTTAGAGGTAACTTAATTTTTCATTCTTTTTATTTTGAATTTTGACTACTGGTTAAAAACTCAATGATTTTTTAATGTTCATTTTCTTTATAATTTAGTAAATTGTTTTATTTAAAAAGATAAGGTCCCCTGAGTTACCTGAAAGTCATGTCTGATTATTATGTTTAGTCCTCATGGGCACTTGCATAAGAAACAACTTCTTTTGCATTAGCATCATATAATATTAGCAACTTCTTTTGAATATCAAGTGTCCAATATGATTACTTAAAATATACTATATTAGTTATAATATACTTATAATTTTAGATTCTGGAAAACCAGCTTGGACTACTTTGGATACGTTTTACAAACTAAGCATAAATTTGGAAAAATGACAAGCCATCATGATCACAACCGAATCGGATATCAGGACTGATGAAATATAAACCTCGATTAAACAAGCCTATAACCAGGCTTTTTCAAGCTGCACGTACCAATAATGCATCTCTTCTTTTACCAAATCAGATTTGCCAATTCTTTAAAGTGGAGCTCACCTCTTAAATGAGCAACACATTGGCATACTAATCAGTTTTAGGCAGATAACATTTTCTGTTGTAGGTGTAGCATATATTTAGTGTATATTACAATAGCCTCAATGTTGTTTACGTAGATGACACAAGTTTGTAGGTTTTATGATGAATGCTTAAGAAAGTAAGTTCCCTAACATTATTTGAAACTTGACTTATTCCTAGCTCAATGAATTGTTTGACTATTAATAAAATGTCCAATATTCCCTTCATTGTGTGTTAAGAATGTTGATGATTTGTGAAGATTAAATGTGCATATAGTAAGTTTTATTTTTATTTTTTTAATCATCTAATCAATTTGAAGTTACAAAATTGATTTGAGACTGAATCAGTATGTATATATGTATGTTTAAGTATGTATGTATGTATGTATGTATCAATTTGTATGTATGTATAATTGTGTATGTTTTAGGCTACTGTGTGTTTACAAAAGTGATTTGAGACTGAAATATGGTGTAATTTAAAGTTGCTAAGAAATAAAATATGCATATTTGACCAATTTTTTAAAAGTTCCATACATAGCTGGTCAATTCAGCCCTCTACCACACCCCCTGGTCAACTTTTTGAAAGTTACTTTAACTTTCTATTTAAACCAGTTCAAGGGTTAACAAAGAGGGATGACAAAGACATAGCAATTTTTTTGACCCATTAAAACAATTACTAACTTACTTGATCATTTGTGTAATAATCTGCTGCTATGTATGCTGGCTTTATAATTAGTTTATATCATGTATGTACGCTGGTATGAACATGCCACAGTAATGAATGCCAAGACTGCCATAATGTTGTATGTATGTTCTGTTTACATACATAGCTAATCAATGCAGCTATAATGATGGCCAATGCAGCCCCTTCCACAGCCCCCCGCCACACCACAATTCCATACCCCAAATGATGCTGCAACGCAGCAGGCTCAACAACAACAAGAAGCACATCATCAGCAGAAACAACAATAGGGGAGAGATGGGCCCACCTTCTCAATAGAACTACAAACGGCTTGCTGGAAATGAGCCTCTTATAAGAACAAATTGAGATTAATATTTATTTGGTGGGTTTGGTTGTTTGGGCTTTATGTCCGTGAGTTTTAATGTTTCATAGAGGCTGAATCCTGTATTTATTAAACAAGGAGCTGAGTATGTTGTAGAATCAATGAATTTTTACCAAAAAAAACTGTGGTCATTCTATTCATTGCAGGTTAGAAATTCACTGCACGTAGGATATGATTGCCAGTTTCATAAAAAGAGGTAACAGGAGGTTTAACATTGTTTTGGATTTTCTTTCTTTTAATCACTAATAAGCTTATTCTAGCTTATGTGCTTTTATGATCTGCTCTGTGTCTCTTGCGGTTCACGCTTAAATCAAAGAAGAACACCAATTTGTTTGTTGATATCAATTCACGCAAGTTCAACTTAGGTAATCATCTGCATTTTTCTTGCTTGAAATTTTTTTCTTGCGTATTTTGTGGATTTAGCGTCATTGCAGTTGTACAATTCTGTTAAAAATCACCCGGTAAGAATTTTGTATCAATCTATTCGTGTTTAAAGCTTATCGATTCTTCGCTTTTCGGTTCGCATTTCCTGTTTTGAATCATATTTATGGATTTGGTATGACCTTTTATAAACAATAAGAATAATACAATGAGTTAGCTGATAATTTTTTTTTTTGCTATTAAACTATGTTTGAGGATTATTATGGGTTTCTAGATGTGCATCTTCAAACAATCATGAGTTGAATAAGAATCAGATTTCAAATAATGAACTGATTATATCTAGGGATGAACCTAATCCTTTTTCAAAAAAACGTATTGTATTAAACAATTAAAACTTATATAAAAAGGTACTTTTTGAAAGGTTTTGCTCTCATATATCATGAGTTCTTCAAAAGCAAGGTGACTCAACATGGTTAAATATAGTGAATTATATGTGTAAGATCTTGAAATCATTATTAAATTGTGCTTGATGAACATAAATTGCAAGTCTATGGATTTGTCTTTTGTTTTTGTTTACATATATGATATTCTTCAAATAAAATATAGGGAGGTCATCAATAATTTAATTTGTTACACTAAATTTTTTCAAGTATGTATGTTCGGTTTATAGTTCTATAATACCAATTCCCAAAAAAAAAGTTGGCCCGTAAATATAACCTTAACTTTAGTTAAATTACAACATATGTAGTTTTCGTGATCTCTGTAAAAAAAAACTTGAATAACTAGATGACCTTTTTATAGAACATCCCTTTTGTCAATTACTAATGATTTAATTTTGTGTTATCTAAACATTTGACCTCTTTATCCATGAAGTTTTGATTATATGTAGGTTGGGGAACAAAGGAGGAATTGATCATTAGGATTCTCACCTGTGGAATGGAGCTCAATGCAAAAAGATTCTAGAAACACACTCTGAAACATATGGCGAAGATCTTATAAATCTAGACTCTAAGCTTTCAAGTGATTTTCAGGTTACTTTGGCCATTTTTATTTTTGTTCCATGTATATTGCTTCTTATTTTCCTTGCATACATGTGTTTTATGGTTTTGGTCCATTTCATGTTGGGCAGGAGAGTTCAAGAAACACATTGTAAATTGTTAAAATAACAAGAAACAAGAATTACGTATGTTAACATAAGTACTATATATATAATATATATATATATATATATATATATATATAGATGATTGATAAAATAACAAGAAACAAGAATCACGTTGTAAATTGTTACCGCCGCTGCATCGCGCGGGTTCCTTCTAGTATATATAAATATATATATAGGAAGGTTCCCAAAAAGTCTATTTTGCCTAAGAAGCTAAAAGGATTTTAAAAACTTGAAAACCGACTCAAACAAACCCGATTGAATTAATTTTTACTCATTGGAACCGGCTAGGGGGTCGAACCTTAAAACCCAAACCTTAAATCGTAAACAATAAACCCTAATACTAAAACCAAACATTAAAAACAAATCTTTAACATAAAGATACAACTAAAAAGCTAAAAACCAAGCCCTTAAAACACAAAATCTAAATCTAGTTGTTAAAACGAAAACTTAAAAACTTATATTGTAGGGTTCGATGAGACGGTTCCAATGCCATCGAAATGAGTTCAATCGGAGTTCGTTTGGGTCGGTTTTGGAGATTTTAAAAATCCTTTAGTCTTCTTAGGCAAAATATACTTTTTATTTGATCTTTCCCCTATATATTATATATATATATATATAATATATATATATGCATATATCCATATTTATATGTACATGCATTTATTTATCTTGATAAAATCAAGTATACATCTACACTTTATAATTAATATATATTCACCAATTTATAATTCATATATGTATTAATTAATACTATATACCATTGTTTTATTTATATAGATCATATATATATATATATATATATATATATATATATATAGGGTAAAGATCCTATAATAACCCTCTCTTATTGCATAACCCGAAATAACCCTGCAAGATGAACCCGAATCTTTGGTTTTTTTTTTTCAAAATCTTAGTTTTACATGTACAAAAATATGTTCTTTTATGTGTTTGAGCAAATTCTTTTTCGTTTGTGATCCTACATCAATGTAATCTGCCTTACAGCAGTGTAATATTTACATCAATGTAATATTTACACTGCTGTAAGGCAGATTACATTGATGTAGGATCACAAACGAAAAAGAATTTGCTCAAACACATAAAAGAACATATTTTTGTACATGTAAAACTAAGATTTTGAAAAAAAAAACCAAAGATTCGGGTTCATCTTGCAGGGTTATTTCGGGTTATGCAATAAGAGAGGGTTATTATAGGATGCGGATCCTATATATATATATATATATAGGGAAGAGATCAAATGATAATCCACTCTAATTAAGATAACTCTATAACTCAAATCCAATGGTTCAAATTTTCTAGATTTAACAAGATAATGACATGTGTCACTAATTACTTTTAAACACACAAGGTTATTTTAGTCTTTTCTTTTAATTAAAAACATCAGATTTAACAAAAGAATAAAAGTGTCACACTCTTAAAAAACCATCTATTTTCCTATTTTAAAATTAATGTTTCCCCCTATTATTTTTAGACACTTATGACTTTTTTATACTATATTATTTTTTTATAAAAATTACACCATTAAACTCGTTATATTTTTCTCGTTAATTCCATTATAGTCATGCCAATTTTTTTCGGACATTCGTAATTAACGTAAAAAGCTTAAATAAAATAATTCTCCCCTTTTTCAAAAATTTTGCAACATAAAATTTTTTCCTCATCTTAAATATAAATTACAAACTTATTTTTTATTATAAAAATTAGTTCATTAAATAAATTTATATCAAATAAGATAAAAAGTTGAATAATTGTAACGTAAAAAAAATAATAACTTACAGCTCGTTACATCTGTTTAATTACGAACACTTGGAAAAATTTAGCTTGTTACATCAATGTAATTATGAACACTTTAAAAAAATTTCACGATTTTTTTAAATAACAAAAACTTCTTATAAAAAATAATAATTTACAGCTTGTTACACCAGGGTAGTTATGAAGCCTTTGAAAAAATTCAGCCCATTGCATTAGTGTAATTACGAACACTTTAAAAAATTCAGCTCGTTACATCAGTGTAATTATGAAAATTTTGACAAAACTATACTTGAATTAAAGATAAAAATGTGACAAAAATTAATGGCGCAATTTTAAAAAAAAATAATAATATATATAAAAGTTATGAAGGTTTAAAAAATTGGAAGAAAATTTTTTATTTTTAGAATGAAATCAAGTACACCTAGCAAATTTCCAAAATACCCTTAAACAATTCTCAACCACTCATTTTCCTAAAATTAATATGGATCATTCATTTCAAATTCATTATATTAGACAACCAATCAATTTGTGCTATAATGTTCTCTCAATTAGAGCTGGTTACCAATTGATCCATCCCCTATATATATATATATATATATATATATATATATATATATATCTTTGATACAACCAAATAACACATTTCAACCAATAACTCATTTACACATAAGCATTTTATTAAATTATTAAAAAGGATATGATAGTCATTTTCACCACAATATAAGATAGGGACAAATTTATGTTTTTTTACTAGTTGTACTACTTTAACTTTTTAAATTCATTATTAATTACTTATAGACAAATTAAGTTTTCATATTTCTTTCTTTAAAATCACCACATCTATGTAGAAGACGTATTTTACAACTGAGTATTTTTAGTAATGTATATTTTTACAATCAATGAACTTAATATTTATTTTCTTATGAGGGTTACAATGATGTAAATAATGATTTTTTTAATTTCAAATTTTGTTGTTTCTTCTTTTTAGGATAGTTATAATGACGTAAATAATGTATTTTTTTTTATTTTTTTTATGTTTTTTATGTAAATAATTTTTTTTTGTTCCTTTACATTCATGTAAAATGCTTTTTGAATGATTTTTTTCTTGCAATTTTTTTTCCTTTTTTAGGTCATGATTTTAAATGTATTAATTATTTTTGTAGTGAACTTTTTAATACGTTAATGTTGTATTATAATTACAATAATGTAAGTAAAATTAAAATAGTACCAAGATCATGGATAGTACTATTGTTGGTATCCTATTAGTTATATTACAATAATGTAAGTTGTATGTACGAACGTATAAATTGAATAACTTTAAAAAATTGGTTACACCATTGTAAGTTGAAAGTAAAAAAAAGTAAGGAAATAAATAAATATGTTACAACACTGCAAGTTTAAACAAAACTTTATATTTTTATAAAGAACAAAGTAGCAAGATTATGGATAGCACCATTGTTTGGTTTGCTCTTTTTGTTTGAACTTGGTTCTTCCTCATAACCTTATTTTTCTAAAAAAATTGCATCATTGTATGTATGAACGTATTATTTTTTAAAAAAATTGCACCATTATACTATAAAATTAAAATAATGTGTTACGTTTATGTTCATTACATTGATGTAAAGCGAGATATTTGAAAAAGAAATAAAATACTAGTTTAGATTAAAAATGGAATTAAATATAAAAATTACATCACTGCAAATAATAAGTTACATTTCTGTAAAAAATACGTTACTTCATTGTAAAGTACGTCAATGTAAATTAGATCACTATAATTTACCATTGTTAGAAAAAAATTTCAAAAATTTATATCTTTAAACTCGTTACAATGGTGTAAATGCATGGCATCAAAAAAACACAAAAAAAATAGTTGAGACTGTAACGAAATTAAATGTGTCACATCACGTTAAATTGAATAAAAAATGTGTTATATCACACTGTAAATTACATCAATGCTAATTATATCATTGTAATTTACTATTGTTAGAAAAAATTTCAAATAAATTTGTTATCTTTAAACTTGTTACAATGATGTAAATACATGGCATCTAAAAAATAAAAAAAATAGTCAAGATTATAACGAATTAAAGAGAAAATGAGACGAGTATAATGGTGCAGTTTTAAAAAAAAATAATATAGTATAAAAAGTTATGAATGTTTAAAAAAAGAGGGGTAACTTTATATAAAAAATTAAAATATATTAACAATTATTTTAAAAAAGAGAGAGTGGTCTGGCATGTATACATAAATAGGATTTTACAACAATACCCTTCTGTTATTAAAACCTAATATAATATATTTTTTATAGTTAAGTTGATACCAACCATTGGATCTAAAATTAGATTCAGTTAGATTTAATTAATGAGTTATCTCATATTTGAAGGATTATGAAAACTTTCATGCCCTATATATTGTAGGACCAGTTTGGAGCCTGGAAACAACCCGGTTCCTATGTAGATCTGCTCGACAGCCTCTGGAATAGTGCGGAATCCTATTCACCAATCGAAACCAACATGCCCCGTGGCGATCCGAGGGTGAGGAGTGAACGTTTGGATCAAGATCGAACACCACGGGGTTAGAAACGAAGTTGGACAGGGAAGAACCACTCAAAACCCTAGGGGTATGACACTGGAATGCTCTGGAAAGAGAGGAGGCTCGGGAAAGTTAGGTTTGAATCTGTTTGAACAGGTACATATAGACTGTACTCATTCGTCCGAATGAGTGGCCAAAACAGCTCATTCGGCGAATGGCTCAGCCGAATGAGCTTGGTCAACCGAATGAGTCATGCTGATGACTCATTCGTTCGCTCTAGTCATTCGCTAGGCGTTCATTCGCCCGAATGACCTCATTATTAGGGTCATTCGTACGAATGGGTCTATAAGACATATATAATCAAGGTTAAACATAATCAAACACATATAAACTTGAATAAACATTAAGTACAATATAGAAAAACTGATTTCATTAATAACATAATCTTTATACATCAAAGATCATACAAAAGCTGAACTAGGGACATTTCATGCACTAACATACTCCCCCTTGGACCTAGTTCTTCACTATGCAACATCCTTCTTGAAATACTTGTCTGATATAGCTTTCCAGTCTGTTCCAGCATGAATTCCAAAAACAATGCAGATCTGGAATACTCTCATGTATTGCAGTGCTTGTTCCATGTCTTCAACATCAAAGAAGATCTGACATCTGCACAAAGCTTTCACATCATTGTGAGACAGATTCGTCAGCCACATCGGATCAAATATACGTTTAGTATCCCACTTGTTGTCCTTGCACAACACAATCACAGCCTCTGCAGTTCGCCCATCATAATACCACCATCGGAAGCTGTCCAAGAAGTCCTGACGAATGGGTCTATAAGACATATATAATCAAGGTTAAACATAATCAAACACATATAAACTTGAATAAACATTAAGTACAATATAGAAATACTGATTTCATTAATAACATAAACTTTATACATCAAAGATCATACAAAAGCTGAACTAGGGGCATTTCATGCACTAACATATATATATATATATATATATATATATATATATATATGGGATAGTTCGAATGTAAACCATTCCTTATTGCGATAACCGAATAACTACATCTTATTACTTTGGGGCCCACGTTAAAGTAAATCTAAAGGTGTAGGTTTTTTGTTATTTTTTTTGTTAATGTAAGTGAGCCCTACATTAATTAAAAAATAGAAAAAACCTACACTTTTAGCTTTATTTTAGTGTGGGCCCCAAAGTAATAAGATGTAGTTATCCGGTTAACGCAATAAATATGGGTTAATATTTGATCTTCTCCATATATATATATATATATATATATATATATATATATATATATATTGCACATATTTTATTTTGAATTTAAATCCAACTATAAACTTTAGTGGGAACTTTTGTTTATTAAACTTTCGATACAATTTCGTGTCATTAAAACCTTAAATGTTACATGGATTTCGATGTTAAGTGGCTAGATTCGATGTTTCAAAGACATATTAAGTATTTTTTTGGTTGAGAAATGTCTAAATAATCATGAAATTGGTTCCTTTTTACCAGAAAAAAGTCAAAAAAATAAAAATCTAACTAGGCTGCCTAGACCCCCACCCCGCCTAGGCACCGCCTAGGCTAAAACCGAGACAGTAGAGGGGCAGATGACGCCGCCTAGACTTATTTTTACAACAGTGCTTAAAACCTTAATACCCAACCTTATTACCTTTTGAAAATCATAAGAACCATCTTTGTAATTACCACCTAAGTATATTACCAAGTTTACAATTTCACATTCACTTTACAACTTCGGTTTCAAGATGCCAAGGTGTGGTTTTTTAAATTGTTGTGTTGTTGATTGTGTTACTGTATTTTTAAGTCTTTTGTTACAAAATATATATATAGGGAATATATAAAATAGAAACCATGTGTTAGTGTGAAAGCTATGGAAACTCAAATGTGTGGCTAATATTCTGCCACGTTATTGGCCTCTTTAAACATATAAGAAGGGCATAGTCGTAATTTGACCATTTTGTATTATAACCATCATATTAATTTTCTCCCCTAAGCATGTTCAGATGAGAATGCAACACATTTTTACTTGTCATAAGGCTTCAAATACCCCCTGTTTTAATTTTTTTCAAAGAAGTGTATCTGTTAACATTCAAACCAAATGAAAGATTGGTTACGTGTGTTTTACGTTGTACCAAAGATTTGCTTACCATCTCAATATTTTATTTTTTTAATTACTAACTTAATAATTTTTTTCCTAACAGATTTTTTGGTTAACAAAGTACATCATTTTCATTTCTATCTTTTTGTAATATGGTGGCATGTTGTCTTTACACATCATGTGTTTCATTAACTAAAAGCTCTTTGTGTGTAAATAGTCAAAATATCAACATGCTTTTCTATTCTAAAAATTATTATTCACGAAATCTTCATGCCACTATCTTTTCAAGTTTTTCTCTTTCATTTTGAATTTCCAAAGCTATTTTTCTATACTTGAAGTGCTCTCATTAAGTTTTTTGTATTCATGAACGGATTCCATACTAGATCTTATTACCTTTGATTCCTTGTTAGCTAGATACGGCGAGGAATCGTTCATTATATTAGATTTAGAAGGTGATATTTTTTTTAAATATTTAATTTTGTCATCATTAATGTTGTATCATTTATAGCTCACTTTTTTTTATGTTTTTCTCATGTTTTTTTTTGCAATTTTAACATAATGAAGTATATCCGTTAAACGAAGATTCCGTTGATGTTGTTGATGATAGTGATGGTTATGTTCCATCCCTTTTTGTTATGAAAAATGTAGTCAGCTACCACCGCAAATTGGTAATCTGACATGGGTTTATATAATTTCAAGATTTTATGTTAATTTGGTATATTTGTAGCCCTGTAAAATTAGTTGGCACTAACATTTTTTCTTAAATTTTGGTGTGTGCTCCAACCAAATATAGCAATTCCGTTAAACGGAGTACCAAGTGATGTTCTTGATGAGGGAGACAAGTATCTGCCTTTGCCTCTTGGCAATGAAGGATCAACAGCCGAACAACCGCAACTTCCCAGTAACATATCTGGTTTATATGTTTGTTCCACCATTTTACATTGTCTAACATATACCTTTTTCTCTTTTCAAGATGTTGAAGATTTGGAAGGTTCTTACACATTTCTAACTCCTAATGGCACTAAGGTTTAATGTCTCACTCTAGACATTGAGAGTAAACCAACCGTAGGTGCTATATGTGGTTATTGGAGTGACTTTCTTAGCATATACAAGAATTATGCTGAAAGGTCGGGTTTTTTTTGTTCATGTTGGTCAACCCAAGAAAAATAAAAACGACAAGATCACACAAAAAGACTTGAGATGCAACAAAGCTGATAGATCTCAGCCTAAGTGAAAAGTTGATATGTTAAATGAATATTCAAAGGAAATGATGTTACTAATGTTTTTCTGGTTCACGAATTTTTACACCGTTAATGCACATACGTTTTTTACATATCTCTAAATAGACTTCTTTTAAGTATGTTACATATGATTTATGGATAACTTACATTCCTTACACAAGGTGTTATATATAACAACTTAGATAGCTTTTACTCGGAACAACTATGTTACATATGATTTATATATAAATTATTGTTGTTTTTACATATTACAAATGTGCTACATACGTTACAAATTAATGCTTAACATATTAATAACTTAGTTTGTTTGCTTCATTTATCGCAGCACACGTTACAAATTACAACTTAGTTGTTAATGTTTTACATATTACAACTGTGTTGCATATGTTACAAATTAATGTTTTATAGTGGGACTACAGATGAAACAGTAGGAATATATGGATCAGCTCGTGTGATGGAGGGACCCGAAAAAGCTGTAGTGAAAACTGCAGCATGAACACCAGAGGAGGTCAGAGGGGCAATAGAAACACGTGAAGGAATAGCCCGTGACCTGGTCAGTGAAGAAACTGCATGTGTTGCAGCTGATGTCACAGTAGTTGCTGCAACATAAGACAGTTCTGACCGCCTCTGTAGGACAAACTTAGTCCTTCTTCTCTTGGCAGGAGGAGATGATGTGGCCTGAACAGTAGTAGCAACAATAGTGATAGCTGCAGTTGTCACACCCCGAGCCGGCGGGCTGGATCAACTTTCCCGTCAGGCTGAAGGTTCTCGGGGCGCGATATCGTTTGATAATCAAAGTGTTCAGATTGTTTACATAGCACATGATATATAAATGAGAAATGCTAACATGACATTGTTACATAATTACAAAGTTAAATTACATTGTTATGTTCATAATTTAACTAAGTAATTCTACCAAAAAGAATCATTGAGTTTTCTATCTTGTAACTGTACAAGATCTACAAAAGATGATTCACTGTTTTGTCATTCAAAAGTATGCTCAACACAAAATGAAACTAGGTCTTCTAAAAGTCCTCTAGCTTAATCCTAGTATGCTGGTGACTAAACATGTTCATCACCTGATAAAACATGCATTTAAACAAAGTCAACACTAGGTTGGTGAGTTCATAAGTTTAGTAATTGAAAACCATTGATTTGTTATCATACATAGTCACAATGTCATACATGAGTCTTGTTAATGTTTGCTTCATCTGTCTCACAAAATGGCCTCTTCATAGTTATATTTACAAGTAGTATTTCACCCTATCAATTACGCTTATATATAGGGCATACGTAGGGGAACAAGCCCCAGCCGACATACCACCACATACTTAATAGAACTCCACACCACTTGTAATACAACTATAGATATCCATTTCCATCTCACATGTGTTCAACCCGTTTGATATTCACCCATAAGATTGTGTTCATCACCTAGTGTGTTATATGTAGAATAATAGAATATGAGGGTTTAGAGTTATCAAAACCGAAGTGTTGATGAACCCTCAATGTTTTAAGGAAAATAGATTTATTAAATCTTATCCTTGTTATTATTCTCTCGTTGAGGGGTTAACCGTCAGTCACTACTAATAATAGAAGTGTGAGTTAACCTATTGATATTGTTCTCATCTTGAAGTGCATAGAGCATAAAAGGAATCCATTGTGATCCTCAGGTAATCAGATCACAATGCATCCGATTTACCTCTATCACATTTGTGTTCTCATAGCCTTCAACGAAACTACTACTAGTAATGTGACATGAGAGAAAATCAATTCCTCAGTCTACTAGTCAATAGAATCGAAGGATTAATTACCATTGGTTACTGCAGATTAATATCACCATGTGTCGTTTACCAAACCTGACTGATGTCTCCCTATCACTGGTCATACGATACCGGCCAATGATAATGTTGCAATCAATGTACCGACCTCACTCGCCGGCGGTTTGTCAAACCTATGGTACCACAACGTTATCGTCGGTTTAGTCCCACTAAATTAACTGGTAAACGATTCGCTGATGAGGGACTTACAATTGAACTTGAATACATGTACACATGATTGTTGTGATATAATACAAAAAGTTTAATAGTAATCAATTATTGTTGTGTTCACCATAGTCATCATCTCAGTGTTGTTTGTTCTCAGTGTTATGTGTTCTAGTAGTCTTTAACAAAGTGTTATAAGAACTTGTCTTATTACCCATGTCCAGCCAAATGGTGATATCGGGTTCCAGCCCAGAACCATAGTGGTTTTCTGTGGTTGTGTGTTTTAGGACTAGTTTCGGGGTATAGGGTTCAAAGAAAAAGGGCTTTAACCGGTTGGGGTAGTGGATCAAACAAAGGGTCACAAAAACCCTAGTTTTAGCAACTTTGAGACTCAGATTACCTCGGATTCTGTTGGTTCTACTTCCGATCTGTTGTACTTTCGTTTAGAGGATGATTGTAGCTTCGATTTGGCACCAAGATGAGGTGATTTTGTCAAGAAATGAGGGAGTTCTTGGTGTTTAAAGGTGAGAAAACCCTAGAGAGAGAAAGTTCCGGATTTGGGGGTAAAGAGAGAGAGAGTAGATGAATTAAATGAGGAAGAAGCCTCATTTAGGGCTTTTATAGCACGGTTGTGTTCGGGTTCGTTTCGTTTGCTCGGTTTCCGATTTCGTTACGTTTCCGGCGCGTAACACACCTATTTTACGTATTTAAATAAAAGAGATTTATTTTTGGGTTTTTATGGTGGTAATTCCTGGTAAATCTTTTAATTCTTTTATTTTATTATTTTTAGTTCGTTTCGTTTAGTCAGAGCGTTCCGCCATCGCACGTATTCGTTCGAATCGTCACCCGAACGAATCCGACCACGGTTTCACTTTCTGATTCTTGTTTTCAACTTTTCAGTCATCATTTCAGACATTAAACTCACAGATATGTTTGTGTGAATCGTCATCCACGCAAACACACTGTCAGTTTGTTATTCTGAAACGATACTGAACTTATGTTTTGAATTGTGTTTCCTCACTGACGGACTCAACTAACTTGCCTGTTCTCACATTGTTTACATTGAATTCTCATTGGTTTCTCACTGAGTTGTCGGCCATCTGATTCCTGTCATCTGTGGACATCAGATCGCAACCGATATGTTTTTGTCATTTGCTTGCACACTGTTGTTTCTCATGAGTTGTTGTATTTACTGTATTTAAGTTTTCACTTAAACACATACCACTGTTGTTTGTTTTCTGAGTTCTGTTTTCACACAAATGTTTACACATTGTATTTACACATAGTAAATAGTGAAAGTACACGTACCGTACGGACTTTCTGGATGATCAGGTACTGGTTGTCACAGTCTCCCCTTGTTAAAGAAATTTCGTCCCGAAATTTAAGCATCATTGTCGGGCACTACTTTTTCAAACAGGTGGGGATACTTTGTGTTCATGTGATCCTCACGCTCCCAAGTAAATTCTGGTCCGTGCTTGGAGTTCCAACGAACCTTCACAATAGGAATACGGCTTCGTTTCAGTCTCTTGATTTCCCGATCCATAATCTCTATAGGTTCTTCAATGAAATGTAGTTGTTCATCCACTTGTATCTCTTCCAGAGGTATGATTAACGATTCCTCAGCGAGACATCTCTTAAGATTGGATACATGAAATACATCGTGTACCCCGCTGAGTTCATCAGGAAGTCTGAGTCTGTATGCCACAGGACCAATCCGTTGAGTTATCTCGAACGATCCGACATACCTTGGAGCTAACTTTCCTTTAGCCCCAAAACGAACCACGCCTTTCCACGGGGACACTTTCAACATGAATCGGTCACCCACTTGGAATTCCAAAGGCTTTCGTCGTTTGTCTGCGTAACTCTTTTGGCGGCTACGTGTTGCTTGTAATCTCTGTTGGATCTAGGCTATCTTATCACTTGTTTCCTGAATAATTTCAGGCCCAATGATTCTGTTATCTCCCACTTCGGTCCAACAAATTGGAGATCGATATTTTCTACCATAGAGTGCTTCAAACAACACACATCCAATAGTGCTGTGGTAGCTGTTGTTGTAGGAGAACTCGATGAGTGGTAAATGTTTGTCCCAACTTCCGCCAAAGTCTAGGATGCATGTTTTCAACATATCCTCTAGGGTTTGAATAGTTTGCTCGCTTTGTCCATCTGTTTGTGGATGATAAGCGGTGCTAAAAATTGACACTTGTCCCTAAGGATTGTTGCAATGATTGCCAGAAACGCGATGTGAATCGGCTGTCCCAGTTAGAAATAGTAAACAGTGGGACACCGTGCCGTACTACTATTTCATCGACATAGAGTCTTGCTAGTCTTTCCATCTTGTAGTTTTCTTTGATCGGTAGGAAATGAGCGGATTTGGTCAATCGATCAATGATGACCCATATAGAATCATATCCGCTGGAAGTATGAGGTAGCTTGGTAATAAAATCCATAGCTATTTGTTCCCACTTCCATTGTGGTATCTCTGGTTGTTCCAGCAAATCTAACGGTTTCTGGTGTTCAGCTTTGACCTTGGCACATGTTAGGCATTTGCCAACATAAGTAGCCACATCTTTCTTCATCCCTGGCCACCAATAGAATGACCTAAGATCTTGGTACATCTTATCAGCACCAGGATTGAATGGAATAACGTGTCTTGTGTGCCTTGTCAAGTATGAGTGTTCGAAGTTCATCTACAGCCAGGATCCAAACACGATCCTGGAAGTAGATAACTCCATCTTGTTTTGTCTAAAAGTGTCTATCGGTTCCACAATCGAGCTCGTTTCTCAACTTGTTTCTTGCCATGGCCTCTTGTTGTGCTTATAGTATTTGATCTCTCAGACTTGTTTTCACAGTCATTCCCATTGCTCGAACGCGCAAGGGTTTAACTCTTTCCTTCTGGCTCAAAGCATCAGCTACAACATTAGCTTTTCCCAGATGCTATTTGATCACACAATCGTAATCGTTCAGGAGCTCGACCCAACGTCTCTGTCGCATGTTAAGCTCCTTCTGATCAAATATGTGTTGTAAACTCTTGTGATCTGTGAAGATAGTGCATTTGGTACCGTACAGGTAATGTCTCTATATCTTTAGAGCAAAGACAACAGCTCCCAGTTCTAGGTTATGTGTTGTGTAGTTCTTCTCGTGTATCTTCAGCTGTCTTGATGCGTTGATAATAACTTTGTCTCGTTGCATTAAAACACAACCAAGTTCTTGTTGGGAAGCATCATAGTATACTAAAAAGTCATCATTGCCCTCTGGGAGTGTTAAGATTGGAGCATTGCACAATCTTTGTTTCAGTGTTTGGAATGCCTCTTCTTGTTTCTGTGTCCACACAAATGGTTCGCTCTTCTGTGTCAGCTTTGTGAGAGGCAAGGCTATCTTAGAGAAATTCGAAATGAATCTCCTATAATAACCCGCCAATCCCAGGAATGATCTGATCTCTGTTGGTGTTGTGGGCACGTGCCAGTTCTTGATTGCTTCAATCTTGGCAGGATCCACGTGAATACCATTACTGTTAATCACATGACCCAAGAATTGAACTTCTCTTAACCAGAATTCACACTTGGAGAATTTGGCATAGAGTTGCTCGTTCTTCAGGAGTTCCAGGATTGTCTTGAGATGTTGTGACACCCCGTAATTTCCAGGTCAGATTATCATTTATTTAAATGTTTATTTTAATGCTTATTGTACACGTGGCACTAGAATTAGATTGATTTAGTGTGACACGTGGCACGACAGTACGAACACTGACACATGACTAGATAATCCGTGGAATTTTAGACAAACAGCACACGCGAGTCAAAACACACGAACGTTGGTGAACGTATAGCACATTGTGTAACACAACACTCGAAACCTCACGGAACACTCACACTTTGAACTTGGAAGTTCAAAGGAGGCCAAACGATAGTTCGTAGACGTGAGAACGGCGACGAATGGATCAAACCCACTAAAATGGGCCTATTGGGCTCACCAGGGAATCTGTCGCGCTACGCGACGGTCCACATGACACTGTCGCGATACGCGACAAGTGGCGGGGGAAATTTGAACGCGGAACTCTCTCGCGCTACGCGAGGGGAACTCTTGAACCTGTCGCGCTACGCGAGGAGACCCAGTTCGCAGAAATCTTTATAAAACCAAGAAAAATCATTACCAGCCACCCTATTCCGCATTTCTCGAGTTCTGATCGACATAATCACCCTCTAACTTCATCTTCAACCTCTGGAACCTCCATTAACAACCATGGAAGCTCAAGTTTGAAGCTTGGAGGCCACATTGAAGACTTGGAGAGCCAAAGGAGATCACCTAGACCACCACCACTCGCTTGGAGCTACGACATTCGAACTTCTGGAGATTTAGGGTCTGCATATTCATCATCCTGGTGTTCAAGGAGCTCAAGAAGGTAGTTCCATACTTAAAAATCACTCTCACATCACCTACACCCACATGCAATGGTTAAAACCCACATGCAAGCACCCATGGCTCACATGCACGAATTTATAATCTGGATTTGTTGATTTTAATGTGGTAAATGATGATCTATGATGTTGTAATGGTGATTTATAATGATCCAAGTTGTTGTACATATGTGGTTATACTTGAAATAAAGATTTATAGCATTTTGAATGCATGCATGTATGATCCATGATGGTAGGAATGATCTTGAGTATGTTGATATGCTTATTGATGATAAAAGAAGGATTACTCATGGTTAGATTTGGCTAAATGGTTAAAATGTTGATATTTGATGAACTTTCTAATAATAGAAACTTTTTGATTGTAAAATGGTGATGTGAATGATATATGGTATCATGCATGCTCATAGATTGCTACTTAAATGTTATTAGAATGATTATGATGTTCAAATGTGATATTGATAATGTTTATGGTCATTTTTGACAAAGTTACTATATTTAGTAACTTTTATGGATGAAATAATGCTAGATGATGAATCGGATTATGTTAGTATGTTTAAAGGATGTTAAATGAGCTACTATGATGATTTGAAACATGAAAATAGGTCTAGAAATGCTTAAATGGTCATTTGATGCAAAAACAACAAAGTTACTATTTATAGTAACTTTATTTTTACAAAACCCGACTTAGGAACATTTTGTTTGATTCAAGCATGTTAAGTAACTTGATATGTTATAACATGAAGTTTAGATGCTAAGTTAGATGGTTTCCGATGTCACGTATGCTAAAATGGAAACTTTCCATTTTAGGAAACTTTTGTGCACTAACATGACGAAAACGACTTATATGAATTCGTATGATGATGTGCTATGTGCTAACATGATCACGTAGGACCATTGAGCATGCTAGAACTCGAACACCGATATGCTTTGTGAACTTTTCGTAAATGGAAACTTACTATAAATAGTAAGTTGTCCATAGACGCGATTTGCGCGTTTTGCACACGACAAACACTTACACGATTGCTACACGAGTCACAAACCGTCACACGGTTCACCAACGGGTCGTTGACTTGACACGGTCAACTTTGGTCAAACACGGTCAACTTTGGTCAAACACGGTCAACTTCGGTCAAACATGGTCAAACACGGTCAATGTGGACCAACACGAGCAAACACGGTCATTGTGGACCGACACGGACAAACATGAACAACCAAGGGTTGTTGGACACAAACATGAGCACTAACACGAACACTAGCACGGTCACTTACACGAACTCACATACGGTATACGATATAGGTTGCCGGTGACCGAGACGTGCTACTTGACGTTCAGGAGCTTACGCTTACACACTACTTCATCACTAAGGTGAGTTTACGGCCCCTCTTTACTCTTTTTCAAATGCTTTTAAATAGGGGGAGAATACTAGTTGCATCGAGTCAAACATTATTACTGTACAAACACTATTGCGTATGCTGGTTTATTGAACAAACATTAAGTGTTGAACTCGTTACAAGCCCTCACAAAGTCTTACCGTTAATGTACGAACAACGTGGTAGGTTTGGATGGATCCATTAGGGAATGACTAACCCCACGGGGCACCATGTTGACTGAGTGTCATAACCCGTGCAAATTCTGACCTAACTTGCTATGTATACGAGGCATAGCGGAGGCAAGAGCAAACAAGTCTAGTTCGGTAGTGACGCACTGACACTTTGGGCCTAGGGCTCGGTACTAACATTGATAAACAGCATGACACACTTTTCATTACTATATGTATATCAAAACCTGTGAACTCACCAACCATTGTGTTGACACTTGTTTTCAAACTTGTATTCTCAGGTAACTAGCAGGCTATGGATGCCAGGAATGCACGTAGGGGATCAGGCATAGGACCTACATGCATTTATTTATGTTTTCATGCAAACACTGTTTAATATGAATATGTATCTTTATCAAACATCGTAGTGTTTAACAACTTTTGATTTTCCGCTGCATATGTCAAACATTTGAATATTCCGCTGCTATATGATGAAATACTTTTTCCGCTGCAAACTATTTTAATTGTGTATGTGTCAAACATTGGATTTGTAAACGCATATAGAGGTGTTCTATATGACCTTGAGCTGTGATTCTGGACACGTCACATCCACGTGGACATTTGCCACAAGTGGGAATTTGGGGGTGTGACAGACTGGTATCAGAGCCTTGGTTATAGGGAACTAGGTTTGCATGTAGTAAACTTAGACTATAGCCATTGCTCAACTGTAGACACTACACGTAGAACTTGCACAATGATGACAGTATTACTTATCGAACTGTTGCTTACTAACTTAAAAAAACATGCAGGATGGCTGACGATAACACTAGCAGGAGCACCGACCGACACCAGATCCCTGATGACATGGCTGCCGAGAGTCGGCGACGCGTCGAGAGCATCGTAGCCCAGGTCGATGCCGAGATGGATCGGAGGGCTAGGGACTCAGCACGGGCTAGGTACTGGGGATGGCTACCTGCCATCATACAGAGCTGGATCATAGAGGAGAGAGTACCACCTTACCGATATCCCGGCGACACCACTCCAGGCCACCGTTTACCACCACTCGGAGTGTCGACAGAGCAGGCGTTTGCGGCACACGTGGCTTGCACACGACAGGTGATTCGGAAGAGTAGGGAACTAACTGATGAGTTCCGGACTCTTCGTGAGAGAAACGATCGTCTAGAAAGGCGAAACGATCAGCTAGAGGAGCGCAACAACAGACTGGAAGCCCAGATGGAGGCTCTACGACTCCAAATGTCCCAACTACTGACCGAGCATGGACAGGTCGTCGATGTCATGCAGGAACACGACGTGCGTATCACCGAGAATCGGACGGACATCACCGAGACTCAGGCCATGGTGCAGGCCAGTGATGCCATGCTTAATGCATGGGCTGCACAGTTTATTGAGGAGCCACCTCAGGAGGATGGTCCTGAATTCGAGGCCGAGGACCTCGAAGAAGAGGACCTTGATGAGGATCCTAATGAGGATCCGGAGGAGGATGATGATGACGGAGACGCTGCTAGCGATATCTCACACGTCTCTATGGATTCGGATTAGAGGACTGTTGTATTTTGTATTTTCTTATTTTGGCCTAGACGAGCGGGATGTGCTCGAAAAACTTATTATGTATTTTCTTTTGAAATCATTGTACTTCAAGCTTATTATTAATGAGAATTATGTTTTGTCCTACTTATTACATGTTGACCATGATAACATAACATCTGACTTGACTACTAGCATGACATATGATCTGACTTCTGACATAACATCTGACTTGACTTCTCTTATGACATTGGCTAATGCTCGAACCCATGCTAACTAACATTCTAACCTTCCGTATAGAACATGTCAGGGAGAGGAGCAAATGCCCTAAGACTCAAACGTAAGGCCGAAAAGGCAAGAATCAACATGATGGTTGAACGCAGATTCAACCGGATGCTCGCTGAGTACGAGGCAAACAAACAGGCCAGCGAAACGAGTGGCACTAACAACGGTACCAACACTTGCCTAACATGACTAACATAGTGTAGCTAACACGCACTAACACACGACATTGGTTTCTGAACAACAGGATCGCAAGGCAACAACAACAACAAGGGATGTTCTTTCAAATCCTTCCTGAACTGCCACCCTCACAAATTCAAGGGAACTGAGGGAGCTGTTGGTATGCTTCGTTGGGTGGAGAAGGCAGAATCTGTGTTCGCCATGTGCGAATGTTCTGAAGAAAACCGGGTCAAGTATGCAACCGGTACACTGGAGGGACCAGCTCTTACGTGGTGGAACACCCATGTTCAAACCTTGGGGTTGGACGGTGCCAACTCCATGTCATGGACCGACTTCACCCGACTGCTGCATGAGGAATATTGTCCTCGTGATGAGATCCGCAAACTGGAAGCGGAATTCTGGGTGCATAAGATGGTGGGATCGGAGATCGAGCAATATTGTACTCGATTTCATGAGCTGTGTAAGCTATGCCCGGCTATGGTGACGCCGGAATACAAGAAGATCGAGCAGTTCATCAGTGGATTGCCCGAGCAATTCCAAAGCATAGTGATGGCGTCTGACATCACCACCATCCAACCACTGATCAGACTGGCTCATAAACTGACCGATCAAGCTGTAGCGCAGGGCAAGCTACCAAAACGAGGCGAGCATGTGAAGCCTCAAGAGAGCCAGAAGAGGAAGTGGGAACCCAGCCACCAGCAAGCTCATCAACCCCAACAACAACAAAAATCTGCACCAGCCAGAGCTTTCACTGCCACCCAACCCGATGACAAGGGGAAGGGTGTATATCAGGGGAAATACCCATTGTGCAACCGATGCTCATACCACCACTCCGGGCAATGCGAACGATACCGTTGCCTGAAGTGCGGAAGACACGGCCATATGGCCAAGGATTGCAGAACAAGATTCCCCATCAACAACAACAATCCCAACCACAACCAGAACCAGAATAACAACAACAACCAGAACACTCTTAGAGGGTGTTATGAATGTGGCAAGCCGGGCCACATGAGGAGGGATTGTCCTCAACTGAAGAAGGCCGGAGGAGGAGCGGCCAAAGGAAGAGCTTTTGTGATTGGCTCGGGAGAAGCCAAGGATGACCCAAACATCGTAACCGGTACGTTTCTTTTAAATAATGTCTATGCTAGCATATTATTTGATACCGGTGCCGATAGGAGCTTTATATCTAGTGAGTTTAGCAAATTACTAGATATTACCCCAACACCACTAGACTACAAGTATACTGTAGAATTAGCCGACGGCAAGTTGATCGAAACGCAACACATTCTTCGAGGATGCGCTATGACCTTGGCAGGTCACGAACTTGAGATCGATTTGATGCCAGTAATACTCGGAAGCTTTGATGTGGTCGTTGGAATGGATTGGTTATCCGCTAACCAAGCTGAGATCGTATGCAACGAGAAGATCGTACGAGTGACGTTGCAGAACGGAGAACAGATCTCGATTCAGGGGGAAAGGCGGGGAGTACCTCTGAACATCATATCATGCATGAAGGCAAACAAGTACCTACAAAAGGGATACACTGCAATACTAGCCCTCATCGCAGAGCAACCAAAGAAGGAGAGGAAGATTGAGGACATCGCTGTAGTCCGCGATTTTCCCGAAGTGTTTCCCGAAGATCTACCTGGACTACCTCCGCAGCGACAAGTCGAATTCCAGATAGACCTTACACCAGGAGCAGCACCGATTGCTAAGGCTCCATACCGACTAGCACCAACGGAGATGCAGGAACTGTCTAACCAGTTGCAGGAACTGTTAGACAAGGGATTTATCAGACCAAGCTTCTCACCTTGGGGAGCACCGGTCTTGTTCGTAAAGAAGAAAGACGGATCATTCCGTATGTGTATCGACTACAGAGAGCTGAACAAAGTGACGATCAAGAATCGATATCCCTTACCACGAATAGACGATCTATTTGACCAATTGCAAGGGTCAAGCTACTATTCAAAGATCGATTTAAGATCGGGTTACCATCAATTGAGGATACAAGAAAACGATATTCCTAAGACTGCCTTCCGAACTCGATACGGACACTACGAATTCTTGGTTATGCCCTTTGGACTGACCAATGCACCAGCCGTGTTCATGGATCTCATGAATAGAGTGTGCAAACCTTATCTTGACAAATTCGTGATAGTGTTCATTGACGACATTCTGATTTACTCTGAGAATCAGGAAGAGCATGCCGAACATCTAAGGCTAGTCTTGGAACTACTGAAGAAAGAGCAACTGTACGCGAAATTTTCAAAGTGCGACTTTTGGATTCGCGAAGTCCAATTCCTTGGACACGTGGTTAATGAACGGGGAATACACGTAGACCCAGCCAAAATCGAAGCCATCAAAAACTGGGAAGCACCCAAGACTCCGACTGAGGTGCGACAATTCCTAGGTCTGGCCGGGTACTACCGGAGATTTATCGAAGGATTCTCAAAAATTGCCCAATCGTTGACGTCCTTGACACATAAAGATAAGAAATTCGATTGGGGAGACAAACAGGAGGCTGCATTTAACTTGTTAAAACAGAAACTATGTACTGCACCTATCCTATCCTTACCGGAAGGATGCGAAGACTTCGTGGTGTATTGTGACGCCTCGAAACAAGGACTCGGTTGCGTGCTTATGCAACGCGAGAAAGTGATAGCATACGCTTCACGCCAACTGAAGGTGCATGAGAAGAATTACACGACTCATGACCTTGAGTTGGGAGCCGTAGTGTTTGCCTTGAAGATCTGGCGACACTACTTATACGGCACGAAATGTACAATCTTTACCGATCATAAGAGCCTACAACACATCTTCGACCAGAAAGAGTTGAACATGAGACAACGAAGATGGGTTGAACTCATAGGTGATTATGATTGCGCCATCAAGTATCATCCAGGCAAAGCCAACGTAGTGGCCGACGCGTTGAGCAGGAAGGAAACAACAAAACGCGTGCGTGCCCTACAACTCACGATTCATTCTGAATTACCAAAGCAGATACGGATCGCACAACAGGAAGCCTTAAAAGCTGAAAATCTCACTCTTGAAGCCATGCGCGGCATGGATAAACAATTGAAGGCAAAGGGTGACGGGGCTTACTATCTGATGGAACGGATTTGGATTCCACGCTACGGAGGATTGAGAGAAGTAGTGATGGACGAAGCTCACAAGAGCCGGTATTCCGTACACCCAGGCTCTGATAAGATGTATCACGATTTGAAGACAACCTATTGGTGGCCAAACATGAAAGCTGAGATAGCAACATACGTGAGTAAATGCCTAACGTGCTCAAAAGTCAAAGTTGAGTACCAGAAGCCATCAGGGTTACTTCAACAACCGGAATTACCAATGTGGAAATGGGAGCAGATTTCCATGGATTTCATCACTAAACTGCCAAGGACGGCAAGTGGTTGCGATACCATCTGGGTTATCGTAGACCGACTGACAAAGTCTGCACATTTTCTACCGATCAAGGAGACTGACAAGCTAGACAAACTCACTCGGGTTTATTTAAAGGAAGTGGTCACTCGACATGGAGTGCCAATCTCAATCATATCTGACCGCGACAGTCGATTCACGTCGCATTTCTGGAAATCCTTGCATAAGGCTCTGGGCACGAGATTGGACATGAGTACCGCTTACCACCCGCAGACGGACGGGCAAAGTGAGCGAACGATACAGACACTGGAGGACATGCTCCGGGCATGTGTCATTGACTTTGGTAGTAGCTGGGAATCTCATCTACCGTTAGTTGAGTTCTCATATAACAATAGCTACCACACTAGCATTCAAGCTGCACCATTCGAGGCACTTTACGGACGTAAGTGTCGATCACCCATCTGCTGGGCGGAAGTTGGAGACAGCCAACTGACTGGTCCAGAACTGGTGCACGAGACAACTGAGAAGATCGTGCAAATACGCAAACGAATGGCAGCAGCTCGGGACAGACAGAAAAGCTACGCCGACAAGCGACGCAAACCGTTAGAGTTCCAGGTGGGAGACAGAGTGTTACTCAAGGTCTCGCCCTGGAAAGGTGTCATTCGGTTTGGCAAACGAGGAAAGTTGAACCCTCGTTACATTGGACCGTTCGAGATTACAAAACGAATAGGCCCTGTAGCCTACGAACTGAACCTGCCGGTTGAACTGAGCAGCGTACACAACGTATTCCACATCTCGAACCTCAAGAAGTGCCTATCAGATGGAACACTTGTTATTCCTCTCGAGGAAATACAAATCGACGAACAATTGAACTTTGTTGAGGAACCAGTGGAGATTATGGACCGGGAAACTAAGAAACTCAAGCTCAGCAAGATCCCAATAGTGAAAGTGCGATGGAATTCGCGACGAGGACCGGAATTCACGTGGGAACGTGAAGACCAGATGAAACAAAAGTACCCACACCTGTTCGCGGAACAGGCAAATACTAGCAACGCAAGTTGAATTTCGCGACGAAATTCTTTCTAACATGGGGAGGATGTGACACCCCGTAATTTCCAGGTCAGATTATCATTTATTTAAATGTTTATTTAAATGCTTATTGTACACGTGGCACTAGAATTAGATTGATTTAGTGTGACACGTGGCACGACAGTACGAACACTGACACATGACTAGATAATCCGTGGAATTTTAGACAAACAGCACACGCGAGTCAAAACACACGAACGTTGGTGAACGTATAGCACATTGTGTAACACAACACTCGAAACCTCACGGAACACTCACACTTTGAACTTGGAAGTTCAAAGGAGGCCAAACGATAGTTCGTAGACGTGAGAACGGCGACGAACGGATCAAACCCACTAAAATGGGCCTATTGGGCTCACCAGGGAATCTGTCGCGCTACGCGACGGTCCACATGACACTGTCGCGATACGCGACAAGTGGCGGGGGAAATTTGAACGCGGAACTCTCTCGCGCTACGCGAGGGGAACTCTTGAACCTGTCGCGCTACGCGAGGAGACCCAGTTCGCAGAAATCTTTATAAAACCAAGAAAAATCATTACCAGCCACCCTATTCCGCATTTCTCGAGTTCTGATCGACATAATCACCCTCTAACTTCATCTTCAACCTCTGGAACCTCCATTAACAACCATGGAAGCTCAAGTTTGAAGCTTGGAGGCCACATTGAAGACTTGGAGAGCCAAAGGAGATCACCTAGACCACCACCACTCGCTTGGAGCTACGACATTCGAACTTCTGGAGATTTAGGGTCTGCATATTCATCATCCTGGTGTTCAAGGAGCTCAAGAAGGTAGTTCCAAACTTAAAAATCACTCTCACATCACCTACACCCACATGCAATGGTTAAAACCCACATGCAAGCACCCATGGCTCACATGCACGAATTTATAATCTGGATTTGTTGATTTTAATGTGGTAAATGATGATCTATGATGTTGTAATGGTGATTTATAATGATCCAAGTTGTTGTACATATGTGGTTATACTTGAAATAAAGATTTATAGCATTTTGAATGCATGCATGTATGATCCATGATGGTAGGAATGATCTTGAGTATGTTGATATGCTTATTGATGATAAAAGAAGGATTACTCATGGTTAGATTTGGCTAAATGGTTAAAATGTTGATATTTGATGAACTTTCTAATAATAGAAACTTTTTGATTGTAAAATGGTGATGTGAATGATATATGGTATCATGCATGCTCATAGATTGCTACTTAAATGTTATTAGAATGATTATGATGTTCAAATGTGATATTGATAATGTTTATGGTCATTTTTGACAAAGTTACTATATTTAGTAACTTTTATGGATGAAATAATGCTAGATGATGAATCGGATTATGTTAGTATGTTTAAAGGATGTTAAATGAGCTACTATGATGATTTGTAACATGAAAATAGGTCTAGAAATGCTTAAATGGTCATTTGATGCAAAAACAACAAAGTTACTATTTATAGTAACTTTATTTTTACAAAACCCGACTTAGGAACATTTTGTTTGATTCAAGCATGTTAAGTAACTTGATATGTTATAACATGAAGTTTAGATGCTAAGTTAGATGGTTTCCGATGTCACGTATGCTAAAATGGAAACTTTCCATTTTAGGAAACTTTTGTGCACTAACATGACGAAAACGACTTATATGAATTCGTATGATGATGTGCTATGTGCTAACATGATCACGTAGGACCATTGAGCATGCTAGAACTCGAACACCGATATGCTTTGTGAACTTTCCGTAAATGGAAACTTACTATAAATAGTAAGTTGTCCATAGACGCGATTTGCGCGTTTTGCACACGACAAACACTTACACGATTGCTACACGAGTCACAAACCGTCACACGGTTCACCAACGGGTCGTTGACTTGACACGGTCAACTTTGGTCAAACACGGTCAACTTTGGTCAAACACGGTCAACTTCGGTCAAACATGGTCAAACACGGTCAATGTGGACCAATACGAGCAAACACGGTCATTGTGGACCGACACGGACAAACATGAACAACCAAGGGTTGTTGGACACAAACATGAGCACTAACACGAACACTAGCACGGTCACTTACACGAACTCACATACGGTATACGATATAGGTTGCCGGTGACCGAGACGTGCTACTTGACGTTCAGGAGCTTACGCTTACACACTACTTCACCACTAAGGTGAGTTTACGGCCCCTCTTTACTCTTTTTCAAATGCTTTTAAATAGGGGGAGAATACTAGTTGCATCGAGTCAAACATTATTACTGTACAAACACTATTGCGTATGCTGGTTTATTGAACAAACATTAAGTGTTGAACTCGTTACAAGCCCTCACAAAGTCTTACCGTTAATGTACGAACAACGTGGTAGGTTTGGATGGATCCATTAGGGAATGACTAACCCCACGGGGCACCATGTTGACTGAGTGTCATAACCCGTGCAAATTCTGACCTAACTTGCTATGTATACGAGGCATAGCGGAGGCAAGAGCAAACAAGTCCAGTTCGGTAGTGACGCACTGACACTTTGGGCCTAGGGCTCGGTACTAACATTGATAAACAGCATGACACACTTTTCATTACTATATGTATATCAAAACCTGTGAACTCACCAACCATTGTGTTGACACTTGTTTTCAAACTTGTATTCTCAGGTAACTAGCAGGCTATGGATGCCAGGAATGCACGTAGGGGATCAGGCATAGGACCTACATGCATTTATTTATGTTTTCATGCAAACACTGTTTAATATGAATATGTATCTTTATCAGACATCGTAGTGTTTAACAACTTTTGATTTTCCGCTGCATATGTCAAACATTTGAATATTCCGCTGCTATATGATGAAATACTTTTTCCGCTGCAAACTATTTTAATTGTGTATGTGTCAAACATTGGATTTGTAAACGCATATAGAGGTGTTCTATATGACCTTGAGCTGTGATTCTGGACACGTCACATCCACGTGGACATTTGCCACAAGTGGGAATTTGGGGGTGTGACAGATGTAGTTCATGTTCCTTCTCACTTATTGAGTAGGTCAATATATCATCAATAAAGATGATAACGGACTGATCTAGGTATGGCTTGCACACCCGGTTCATTAGATCCATGAGCACTGCCGGTGCGTTCGTCAATCTGAATGGCATCACCATGAATTCTTAGTGACCATATCGAGTACGAAAAGCTGTCTTGGGTATGTCTTCATCTTGAATTCGGAGCTGGTGATAACCTAAACGCAAGTCTATATTTGAGAAGTACTGAGCTCCCTGTAACTGATCAAACAAATCATCAATCCTCGGTATCGGGTACCGATTCTTGATGGTGAGTTTGTTAAGCTCTCTGTAATCGATGCACATTCTGAAAGATCCATCCTTTTTGTTAACAAACTGAACCGGAGCTCCCCAAGGTGAGAAACTCGGTCGAATGAATCCCTTGTCTAGTAGTTCTTGTAGTTGATTGGACAGTTCCTTCATTTCTGATGGTGCAAGTATATAAGGAGACTTAGCCACAGGAACCGCTCCCGGAATTAAATCGATTCGAAACTGCACCGATCTTTCGGGTGGCAGTCCCGGTAAATCATCCGGAAACACGTCCGCAAATTATTTCACAACCGGTACATCTTGAATCTTGATTGCTTTCTTGTCTTTCCCCACAACGTGAGCTAGGAATGCGATGCACTATTTTCTTAGACACTTGCGTGCCTTCATGCACGATATTACCTTGACACTGTGATTCGCTTGATCTCCATAAATTTCCAAGATCTGATTGTTTTCCACTAGAATACGTAGTAGCTTTTCGGAACAGACGAATTCGACCCTGTTAAGAGATAACCAATCCATTCTGACGATGATATCGAAACTGCCCAGGTCCATCGGTATAAAATCGATGGAAAATGTGTGATCACCAAGTGTTAGTGGGCAATTCCTAAGTACTGTGTTAACTGTTATCTGTTTGCCATTTGCTATCTCAATAGTATAAGGGGAGTCCAAAGATTCCACAACATGATTAAGATGGCATGCAAAGTCAGATGAGATAAAACTCTGATCCGCACCAGTGTCAAATAATATAGATGCATAAAAGTCAGATAGGAGAAATGTACCCGTGACCACATTCGAGTCTTGTCGAGCAGCAGCAGCTCCAATCTGAAAGGCTCGCCCTCTAGCTACTTGAGCCCTTGGTTGGTTTCTCTTGGGCAATCCCGAGAGAAGTTTCCAGGCTCGCCACAATTATAGCAAGACCTGTTTTCAGCAGCAGCCGTAGTAGCTGCATTGTTGTTCCTGTTTTGAGCTCCAGTGCTCCGGCATTGAGCAGCCCAATGACCAAGCTTCCCACAGTTGTTGCATTGCCTGCACTGGGAAGTTGGTGGATGATGATACTGGCAGCTGTTGCACAAAGGTGTTGTGCCAGTGTAAGGTCGCTTGATCTGTAGCAGTGGTAGTTGGTTAGCCATTGGTGTTTGAGTAGTCGCAGCAAAGTTCTTGACCACTTTTTGTTTCTTAGCCGGGCATTTATCCGGCTTTCTTGAGCTCCCAACGTTTGTTGCTTCAGTTTCATTCTTCAGTGCCCCAGAGGCAACCATCACATCTGTCAGTGTTGATGACAAAGTAACAGCCATCTCCAAGGTAGTAGGATGAGCAGCGATCACATGACCTTGAATACAAGCCAGCCGTCCCCCGACACACCGCTCGATGCATTTTTCCAGTGTTGGCACTATATCCGGTGCCAAGGTAGCCAGCTCATGAAACCTGGTGGTGTAGGTCAGATGCCCAGCACAATCATGACAAGGTTGAGTAGCTCAGTTTCAACCTTCTTCAGTTCATTCCTCGGGCAAAACTCTGCCCTCAACAAAGTCTTGAAGTCCTCCCAAGGCATAGACAATGCCTCATTTCTTCCCCTGACTTGGACTTGAGCGTTCCACCAAGTCAGTGTTTGTTTGTTGAACGAGCCAGCAGCATACTTCACCTTATACTGATCAGGGCAGCCACTAATATCTAGAGTCGTCTCCATCTTCTCGATCCATTGGATCAATCCGACGGCTCCCCCATTGCCACTGAAGGCCGGTGGCTTGCATCCTACAAAGTTCTTGTAGGAGTAGTCTTGCTGGTTCCTGGTGTTGCCACTGCCTTCACCAAATGAGTGGCCGGTGTGGTTGCCACTGTTGGATTTAATCCTGTTCATCATATCGGGAATTTCTTCTCTCAGTTGACTGGTCAGCAGAGTGGCCAGTGCGATGGTAGCAAGATCCAACTCATGGTTGGGTGGTGGCAGGGGAGGCAGGAGATGAGGAGATGCAGGTGGTGTAGGTGTTGAGGAGTGAGGGGATTGCGGTGGTGGTGGTAGCAAAGGAAGCTGTCTTCTGGGTGACATTCAGATCAAAACCGAAAGAAAATCGGTTAGTGCAGTGATCAAATGCAGAAGACGTATGCAAATAGAATCCTGAATCTTAAGTTCTCTACATGAGGGTCCTTAGGTTATAGTCTAGGCCAAACCGTTTAAGTAACATGACCTATATTTCTCTATAACCATGGCTCTGATACCAATCTGTCACACCCCAAGCCGACAGGCTGGATCAACTTTCCCGTCGGGTGGAAGGTTTTCGGAGCGCGATGTCGTTTGATAATCAAAGTGGTCAGATTGTTTACATAGTACATAATATATAAATGAAAAATGCTAACATGACATTGATACAAAATTACAAAGTTAAATTACATTGTTATGTTCATAATTTAACTAAGTAATTCTACCAAAAAGAATCATTGAGTTTTCTATCTTGTAACTATACAAGATCTACAAAAGATGATTCACTGTTTTGTCATTCAAAAGTATGGTCAACACAAAAATGAAGCTAGGTCTTCTAAAAGTCCTCTAGCTTAATCCTGGTATGCTGGTGACTAAACCTGTTCATCACCTAATAAAACATGCATTTAAATAAAGTCAACACTAGGTTAGTGAGTTCATAAGTTTAGTAATTGAAAACCATTGATTTGTTATGATACACAGTCACAATGTCATACATGAGTCTTGTTAATGTTTGCTTCATCCGTCTCACAAAATGGCCTCTCCATAGTTATATTTACAAGTAGTATTTCACCCTATCAATTATGCTTATATATAGGGCATACGTAGGGGAACAAGCACCAGCGGACATCCCACCACATACTTAATAGAACTCCACACTACTTGCAATACAAATATAGATATCCATTTCCATCTCAAATGTGTTCAACCCGTTTGATATTCATCCATAAGATTGTGTTCATCACCCAATGTGTTATATGTAGAATAATAGAATATGAGGGTTTAAAGTTATCAAAACCGAATTGTTGATGAACCCTCAATTTTTTAAGGAAAATAAATTTATTAAATCTTATCCTTGTTATTATTCTCTCGTTGCGGGGTTAACCGTCAGTCACTACTAATAATTGAAGTGTGAGTTAACCTATTGATATTGTTCTCATCTTGAAGTGCATAGAGCATAAAAAGAATCCATTGTGATCCTCACGTAATCAGATCACAATGCATCCAGTTTACCTTTATCGCATTTTTGTTCTCATAGCCTTCAACAAAACTACTACTAGTAATGTGACATGAGAGAAAATCAATTCCTCAGTCTACTAGTCAATTGAATCGAAGGATTAATTACCATTAGTTGCTGCAGATTAATATCACCATGTGTCGTTTACCAAACCTGACTGATGTCACCCTATCACCGGTCATACGATACCGGCCAATGATAATGTTATGATCAACATACTGACCTCACTCGCCGGCGGTTTGTCAAACTATTGTACCACTACGTTATCGTCGGTTTAGTCCCACTAAATTAACTGGTAAACGATTCGCTGATGAGGGACTTACAATTGAACTTGAATACATGTACACATGATTGTTGTGATATAATACAAACAGTTTAATAGTAATCAATTGTTGTTGTGTTCACCATAGTCATCATCTCAGTGTTGTTTGTTCTCAGTGTTATGTGTTCTAGTAGTCTTTAACAAAGTGTTATAAGAACTTGTCTTATTACACGATGTTAGAAAATGTGTGAATGATGTTGTTATCATGAAGTTACGTTATCATGATTATCATTCTTGTTTTCCCATAGTCTTCACCCAGTTGTTACTACAGTGTTGTAAGAGCTAGTCTTACTACACTTAGTTAGCTCAGGCGGTGAATGAAGTCATGAAGTTATGTGGACATGATCATCATTCTTTTTCTCGTTAGTAATTGTCTCATGTTATTCCAGAGTCTTCACCAAGTTGTAAGCATAATGTTATAGGAGCTTGTCTTATTACACTTAGCTAACTCCGGTGGTGAATGATATTGTGAAATTATGTTATCATCAAGTCATTCTTATTAGTTGTTGTCATTGTCAGTGTGTTGTCTACTTGATTATCCCATTGTTCATCCATGTAAGAATAATAAAATGTTATAAGATATAATCTTACAACCAGAATTATTCTATTGTGTTGATGATTCATGAAACTATGTTATCATGTTTCATCCTAGATATCTCAGTCATGTTATGATCACGCAAGCATACATAAAATGATAAGCGATAATAAAGTCAAACAATATTATCTAGATCATAGTATAATTGATATGTTGTACTAAAACTTTTAAGTAATTAAAAGAATTAGCATGTTTCTCAGCCCCGAGTTTTGAAATCAGTTAAGATTAGAAAAGGGGCTTATGAACTCACCTTGTAGTTGATGTGGTTGACTAAATATAAACAAGAAATGCACGCGCTCGTTGTTGTTCTTGAGTTTGTTTTCACGATCCTGTATTGATTTCACGATGTTTGTAACTTATAAGTATAAGTTATAGGTATTTTTGTGTGTGTGTGTGTGTGTTAGTCCTAAAGTTGGCTAACACCTATAGGTCATTGTTGTTCTTTGAACCTTATTCCCTTATGGTTGTATATGCTAATACTTAACCAAATAGGTTAACTTAGCATATTATGTTACTTTTGTTAAATGTTAGCTTCCAATAGTCTTTATCAACCTTTACCCGAGTTTTATAAATCTAATATTATCATAATATAGATCTAAGTTTATAAATTTGTGATTTTGAAAACCCATATGGTTCTTAAGTATTAACTTAGGTTCAAGGATATTAGACTTTGCATGTTAAAAGCTTTTGTGTATTAAATTGATTTAACCCAATCAATTTCACCACCTTTGTAGTATCTATAGTTAGTATCCAAATCCTATGCATGTTATCCGTTAATGTTGGTTTCAAATGTTTGTGTTCAACTAAACTATATGAACGAATGATGTTGGGCCGGCTGATACACCCTCCAAATGAACAAGGCTGTATGAAGGCATGCTAGGTCGATTGGGGACCTGGCCGAATGGAGATGCCCCGACCGAATAGGGTAGACCATCGAATGAAGGGACCGACCGAATAGCATGGCCCAGCGAATGAGCTTGTCCGAATGGTATCATACGGTTGAAACCCCTTTTGCCTGATGACCATGCTGGTGCTCATCCATTCGGCCGAATGGGTGCCAGTTAGCACTTCATTCGCACGACCCATGTCCAGCCGCCTCAAATGGTGATATTGGGTTCCAGCCCAGAACCATAGTGGTTTTCTATGGTTGTGTGTTTTAGGACCATGTCACACCCCGAGCCGGCGGGAACGGATCGGGTTTTCCCGTCGGGCGGAAGGTTCCTGGGGCGCGATATCATGAATGATAATCGAATGATCAGACTGTTTACATAGCACATGATAAATAAATGAGAAATGCTAACACATCAATGATATAGAATTACAAGATTAAATTTCAATGTATCGTTCATAATTTAACCAAGTAAATCTATCAAAAGAATCAATGTAGCTATATCTTGTATCTGTACAAGATATACAAAAGATGATTCATTGTTCTTGTCGCCAAAAGCATGCAACACAAACTAAATCTAGGTCTTCTAAAAGTCCACTAGCTTAGTCTATGCATATAAGAAGCTACACCTATTCATCACCTAAGAAAACATGCATTTAAACAAAGTCAACACTAGGTTGGTGAGTTCATAAGTATGTTAATTGAAAACCTTGATTCATTCACATGCACAATCACAATGTTAATCATGTTACTTGTATGTTATTTTTTTCATCTGTTCACCCAATGGCTTCTCAATAGTTATATTCACAAGTAATATATCATCCTAGTAGTGATGCTTATATATAGGGCATATGTAAGGGAACCAAGCCCTAGCCAACATTCCACCACATCACTGCAAGAACTCCACACTACTTGCAATACAACTATTGATCATCCATTCCCATACCTCATGTTCATCTCCAATTTGATCACATGTGTTCTCATGTATAGAATAATGTAATGATAGCGTTGTAGTTATCATACCGAAGAATTGATAACCATTATATGTATTTAGGATATTAGATTTATCAAATCTGTTCCTTGTATTATTCTATAATTGTGGGGTTAACTATTGATTCACTTTTATATAATAAAAATGTTAGTTAACCAATTGTCATTTGTTCTCAATGAAGTGCATAGAGCCTAAAAGGAATCCATTGCCATCCTCACGTAATTAGATTTCAATGCATCCAATTTACCTCTACCACTTTGTGTTCCCATTGCCTTCATCGAAACTGTTACTAATAATATGACATGAGAGAAAATAAATTCCTCAGTCTATTAGTCCACAGGTAACGATGGATGATATACATCGATGTTATTGCTGTTCTCAATGTGGGATATTCTCATGTGATTAACAAGGTTGAATAAGAACTTGTCTTATTACTTTATGTTAATCATTGTGTGAATGATATTGTCATCATGAAGTTACGTTATCATGATATCATTCCTTGTAATCCATATGATCACCATATAATCCTTAAGCCGTATTAAGAACTAGTCTTACTACCCTTAAGTGACGCAGGTGGTGGATACTTAATGCTCCATGTTATCACATAACATGTTTTAAGGTGTAAACTAAGCGTTATAAGTACTTGACTTATCACACTTAGTTAATTTTAATGTTGAATGATATTAAGAAGATGTATTATCTTCTAATCATTCATGTGTCTTGTAATATCATCATGTTCCTCTGTATATGTTCTCAATGTTCGTTTGTGTATGAATTTTCTCAATGTTTACTCATGTAAGAATAACTACATGTTATAAGATAATCTTACAACTATGTTATTCTAGTGTGTTGATGAATTTTGAAATTATATTATCATATTCATCTGATTGTCGCGGTCATATCATGATCATACAAGCATGCATACAATGATAAGCGATAATAACCAATTTAATATCACCTAAATCAAAGTAATAGCAATATGTTAAGCAAAACTTTTAAATAAATAAAAGTATAGCATGTTTCTCAGCCCCGTGAGTTTAAAATCAGTTAAGACTAAAGAAAAGGGGCATATGAACTCACCTTGTTTTTGTTGGGGGTTGACTTAGCTTAAACGAGAATGCACGCGCTCTTGTTTGTACTTGAGTTTGTTTTCACGATCCTGCATTGATTTCACGTTGTTTGTAACTTGTAAGTATAAGTTTGTAGAGATTCGTGTGTGTGTAGTTTTTAGTCACAAGTTTGGCTAATACTCGTAAGTCTCGGTCGTCATTCGGCCCTTGGTTCTTCATTCGGCCCTGTGTACTGGTTATGAATCGTGATACACTTAACCTTATTAAATTAAGGTTAATATACTTTGTTATTGATTTTATCCCCAATTTGATTCATTTCATATTGCTAAAGGTTCTAGGTATAAAATATAAGTTTTAGATTAAAGATTAGTAACCCTTAATATCTTGTAACATAGCTAGGCATTGTCCTTGTTCCCTTTGTTTTAACACCTTGAAAGTACTTGTTAACCCATTTAATAATATAATGTTTTCAACCTTATAAAATCCATTACACCCCAAGACTTGCCACCTTTGTATTAAACATGGATATTTATCCTTTAGTATAGGTTTAAAATGTGTCTATTTACCTCCCTATTTAATGGGCCATTTGGGCCGAATTTAAGGTGGTCATGGGTCCATTGTATGAATTTGGGCCAAACCTAGTGGTTATTGGGCCTGGCATATGGGCCAATTCAGTCCTTTGGTCTCTTGTATCAATTCTGGGCCTAATAGATTAGATGTTTGGGCCGATTAACGTTGTTGGGCCTGAAACAACATCTATATTGGGCCTGGCCAAGTGTACTGGGCCGAACCAGTGGGCTGTAGCAAATGAAATGCTACTGGGCCTAAGTAGTGCTGTTGGGCCGAATAATTGGGCCAAGGCAGTGTGTTTGGCTAACTGTTGAGTTAAATCAAATAAGCTGTTGCTGGGCCTGGATGTGATTGTGTGTTATGGGCCGAACGACATGGCCCAATTGAGGGTGGCTGTGCCGATTGATGCTGCTGGCCGAATGGGTCTCCTTCGTGACCTTCAGCTGACTGAAACTACCACCGAATGAGGATGGACAAATGGTGGTGGCAGCCGAATGAAAGTGGAGCAAGAGGGGCGAATGGGGTTGGTCGAATGATAGCCATGGTTCGGCGAGTGTGAGTGGTCGAATAGGCCATTCGGCCGGTTGGTTTAGTGTGGCTCCTTCGGCCATAGCCAAAGGCCATTCAGCCAAACCTGGGTTTCTCATTCGACCGTATCAGGTCGATCTAAGGGTTTCGACCAAGATGGTGACAAGCAAACAGGGTGTTAGATCATGATGTGTTTTCTGGTGTAGGACTCAAAGAAAAAGGCTACATGTCCTAATAAGGTTTGTGTTTAAACAAGGGTGCCGAAAACCCTATTTTCGGAATATTCACAGCCTCCAACTTCGAGTTCTAGTGAGTTTTACCTTAGATCGGTTGTACTTTTGTGTAGAGAACGTTTGTGGCTTCGATTTGGCTCAAGAATGAGGTGATTTGGTTAAGTTTTGAGAGAGTTATGGTAGAGAGAAGGTAGAGAGAGGGTATATGGCCGGATTAGGGTTTTTAGAGAGAGAGTGGGGAGGAGGAAATGAAGAAGATGACTCATTTAAGGGTATTTATACCCCGAGTGAGTTCGGGTTCGTTTTTGTTGCTCGGTTCGCGTTTTCGTTGCGTTTCAGGAACGTTGCGCGTGTTTTTACGGATTTTAACTAAAATAAGCTTCTTTATTTAATTTTGATGAGTTTCAAAATTGTAAAATGTTATTTATTTTATTTTATTAAATTAAAGTCGTTCGTGTCGTTTCGTTTTCGTTTCGTTGAAACGCGTCACTATCGCGCGTATTCGTTCGAATTGTCACCCGAATGAACACAACAATAGTTTTGCTTTCCGGCTTTTGTTTTCTACTTTTCAGTCGTCATTTCCGAACGTTAAACTCACAGATATGTTTGTGTGAATCGTCACCCACGCAAACACACTGTCAGTTCGTTATTCTGAAACGACACTGCAATATTGTTTGAATTGTGTTTCCTCACTGTCGGAATCAATTAAACATCCTGTTATCACATTGTTTTTCACACTGAATTGTCGGTCATCTGATTCCTGTCATCTATGGATATCAGATCGCAACCGATTTGTTCTTGTTATTCACATGTTTAGTTGTGTTAACTGTACTTAGGTTTTCACCTAAACACTAACAACTAATGTTTATAATGATCATTGTACTTACGGCATTTAAGTTTACACGAAAATACGTACAACTGTTTCTTGTATTTTGAATTCTGTTAATACAAATACTGTTCACAAACATGTATTTACACATAGTTACTGTTGAAAGTACACATACCGTACGGACTTGCCGGCCGGTCAGGTACTAGTTGTCACAGTCTCCCCTTGTTGAAGAAATTTCGTCCTGAAATTTAAGCATAAAGGTCGGCCTTTACTTCTCGAACAGGTGGGGATACTTTGTCTTCATGTTGTCCTCGCGCTCCCAGGTAAATTCTGGTGCACGCTTAAACACATACAACTGTTGTTTGTTTTCTGAGTTCTGTTGTCACACAATTGTTTACACATTGTATTTACACATAGTAAATGGTGAAAGTACACGTACCGTACGGACTTGCCAGACGATCAGGTACTGGTTGTCACAGCAGTGGATGTAGCAATAGAAGCACGTGGAGGAGGAGTAAGATCAAACTCAGGAGTAAAGGATGGATCCATGATCTCCTCAAGCTCAATCTCACTAGGCCTCTTCCTCATCTTCACCAGCCTAATTCCCACCATTACATTCTCAAACTCATCATCTGTCTTGTCAGAATCCGAACTGTTAGAACCTTCTCCATCATCATCTTCACCACCAGCCTCTCCTGATTCATCTGAATCATCTCTCTCCTCGACTGAAGTGGTGCCTGCCATGTCTAAAGGAGTGGAAACTGTGGCCTCAGTAGTAGCAAGGAAATCCAGCTCAAGAAGACTATCTACATCTACATCTACATCATCAGTATCAACACCAGAAACATCAACACCTCCTGCACCAACACTAGCACCACTTGCACCCGCACCGGTAACATCACCACCAGCTCCAGTAACAACAATTCACCACCAGAAACACCTGCACCACTACCACTCACATCACCAGCACCAGCATCGCCACCATTATCACCATCATCTCCATCATCATCACCTGGTACTATAATGTCCTCTATATCTGAATCTGAATCTTCATGCCTCCATTTCCTTCCACGAGGAGCAATGTACTCAGGATTCTGTAGATGACCAAATAGAGCACGAACTGGAGGCTTCGTCTCTTTCCCTCTGTATGATAATACTCTGTTAAGAGTAATGTCGTTCATGTGCTCTAACCGAATGATGTCTGAGTTGGTCTTCGGTATGTTAGGTACTTGAGCATCAATGATCTGCTAGAGGAATCTAGGGTACATGAGAAACTTGTCACCCTTGAGAACGACATTGTCCTTCAGATGTGTGAATACCATCTCAGAAAAATTGAATGGTAGATTTAGCACCAACGCCACAAAAGCACACTGTATAGTCTCCCTCAGCTCATCAAATCCCCCGCGTCTCGAGCCCAAACAGTGAATAAGTACATGTGTTATGTACTTGAACTGTGGAGATAGAAAGGCTTTGTTGAGAACTCCGACTCCCAAGTCACCATTGTACTTGCATCGCATGAACCATCCTCGAACAAGATAGCGATCAAGTAGAATGGGATGATCCGATGCATCCTTAAATCCGCAGATCCTCCTAATGTGCTCTGCAGAAACTATGACATCATTCCCTAGCACCTTCCCCTAATCACAGGCGGCTCCACCTCACAATCTATATCCGCTGTTCTCCAGAAATCTCGCTACTGTGACTGATATGGATCATAAACAGTAAAATAGCAGGGAAGATCCTAAAACTCCTGAGAAAAGTAGTGATCTCTCTGAAATGCTTGGCGTTCTTGGTGGCAAGATCCAAGTGAGCACAGATGTTGTTCTTCGTCACTGCTTTGTAATCAGCCATTCTGAAAAACAAAAGAATTAACATGTCAGCTCAAATCAGTTAATCAATTGATTAAAATTAGAAATTTTAGACAAGTATAAAACTTGTACGAATGAGACTGCAATGACCGAATGAGTATTGGCGAATGAGTCTACATTAACCGAATGGGTCAAGTCAACCGAATGACAACCAAAAGAACTCATTCGGTTGAATCATTTACTGAAAGACTCAAGTCAACCGAATGATCAGCGAATGAGGCTAGTGGCCGAAAGAGCCTCATTCGGTCGGATAGCTTCATTCTGTCGCTGCCTCTCATTCGGTCGGCTCTTGAAGTCCAAAAGAACTTCATTCGGTCGGCCGAAGGAGGTGAAAAGTCCAAGTCCTCAAAACTTCAAATCAGACCACAAAATTCACACCAACATGTTCAGAAACAACCGATTAAGGTTTTTAAAACAAGCCTTAGGTGATTTAGTGGTCAATTTGGCCATTTATTAAGTGGTGACAGTTACGAGCCCTAGAACCCTAGACATTGAGTCGTTTCAAGTGAATCAGCAGTCAAAATTGGATAATATTGAACCCAATGGTACCTGTAACAACCACAAGAAGAAATCTCAGCGAAAGAATCGGGTTAATCAATGAAAACTTGAGGAACAGATGAAAGAAGTTGCTTCGGCCGAAAGGGTTTCACACAATAAACTGAAAGGAACTTTTGGGGGGGATGTGTTGATTCGGCCGAAACACTCAATATATAAGAGATCTCATTCGGCTGAGAGGTCAACCGAAAGAGTTACATTCGAATCAGACTGATTCGGCCGAATGACTCATTCGAATAAGTGAAGTCATTCGGTTGAATGAGCTATTCGCCTGTTTCATTCATACGAATGAAACTTAGCACTCACAAGCACAACTTAATTTCAAATTTTACAATTTTAACAGTCAGACGAGTGCAATTATGAAGATTAGTCTGGTTTGGTGATGGATTCAGATATGATTGAACATCTGAACACACAAATGTTGATCTAAAATAAATTTGAAATATAAAATCTTTTTGTATTTTTCTAAAACGAAATCCAACTGTACAACTAACAACTAAAACTAAAAACAATTAAGAGGCACATATTTTTGTGAGCAGTCTTTCAAGAAAATGACATATACACCTAATCATATCAAATCATCAAAACTGAAGGTTACACTTCAGACACATTTGTCTTATGATTTGATTACTGATATACTTGTCCACTTTAATCCTGACAATACATCATTTCTGCATAACTTAATACCTAACATCATAAGTTCTATAAGAATTTATTTTCTTTTTGTATTTTTCTTTTTGATTTGTCTCTCATGTTCAACACATTCTCATGGACGGCTTCAGCTAGGTCTTTACAAAGCAATATATCACGTATACAGAACTGTGTTGACATGATCAACTTGTTCTATCCAAATGGTCGGCTTCAGCTAGGTCTTTACAAAGCAATATGGTGCGTGTATGGAATCGAACTTATTTTATTTTTGTATTTTTCTTAGCATATCCTATCTGAATGGACGGCTTCAGCTAGGCTGCAACCCAGCAATATGGCACGTGTACAGAATTGGATTTACTTTTATTTTCTAGTGATTCAATCATTCTCATCTGAATGGACGGATTCAGCTAGGTCTTTACAAAGCAGTATGGCACGTGTACAGACTTGAATTCATGAATCATTGGAAACCTCATTAGATCCTATGATAACATGTGTATGCCTGATTTGAGTCAAAAGCTATTTATCACTTAACTGGTTTTCTAAAATGTATCCCACAAATCAGACTTTCTAAGTAATCACCAATAGTCTATACATTTTGTAAAGTTGGCCTATCAGTACATCAAATCACAATTTTCATGTGTTTCCGGTTTATGCATTCACTTTTGCTTTTCAGACATGATAGATTAACACATCACTTTTTCTAATAAGACTTTCTCATTTTTACAACTTTTCAAATGTTTTTGGATTTTTAAAATTTTCAAATGTTTTTGGATTATTAAATTTTTTAAATGTTTTTGGTTTTCAAATTAAACTACTTTTTCTCCCCGTAAAAACCTAAAACAGAATATCTTTCTGAGTTTTTGATTAAGTGAAAGAAAACTAACAGAAATACTAACATGGAAAAAATAAAACAAAGAAAACTAACTAGTATTTGTTTGTTTCAGATGAAGGAATGACTTCATCCTTTTGAAAAACACCATTAGCCGATAGCAGATATAAAAATCTGGGTTTATCAAAAGCTTTTGTATAAAGAACGGCTTTCTGGTGATCGGTGTGAATTTTAACAACATCGATGAGTTTCTTTTCAAAACAATCACATATGATGTGATATTTTATGTCGATGTGTTTGGTTTTTGAGTGCTGGACTGGGTTTTTAGTGATAGCAATGGCGGCAGTATTATCAACATAAATAGGAGTGTTAGAAAAATGTAACCCATAGTCCCTGAGTTGTTGATGTATCTAGATGATTTGTGAGTAGCAACTAGCAGCAGCAATATATTCAGCTTCACATGTTGAAGTAGACACCGACGTTTGCTTTTTGCACTGCCAGGTAACTAAACACGTTCCAAAGAACTGACATCCTGCTAATGTTGACTTGAAATATCTTTTGCATCCGCCATAGTCTAAATCACTGTATGCAGTAAGCTCAAAGTTATCATCATTAGGGTACCATAAGCGAAGATTAGGAGTACCCTTCAGATAACGCAAAATCATCTTCACGGCAATCAGATGTGATACTCTTGGTTTGGACTGATAATGAGCACACAAGCATGTGGCGAACATGATGTCTGGTCGAGAAGCAGTGAGGTACATGATAGATCCAATCATTCCTCAGTACAGAGTGGCATCGATTAACTCCCCCTTTCATCTGGTCTAATCCCATGATTGACAGCCAGTGGAGTACCAGCAGGTTTTGCATCCGACATACTGAACCGGCTCAGAATGTCACCAATGTATTTGGTCTGATGAATGAAGATCCCTGCCTCAGATTGATCCACCTGCAACCCAAGAAAAAATTTCATCTTTCCCATCGAGCTCATTTCAAACTTGTCTTTCATAACCTTCTCGGATTCCTTACACATGCTATCATTTGTAGAACCAAAGATGATGTCGTCCACTTAAACTTGCACCAAGAGTAAATCACCATCCTTCTCTCGAATGAATAACATGCAGTCAATGACACCTCTTCTAAACTCTTTGTTCAGAAGGTGAGTGGAGAGTGTCTCGTACCACGCTCGTGGAGCTTGGTGCAATCCATACAATGCCTTGTCCAACTTGTAGACTTGCTCACGATGCAATGGATCTTCAAACCCGGGAGGTTGATTGACATACACTACTTCATTGATCACACCATGAAGGAATGCACTCTTGACATCCATTTGGTAAACTTTAAATTTCTTGAAGGATGCATATGCCAAGAAAATACGAATTCTTCGAGACGAGCAACCGGTGCAAACATTTCATTATAGTCAAGTCCTTCAATATGTCTGAATCCTTGCACCACCAGACGTGCTTTGTTCCTCACAACGATCCCATGATCGTCCCTTTTCCACAAAGAACCCATCTAGCGCCTATAACCTTTGCACCTTTCGGTTTGTCAACAAGTTGCCAAACACCTAGTTTCTTGAATTGTAAGAGTTCATCTTGCATGGCATCATCCCACGATTCTTCTCTCAATGCTTTAGTGACGGTTCGCGGTTCAACTTGAGAGATGAAGCATGAATGGGCACAATAGTTCACATCAGCAAAGACAAGAATATCAGCAAGACCCCCTGAAGATAGCTGATTTCTTGTCTAGACACCATCAAGTGGACTTCCAATAATGTTCTCCTGAGGATGAATGCGATTAATTCTTCCAACAGGATGAGCAGGAACCTCAACCTGTGGATCAAGGTTGTTCAGATTCAAGTCCTCAAGAGCATGTACAATGTTGTCAACATTTGGTTCGGGGGCAGCTGGTTTAACTGGGTTATCATTTGTGTCTGAGCTGTCATCATGTATCTGTATGGGAGTTGAAGTTGATGAAGGTTGCACAGGTTCATCAGGTGCATTTTGTGCATCATACATCATTTGAACTGCAACATCTTCATCTGAGTACATGGGAGGCATACTGAAAGAGTTGAAAAGGTCTGAATAATCAAACATCCAGTCTAGACCTTTCCCAGGTGGGGGCATGGAATGTCTCGAAACGTCCACGTGATACCACTCCTCCACATTCTGAGTTGATCTATTGTAGACCCTTTTATTAGGAGTACTGTACCCAAGAAAATACCCTTCTTCCAACTTCTCATTGAATTTGCCTTGCTCATGTTTCTTAATCATCGTGCTCGGAGCACCAAACGGTTCAAGATACTTAAGATTAGGTTTTCTGTTGTGGAGCATCTCAAAGCAATTCTTCCCATGTCTCTTCACTATCAAAACCCGGTTCAGTGTGTAGCAAGCATTTGCAACAGCTTCATTCTAGAACTGAACTGGAAGGGATGAATCACCAAGCATGGTCTGAGCAGTCTCAATCAAAGTTCTGTTTTTGTGCTCAACAACACCATTCATTTGCGGGACATATGGAGCACTGAATTGTTGGACAATGCCACGTTCATTGCAGAAGTTCTCCATATTGTGATTCTTGAACTCTGTCCCGTTATCTGTTCTGAGCATACGAATCTTGAGCTTATAAAGTGACTCAAGTTTAGTTACCAAAACTTGAATACACTCAAACGTTTCGGATTTCTCCTTCAGAAAGAAAACCCAAGAATATCTGGAATACTCATCAGTGATGATTAAACAGTATTGATCTCCAGCTATACTCTTGCGGTTGACTGGACCAAATAAATCCATATGGAGAAGATCAAGAGGAACAATGATTGAATGATACTTTTCAACTTGTGAGACTACTTGGTCTGCTTTCCCTTCTTGCACGAGACACAGATATCAGACAGCTTGAAATTCTTCAAACTGACACCCTCAACCAAATTGTTGTGTACCAAATGGTTCATCTTGCATAGACTCAAATGGCCCATCCTCTTATGCCAAAGAATAGAGTCTTTCTCTATAGCTTTTGACATAAAACATGAAGCTAAGGAGGATGTTGTTGAAGCTGTAGCCATGTTGAGTACATACAAGTCCTGCTTACAGGGTGCAGACATCAAAATCCAGTCTTCAATAATGGTGACGCCTTGCTTAGGGATGTAGCAACTAGAGTCATCAAAAAGAACTTTATATTGCTTGTCACAAATCCGTGACACTGAAAGAAGATTGTTCTCTAGTTGCTTCACATTTCTGGCTTTATCAAATGAAACTTGGCCATTTGAAAGAATACCCTCTCCGGTAATGAACCCGCCTTTGTCACCGGCAAACGCGACATATCCACCTCGAATTGCATTGACATTGGTGAGAAGCGAAATATCTCCAGTCATGTGCCTTGAAGCCCCACTATCAATGATCCAAGAGCTGTTAAGAGCAGCTATTGGGGCAACCTGATCTGACTGAGAGATAGCAGAAGTGTTCACCATCATAGAAAACTGGGTAGCATGTTCTTCAAACTCAGCATCAGAATCTGCTTGAGTTTCTGAGTCTGAAGTGCTTTCTGACTCTGAACCCGATGATTCCTCCAGACTGGTCTTTACTTCTACAGAAGTGCTTTCTTCACTAGATTCATCATCCTTCTGGATTTCTGCAACACATGCTTTATCTTGTCCTCCCTGATCAGGATTGAATCTGAAATCCCAATTCTCACCTTTATCATTTTGAATCATCAAAGCTTTGCTAGTATTTTAAGAACTTGCATGAGTGGCATTATCAATAGGCACAAGTCTTCTCTCTGGATTTGCTGCAGAAGATCTCTGATTCTAAAAAGGATTCTTGTTGCCTATCTTCTTTGGTTGTTTGCACTGTCTTGCAAAGTGTCCCTTATCTCCACAGTTATAACAAGTGACAGAAGCCATATCAAAACCAAATTTTGAATCCTTGTTCAGATTAATATCTTTTCTAGTTCTTCTCACAAATTCCTTAGCTCTTCTTACCGCACTAGCTAGAGCCCACATGATGTCTATCCTCTCCATGTCATCCGGGTGTATCTGAGAGTAATCATCATTTGTCAAGTAAGGATTACCAATCTGCCCGGCCAATAATCCATCATAGGAGCAAACAAGAGTAGACAGAAGACCCATATGCTCCTTTGCAACCTCTACAGTCACTTTATCGAAGTTTTCTGTCTTCAGACTGGTGACTGGATGACTACTTTCTTTCTGAGAGGATGATGTTGAAGATGACTGACTAAAATGAATTCGATTTGAAACAGGGGCTTCTTTAGTCTGAGAGACAAAAGCAGTCTTCAGTGGAGCTTGAGAAGAAGCTCTCTATACAGTAGGAGTAGAATAATACAATGAAGGGTCCTGAACTTGAGAAACTCTCTTTGCCTTCCATTTGTTCTCAATCTTCTGTTCTTTCAGTTTCTGAATAAACTCATTGATGTCCATATTAGCCATCATCTCATTTTGCTTCAAGACCATGAGGAATGACTCCCATTTTGGAGGTAAAGCATCTGCCAAACATTGTATCTTCTCTTGAGTTGTAATTTTGACTTGATGATTGAATAGTTCACTCAGAAGATGATAGAATCTAGCAATCAGATCATCAAGGGACTCCTTTCCCACATACATGAAACTATTAAACTGCTTCCTTAAAGATTTGGACTTGATGTTCTTCAACGCATCATTTCCCTCGTATCTCTGTTGTAACGCATCCCAAAGTAACTTAGAAGATGTAAACTTTCTGAACTGATGAAAGATATCAGTTGCAATGGACTGGGACATAATAGCGTAGGCTTTCTTCTCAAAGTCATATAATTTCCTCTGGGGTTCAGCCATCCTGGTGACTGACATTGGAGTTCCATTTTCATTTAGGGGTCTCAAATAACCACCCTCTATCATCATCCAAAAGTTTGTATCAACTCCATTTATGTGGATCTCGAATCTTTACTTCCAATGAGGGTAATCATCTAATGAAAATAACTTAGGATCTTTATTAGAGTTCCCTGACTCAGTCTCAGTGAGTAATAAAGTCTGAATCCGATGATTCTGGTTAGCCATCAAAGCTAAGTCTTCCATTATATTAAGAACAAGTAAATTCAACACTTAGAACAATTTCCAAACTGATGGGCCGAATGTCTATAACTTGACCGAATGACGGGGACAGAATAGACTTGAACTTGCCGAATGAATTGGATCAGCCGTATGAATAGACGAGAATAACTTGAATGCCGAATGACTAGAAGACCGAATGACAGTTGGACCGAACGAATGAGTACCGAATGAATCAAAAGGTCGAATGAATGTAAGACCGAAAGAGAGCTATTTGGCGAATGAAGCTATTCGGCCGAATGAGGGTTATTCGAACGATTTATTCGGATGAGGGGCTCATTCGGACCATATGGGGTTTTCAGCTGCAAAAATCGCGATAACTTTCGATCTAGAGCGAATCTAGCCACTAGATTTGGTACAGAACATCAAGACATCATTACCAAGCAATTGGAATGATCGATTTGATAAAACATCCACAAAAACCCACTGATTTGTAATGAAACAATAACTTTAAGAGCAAGAAACTTAGGGTTTTCACAGATCTCGAACAAGCAATATCAGAAATGATGATTTGAATTGAAAATCGAGCAGAATCAAGAGCCAAAGCTCTGATACCACTTTGTAGGACCAGTTTGGAGCCCATAAACAACCAGGTTCCTATGTAGATCTGCTCGACAGCCTCTGGAATAGTGCGGAATCCTATTCCAGGGTTTTCCAATCGAAACCAACAGGCCTCGTGGTGATCCGAAGGTGAGGAGTGAACGTTTGGATCAAGATCGAACACCACAGGGTTAGAAACGAAGTTGGATAGGGAAGAACCACTCAAAACCCTAGAGGTATGACACTAGAGTGCTCTGGGAAGAGAGGAGGCTCGAGAAAGTTAGGTTTGAATCTGTTTGAACTGGTATATATAGACTGTACTCATTCGGCCGAATGAGTGGCCAAAACAGCTCATTCGGCGAATGGCTTAGCCGAATTAGCTTGGTCAACCGACTGAGTCATGCGGATGACTCATTCGTTCGCCCTAGTCATTCGCTAGGCGTTCATTCGCCCGAATGACCTCATTCTTAGGGTCATTCGTATGAATGGGTATATAAGACATATATAATCAAGGTTAAACATAATCAAACACATATAAACTTGAATAAACATTCAGTACAATATAGAAAAACTGATTTCATTAATAACATAAACTTTATACATCAAAGATCATACAAAAGCTGAACTCGGGACATTTCATGCACTAACATACTCCCCCTTGGACCTAGTTCTTCACTATGCAGCATCCTTCTTGAAATACTTGTTTGATATAGCTTTCCAGTCTGTTCCAGCATGAATTCCAAACAATGCAGATCCGGATCTCTCTCATGTATTGCAGTGCTTGTTCCATGTCTTCAACATCAAAGAAGATCTGACATCTGCACAAAGCTTTGACATCATTGTGAGACAGATTTGTCAGCCACATCGGATCAAATATACGTTTAGTATCCCACTTGTTGTCCTTGCACAACACAATCACAGCCTCTGCAGCTCGCCCATCATAATACCACGATCGAAAGCTGTCCAAGAAGTCCGGACGAATGGGTCTATAAGACATATATAATCAAGGTTAAACATAATCAAACACATATAAACACATATAAACTTGAATAAACATTAAGCACAATATAGAAAAACTGATTTCAGTAATAACATAATCTTTATACATCAAAGATCATACAAAAGCTGAACTAGGGACATTTCATGCACTAACATACTCCCCCTTGGACCTAGTTCTTCACTATGCAGCATCCTTCTTGAAATACTTGTATGATATAGCTTTCCAGTCTGTTCCAGCATGAATTCCAAAAACAATGCAGATCCGGATTACTCTCATGTATTGCAGTGCTTGTTCCATGTCTTCAACATCAAAGAAGATCTGACATCTGCACAAAGCTTTGACATCATTGTGAGACAGATTCGTCAGCCACATCAAATATACGTTTAGTATCCCACTTGTTGTCCTTGCACAACACAATCACAGCCTCTGCAGTTCGCCCATCATAATACCACCATCGGAAGCTGTCCAAGAAGTCCTGACGAATGGGTCTATAAGACATATATAATCAAGGTTAAACATAATAAAACACATATAAACACATATAAACTTGAATAAACATTAAGTACAATATAGAAAGACTGATTTCATTAATAACATAAACTTTATACATCAAAGATCATACAAAAGCTGAACTATGGACATTTCATGCACTAACATATATATATATATATATATATATATATATATATATATGTGGGATAGTTCGAATGTTAACACTTCCTTATTGCGATAACCGAATAACTACATCTTATTACTTTGGGGCCAACATTAAAGTAAATCTAAAGGTGTAGGTTTTTTGGTATTTTTTATCAATGTAAGCGGGCTCTACATTAATTATAAAATAGAAAAAACCTACACTTTTAGATTTATTATAGTGTGGGCCCCAAAATAATAAGATGTAGTTATTCGGTTAACGCAATAAACATGGGTTAATATTTGATCTTCTCCATATATATATATATATATGTATACATACATATATATATATATACATATATTTTATTTTAAATTTAAATCCAACTATAAACTTTAGTGGGAACTTTTGTTTATTAAACTTTTGATACAATTTCATGTCATTAAAACCTTAAATGTTACATGGATTTCGATGACAAGTGGCTAGATTCGATGTTTCAAAGACATATTAAGTATTTTTTTGGTTGAGAAATGTATAAATAATCATGAAAATAGTTCCTTTTTACCAGAAAAAAGTCAAAAAAAAAAAATAAAAATCTAACTAGGCTGCCTCGACCCCCACCCCGCCTAGGCACCACCTAGGCCAAAACCGAGACAGTAGAGGGGCAGATGACGCCGCCTAGACTGATTTTTACAACAGTGCTTAAAACCTTAATACCCAACCTTATTACTTTTTGAAAACCATAAGAACCATCTTTGTAATTACCACCTAAGTATATTACCAAGTTTACAATTCCACATTCACTTTACAACTTCGGTTTCAAGATGCCAAGGTGTGGTTTTCAATTGTTGTGTTGTTGATTGTGTTACTGTATTTTTAAGTCTTTTGTTACAAAATATATATATAGGGAATATATAAAATAAAAACCATGTGTTAGTGTGAAAGCCATGAAAACTCAAATGTGTGGCTAATATTGTGCCACGTCATTGGCCTCTTTAAACATATAAGAAGGGCATAGTCGTAATTTGACCATTTTTATTTTAACCATCATATCAATTTTCTCCCCTAAGCATATTCAGATGAGAATGCAACACATTTTTACATGTCATAAGGCTTCAAATACCCCTATTTTAATTTTTTTTTAAAGAAGTGTATCTGTTAACATTCAAACCAAATGAAAGATTGGTTACGTGTGTTTTACGTTGTACCAAAGATTTGCTTATCATCTCAATATTTTATTTTTTTTAATTACTAACTTAATAATTTTTTTCCTAACAGATTTTTTGGTTAACAAAGTACCTCATTTTCATTTATATCTTTTTGTAATATGGTGGCATGTTGTCTTTACACATCATGTGTTTCATTAATTAAAAGCTCTTTGTGTGTAAATAGTCAAAATATTAATATGCTTTTCTATTCTGAAAATTATTATTCACGAACTCTTCATGCCACTATCTTTACAAATTTTTCTCTTTCATTTTGAATTTCCAAAGCTATTTTTTTATACTTGAAGTGCTCTCATTAAGTTTTTTATATTCATGAATGGATTCCATACTAGATCTTATTACCTTTGATTCCTTGTTAGCTAGATACGGCGAGGAATCGTTCATTATATCAAATTTAGAAGGTGATAATTTTGTTTTAAAATATTTAATTTTGTCATCATTAATGTTGTATCATTTATACCTCACTTTTTTTATGTTTTTCTCATGTTTTTTTTTGCAATTTTAACATAATGAAGTATATCCATTAAACGAAGATTCCGTTGATGTTGTTGATGATGGTGATGGTTATGTTCCATCCCCTTTTTGTTATGAAAAATGTAGTCAGCTACCACAGCAAATTGGTAATCTGACATGGGTTTATATAATTTCAAGATTTTATGTTAATTTGGTATATTTGTAGCCCTGTAAAATTAGTTGGCACTAACATTTTTTCTTAAAGTTTGGTGTGTGCTCCAACCAAATATAGCAATTCCGTTAAACGGAGTACCAAGTGATGTTCCTGATGAGGGAGACAAGTATCTGCCTTTGCCTCTTGGCAATGAAGGATCAACAGCCGAACAACCGCAACTTCCCAGTAACATATCTGGTTTATATGTTTGTTCCACCATTTTACATTGTCTAACATATACCTTTTTTTCTTTTCAAGATGTTGAAGATTTGGAAGGTTCTTACACATTTCTAACTCCTAATGGCACTAAGGTTTAATGTCCCACTCTAGACATTGAGAGTAAACCAACCGTAGGTGCTATATGTGGTTATTGGAGTGACGTTCTTAGCATATACAAGAATTATGCTGAAAGGTCGGGTTTTTTTTGTTCATGTTGGTCAACCCAAGAAAAATAAAAACGACAAGATCACACAAAAAGACTTGAGATGCAACAAAGCTGATAGATATCAGACTAAGTGCAATGTAACATCACTGTACTTCCGGTCGTCCGTACATCCGTACGATTGTACTGTTACGACCTGAGATTTTGTAATTATTAATATTGATACATTATTTGATGATTATCACTGTTACTGGTATACATGTTTAGAACATATTATACGCGTAAACCATGGGAAGTTTAGTTGTAACTCAACTAAACAGAACCAGAGAGTTTATCGCAGTTATATTATTGATGATTATGGATTTGTTTTGGAAATGGAAAGGGCATTTAAGTTGGTTGTTGTTTGGTTAGTAAACATAGTCAAGGACACATGGTCATGGTTTATCGAAATAGCGGTGGGACGGTGGCTAGGGCAGTTGCGACTGACCCTTACACAGGCCCTATACATATGCATATTTCGGTCTATCATGGATGTGTTAGTGACTTGGGTTTAGTGGGTTTTTGGATTGGGAATTGATAATATTAAAGTTAATAAATAATGGGGGCATAATTGGAAATGAATACGCGATGGTGAGGATACGAATATGACTTAAACGCGAATATTAATTCAGAAATATTAACTTAATAAATGTATTCGCATGGGTGACGATTCACACGAATATAATTATTAAGAACTGATATTCTGAAACGATATTCCATTAATTGTAAATCGAATCGAAATACCATACGAGCGTCGCATTCGCAAAGGTGACGATCTTTATGAGTACGTACGTAAGTAACGCGTTTCGACTAGATAAATTAAATAATATCTAACGATATTAAATTATACTTGAAAACTAAAAATATTTATTAGGAATCACAACCTAAATTAAATCCGAATAAACTGTTTATTTAAATAAATAACTTAGCGACAATAAAACGAAAGTTGTTTTACGAAACAACTTTATTCAAGATTATTTTATGATACAATATTAGATAAAATCATTTTATTCGAAATAAAATAGAATTATTTAAAGGATTTATGTTTTAAATGTCTTTTACTAACAAAACCGAGAAATTTCATAAAGTTATCGCGATAAAAACAAGATCGAGCACGCGGGAATTGACTGGGCTATAAAAGCCTATTTCTTTCTTTTCTTCCTCATTGGCAAGATCATCTCTCTCTCTCTCTACAATACATTTTTCGTCACCTTCTCTCTCTACAACTTCTCTCTACGATTACACGCTCGTTTCTTGACGGAATCACGTGATTCTTGGCCCTAAACGACCACAAGATCAAGGAGAACAAGAAAGTACAAGAAGATATCGAGTTTAGTCGGCATTTCGAGTTAAATCTAGGTTGTTAATGTTGGTTTTGAGTGAAACTTGAACCATAGAACTTGTTGATGCTTTAACCGAACTAAACCACTTAAAAATTGCTTAGTTATACGTTGTTGATCATGGGAAAACCCTAGGAACTGATATGGACAGGTTACACACGAGGGAGATGTTACAGGTTCGTCACCCGCTTCTGGCCAAACCCTGCACAGCCATGGTCGAACCTTCTTGGGCGGGAAAGAGGTCCTGTGAGCCGAACCCTTAGGACCGAACCCTGGAACGAACCCTTGTCATTGCATAAGCCACGAACCCTTGGATCCTTGATAGCCGAACCATGCATATTGAGCGAACCCTCTCTAGACGAGCTTTGATGCATGACCGAACCTTATTTCGTCCTTGGCCGAACCATAGAATGGACTAGCCGAACCCTTTATCAGCTACGAACCTTTCTTTTCTTTCTGGCCGAACCCTGGTGCCCACGAACAATCTACGAACCTTAACAGTCAGCCGAGCCTTGGATTCTTTAGGACCAAACCTTGAGCTTGGGGCGAACCTTAAGGGTTAGCCGAACCATTTAGTTGGGCAACAAACCCTACCCACTAGGTAGCCGAACCCACTAGGGTGGCAGAACTATTACCCAGCCGAACCTTATGACTTGGAAGCAGCGAATACTACTCAATTGGGGACGAACCTAGGCACTTGGCGAACCTAGCCCTGCAACAAGCTGGGCCGAACCTATGGTAAAAGGTTCACTGCTTCTAAGTTTCCTAAAATGAATTCTTTGTTAACCAAGGGGTTAGGGACAAGACAAAGGTGTATAAGCATGTGTATCTATATATATATATATAAAGATAGAGGTACATATGGATATATCCATGCATGCATGAAAGATCTAGGCCACCACCTTTTTCCTTTTATAACTTAAGTTTTAAAGAAACTAAGAAGTATATTTATATTGAACTTGTAATGAGATTAACATGATGTATAGGTTTTACTACATTGGAATTAAAGGAGTTACTAAACCAAACGTTGGTGGCTAGTACAATTGATCATGTATGTGGGTATATATTTAAAATATCACAACAAATTATATCATTATTAAGTAGTTAACAACTAGCAAGTCTAAACTATTTTAAATGATGGACATTTATAAGAGACTTGGGTGGTCCGTTTCAATTTATACTAATCAAACTAAGTAGGGGAAAAACACCTAATGATTCAAAAGTAATCATGCGAGAATAATTAAAATAGAACTCGCATACTTATGAATACCCGACACACGATAATTACAGGTTGATTAAGTTGTGGTTGATTTTGATTTCTTTTACGCGAGCGCGCATTTTACAGGAACACCGGATTCAAGGATTCAGGTGAGTTCTCATGACCTCCCTTTCTTTAAACTGTTTTGTTTTAAAACTCGGAGGTGAAACATGTATACCAAATTCAAATATTATTTTGATAACACAAGGATAATACATGTTTATCAATATGATATTCGTATTTTAGAATTATCATTATTTATGGATTATCACTTATATGCATATATTCTTGTAACATTGTCATTGACTTCGGTCAATAACAAGGATTACATGTATTGCCACTTGGATTATCACGACTCCGTGAAACATTGCGTTTGACCTTGGTCACTTGCATTAGTTTCATGTATTGCCACGTGGATAGCTTCCACTCCATGGATCATGTTTTTAACTTATGTTAAATTCGTAATGACCATGTATAGTCACATATATTATTTGAGAATATTGATGTTGAGATTGATTGAATGGTTATGTGGTTGATTATCTATGATTGATTATGATTATCTATGATTGACTATGACTGATTGGATATGTGATTATGTATTTGTTTATGTGTTTGATTGATTGTGTTGGGATATGTATTGGATTGTCACACAGGTATTCTTGTGGATTTCCTCAGAAAGACCATAAGTTCTTATACTTATTTTATCTAAACTTTTTATAAAAATCTTTTCAAAATACAAACTTTTATACTCATTTTATAAAACATTTTTAAAGTATAAAAACTTATGATTACTCACCAACTACTTAGTAGTTGACACTTGATTTCTTTACATGTTTCAGGTGATGAAGCTAAGTAGGTTGAAGAAGATGAATTCTCACTTTTGGACATCATCACATAGGATCTTGGACTTAGCTGATTAACTAAAATTCTGGCGATTAGAGTTTAGTTAGTTTAGCTAATTCTTTTGTGTAATTGATGTATTTAATTCATGATGAACATGATTTTTGTGTAAATATTTATTTGGTTTGATTGATAGGTGATGGTATATATTTAGATGCCCACAAGCTTTTGAACAATCTACACATCCCTCGTGGCATCCCAACGTTTCCGCCATCGGTCGGGGTGTTACAGATTGGTATCAGAGCCTGGGTTATAGGGAATTAGGTTACTAGAAATGGTTGACCTTGTCTATAACCGTAGGATACCCTAGTATGAACTATTTCATACACTAGTTAGTATATTCAGGATTTCATGCTTATGTGTTTATTACATGTTACCTGAACTCCTGTTATACATCTGATATGCGTATACTGCTTATTAATTTCTTGCTTACATGTGCCCTAATGATTCGATAAGGACATGCACGTGGTGTATCGTAAAGGTGGTGGGACGTTGGCTAGGGCAGTTGCGACTGACCCTTACATATGCCCTATATATACCATTTACGGTACATTAGGTGGATGTCAGTATTGAAGAATGTGGGAACTACCCGTTTGGAAATTATCTGCTTAGGAAATTAACTGCTTAGGAATTATCTGCTTTAGGGAACTATTTGTCTGATTTATAAACTCCACACAAGGACACACTCGTGGTATACTACAAAGGTGGTGGGACAGTGGCTAGGGCAGTTGCGACTGACCCTTACATATGCCCTATTCATATACCATTTGTAGTATATTGGGGGTCTGCCAGTGTCAGGAACTTAGGATATAATTAAGAATTGCTTTAAGGTTATGATGGATGGATTATTGATGGTATGTTTGTTGGAATGGTTTGGGATTGACTCATGGATGATCATACTTGATAAACACTTATAAATTCACTTATGAAACACACGGATTGGACACATAGGGTGCATAGGATCAACAAACGATATGAACGATTAGTGATGGAATATGGACTTGAGTGATGATATAGACACTTGGTGATAATATAAACACATAGTGATGATACTAACACTTAGTGATGGTATGGACACTCGATGAGAATAAATTATAGGGAGGATATGAACACTTAGTGACAATAAGAGCACTCAGTGATGATATGAACCCTTATTGATGATTATGGACATTGAGATTTGGTATGGAATTTAGTGAACTTAGACATTAGGGGAACTTTAATGTCAGGTGAACTTAGACATTAGGTGAACTTAGAAATAGGCGAACCTACATGTCAGGTGAACTTAGACATTAGGCGATCCTAATTGTCCAAGGGAACTAGAGACCACTTCACTCAAAATTATCCTACCTAGGATAAGGTTTGTGAAGTGAGACTATGGTAAAATACATGATACACCTTAAATGCTAACAAGGGAATAATCGTGGTGCAATGGAACGGTGGTGGGACGGTGTAGGGGAGATTGAGATCTACCTCTGCATATGCCCTATATATAAGCTTGTTGCATTACATCGGGAGGTTGTCAATGTTGGTATGGGGTGGGGAATGTATAGCACTTAGGAATAGTTAGTTAATATTAGTTATGACCAACTAGGACACTTAGTATAATTCTAGGAAATTTAAACATTTTTATGAGTTTAATGACAGATAGGAGAGAAATATAGTTCCTATATGTAATTTTAACTGTCTAAATGAACTCATTTGACCATTGTTTGTATGAATTACGTTGTAAACGGTAGTAACATGTTTCTAATTCCTCAGAAACATGCCGTCACGCCGTCACAACGAAGATGACTCGAACAATGGGGATGCTAACAACAATAATGCCAACTCTGGCATACAAGAGTTAGCAACACTTATCTCTGGATTGGTGAACCAACTGACACAAGCCAATCAATCTCTCACTCATAACAGAGGTGGTGCAAACCCGCCAACTTGCACGTTCAAGCACTTCAACTCCTGTAACCCACTGAAGTTTACAGGTTCTGAGTCAGCCACTGGTCTGCTGCAGTGTTTCGAGAGTATGGAGAACACTTTTATCAACAGCGATTGCCCCGAGAACCTGAAAGTTCGTTATGCCACTAGTGTTTTCCAAAAGAGAGCACTAACATGGTGGAATGGGGAAAAATGAACTAGGGGAGTTGATGCTGCCCTTGCACTAACATGGGCAGAGGTCAAAAAGCTGATGACCACTGAATTCTGTCCTCGCAGCGAAATGAGGAAGCTTGAGACTGAGTTTTGGGAGCTCAAGCAAGAAAACGGGGAAAACGTCATTTACAATACTCGTTTCCATGAGTATAGTCTACTGGTGCCTCATCTAGTGACACCGCTAGAGAGAGCAATTGAGAAGTACATAGGCGGTCTGCCTATGCAGATTCAGGACACAGTCTATGGTAGCAACCCTACCACACTGGAGGCTGCGATCCGTTTATCTGCAACTCTAACTGACAACCATGTAAGGGCTGGAACACTCACAAGGAAAGGAAAAAAGAAAACTGAAGTAAAGGCTGCTGTAGAAGAAACAAAAATAGAAGTAAAGACTGAGGCTGCTAGTTCTTCAAAAAAACAGCAACAAAAAGAGGAAGACCAGAAACTTTATGGTCACTGCTCCTGCTGTTAAGTACACACAGCAATCTTCAAATAACACTACTGCCAGGAGTTACTCTGGGAATACTCCCCAATGTAATACCTACCGATATCATCACGCACCTAACTTGCCATGTCGTGTCTGCAACAACTGTGACAAGTATGGTCATTATGAAAATGTTTGTAGGAGCATACCGCAAGCTTAGAGGATGCAACATGCACCGCTTGCACTTCCTGCTCCACATGCACAACCAATTCCAGCTGTACCCATCCGCCAGGTACCTCCTGCGCAAACGAGAGCCTGTTATGAATGTGGGGAAGTGGGTCACTTCAGAAAACAATGCCCAAAGTTGACTGGGAACAATCAGAGGGTGGCAAGAGGACGGGCGTTTCAACTGAATGCCCCAGCTGCTCAAGCCAACCAGGATGTGGTCAACGGTACATTTCTGATCAACAACTCTTATGCATCTGTCTTATTTGATTCTGGTGCTGATAGGAGTTTCGTTTCATATGATTTTGAATGCTTGCTTGGTAGAACACGTACATATTTAGATAAACCGTTTAATGTGGAGGTGGCTGATGGAAACACTATTGATATTGACACTGTTATTATCGGATGTACTGTGAACTTAAATGATCACGTTTTCCCGATTGATCTTATACATATGCATCTTGGTAGCTTTGATGTTATCATAGGCATGGATTGGTTAGCCACCCACAAAGCGGAGATAGTTTGCCATGGGAAATACATACGTATTCCATTGCCTTCGGGTGAAACTTTAAGAGTCTTTGGAGAAACTTCTAGCAAAGGTCTTAAGCTTATGTCATGCACTAAAGCACACAAATACCTTAGGAAGAAATGTATAGCATTTTTAGCTCATATTGTGGAGAAAAAGGATAAAGGAAAGAGAGTTGAAGATGTTCCTGTGATCAGAGATTTTCCAGAAGTATTTCCTGATGATTTGCCAGGTCTTCCACCAGAACGACAAGTAGAGTTTCGAATTGACTTAGTACCTGGTGCAAATCCAGTTGCCAAAGCTCCCTACAGACTTGCGCCTTCGGAGTTGCAAGAATTGGTGAGCCAGTTGCAAGAACTGACTGATAAGGGATTTATTCGCCCGAGCCATTCACCATGGGGTGCACCGGTTCTATTTGTTAAAAAGAAGGATGGGTCATTCCGAATGTGCATCGACTATCGCGAATTAAACAAACTTACAATTAAGAATCGATATCCATTTCCGCGCATCGATGATCTTTTCGATCAGCTTCAAGGCTCGGCATGGTTTTCAAAGATCGATCTTAGGTCTGGGTATCATCAGCTTCGCGTACATGAGGATGATATTCCCAAGACAGCTTTCAGAACAAGATATGGCCATTATGAATTTCTGGTAATGCCTTTCGGCCTTACCAATGCACCGGCGGTTTTCATGGACCTCATGAACCGTGTATGCAGGCCATACTTGGATAAATTTGTGATTGTATTCATTGATGATATTTTGATATACTCAAAGACCAAGGAAGAACACGAGCTACACCTTAAGTTGATTTTGGAGGTCTTAAGAAAAGAACAACTGTATGCCAAATTCTCTAAATGTGAATTTTGGCTTAAGGAAGTTCAATTCTTAGGACACATAGTCAATGAAAAAGGTGTTCACGTGGATCCTGCGAAGATTGACGCGGTGAAGAATTGGAGTACACCGAAGACACCGACGGAGATTCGATCTTTTCTTGGACTTGCCAGTTACTATCGGCGGTTCATTTCGAATTTCTCTAGGATTGCGGTCCCACTCACTTCTTTGACTCAAAAGAATAGACCTTATGAGTGGGGACCAAAGCAAGAAGAGGCATTCCAGACTTTGAAGCAGAAACTCTGTGATGCTCCTGTCTTGACACTGCCTGATGGAAATGATGATTTTGTGGTTTACTGTGATGCATCCAACCTAGGTCTCGGTTGTGTTCTCATGCAACGGGGAAGGTTGTGGCTTATGCATCAAGACAGCTGAAAATTCACGAGAAGAACTACACCACACACGACTTGGAACTTGGTGCAGTCGTGTTTGCCTTGAAGATATGGAGACATTATCTTTATGGCACTAAATGTGTAGTGTTCACTGACCATAAGAGTTTGCAACATATTCTTAATCAGAAAGAACTTAACATGAGGCAACGGAGATGGGTCGAGCTGTTGAATGATTATGACTGTGAAATTCGCTACCATCCTGGTAAAGCGAATGTAGTAGCAGATGAGCTTTGTCACAAAAGTCAAGTTCAGATCCATAGTGTCCGAGTGCACACTAGTCTCTGAAGTGATGTTCTCGCAGCCCAACAACATTCATTAGCTCAAGATAACTTGAAAAATGAGATGTCTTGTGGGGCTGAAATTTTGTTGGAAACTAAGAATGATGGTTTAATGTATTATTTGAATCGGTTGTGGATACCGAACAGAGGTGATCTTAGAATGATGATTATGAATGAAGCTCATAAGTCTCGTTACTCAATCCATCCGGGTTCTGATAAGATGTATCAAGACCTTAGGGACTTGTACTATTGGCCTGGAATAAAGAAGGATATTGCTGAGTATGTATCCAAGTGCCTTAACTGTGCTAAAGTCAAGGCAGAACGTCTGCGGCCTTCGGGATTGTTATTACAACCAGAGATACCGATGTGGAAGTGGGAGAATATCTCCATGGATTTTATTACTAAACTCCCACGAACCACTAACGGTAAAGATAGCATTTGGGTAATTGTTGATAGATTGACCAAGTCGGCTCATTTCATACCGATACGCGAAACGTACCCTGTGCGAAAGTTAGCGCGTATCTACATTGATGAGATCATTAGCCGGCATGGTATTCCCTTAAGTATAATATCGGATCGTGATGCTCGTTTCACGGCACGATTTTGGGAATCACTTCATGAAGCCTTTGGAACAAGATTGGATCTTAGCACTGCTTATCATCCTCAAACGGATGGTCAAACGGAGCGGACGATTCAAACTTTGGAAGACATGTTAAGAGCTTGTGTCATCGGTTTCGGTGGCAATTGGGATAGCCATTTACCATTGGTTGAGTTCTCGTATAACAACAGTTATCACGCGGGCATTGGTATGGCACCGTTTGAAGCTCTTTATGGCCGGAAATGTCGGTAACCTATTTGTTGGACCGAGGTCGGCGACTCGTAGATCACTGGTCCCGAGATTATTCAGGAGACGACTGACAAGATCCGCCAGATCCGCGACAATCTGTTAGCTACACGCAGTCGACAGAAGAGTTATGAGGATAAACAACGAAAACCTTTAGAGTTTGAAGTGGGAGATACGGTATTGCTTAAAGTGTCGCCTTGGAAGGGCGTTGTGCGATTCGGGAATATGTAGGCCCTTTTAAGATCCTTGAACGGATCGGAAAGGTTGCTTACAAATTGGAACTTCCGCCTGAACTTAGTAACGTGCACCCAACGTTTCACGTGTCCAATCTAAGAAAGTGCTTAGTTGATCAGGATCTTCAGGTACCACTCGATGACATTCGCGTCGATGATACCATGCATTTTATTGAAAGACCGGTGGAGATAATGGATTGTGAGGTCAAGAAACTCAAACGCAGTAGAATTCCAATTGTCAAAGTACGTTGGGAATCGAAGCGGGGTCCAGAATTCACCTGGGAGCGGGAAGATCAGATGAAGCTTAAGTACCCACATTTATTTACTACGGTCACTTCAAGTTGAATTTTGGGACGAAATTCCTTTAACTAGGGGAGACTGTAACATCACTGTACTTCCGGTCGTCCGTACATCCGTACGATTGTACTGTTACGACCTGAGATTTTGTAATTATTAATATTGATACATTATTTGATGATTATCACTGTTACTGGTATACATGTTTAGAACATATTATACGCGTAAACCATGGGAAGTTTAGTTGTAACTCAACTAAACAAAACCAGAGAGTTTATCGCAGTTATATTGTTGATGATTATGGATTTGGTTTGGAAATGGAAAGGGGATTTAAGTTGGTTGTTGTTTGGTTACTAAACATAGTCAAGGACACATGGTCATGGTTTATCGAAATAGCGGTGGGACGGTGGCTAGGGCAGTTGCGACTGACCCTTACATATGCCCTATACATATGCATATTTCGGTCTATCATGGATGTGTTAGTGACTTGGGTTTAGTGGGTTTTTGGATTGGGAATTGATAATATTAAAGTTAATAAATAATGGGGGTATAATTGGAAATGAATACGCGATGGTGAGGATACGAATATGACTTAAACGCGAATATTAATTCAGAAATATTAACTTAATAAATGTATTCGCATGGGTGACGATTCACACGAATATAATTATTAAGAACTGATATTCTGAAACAATATTCCATTAATTGTAAATCGAATCGAAATACGATACGAGCGTCGCATTCGCAAAGGTGACGATCTTTACGAATACGTACGTAAGTAACGCATTTCGACTAGATAAATTAAATAATATCTAACGATATTAAATTATACTTGAAAACTAAAAATATTTATTAGGAATCACAACCTAAATTAAATCCGAATAAACTGTTTATTTAAATAAATAACTTAGCGAAAATAAAACGAAAGCTGTTTTACGAAACAACTTTATTCAAGATTATTTTATGATACAATATTAGATAAAATCATTTTATTCGAAATAAAATAGAATTATTTAAAGGATTTATGTTTTAAATGTCTTTTACTAACAAAACCGAGAAATTTCATAAAGTTATCGCGATAAAAACGAGATCGAGCACGCGGGAATTGACTGGGCTATAAAAGCCTATTTCTTTCTTTTCTTCCTCATTGGCAAGATCATCTCTCTCTCTACAATACATTTTTCGTCACCTTCTCTCTCTACAACTTCTCTCTACGATTACACGCTCGTTTCTTGACGGAATCACGTGATTCTTGGCCCTAAACGACCACAAGATCAAGGAGAACAAGAAAGCACAAGAAGATATCGAGTTTAGTCGGCATTTCGAGGTAAATCTAGTTTGTTAATTTTGGTTTTGAGTGAAACTTGAACCATAGAACTTGTTGATGCTTTAACCGAACTAAACCCCTTAAAAATTGCTTAGTTATACGTTGTAGATCATGGGAAAACCCTAGGAACTGATATGGACATGTTACACACGATGGAGATGTTACAGGTTCGTCACCCGCTTCTGGCCAAACCCTGCACAGCCATGGCCGAACCTTCTTGGGCGGGAAAGAGGTCCTGTGAGCCGAACCCTTAGGACCGAACCCTGGAACGAACCCTTGTCATTGCATAAGCCACGAACCCTTGGCTCCTTGATAGCCGAACCATGCATATTGAGCGAACCCTCTCTAGACGAGCTTTGTTGCATGACCGAACCTTATTTCCTCCTTGGCCGAACCATAGAATGGACTAGCCGAACCCTTTATCAGCTACGAACCTTTCTTTTCTTTCTGGCCGAACCCTGGTGCCCACGAACTATCTACGAACCTTAACAGTCAACCAAGCCTTGGATTCTTTAGGACCGAACCTTGAGCTTGGGGCGAACCTTATGGGTTAGCTGAACCATTTTGTGACAATCCGACTTTTCTAGTTAACCTCGTTAACCCTCGTAGGCCCAATAAGGCCAATGAAGGCCCAACAAGGCCAATGAAGGCCCAACAAGGCCAATGAAGGCCAACAAGGTCAAAGAAGGCCTAGTAAGGCCCAAGAAGACCCAGTAAAGCCAAAGAAGAACCAGTAAGGACAAGGAAGGCCCAACAAGACAAGTCAGGCTCAATGAAGTTTATGAAGGCCCAATAAGACAAATGTAGGTCCAAGAAGCCAAGGTGGGCCCAATAAAGCAAGAGTAGGCCCATTGAGATCTAGGTAGGCCCAGTAAGCTCAAGATAGGCCCAGTGAACTTGGTGGAGGCCCAAATGGGTTAACTTAGCCCAATAAAGTTCTGGTTGACCCAATTGGTGACAATTTGATATGTTGATCTAGTTTCGGTAATAAAAAGTTAACGAAATAAGTGGAAATCATAAATATTAGGTTAGAGGTATTTAGAATTTAACAAAATTAAATTAGAGATAGTTGAATTAAGAAAAGTAGTGTTGAAATATCATAAAATGTTAGGTTTTGACTTTTTAAGTCAAAATTTACGTATGTAGCATAGTAAAAATTCGAATTGGGCAATGTTATGGGCTGAAACCGAAAATTAATTATCATAAATCATTTCAATAATGATTATTAAGGATAATCAGACGTTATTAGTCCCTTAAACAGTCGAATTTAATATGTAGTTAACAAGAAGGTTGTAACCGTTCGAATTGGGGATTGAATTCATATAACCGGTTATAATCCATTCGATTAAACTTTAAAACGTGTAAGTCGGCATCCTTAGAAGTGGATACAAACCACAATTCGATCCTAGCACCATCGGGAGACAGATTTGAATCAAGGATCGGCCGAAGTTCAAGCAAGGAAGGGGTTTTGACAATTCGACATCAAACCACGTAAGTTTTCACTCTTAGATCACCTAAACTAGCCGACTAAACTAACCCATATAACAAATTCGTGATTTAACATCGAATCATATGGTTTTTGATTCTAGGGTTCTTTGGTTTGAACCATTTGGGGGTTTTCGGGTTAAACGGTCATAGAATCAAATTAAACCATACATGAAGCTTCGGAAACATTTATTAAACGAAATCCCCACATCAATTGAAAGGAATAGCAACGAATTGATAGACTTTGATTACTAGGGTTCTTAGACAAAACGGTTTTGGGGGTTTCCATGAAAACGAGTTTGATATTCAAATTAAATCACATGGGTAGTTTCATAAGATGCCGACTAAAGAATACTATCTATCAATTTCGTGATTTAACAACGAATGGTGTGGATTCAATAATTAGGGTTCTAAGCATAAACGGATTTGGGAGTTTCAATTCATATGAGTTTTAAAATCAAATTGATGTACATCTGTAGTTTCAGAAGGGATCGATGTAGGATAGCCCTAAGTTAATTTCGAATTATAGTATCGGATTTATTAAGATTAGATGATATGATTTGGGGGCTCTCGTTTGAAACTTTGAATGTCATAAATTGGAACTTTAAAATGATGATTTATCAAATTGAGACCATCTTTAAGTTCGGTTGGATTTGTAGAACCATAGCCCTATGGTTTCGGGTTTGTTATTGATCGAATTTTGGGATAATAGAAGGCAATTTGCTTCGGCTATGGGTGGGTATAAGATCACTAGGCCGAGTGGAATTATAAGAATTAAGAACCATAGTTGTTAACAAAGGTTGGAGTAGAGGAGATGGTATGAGCGTGGGAATGTGGGTTAGAGGTCACAGGTTCGAAACCCGGCCCCAACCATTTTTGGGTTTCAACATTATTTTAGTGTTTTAATCATAACTTCTCCGTTTTAACTCCGATTCGACTCGTTCGAATTGCGTTGGAACCAGAATTTCATCCCGAACGTATTATAATAATAAAATTCATATTTTAATCCGAAAGCAAAATCGCGTATAATTACGGTTATTTAAATAAAATCAAATATGATTTTATTTAAACGATTTCAAAGGCACGCGTACATACGTATGCACATTCTTAACACTCTAACATACGTGTGTTGACACGTATGTGATTTCAAGCACAAAACGACATCTCGAATAACACTGAGTTATTATTAAACCACAGATTCTTCGTAGAGGATTTCTACGCGAGTTCACAAGTGTTTGATCATTCTGCAATCACCAAAGGTGCGTACACGGCCCTTTCTTATTTTAAACTGTTTTGGGAGAGAAAACATGTGCAACAAACTCTTTTTAGATACATATCACTTGCATGAGTGAGCTATTTACATTATGTGACAACATAGCAACTTGAAAGTCCTTACACACCTCGAACCGTTTAGTTTGCTGTAATGCAAAGCGTGGTAGTTGGAAATAGATCTATTAGGTTTGACAAACCTCACCTGGTAGATGGGATCTACGCAGGTGTTTGACTGACCAAACACATTTTACTATTGTTGTGCTAGACAATAGTGGCAAGGCAAAAACATGCTATAGCATGGCAATTCGTCAGCTTCGGTGTCGACCACTTATGTAAATAGTTTATATGACTAGCTATCATGACTGTGCATGTGTGATTATGTTATCTACAACTTGATATTCAAACTGTTGTTTTGAACATTGTCAATGCTTAAAACCTGTGTTATGCACCAACCTTTGTGTTGACTTGATTTACATGTTTTCTCAGGACGCTAAGGCGCGCAATAAAGACTGGCATGGACTAGGAGATAGAGTCGCATGCATTTTAAACATTTTGGATATTTGAATTTGAACATTTGAGTATTTTGTTTTGTAATGTTTACTTTACAATTGTTATTGGTTTTAAACGCTTCCGCAACTTTTGTAAACTCTGATGTTATGTTTAAAGACCAAAGTATGTTTTGAAATTCATATAGAGGTCTTCGCTATGTCTAATGATCTGAGATCCTGGTTTGTCACGTTCCCAAACGGTATGATTCCGTTAGTTGAAAATTGGGGGTGTGACAGATAAGAAAACATGTGCAACAAACTCTTTTTAGATACATATCACTTGCATGAGTTAGCTGTTTACATTATGTGACAACATAGCAACTTGAAAGTCCTTACACACCTCGAACCGTTTAGTTTGCTGTAATGCAAAGCGTGGTAGTTGGAAATAGATCTATTAGGTTTGACAAACCTCACCTGGTAGATGGGATCTACGCAGGTGTTTGACTGACCAAACACATTTTACTATTGTTGTGCTAGACAATAGTGGCAAGGCAAAAACATGCTATAGCATGGCAATTCGTCAGCTTCGGTGTCGACCACTTATGTAAATAGTTTATATGACTAGCTATCATGACTGTGCATGTGTGATTATGTTATCTACAACTTGATATTCAAACTGTTGTTTTGAACATTGTGAATGCTTAAAACCTGTGTTATGCACCAACCTTTGTGTTGACTTGATTTACATGTTTTCTCAGGACGCTAAGGCGCGCAATAAAGACTGGCATGGACTAGGAGATAGAGTCGCATGCATTTTAAACATTTTGGATATTTGAATTTGAACATTTGAGTATTTTGTTTTGTAATGTTTACTTTACAATTGTTATTGGTTTTAAACGCTTCCGCAACTTTTGTAAACTCTGATGTTATGTTTAAAGACCAAAGTATGTTTTGAAATTCATATAGAGGTCTTCGCTATGTCTAATGATCTGAGATCCTGGTTTGTCACGTTCCCAAACGGTATGATTCCGTTAGTTGAAAATTGGGGGTGTGACAGATAAGAAAACATGTGCAACAAACTCTTTTTAGATACATATCACTTGCATGAGTTAGCTGTTTACATTATGTGACAACATAGCAACTTGAAAGTCCTTACACACCTCGAACCGTTTAGTTTGCTGTAATGCAAAGCGTGGTAGTTAGAAATAGATCTATTAGGTTTGACAAACCTCACCTGGTAGATGGGATCTACGCAGGTGTTTGACTGACCAAACACATTTTACTATTGTTGTGCTAAACAATAGTGGCAAGGCAAAAACATGCTATAGCATGGCAATTCGTCAGCTTCGGTGTCGACCACTTATGTAAATAGTTTATATGACTAGCTATCATGACTGTGCATGTGTGATTATGTTATCTACAACTTGATATTCAAACTGTTGTTTTGAACATTGTGAATGCTTAAAACCTGTGTTATGCACCAACCTTTGTGTTGACTTGATTTACATGTTTTCTCAGGACGCTAAGGCGCGCAATAAAGACTGGCATGGACTAGGAGATAGAGTCGCATGCATTTTAAACATTTTGGATATTTGAATTTGAACATTTGAGTATTTTGTTTTGTAATGTTTACTTTACAATTGTTATTGGTTTTAAACGCTTCCGCAACTTTTGTAAACTCTGATGTTATGTTTAAAGACCAAAGTATGTTTTGAAATTCATATAGAGGTCTTCGCTATGTCTAATGATCTGAGATCCTGGTTTGTCACGTTCCCAAACGGTATGATTCCGTTAGTTGAAAATTGGGGGTGTGACAGATTGGTATCAGAGCCATTGGTTATAGCGAACTAGGTTTGCATTTGTAGACTTAGACTATGACTGTTAGACATTAGACACATCTGCTTATACGTATTGCTTAGAAATTACATATGACATTATGTAATTGACTTGTTTACATATTCCATGGCACTGCACTTACATATGGTATTATGTAACAGGCATGGCATCATCATCGGTACCTTATATTATTATTGATGATTCCGAGGACGAGGAGCCGATAGTTCCGGCACCACCGTCATCATCACCACCACCTATTCCACCACCTCCACCATATGAGCAGGATGACTCAGATCCGGAGGAGGATCCGGACGAGGACCCGGAGGAGGATCCAGACGAGGATCCAGAGGAGGATCCAGACGAGGATCCGGATGAGGATCCGGAGGAGGAGTCAGAGGAGGGCATTCAGCAGATCCCTGCTGAGGGACCTTCTACACATTTACCACCAGTACTAGATGCTCTTGAGCCTAAGAGGCAAAGGACGGACGCCGAGGAGATCGCCAAACTGCGCGAGGATCTGGAGGTAGCAGAAGATAGGATAGCACAGAGATCTCAGGAATTATGGGATGCTATTGAGAGGCAGGATAATCTTGCCCATCTGGTTCATGATATGCGTGATGAGATGATCAATTTGATTGGTCGTCTAGAAGAGTCAGAGAACCGAGAGGAGATCTTGGCAGGCAGGGTTGAAGCTTTGGAGGATTTAGTGGACTCTGAGAATGAGGAACAGGATGAGGATGAGGAAGAGGAACCAGCACCAGTTGTTGAGTCCGATCCTGAATCCACTGTTGAGGACGATTGATTTTCTTTTCTTTTCTTTCTTGTTTTGTTTAAACTTATTAGGAACGGGTTGTGTTCCTACATTAGTAGTTTAAAAAGTATGTTTCATTTCAAAAGTATTGTACTCAAAGAAAGTTTCTATCTATTGAAGAGTTATTATTTATTTCCAACAATTGTGTTGATTTATATTACCTGTTGTGTTTGTTGTTTTACCTACACATGTCAAATTTGATTTTGAATACACGCTAACATTTCTTGTAAATAGGAAACAAATGGCTGAGGGAAACGTTCACATGACAGTCGTTGAGCTCAATGAGCTAATTAATAGCAGAGTCGCAGAGGCTATTGCACAGTATGCTCAGACACATAACACAGGACCACATGGTCCAGCTGGGGGGTTGGTTAACCCACAAGTCTGCACGTTCAAGATGTTCTTGGACTGCAAACCTCACAATTTCAAAGGGTCGGAGGGGGCCATTGGACTCCTTCGGTGGATTGAAAAGGCTGAGTCGGTGTTTGAAATGTGCAACTGCCCCAACGAGAGCAAAGTGAAGTTTGCAACGGGAACATTGGAGGGTCCAGCATTAACCTGGTGGAACTCGAATGTTCAGACTCTGGGATTGGGTGAGGCAAATGCCTTAACATGGAATGACTTCAAAACTTTACTGCAAGAGGAGTACTGTCCTCGCAGTGAAATGCAGAAGTTGGAGGAGGAATACTGGCACCTCAAGATGGAGGGGTCAAACATTGAAGAGTACACAACCAGGTCACACGAGTTGGCCAGACTGCTACCACACATGGCTACTCCAGCCAGCAAGTGGATTGAAAGGTACATTGGAGGACTAGTGCCTCAGATTCAGGGGTTGGTGACTTCAGCAAATCCCACCACCATCCAACAAGTTGTTCGTTTAGCACATCAGCTTACTGATCAGGCAGTGTTACAGGGGACTCTGCCTAAACGAACATCTGCTACCAAGGTGGGAGATCATAAGAGAAAGTGGGAAGGTAACAACTTCAAGGGTAACAACCAACAATCATATCAGCAAAACCGGAAACAAGACTCAAACAAGTCTTATCATGGTTCAAGCAGTGGTCAGCAATCAGCATCATCGGGGGGTTATATTGGTAAACACCCCAAGTGCAACAGGTGTGGTTACCATCATGCAGGTAATCAGTGTGAGAGAGCTAAGTGCCAGAGGTGTGGCAAGATTGGGCATGCGGCTAAGGATTGTCGCGGGGAACTACAGAACAACAACAATCAGAATAGTAACCAGAACAACGCACAGAAAGGTTGTTTTGAGTGTGGCAAAATGGGGCATTTTAAGAAAGATTGCCCACAACTCAAGAAAGGCGGGGAAAATAATGGCAATGGTAATGGAAATGGCAACGGTAATGGCAATGGCACCAACAACAACAACAATAACAACAACAACAACGGTGCTAGAGGCAGGGCGTTTGTGATTGGAGGACGTCAGGCACGGGAGGATCCCAACATCGTTACGGGTACGTTCCTCTTAAATAATCACTATGCCTCTATGTTATTTGACACTGGTGCCGACCGTAGTTTTGTATCTAGTTCACTTGCTAAGTTGCTAAATGTTAGTCCCACTGCCTTAGATAGTCCATACACTGTGGAATTAGCTGATGGTAAGTTGATTGTAGTGGAAAGTATTTTTAAGGGATGTATCCTTGATTTGATGGGTCAAACATTGGATATTGATCTTATGCCTATTGCCTTAGGCAGTTTTGATGTAGTTATTGGCATGGACTGGTTGTCCAAAAACCAGGCTGAAATAGTATGCCATGAAAAGATTGTTCGTATACCTCTTACAAACGGAGAGACACTGTATGTACAAGGTGAAAAGATCAGTACGCCACTGCGTCTCATATCTTGTATGAAAGCACACAAGTGTCTACGTAAGGGTCATACAGCAGTTATAGCCCTTATAACTGAAAAACCAGTAGCTGAAAAGAAGATTGAAGATATACCTGTAGTTTGTGAATTTCCGGAAGTATTCCCAGAAGACTTGCCGGGATTACCGCCTATCAGACAGGTGGAATTCCGAATCGACCTTACACCAGATGCAGCACCGATAGCTAGGGCGCCTTATCGACTTGCACCGTCTGAGATGCAAGAGTTATCCACACAATTGCAAGAGTTGTTGGATAAGGGTTTCATACGACCTAGTTTTTCACCGTGGGGAGCTCCAGTTTTGTTTGTAAAGAAGAAGGACGGGACTTTCCGTATGTGTATCGATTACCGGGAATTGAATAAAGTTACTATCAAGAACCGGTATCCGTTACCCAGAATCGACGATCTGTTCGATCAGTTGCAGGGTTCGAGTTACTACTCGAAGATTGATCTCAGGTCGGGTTATCATCAACTAAGAGTCCAGGAGGAGGATATTCCGAAGACAGCATTCAGGACACGCTATGGCCATTATGAGTTCTTGGTCATGCCATTTGGGTTGACAAACGCTCCAGCTGTATTCATGGATCTCATGAATCGTGTTTGTAAACCTTATCTTGATAAGTTTGTCATTGTTTTCATCGATGACATTCTCATCTATTCACAGTCTGAGGAGGAACACGCTGAACATCTTCGATTATTGCTAGAGCTATTGAAACAAGAACAATTGTACGCTAAATTTTCGAAATGTGATTTCTGGATGCGAGAAGTACAATTTCTGGGTCATATAGTTAATGAAAAGGGCATACATGTTGATCCAGCGAAGATTGAAGCGATTAAGAATTGGGAAGCGCCAAAGACCCCTACCGAGGTACGACAATTCCTTGGTTTGGCGGGGTATTATCGACGATTCATTGAAGGTTTCTCAAAGATCGCTCAACCACTTACAGCTCTTACGCACAAGGGAACAAAGTATAACTGGACGGATAAACAGGAAACTGCGTTTCAGTTATTGAAACAGAAGCTTTGCAGCGCACCGATTCTGTCCTTACCGGAAGGGACGGAAGACTTTGTGGTGTATTGTGATGCATCTGCACAAGGTTTGGGATGTGTGTTGATGCAACGTGATAAAGTGATCGCTTATGCTTCCAGACAACTACGAACACACGAAAAGAATTACACTACTCATGACTTGGAGTTAGGAGCAGTGGTTTTTGCCTTGAAGATTTGGAGGCATTATCTGTATGGAACTAAGTGTACTATTTATACTGATCATAAGAGTTTGCAACATATCTTTGATCAGAAGGAGCTTAATATGAGGCAACGACGATGGGTTGAGTTGTTGAATGATTATGAGTGTGCGATTAAGTATCACCCGGGAAAAGCTAATGTGGTAGCTGACGCTTTGAGCAGAAAAGATACAACGGGAACAAGACGGGTTCGCGCACTTATGATGACAATACATACTGACTTACTTGACAAGGTGCACAGTGCTCAGATTGAGGCCTTGAAAAAGGAAAACTTAGTACCGGAATCCTTACGAGGAATGGAAGAACAATTGGATGTTAAACCTGATGGAATTCGTTATTTCGGTAATCGAATGTGGATACCTTTGTATGGAGGTTTAAGGGAACTCGTGATGGATGAAGCACACAAGTCCAGATATTCAGTCCATCCGGGATCAGACAAGATGTATCATGACTTGAAGGCACTGTATTGGTGGCCTCACATGAAAGCGGATATTGCTAAGTACGTTAGCAAATGTTTGACTTGTTCGAAAGTCAAAGTTGAATATCAGAAGCCCTCTGGTTTACTGCAACAACCAGAGATACCGATGTGGAAATGGGAACAGATTTCGATGGATTTCATTACTAAGTTACCTCGTACACCGAGTGGTTGTGATACGATATGGGTAATTGTTGATCGATTAACGAAGTCTGCACACTTCTTAGCAATCAAGGAAACTGACAAGATGGAGAAATTGACTCGCCTTTACATCAAGGAAGTAGTAGCACGACATGGCGTGCCAATCTCTATCATATCAGATCGGGATGCCCGGTTTACTTCCAACTTTTGGAAATCTCTTCATAAGTCATTGGGGACTCGCTTGGATATGAGTACCGCTTATCATCCACAGACCGACGGTCAAAGTGAACGAACGATTCAAACGCTCGAGGATATGTTACGAGCTTGCGTAATTGATTTTGGTGATAGCTGGGAGAATCATTTACCGTTGGTGGAATTCTCTTACAATAATAGTTATCATACAAGTATTCAAGCAGCACCGTTTGAAGCTTTGTATGGTCGCAAATGTCGTTCACCAGTTTGCTGGGCTGAAATTGGTGACAGTCAGATAACGGGTCCTGAACTGGTGCACGAGACGACAGAGAAGATAGTTCAAATTCGGAACCGTATGGCAGCGGCTCGGGATCGACAGAAGAGTTATGCAGACAAACGTCGCAAGCCGTTGGAATTTCAAGTAGGAGACCGAGTTCTTCTAAAGGTATCACCTTGGAAAGGTGTGATACGATTCGGCAAGCGTGGAAAGCTTAGTCCACGTTACGTAGGACCTTTTGAGATTCTGAAAAGGATTGGTCCGGTTGCGTATCAACTCAAACTACCGGATGAACTCAGTGGAGTTCATGATGTCTTTCACGTATCGAACTTAAAGAAATGTCTTTCTGATGAGACATTGATTGTACCGTTGGAAGAAATACAAGTAGATGAACAGTTGCGATTCATTGAAGAACCAGCTGAAATCATGGACCGAGAGGTCAAACAACTTAAGCAAAGCAAGATTCCGATAGTCAAAGTCAGATGGAATTCAAGACGTGGTCCTGAATTCACATGGGAACGGGAAGATCAAATGATGAAGAAATATCCTCATTTATTCAAAACAGCTACTGCCAACACTGAGAGCGCACGTTAAATTTCGGGACGAAATTTCCTTCAACAAGGGGATAACGTGATGCTTCACACATCAACACTGCAAATTTCCAATTGTAAGCACAAACATTTTATTTATTCAATTGATTTTGTTACAAACATTTGTGCTACATTACATTCTATATATTTTATGTGCTACATTTCATATGTTACATGTTATGGTAGTACATACATGATTGGTTACACACATTTTGCTATGTGCGGGGTTGCATAGTACAAACGGTTATAGACACTCACTATGTGTGAGGTTACACAACACAGTACGATCAAACACAAACAGTCACAATTAGGTGAACTAACTAGTGTACACGCGAACAGTCACATTGAACGATCACAATTGAGTTGTGATGTTGCAAGCATTAGACTTTGTGTGTGAGTACACACAAGCACACAGAATGATCAAATCACACTAACACGTACGATTTAAACTCGTAAGTAGTTTCCTAACTACTCCTAACACTTATTAATTTTCGGGACGAAAATTCCTTCAACAAGGGGATGATGTGACAATCCGACTTTTCTAGTTAACCTCGTTAACCCTCGTAGGCCCAATAAGGCCAATGAAGGCCCAACAAGGCCAATGAAGGCCAACAAGGTCAAAGAAGGCCTAGTAAGGCCCAAGAAGACCCAGTAAAGCCAAAGAAGAACCAGTAAGGACAAGGAAGGCCCAACAAGACAAGTCAGGCTCAATGAAGTTTATGAAGGCCCAATAAGACAAATGTAGGTCCAAGAAGCCAAGGTGGGCCCAATAAAGCAAGAGTAGGCCCATTGAGATCTAGGTAGGCCCAGTAAGCTCAAGATAGGCCCAGTGAACTTGGTGGAGGCCCAAATGGGTTAACTTAGCCCAATAAAGTTCTGGTTGACCCAATTGGTGACAATTTGATATGTTGATCTAGTTTCGGTAATAAAAAGTTAATGAAATAAGTGGAAATCATAAATATTAGGTTAGAGGTATTTAGAATTTAACAAAATTAAATTAGAGATAGTTGAATTAAGAAAAGTAGTGTTGAAATATCATAAAATGTTAGGTTTTGACTTTTTAAGTCAAAATTTACGTATGTAGCATAGTAAAAATTCGAATTGGGCAATGTTAAGGGCTGAAACCGAAAATTAATTATCATAAATCATTTCAATAATGATTATTAAGGATAATCAGACGTTATTAGTCCCTTAAACAGTCGAATTTAATATGTAGTTAACAAGAAGGTTGTAACTGTAACAGTAAGTACCAGATCGTCCGGCAAGTCCGTACGGTACGTGTACTTTCTACAGTAACTATGTGTACTTATACGATTTTAAACAGTTTTTGAATTAACAGGACCTTAAATACAATAAATCGTTGTACGTATTTTCGTATAAACTTAAATACATTAAGTGCAACGTACATTTGGAACCTTTGTTATAGTTATTAAGTGAAAACTTAATTACAGTTAACACAACAAATCACGAGAAACAACGATGCTCAAACAATACTCAGAAACGTATCGGTTGCGATCTGATGTCCACAATTGACAGGAATCAGATGACCGACAAGTCAGTACAAGAACAATGTGAAAACAGGATGTCTAGTTGAGTCCGACAGTGAGGAAACACAATCTAAACACAATTACAGTGTTATTTCAGAATAATGAACTGACAGTGTGTTTGCGTGGGTGACGATTCACACAAACATATCTGTGAGTTTAGAGTTCTGAAATAATGACTGAAAAGTAGAAAACAAAAGTCAGAAAGCAAAACCATCGTCGTATTCGTTCGGGTGACGATTCGAACGAATTACGCGCGAAGGTGACGCGATCTGACGAAACGAAAACGAAAACACGACACGAACGAAAGTAAATTAATAAAATAAAATAAATAACATTTTACAATTTTGAAACTCATCAAAATAATTAATTTAAACACTTTTAATTAAATCTATTTAAATTACGCGTAAATTTTCCGGTTACGCGACGAATTAACGAACCGAGCAACAAAAACGAACCCGAACACTCTCGGGGGTATAAAAACTCAAGAATGAGAGTTTTCTCTCATTTCTTCACCCTCAACCTCTCTCCAAACTCAAAAACCCGGTTTCACCATTTTAGGGTTTTCTCAAGCTTTAAACCTCCATAACTTCTTCATTTCTCAACCAATTTCAGTGATTCTTTCGCCCACGCGTAGCCCTCGACATCTTCTACAAGAAAGTACAACGGATCTAAGCTTTACACCACTGGAAACGAGGTAAACCGAGCTCAAATAATGCGAGTTTTAGGGTTTTCAGGAACTCTAGTTCGAACCTTAACCCAACCAGTTCTAGAACCATTCCTCTTGTCTAGACTTCTGAAAAACACACCTGTACGACCCACCATTGTGAAACACCACCATTTTTGGCCATCACCTAGTCGTGGGAAGCCACAGGGCGGCGAACGGCCGAATGGCCTAAGGTCGAATGACCTTGGCCGAAACACTCCCTTCGCTGGCCACCTTCTCCCATTCGACCACCGCCATTCGCCACCTTCCTCCCTTCATCTCATTCGCCGAATCACCCCTTTGGTTCGGCCAACTGACTGAGTCTTGGTCATTCGCCGGTCATGCCATGCGGCTCTCAATCGTGGGCTCACACCTTTCATTCGGCAGCCTCTCATTCGCCACCCCACTTCATTCGGCCACAACCTAGTCGGGCCCAGGTCATTCGACAACCAGCCATGCATCTCTTTCGGCCATCTTCACCTCATTATGTGAAACCATTCAACCTTTGAGCTATTCACGACTGAAACAAAGTAGTTAGATAGAAACCCTAAACCAAGAATGTTACTGGGCTGTTAATGTTCAACAGGCCCAATGTGGTTACTGGGCCCAACAACACCACTGATAAGATCGGCCCAACAGCCTGTTTAACATAAACTCGATTGCTCATTAGGCCCAAGAGAGTTGTTGGACGGCCCACAATACATTGGTTCGGCCATATCTTTGTGAGGCCCAACAGTAGGCCCAATTGTATTCTGGTAGGCCCAGGATGGGCCCAACATCATACTACTTAGGCCCAATTGTATCTTGGCCCAATTAACCTGTTACAGCCCAGAATCTATAGTAGGCCCAGTAAATAACCTCAAAAACCTTGTTTGGCCCATGTTTATTAAGTAACTAAGGACAAAATAGGCCCACGATCGATTTCAGCCCAAATGAACCAGGCCCAGGTTGGCCCATGCTCTATTTTACTACAGGCCTTGATGGTATTCAAGGGGCCCAATAAATTCAACCTTTGGCCCACAGATTTTGGCCCAAGGCCACCATTTAAGGCCAACAGTTCAATCTTTAGGCCCATCATTGTTTCAGCTCCATTTAGCAAGGCCCAACTTGGCTTATGAGTTATATTAGTGAAGGCCTGAGACAAATCTCAATGGGCCCAACAAAATCAGCCCGAGGCCCACAGAAAACTAATTCAAGGCCTATTTTGAGGCCCATGCCCTCATTTTGGAGCCACCATGCTAATCCCTTGGCCTACAGCCCATTCTTGGACCAATTTCAATTCCTACAGCCTTATATGACTCTAGGCCCAACAAATATTACCAAGGCCCACCTTGGGCCCGATAAATTCCTTAGAGGCCCAAAACAAGGCCCACAAAGCTACTTAAACTCTAGCCTTTGTAACTTTTGGCAAGGCCTTTGTATTCCATTAGTCCAAATCATTGTCCCACACTTTCAAATAAGCCTCACCATCCTCAATTGTTCAAGAACTATTCCAAGGCCCATGGATTTGGGCCCAAGGCCCAACTTGTTACACACATGGCCCAACAAGCAACTTGGTCACAATGTTCGGTCCATATGCTATGATTTAGCCCACATGAGTTCATTACATTGAATAAGATCAAAATAAGATATGTCAAAAGAATGTTTGCTTAATTAATCAATAATTATGCGATAAATGTTCAAAACGTACAAAGTCAACAAAGACGAGTTGGAAACAAAGCACTAAGTCTTTCATCAAAGCAAATGGCATATAACTAATGATAAGATGATAACTTATAAAGTCATTAACTTGAATCAAACATATGGGACCGAACAGGGATCATGACCAAGTCTTACGCATGTTAGCCAACTTTAGGGCTAACACATATATCTATGCACACAAAATCCTACAAACTTATACTTACGAGTCTTAACAACGTTAAATCAATACAGGAACGTGAAAACAAACCAAATTACAATACAGAGAGCGTGCAGTCTTTTGTTAAGCTAAGTCAACTCAACAGCAACAAGGTGAGTTCATTGCCCCTTTTCTAACATTTTGTTTTAAAACGCGGGGCTGAGAAGCATGCGTAAACTGTTTTATGTAAATTGTTTACTTGAATGCTTTTATATGTTTTACTTGTATAACTGTTATCCTAGACTCCTGTTTAGGTAAACTGTTTCAATTAAAGAACTATTTTCGAAGAACTATTTTCAAAGAACTAAAGATCTCAACAAAGAACTATTTTCAAAGGTCTATTTCAAAGAACTAACGATCTATTTTCAAAGAACTATTTCAAGGGTGTGTGATGTCAAAGAACTAACGGTCTATTTTCAAAGAACTATTTCAAGGGTGTGTGATGTCAAAGAACTAACGGTCTATTTTCAAAGAACTATTTCAAGGGTGTGTAATGTCAAAGAACTAACGGTCTATTCTCAAAGAACTAACGATCTATTTTCAAAGAACTATTTCCAAGAGTGGGATGTCAAAGAACTTACGGTCTATTTCAAAGAACTAAGTACAAAGAACTATTTTAAGGGGAAATCTGGGAAATGCTCAAAGATAACATGTGCCAAAGAACTAAAGAACTAAAGAACTATGGACGGTCTAAAGAACTATGAAAGCCTATATATCAAAAGATGTCCTAGCTAGACTGATTGATTATAGGTCACATGTTTGATGAGATTTACAGCTCTCCTTCACTACTAAGTACCTTGATTGACAGACTAGTCTACTCGAGTTGACCATAGGCCCCAATCATTAGGACTTAGATTTTATTGAATGTTTACTTATTTATTTAAATTAAGCATTTATAACTAATTCTACAATTGCTGTTTTAATCATATTTGTATGATGAACATATGAAATCAAGAGAGATTTCAAATGATTGCAATTACAGGAACAGAGAACAGAGGAATCATGGGTGTTTAAAAGTGTATGGTAGGTAAAAACGCTTAATTATCATTAACAACAATGTCCTATGCGGATTAGTATGTGGTGGGACGTCGTCTGGGCGGGGTTGTAGCCTTGACCCAGGGGTATGCCCTATATATAAGCATACCGATCTGGATGATACATGTGGTGTTAATGAGGTTAGGGTCTTTACCGAAAGAAGGGTTCAAAACATTTTCAAAATTACAAAACTATATGAACTCACCAACCATGTGTTGACTTGATCTTTTTGCATGACTTCTCAGGTGACGAACAGGTCAATTAGGGAGTCATTACTTCTGGACTAGGACTTCAAATAGAAGACCTAGTATTTTGGACTTGCATATTTTGAAGACATCATTACACGTATCAGTTTGTATATCTTGTGTAGATACAAGATAGAAACCTATGATGTTAACAGTAGATTTACAGTGTTAAATTATAAACTATACTGATGTAATTTAACTTTGTAATTCTATCATATTTAGCATTTCTCATTTATGTATCATGTGCCATATAACAATCTGATCAATCCGATTATCACTCACGATATCGCGCCCCGGGAACCTTCCGCCCGACGGGACAACCGATCCTATTCCGCCGGCTCGGGGTGTGACAGATTGGTATCAGAGCCATGGTTATAGAGAAATATAGGTCATTTATTTAAACGGTTTGGCCTAGACTATAACCTAGGGACCCTACATGTAGAGAACATAGGAATTAGGAAATTATGTGCATTGTGTCTTCTGCATTCGATCATTGCACTAACCAATGTTCTATTGGTTATGATTAGAATGTCACCAAGAAGACAACCATCACCGCCTCCACCTTCGCAGGAGACGGACCCAGCAGTCGAGGCACTTGCAACTTTGATCACTGAACAGTTGATGGCAGTTCTCCCTGGAATCATTGCCCGGATCAGGAATAGTGAGGATTTTGCTAAAATCTTCCCACTACTTTCTACAGAGCAGAAGAAATCGGAAACAGGAGAGTCAAGCAAGAAGCGAAAAAGGTGTCATCCTGAAGAATCAAGAGACCTTGTAATCTACACTGAAGCCATTCCTCTTCGTCAGATGGCCGTTGCTCCGGAGTCAGAGGGTCATAAGCTTCGTGCTGACAAATTTCCTTTATGTACCACATGCGGTCTACACCATGCTAAGGGCAAACTGTGCAAACATTGTCTGAACTGTGGGAAAAAGGGACACTGGAGTCGTGATTGTAATAATCCCCCGACTCATAACCAGAATCCCGGAAACACTACATATCCTCTTCCTCGATACAGAAAGGATTGCTATGTGTGCGGATTATCCGAACACATTTCACGGGACTGCCCCGTGAGGATATCTTCCACAAGTCCTGTACATTCTACGGGAAAAGATCCCCTTTGTTCAGTTTGTCACCACCATCATCGAGCTGAACTCTCATGTGTATCATGTACGTTTTGTGGAAAATACGAACATTGGATTCAAAAGTGTCGGTTAAATTTAACCAGGGAACAGAAACAAAAAGCGAGCACCTCTACTTCCTCTCAACACAACAACAACTGCTACACGTGCGGAATGCATGGACATTTCGCAAGGGACTGCTCTAGGAAAATGCATCCAGCAGACCCAGCAGTCACTGAGGAACTACTCGCTTTACCAGCTCCTGGGGAACACTCGGAGTCCGATGACTCCATAGGTATGCAAATTTCATCTTAGTGCAGTAAAGTTATTTATTGGTGTATTGATTAGAACTGCATGGTCTGTGGTAATTTTAGAAACAATAAATTATGATAGTCGTAAACAAAGTTAGTGTCAAAAGATAGTCGTAATAATAACTTAAGGAACCTTTAGGTTAAGTAAGCATTAAAAGATTAAATAAAGATAGAGAAATCCACAATTACATTTTAAATACAGTATTTAAGAAGAGAACTTAGGTTAAATAGAACACTAAAACTCATAGGAGTTCAAAATGTCCAAGTTAGTGTGTCAGCTTCCACCTTCCACCTGAACCTCTTAAAATTTTGAGTTACTTTAATTAGAGAACTATGGTTCAATGGCGTTAGTAAAGCATGAATGTTAGGACAATGCTGAGTCTTATTTAAAACAAGATAAGTGGATCAGGAGAAACCAGTTGTGAGTGCAAGACGAGGATATGACAAGAGACAACATTCCGAATGAAATATGGGCATTTCAAGTTACAATAATGCCTTTCGGATAGAAGAATGCATATATGATTTTCATGGGCTTCATGAACTGAGTATGCAAACTGTATCTGGATTAGTTTATCATTATCGTTAGGGATGACTTACTAAATCATTTTAATAGAAAGACAGAACGCGAAAGACATCTCAGGTATATTCTGGAGCTGTTAAAGGAATGACAACCCTATCCTGATTTCTTTCATTTGGAAATTAGGATGAGAATAAGTAACAGTTGGAACAACAGTTACAATGAGTTCCGAAAGACACATGACTTCCGAGTAAAAGTAAGATAAATATACATCACCTCACAGTGAGTATAGTATTACTTAGAAGGAATAGACCATTATCTTTATTCCAATAGTAATACCATATCTTAAGTAGACCTTCCCGATATATAAGTCCACTTTCAAAGTTGAGAACAGATTAAACAAATGGTGAAGTATGTATACGGTTATATCAAATAACCTAAGAATTCACCATGTGACGTGAGAATCTTAACCAGACGATCAAGATTCAGAGTTGTCAGAGTCACTTATGAAAGCTTTAAGGAGTGTGTCAGGTGATAGAACAGAAAGACAATTTGAAATAAACTGGATGAAATGCCTACCGCCAAAATGGTGGATTGCGGTAATAGGTTAATCCAGAAGAATTACTCTTGAGAAAGCACACAAACCAGATAATTAGTGCATTCGGACGCCGATAAAATGTACTGAGAATTTCAGAGATTTTATTGGTGGCCGGGAATGAAGAAAGACATAGCTGAATACGTCGGCAGATGTCTTGCGTGTGCAAGAGTAAAAGCGGAACACCAGAAACCGTCTGATTTACCGGAACAGCCTGAGATTCCACTCTGGAAGTGGGAACAAATAGCTATGGACTTCATTACCAAGCTACCCCGCACTTCCAGTGGTCATGATACAATCTGGGTGATCATCGACCGTTTAACAAAATCTGCTCACTTCTTGCCGATGCGTGAAACCTTCACGATGGATAAACTGGCAAGATTGTACATCAACGAGATAGTGGTACGCTATGGTGTGCCATTGTCAATTATTTCTGATAGAGACAGCAGATTTACTTCAAGGTTCTGGCAATCACTGCAGAAATCTCTAGGGACACAGTTAAATTTGAGTACAGCTTACCATCCACAAACGGACGGTCAAAGCGAACGTACAATTCAAACCCTAGAGGACATGGTGAGAATTTGTGTTCTAGATTTCGGTGGTAATTGGGATTCTCATTTGCCACTAATCGAGTTCTCCTACAACAACAGTTATCACAGCAGCATCGGTTGTGCCCCATTCGAGGCTCTTTATGGTCGAAAGTGTCGGTCACCGATCTGTTGGTCGGAAGTAAGAGATAATCGTATCACTGGGCCAGAACTTATACAAGAAACCACAGACAAGATAGCTCAAATACAACAAAGATTACAAGCAACACGAAGTAGACAAAAGAGCTATGCTGATAAACGGCGCAAGCGGTTGGAATTCCAAGTGGGTGATCGTGTCATGTTAAAGGTTTCCCCTTGGAAAGGTGTAGTTCGATTCGCTAAGAAAGGCAAACTAACACCACGATACGTGGGACCGTTCGAGATCATCGAACGTATTGGTCTTGTGGCGTACAGATTGAGCTTACCAGATGAACTCAGTGGTGTGCATGACGTGTTTCACGTCTCGAACTTAAAGAAATGCCTTGCTGACGAATCACTCATCATTCCACTTGAGGAGATTCAAGTTGATGAACAGTTGCACTTTATTGAAGAACCTTTAGAGATTATGGATCGCAAGGTTAAACAACTGAGGCGAAGCCGTATCCCCATTGTAAAGGTTCGTTGGAACTCAAGACGCGGACCCGAGTTTACTTGGGAACGTGAAGATCACATGAAGTTAAAGTATCCCCAACTGTTTGAAGAAGAAGCTGTACCCGATAACAACTCTTAAATTTCGGGACGAAATTTCTTTAACAAGGGGAGACTGTAACAGTAAGTACCAGATCGTCCGGCAAGTCCGTACGGTACGTGTACTTTCTACAGTAACTATGTGTACTTATACGATTTTAAACAGTTTTTGAATTAACAAGACCTTAAATACAATAAATCGTTGTACGTATTTTCTTATAAACTTAAATACATTAAGTGCAACGTACATTTGGAACCTTTGTTATAGTTATTAAGTGAAAACTTAATTACAGTTAACACAACAAATCACGAGAAACAACGATGCTCAAACAATACTCAGAAACGTATCGGTTGCGATCTGATGTCCACAATTGACAGGAATCAGATGACCGACAAGTCAGTACAAGAACAATGTGAAAACAGGATGTCTAGTTGAGTCCGACAGTGAGGAAACACAATCTAAACACAATTACAGTGTTATTTCAGAATAATGAACTGACAGTGTGTTTGCGTGGGTGACGATTCACACAAACATATCTGTGAGTTTAGAGTTCTGAAATAATGACTGAAAAGTAGAAAACAAAAGTCAGAAAGCAAAACCATCGTCGTATTCGTTCGGGTGACGATTCGAACGAATTACGCGCGAAGGTGACGCGATCTGACGAAACGAAAACGAAAACACGACACGAACGAAAGTAAATTAATAAAATAAAATAAATAACATTTTACAATTTTGAAACTCATCAAAATAATTAATTTAAACACTTTTAATTAAATCTATTTAAATTACGCGTAAATTTTCCGGTTACGCGACGAATTAACGAACCGAGCAACAAAACGAACCCGAACACTCTCGGGGGTATAAAAACTCAAGAATGAGAGTTTTCTCTCATTTCTTCACCCTCAACCTCTCTCCAAACTCAAAAACCCGGTTTCACCATTTTAGGGTTTTCTCAAGCTTTAAACCTCCATAACTTCTTCATTTCTCAACCAATTTCAGTGATTCTTTCGCCCACGCGTAGCCCTCGACATCTTCTACAAGAAAGTACAACGGATCTAAGCTTTACTCCACTGGAAACGAGGTAAACCGAGCTCAAATAATGCGAGTTTTAGGGTTTTCAGGAACTCTAGTTCGAACCTTAACCCAACCAGTTCTAGAACCATTCCTCTTGTCTAGACTTCTGAAAAACACACCTGTACGACCCACCATTGTGAAACACCACCATTTTTGGCCATCACCTAGTCGTGGGAAGCCACAGGGCGGCGAACGGCCGAATGGCCTAAGGTCGAATGACCTTGGCCGAAACACTCCCTTCGCTGGCCACCTTCTCCCATTCGACCACCGCCATTCGCCACCTTCCTCCCTTCATCTCATTCGCCGAATCACCCCTTTGGTTCGGCCAACTGACTGAGTCTTGGTCATTCGCCGGTCATGCCATGCGGCTCTCAATCGTGGGCTCACACCTTTCATTCGACAGCCTCTCATTCGCCACCCCACTTCATTCGGCCACAACCTAGTCGGCCCAGGTCATTCGACAACCAGCCATGCATCTCTTTCGGCCATCTTCACCTCATTATGTGAAACCATTCAACCTTTGAGCTATTCACGACTGAAACAAAGTAGTTAGATAGAAACCCTAAACCAAGAATGTTACTGGGCTGTTAATGTTCAACAGGCCCAATGTGGTTACTGGGCCCAACAACACCACTGATAAGATCGGCCCAACAGCCTGTTTAACATAAACTCGATTGCTCATTAGGCCCAAGAGAGTTGTTGGACGGCCCACAATACATTGGTTCGGCCATATCTTTGTGAGGCCCAACAGTAGGCCCAATTGTATTCTGGTAGGCCCAGGATGGGCCCAACATCATACTACTTAGGCCCAATTGTATCTTGGCCCAATTAACCTGTTACAGCCCAGAATCTATAGTAGGCCCAGTAAATAACCTCAAAAACCTTGTTTGGCCCATGTTTATTAAGTAACTAAGGACAAAATAGGCCCACGATCGATTTCAGCCCAAATGAACCAGGCCCAGGTTGGCCCATGCTCTATTTTATTACAGGCCTTGATGGGATTCAAGGGGCCCAATAAATTCAACCTTTGGCCCACAGATTTTGGCCCAAGGCCACCATTTAAGGCCAACAGTTCAATCTTTAGGCCCATCATTGTTTCAGCTCCATTTAGCAAGGCCTAACTTGGCTTATGAGTTATATTAGTGAAGGCCTGAGACAAATCTCAATGGGCCCAACAAAATCAGCCCGAGGCCCACAGAAAACTAATTCAAGGCCTATTTTGAGGCCCATGCCCTCATTTTGGAGCCACCATGCTAATCCCTTGGCCTACAGCCCATTCTTGGACCAATTTCAATTCCTACAGCCTTATATGACTCTAGGCCCAACAAATATTACCAAGGCCCACCTTGGGCCCGATAAATTCCTTAGAGGCCCAAAACAAGGCCCACAAAGCTACTTAAACTCTAGCCTTTGTAACTTTTGGCAAGGCCTTTGTATTCCATTAGTCCAAATCATTGTCCCACACTTTCAAATAAGCCTCACCATCCTCAATTGTTCAAGAACTATTCCAAGGCCCATGGATTTGGGCCCAAGGCCCAACTTGTTACACACATGGCCCAACAAGCAACTTGGTCACAATGTTCGGTCCATATGCTATGATTTAGCCCACATGAGTTCATTACATTGAATAAGATCAAAATAAGATATGTCAAAAGAATGTTTGCTTAATTAATCAATAATTATGCGATAAATGTTCAAAACGTACAAAGTCAACAAAGACGAGTTGGAAACAAAGCACTAAGTCTTTCATCAAAGCAAATGGCATATAACTAATGATAAGATGATAACTTATAAAGTCATTAACTTGAATCAAACATATGGGACCGAACAGGGATCATGACCAAGTCTTACGCATGTTAGCCAACTTTAGGGCTAACACATATATCTATGCACACAAAATCCTACAAACTTATACTTACGAGTCTTAACAACGTTAAATCAATACAGGAACGTGAAAACAAACCAAATTACAATACAGAGAGCGTGCAGTCTTTTGTTAAGCTAAGTCAACTCAACAGCAACAAGGTGAGTTCATTGCCCCTTTTCTAACATTTTGTTTTAAAACGCGGGGCTGAGAAGCATGCGTAAACTGTTTTATGTAAATTGTTTACTTGAATGCTTTTATATGTTTTACTTGTATAACTGTTATCCTAGACTCCTGTTTAGGTAAACTGTTTCAATTAAAGAACTATTTTCGAAGAACTATTTTCAAAGAACTAAAGATCTCAACAAAGAACTATTTTCAAAGGTCTATTTCAAAGAACTAACGATCTATTTTCAAAGAACTATTTCAAGGGTGTGTGATGTCAAAGAACTAACGGTCTATTTTCAAAGAACTATTTCAAGGGTGTGTGATGTCAAAGAACTAACGGTCTATTTTCAAAGAACTATTTCAAGGGTGTGTAATGTCAAAGAACTAACGGTCTATTCTCAAAGAACTAACGATCTATTTTCAAAGAACTATTTCCAAGAGTGGGATGTCAAAGAACTTACGGTCTATTTCAAAGAACTAAGTACAAAGAACTATTTTAAGGGGAAATCTGGGAAATGCTCAAAGATAACATGTGCCAAAGAACTAAAGAACTAAAGAACTATGGACGGTCTAAAGAACTATGAAAGCCTATATATCAAAAGATGTCCTAGCTAGACTGATTGATTATAGGTCACATGTTTGATGAGATTTACAGCTCTCCTTCACTACTAAGTACCTTGATTGACAGACTAGTCTACTCGAGTTGACCATAGGCCCCAATCATTAGGACTTAGATTTTATTGAATGTTTACTTATTTATTTAAATTAAGCATTTATAACTAATTCTACAATTGCTGTTTTAATCATATTTGTATGATGAACATATGAAATCAAGAGAGATTTCAAATGATTGCAATTACAGGAACAGAGAACAGAGGAATCATGGGTGTTTAAAAGTGTATGGTAGGTAAAAACGCTTAATTATCATTAACAACAATGTCCTATGCGGATTAGTATGTGGTGGGACGTCGTCTGGGCGGGGTTGTAGCCTTGACCCAGGGGTATGCCCTATATATAAGCATACCGATCTGGATGATACATGTGGTGTTAATGAGGTTAGGGTCTTTACCGAAAGAAGGGTTCAAAACATTTTCAAAATTACAAAACTATATGAACTCACCAACCATGTGTTGACTTGATCTTTTTGCATGACTTCTCAGGTGACGAACAGGTCAATTAGGGAGTCATTACTTCTGGACTAGGACTTCAAATAGAAGACCTAGTATTTTGGACTTGCATATTTTGAAGACATCATTACACGTATCAGTTTGTATATCTTGTGTAGATACAAGATAGAAACCTATGATGTTAACAGTAGATTTACATTGTTAAATTATAAACTATACTGATGTAATTTAACTTTGTAATTCTATCATATTTAGCATTTCTCATTTATGTATCATGTGCCATATAACAATCTGATCAATCCGATTATCACTCACGATATCGCGCCCCGGGAACCTTCCGCCCGACGGGACAACCGATCCTATTCCGCCGGCTCGGGGTGTGACAGTAACCGTTCGAATTGGGGATCGAATTCATATAAACCGGTTATAATCCATTCGATTAAACTTTAAAACGTGTAAGTCGGCATCCTTAGAGGTGGATACAAACCACAATTCGATCCTAGCACCATCGGGAGACAGATTTGAATCAAGGATCGGCCGAAGTTCAAGCAAGGAAGGGGTTTTGACAATTCGACATCAAACCACGTAAGTTTTCACTCTTAGATCACCTAAACTAGCCGACTAAACTAACCCATATAACAAATTCGTGATTTAACATCGAATCATATGGTTTTTGATTCTAGGGTTCTTTGGTTTGAACCATTTGGGGGTTTTCGGTTAAACGGTCATAGAATCAAATTAAACCATACATGAAGCTTCGGAAACATTTATTAAACGAAATCCCCACATCAATTGAAAGGAATAGCAACGAATTGATAGACTTTGATTACTAGGGTTCTTAGACAAAACGGTTTTGGGGGTTTCCATGAAAACGAGTTTGATATTCAAATTAAATCACATGGGTAGTTTCATAAGATGCCGACTAAAGAATACTATCTATCAATTTCGTGATTTAACAACGAATGGTGTGGATTCAATAATTAGGGTTCTAAGCATAAACGGATTGGGGGTTTCAATTCATATGAGTTTTAAAATCAAATTGATGTACATCTGTAGTTTCAGAAGGGATCGATGTAGGATAGCCCTAAGTTAATTTCGAATTATAGTATCGGATTTATTAAGATTAGATGATATGATTTGGGGCTCTCGTTTGAAACTTTGAATGTCATAAATTGGAACTTTAAAATGATGATTTATCAAATTGAGACCATCTTTAAGTTCGGTTGGATTTGTAGAACCATAGCCCTATGGTTTCGGGTTTGTTATTGATCGAATTTTGGGATAATAGAAGGCAATTTGCTTCGGCTATGGGTGGGTATAAGATCACTAGGCCGAGTGGAATTATAAGAATTAAGAACCATAGTTGTTAACAAAGGTTGGAGTAGAGGAGATGGTATGAGCGTGGGAATGTGGGTTAGAGGTCACAGGTTCGAAACCCGGCCCCAACCATTTTTGGGTTTCAACATTATTTTAGTGTTTTAATCATAACTTCTCCGTTTTAACTCCGATTCGACTCGTTCGAATTGCGTTGGAACCAGAATTTCATCCCGAACGTATTAGAATAATAAAATTCATATTTTAATCCGAAATCAAAATCGCGTATAATTACGGTTATTTAAATAAAATCAAATATGATTTTATTTAAACGATTTCAAAGGCACGCGTACATACGTATGCACATTCTTAACACTCTAACATACGTGTGTTGACACGTATGTGATTTCAAGCACAAAACGACATCTCGAATAACACTGAGTTATTATTAAACCACAGATTCTTCGTAGAGAATTTCTACGCGAGTTCACAAGTGTTTGATCATTCTGCAATCACCAAAGGTGCGTACACGGCTCTTTCTTATTTTAAACTGTTTTGGGAGAGAAAACATGTGCAACAAACTCTTTTTAGATACATATCACTTGCATGAGTTAGCTGTTTACATTATGTGACAACATAGCAACTTGAAAGTCCTTACACACCTCGAACCGTTTAGTTTGCTGTAATGCAAAGCGTGGTAGTTGGAAATAGATCTATTAGGTTTGACAAACCTCACCTGGTAGATGGGATCTACGCAGGTGTTTGACTGACCAAACACATTTTACTATTGTTGTGCTAGACAATAGTGGCAAGGCAAAAACATGCTATAGCATGGCAATTCGTCAGCTTCGGTGTCGACCACTTATGTAAATAGTTTATATGACTAGCTATCATGACTGTGCATGTGTGATTATGTTATCTACAACTTGATATTCAAACTGTTGTTTTGAACATTATGAATGCTTAAAACCTGTGTTATGCACCAACCTTTGTGTTGACTTGATTTACATGTTTTCTCAGGACGCTAAGGCGCGCAATAAAGACTGGCATAGACTAGGAGATAGAGTCGCATGCATTTTAAACATTTTGGATATTTGAATTTGAACATTTGAGTATTTTGTTTTGTAATGTTTACTTTACAATTGTTATTGGTTTTAAACGCTTCCGCAACTTTTGTAAACTCTGATGTTATGTTTAAAGACCAAAGTATGTTTTGAAATTCATATAGAGGTCTTCGCTATGTCTAATGATCTGAGATCCTGGTTTGTCACGTTCCCAAACGGTATGATTCCGTTAGTTGAAAATTGGGGGTGTGACACATTTAGTTGGAAAACGAACCCTACCCACCAGGTAGCCGAACCCACTAGGGTGACCGAACTATTACCCAGCCGAACCTTATGACTTGGAAGCAGCGAACCCTACTCAATTGGGGACGAACCTAGGCACTCGGCGAACCTAGCCCTGCAACAAGCTGGGCCGAACCTATGGTAAAAGGTTCGCTGCTTCTAAGTTTCCTAAAATGAATTCTTTGTTAACCAAGGGGTTAGGGACAAGACAAAGGTGTATAAGCATGTGTATCTATATATATATATATATAAAGATAGAGGTACATATGGATATATCCATGCATGCATGAAAGATCTAGGCCACCACCTTTTCTTTTTATAACTTAAGTTTTAAAGAAACTAAGAAGTATATATATATTGAACTTGTAATGAGATTAACATGATGTATAGGTTTTACTACATTGGAATTAAAGGAGTTACTAAACCAAACGTTGGTGGCTAGTACAATTGATCATGTATGTGGGTATATATTTAAAATATCACAACAAATTATATCATTATTAAGTAGTTAACAACTAGCAAGTCTAAACTATTTTTAATGATGGACATTTATAAGAGACTTGGGTGATCCGTTTCAATTTATACTAATCAAACTAAGTGGGGGGGAAAAACACCTAATGATTTAAAAGTAATCATGCGAGAATAATTAAAATAGAACACGTATACTTATGAGTAGCTGACACACGATAATTACAGGTTGATTAAGTTGTGGTTGATTTTAATTTCTTTTATGCGAGCGCGCATTTTACAAGAACACCGGATTCAAGGATTCAGGTGAGTTCTCATAACCTCCCTTTCTTTAAACTGTTTTGTTTTAAAACTCAGAGGTGAAACATGTATACCAAATTCAAATATTATTTTGATAACACAAGGATAATACCTGTTTATCAATATGATATTCATATTTTAGAATTATCATTATTTATGGATTATCACTTATATGCATATATTCTTGTAACATTGTCATTGACTTTGGTCAATAACAAGGATTACATGTATTGCCACTTGGATTATCACGACTCCGTGAAACATTGCGTTTGACCTTGGTCACTTGCATTAGTTTCATGTATTGCCACGTGGATAGCTTCCACTCCATGGATCATGTTTTTAACTTATGTTAAATTCATAATGACCATGTATAGTCACATATATTATTTGAGAATATTGATGTTGAGATTGATTGAATGGTTATGTGGTTGATTATCTATGATTGATTATGATTATCTATGATTGACTATGACTGACTGGATATGTGATTATGTATTTGTTTATGTGTTTGATTGATTGTGTTGGGATATGTATTGGATTGTCACACAGGTATTCTTGTGGATTTCCTCAGAAAGACCATAAGTTCTTATACTTATTTTATCTAAACTTTTTATAAAAAAATCCTTTCAAAAGACAAACTTTTATACTCATTTTATAAAACATTTTTAAAGTATAAAAACTTATGATTACTCACCAACTACTTAGTAGTTGACACTTGATTTCTTTACATGTTTCAGGTGATGAAGCTAAGTAGGTTGAAGAAGATGAATTCTCACTTTTGGACATCATCACATAGGATCTTGGACTTAGCTGATTAACTAAAATTCTGGCGATTAGAGTTTAGTTAGTTTAGCTAATTCTTTTGTGTAATTGATGTATTTAATTCATGATGAACATGATTTTTGTGTAAACATTTATTTGGTTTGATTGACAGGTGATGGTATATATTTAGATGCCCACGAGCTTTTGAACAATCTACACATCCCTCGTGGCATCCCGACGTTTCTGCCATCGGTCGAGGTGTTACATGCAAAGTTTATCTTAACTACTTTATAATGCATATTGGAGAGATGCAATACAATTGTCTTAAACTTAAGAAATTTACAACAAAAGAAGCATGTTGTACAAACAATGTATGCTTTAAATCCCAACCGTGTTCTATTGCTTCTTGTTTTCTATTGAAAACCCTAATTTCTCCTTTCTTCTCACCTAAAGATCCTTTTCCATTTACAGCCTCATTTCTCCCAGGTAAGTAATCTTTAGATCATTGATGCTTGCCCTTTGATTATTGTTTCCATAATTGGTTAATTCCTCAACTAGGTGAATGGGATGTCCGAACCAGATCTTGAAGCATGCTTCCTTGATATGTTCGCCACTGAAGCATCAAGATGAAAGAAGGAAGCAACTTCTCATCTTTTCTTCGCTTCTGAATCAAGACAACCGCAAATAGCAATCTGTAATCAAGACATTTGGCTCCAAATTCAAAAGTTTGAATCTTGAATTTCTTCTTTAAATATGATGCCGCTCTTCAGTTGACGATATTGCTGCTTCAACGATTTCGAATGATAATAAGCTGATGATGATTATGTGCATCACCATCAATGAGGTAAGATTTTGAATTAAATTAGATTGTATTCTTATGTTGTAATCCCGGCTCATTAGTTTATGATTATGTAGATTCTAGTTATCGTTTGCCTTCCTGATTTTAGATCGAACCGGTGTGGGTCTGCCCTTCATTGAAGGAGATGAAGTAGGTTCACAGGAACTGTTTGTTTGCCGTTTCTTAAACTGTCTATTTGAAGCTATTTTCTAATCTAGCTTTGTTGTCTTCACTAGGTTTCAAGGTTTGCACATCACGAAAGTATATAGTAGACTGTGCAGACCAAGCCATCTACGAGAGGTTTGTTGTCTCAATGACTTTCTTATTTGTTTCCACACATATAAAGTGGTGGCTTTTACTCCATGGTTACTAAAGAAACCAGAAACTGGTGAAGTCGCTGGTGACGAAAAAGGACGATGCGCGAACTCTTTTTCACTCTCTGGGATCTGCTTATTCCGCTACCCCTGCCAATCTGAAGGTTTCGTCTTTCTTCATCTTTGTAATTAGGTTAATTTTCGTGTTTTGTTTGATTTATAATGATCTAATTCTATTTGAGATCATACATCTGTACAGTTGTTTGCTATCTTCATGCTCTGACTCATGTACTCTATTAAATTTTTTATATAATCTCATCTAGAATCGATCTTTGTGACTTCATCATTTTTGTTTTGAAATCAATAGTAGTGTCGTTGAAATTCGTTGGTTCATTGATTCTCTTGGTATTTTAGTCTCTAATCTGATATTTAATTGTTTTGAAACTCTTTGAAATATGCAAGAAAAGTATTTTGATTGTTTTTGACACCGCTATTTCATCCAATTTCATATTTAAGCATATTAGCTTCTTGTGTTAGGATCACATAATCAATTCCTTTTATAGTAAATGGTTAAGTTTCTGGTTGCCTTTTTCTGAATGAAACGGCCCATGTATCTCCATTGTTAAATAAACCAATATTCTATAGATAGATGCATAGTAAATGGTTAAGTTTCTGGTTGCCTTTTTCATGTTCGTAGTTGTATCAAGACAAATGTTGCTTTCTTGCACTAGGACATGATGTGCATTCAATTTTTTTAGCATCTTACAAAGTTCTTGCAGTATAATTAGGCATGCAACCCCACACACATTTTTAATATGTTTTATTAACGATTATATGATCTTCATTTGCATTTTATTTTAATTCATTTATTTTTTCTTTTTACTGTGTTTGGTAGACTTTCTTTCTTTTTCAACGTTTTTAGGACACTCCAAGTGAAGAGTGATATAAGCTAACTGATATTAATAGCGAGCTTAAAATGTGATAAGTATCTTATCTGATTTTTAGCAACTTTAAAATAAACTATAGCAGCAGCGACCACTTTGGTTATTTATGTGATTTCTATTCATATTTAGTTGTTTAAGCTTTATCAGATCTTGTGTTAATATGAATATATATTCAATTGTGATAAGCATTTTGAGTTGTAAGTTCCATGTGTATGTATGTATATTCTATGTATGTTTAAACATCCCAAAATGTTCTATTGATGTAGCAATCTTGATGTGTTAATTATTGAAGCATCAATTCTGGTGGAGTAAACCATCTTCTTCCTATTCATGCATTCACACTAATAAGTGGTGTAAAACATGCTAGGAACAATTTGGCTATAAAAGTAAGCTGGCGTTTGGTTTCATGGCGTTCATTTATGTAACATAGGTTTTTTTTGATGAATTTTCATTGTTTTTCAGTCGTATATAAATTTATTGTTATGCGAAATCAATATGAGCTAGAGATAATGATTGGAGCACGGACATTTGAGGAGACAATGCAAATGGGATCTGAGATCTATCATCATTTAAAGGTGCCTTACTTCCTACCAACCTCAGATTATTCATTTATTTATTTAATTTTATTAATATTTTTTTGGCATTTGGGTAGATATTATTTGGCAACTAATCTAAGTATTCAGTTTATTTTATTTTTTTTAAAGGCCATCCAAGTATTCAGTTTTTTTCAACGCTACTGAATACTGATATACTAAAACTACCAGTAAAAAGGGGCAAATTGTTGCACCAGTCAAAACAGATCAAGCTGGTTTAGTTTATTAGTTTCTTGATGATAAGATCAAAGTGGGTATAGGTTTCACCCAATACTTTCACATGCCCATTATCTTGTTTATTACCCATTTCGTGTATTAGGCTTTGAATGTGTTTGATGTCTTAACCTATGTTAACAAAAATGTCAAATCTTAAGACATGTAATATACTAACTTTAAGATTTTGGTTTGATTTATTACGTGTAGTATGTATCATAGTTAATTTCTTCAGGAAAGACCATTTTTGAAAGATCTATTGTATCATGTTTTTTTTATAAATTTCAGGAAAGAGTATTGTATCCATTTCAATGGGGAGCACCTTCATTTGATGGTTGATGAAGTGAAGCTTTTACCATGATGATGACTACTTTTGTTGCTTTTGTGGAAGTTTGTTTTGATTTTAAAGCATTATAACCCTTTATTTGATGTTCAACGCCGCCGCATCGAGCGGCATTTAAAGACTAGATCTCAAGTAGCAAGTAAGTCAACTTGATTTATTTTAATTCAACCAAGGGTTACTAGCAAATTTATGATCACCAAGTTATCTATATATCTATATATAATGTATATAAGAGAGAGAATATCCTATATCTTAAAATTAAGAAAAGTATAAGTATACAAGCATATAGTACAAGTCTTCAAGCACAATAGAATCTCGAGACTTTTTTGAATTCATATCTGAGTTTCTTTTGTCTTCTAACTGTATAAGTGTTTTGTTTGGTTATGTTTTTATCTAGCTTTTTGTTACCCCCAATTTATTTCTATTTTGATGCAATTTTGGTCATCTGGTAATTTATTTTTGATATGATTCTGTTACATTAAATGAAATAGATTCATGTTAATTTGAACCTTAATCTTTGTTGGATTATCTTTTTTGGATTATGATGTTGTTAGATTTTAATTTGTTTCCTCTTTGATATATGATTGGTTTTGGATTACATATGCTTTTCTTCGTGTTCTTATGCTTATGTTTGGTTGGTGTAAAGAAATTTTTGGTTGTGTTCATGTGTAAAGAAATGTTTGATTGGTATTGGGCTGCATTATCTTCAACTGATGTGGTCCTTCAGGAGTTTAGGTAATAACCATCAGTTTAAATGAAATTACGGTAGCTATATTTTCTATTTGATTTACCACTGATTTACATTCCAAGAATCTTTTTACTTGTGTAGGTATTGTAGGAACAAGGAGAAAGCATGTCAAGCCATAGTATGGATATGGTAATGGATCATTTTTCGGTGCAGGGTGAGTTGGGTTTGGACAGCTTGAAACACTTCTTTTTCATGATTTTATAGATAATTAATGTGTGAGATTCGATTCAAGAATTATGCAATCATTGTGAAGAGGGGTTTTATAAAGAAAGTTGTTAAACAGGTTTTAAGCATTACTTTTTATCTTTAGGTTTAGCAGTCATAAAGAAAATGATTACACATGTATACATTTTGACCTTCTGTGGTCAAATAGGTCACAATTTAAGTTAAAGAATTAATCATCCAAACGTTTAATGCATTGAAAAACCACCTTGGGCTATTTTGGACCCGTTTTATTTTTTATGTTATTTAATATTATTATATTACCTTATTTGAGATAAAATCTAACTTGCATGGACTTTTTTTAAGTGGGTCAAAATTGTCAACTAATTTGTTTTAATTTTTTTGGATTTAGTTTTATTTTCATGTTAATTTAGATGAAGGTTTTGTTGTGTTGTGTTAATCCATGGTTGTGCATGTAGATTCTATCACAAGAACACAAGAAGCATGACTACATGGAGGTTGTGAAAAATCGTTACAAGCACCAAAGGTTTAGCATATATTAAGGTGTTCATAGCTAATTATAAAATATAATTGTTGTTGATATTGATACATGCAGGCACAAGCACTTGCCGAAGCCAATAAACAAGGCAAGCTTGCTCAGACGTACCATGGCGAATCTATAGAAAAGAGGAAGAGCAACGAAGAGCTCATTGTGCCACGAGAAGCATACCAAAGAAGTCTCTACGTAACAACAAAATTATTCAAGAAATCGAATGAATGTTCGGATAAAAACCAAGTTGATAATAGTAGTTCATTTATTGTATAAAATGAATTTGAGCAGGTTTTACCTTTCATAAGGAATTTATGTTTTCAGGGTTAGAAGTGCTAAATTTTTTTAAAATTATATAAGAAGAGTGTTACAATTAACGATTTGAGAATGAGTCGTCACCGCCGCATCGCGCGGGTTCTCGACTAGTATGTTAAATGAATATTCAAAGGAAATGATGTTACTAATGTTTTTCTGGTTCACGAATTTTTACACCGTTAATGCACGTACGTTTTTTACATATCTCTAAATAGACTTCTTTTAAGTATGTTACATATGATTTATGGATAACTTACATTCCTTACACAAGGTGTTACGTATAACAGCTTAGATAGCTTTTACTCGGAATAACTATGTTACATATGATTTACATATAAATTAATGTTGTTTTTACATATTACAAATGTGCTACATACGTTACAAATTAAATGCTTAACATATTAATAACTTAGTTTGTTTGCTTCATTTATCGCAGGACACGTTTCAAATTACAACTTAGTTGTTAATGTTTTACATATTACAATTGTGTTGCATATGTTACAAATTAATGTTTTATAGTGGGACTACAGATGAAAATTTGATACAAAGCTGGTAGACCTTAGAGTAAGAGTAAATTTGATATTTTAGGTGAATCTTCAATGTATGACAACAAAAATTCTTTTCAAGCTAGTGGCTGCAAATCCCATATATCTGTTCAAGTACCAGAAGCCACATCCAAATTTTGTTATATACAAGTTTGTTGAGTGCCACAACCATCCTCTTATTAAGCCTTATAATTGTGACTTCACCAAAGTAGTCGCAATTTATCGTTCTTCACTAAAAAATTTATTCATCATGTGACACTCAATCGTATAGATGTTGTAGTAGCTCACACGGAAAGTTGTTTTGTTATGTTTCTCGTACACTGATCGTGTCGATGAGAATGTTGTTTATTTGGTAACGCATTTTAACAAAGAAAACGATGTTACCGATGTTTTTATGGTTCGTGAATTGTTACATAGTTAAAGCACCTTAGTTACAATGGTGTTACGTATTAACAGCAATCTTTGTTATACTATATTACATATTTTTTACTAGGAACAAATATGTTACATATGTTTTACGGATAACTTACGTTCATTACACAAGGTGTTACGTATAACAACTTAGATAGCTTTTACTTGGAACAACTATATTGCATATGATTTACATATAAATTAATATTGTTTTTACATATTACAACTGTGTTACATACGTTACAAATGAATGTTTTACATATTAACAAGTTAGTTAGTTTGCTTTATTTATCGCAACACACATTACAAATTACAACTTAGTTGTTAATGTTTCACATATCAACAACTTATATATGTTTTACATATTACAACTATGTTACATATGTTACAAAATAATGTTTTACAGTTGGATTATAGACAAAAATTGGATACAAAGCTGGTAGACCTCAGAGTAAGCGTAAATTTGATACGTTAGGTGAATCTTCAATGTATGACAGCAAAAATTCTTTTCAAGTTAGTGGCTACAAAGCCCAAAAGTAGGTTGCAATTTATCGGTCTTCACGAAACAATTTATTCATCATATGACACTCAATCGTATAGGTCTTGTAGTAGCTCATAGGGAAAGTTATTTTGTTATGTTTCTCACACTGATCGTGTCGATGAGAATGTTGGTTATTTGGTAAAGCATCTTAACAAAGAAAATGATGTTGGTTATTCAGGTTCCTGAATAGTTGCACAGTTAATGCATCTACGTTACCAAGGTGTTACATATTAACAACAATCTTTGTTTTACTATATTACATATGTTAGATTGGGAACAAGTATATTATATATGTTTTAAGGATAACTTACGTTCGGACCCCTGTTGAGTATATTGTGAAAAAATGGATAAAAGATTTCCTACCCTCAAGGAACCTAAGATGTGACATACATGTCAGAAATATGTTATAGGGCATGATTCACGTAATTGCAAGAAAAAATGTTTCGATTCCACTAACGTGAATGTCGAAAAGTAGGGAATATCAGGTGTTTTTCGTTATTTGTTAATTTTAATTAAATAGTTGGTTTTAAAAAAACATCTAGGGTGTTTGTTCTTTTGATTGGGTTTTTCGTTGTTATGCTTTCATAGAAGTTGCCTTTTGGTTTTGATAGTAGAATTTTTTTTTAATGTGTTCAAAATGTATATTATGCGTGGTAGTTACACTTATATTACACATATGTTACATTTGTAAAATCAGTTTCAAGAAATTTTTAAAATATTTTAACTGATGTGAAAGGTACATGATTAATACCCTTATGTACCTTATGTACCATGATGGAATTTACGTTTCCACCCTTTTGTACCTTCTTTAACCATTAAATCATCTCATTTAATCCTTAAAAAATAACTTTCAATCTCAACAATCCATTTTTTAAATTAAAGACCCACATTATAGTTTTCAAGGTTTTCACATTAAAACATAGTTTTCAAATTATCTATTTCCTATATATATATATATATATATATATATATATATATATATATATATCTTGTTATAAGTTTTTTAAATTATTGGATAGAAACTTTTTCAACTCAAAAGAATGGATGCACGTATTTTTACTCTTAGCATTAAATGAGCATGTCTTCTTGTGTTCAAAAAGTAAAATTGTTTGAAGTATAAATAACACTCAAATGTAAGGAGAAAAGACGACACACCTTCTCTTATTATTTTCTTTTAAAAGTTGTTAAGTTATGATAATCATAATTATATTACAACATATCCAACTTATTTTCAGTATACTTTTATTTCATTAGGCACAACAAGTAAAAAGCGAGTATTGGCTTGTAAACAATTTTAGCAAGTTAGAGCAACGCTAGTTTAGGTTACAAAACAACTTAAATGAGACGTAATAATAACAACTCATTTGCAAGTGTTCGATAGTGTCATGTGTCAGCATTGATTCACTATCAAAAGTTTTTTTTTTCTTATTATGTCGTTGCTTTTTATTTTTAAAGCAAAAATCACATGTTATATAACTTTGTTTTCATCCAATAAAGTTAGCCTATCGGTTAAAGCTTGACCCTTTCTCCCTGAAGACCGGGGTTCAAGTCCCATTGGTGACACTTTAATGAATATCAGATGAGGGGGTGAATCTTAAGCTTAATCTTGGGTTCTGAACCAATGGGAGGCGAGTGTTAACCTATTCCACAGAGTTCCTGCGCATCACGGGGTACAGTCTCACGGTTGGGAATCGAGGAATCGATGTTAGTTACCAAACGCCAGGATAACCGAAGGTAGCACGACAGTATAAATTGGGGTCTTATCTTTAGGATATGTTATAAAGTATAAATCATTATCATTTACCCGCGTTTGAAACCGACAATAATAAACCAAAAAAAGTTTATAATTGACGGAGATTAAAAAAAAAGTCATTGTTATGTATAAATATGTTTAAATTTTAAATAAAGTTTATTTTTCTAGCTTTATTAGATGCAAACTCTTTAATAAAAGTTTCAGAATCTATTTCTGGCAGCAAATATTGTTCAATTGACAATATAGTTAATCCTTTTAGTGATTCATTTAAAGTTTTTTTTGCTCTTTTAGAGGCACCCGATTCGTACTTTCAGTTCCGGTTTAACATTTAACCTAATTTTTTAAGTCATATGATAAATCAATTAACCAATAACGCGATATATAATCTAATAATCAAATCAACCAATCTAATATTCAATAATTCAAATAATATTATCAAGTATTCAAATAAATAATAATCAATAACACAATAAATAATCATATCAAACAATCTAATATAATAATATTCACATAATATAAACTGTTACAAAATAAATTAAACTAAATAAGATTACAAAATATGAAATCGCAAATTAGGTAGGTTGGTGAATAGGGAATATAATTAAAGGGGAAAGATCAAATAAGAAGAGTTTTTTGTCTAAAAAGAGTAAGAACTAATAATAATTTGAAATTTGGCATGATAATTTACGTATAACTTCATTTTTTTGTACTAGATTTTTATTTTTTATACTATATTATTATTTTTTTTGTTCTTTGTTTTACTTATACTAGATTTTTGTGTTTTTTGTAATACATTTTTATTTTTTTGTACTGCATTCTTATTTTTTGTACTGGATTCTTATTTTTTGTACTGGATTCTTATTTTTTGTGTACTGGATTATGTTTTTTGTACTGGATTGTGCCACGTGTCAAATTTCTATTGCTTCTTACTCTTCTTAGGCAAAAATCTCTTCTTACTGGATCCAACCCTTATAATTAAAATGGTAAAATGGGTACTGAAGAGTGGAAGAATACCTTTACATGCTTGTAGCTTTACCATTCAGGGATTAAAATTTAGAGCACCCACTTCTTAAATCTCAAATCCCACATCTGGACTGTCCCGTGAACAGAAGACTAAAGACAGAAATTAGCCACATGCATCCGAGAAACAAAGATTAGGGAATCAGGACTCAGGAGATGACCGATGTAACTATGAGATTGCAGAGATAAAATGGTGTGACCGGCGTCTAGCGATGGCTAATGGGTAGATAATAGATTGAATACTCGACACCTCGATTTGCAGACTGTAGAAGCTCCATATGTTTGCCTCTTCGTCTTCTGCTTCGAGCCTCCGACTGACGAGTGGTGACTGCTCATCTCCTACTCCTGCCCGCTAGACTCAATCAGGCATTGGCGTTTGACTCTAGAGGACACCCAATCGATGCCATATTCAGGTTACACATTAAACCTAATATAATTTTTTTTTCTCAGAAAATGAGGGCCCTAGGTTTTTAGGGGGCCAAAGCCTTAGCTATACTCCAAATCTTAAAGGGCGACCCTGTGTTTATGTTAGTTAAGGCACTGTGATCTCCATTTGAGAGTTCGTCGTTTGATTCTTGCAGCCCCGAATGTTTATACATTATTTTTACGTAAAATTTCGAGTTTTTGTATTGTTATTTTTGCCTTAAAAAATGTGTTTTGCTGATAAAGTGTAAACCTTAAGGTTTTCCAATTCAATTGCAAATTGGAACAATGTCTAATTTCAAATAAAAGAAATTTATAGGGTTTTCTTGAAATTTTGTCCATAGTTATTCATGCATAGTTAAATTCCCATAAAATAAAAATGAAACATTTTAATAAACTTTTTTATGTATAATAAAGAGTTAAAATAATATTATGAGATTTTAGTTTAAAGTTATGTTATAAATTAAATCAAAATATGGTTAATAAATTTATGGAATATATAAATATAAGTATATTAATATGTTAAACATTATCAGACTTAACCTAATAATGAACTTATTTATATTTGATTAAACTTTGATAAAACTTATCAAGTTCTATAAAACACATTTACTAAAAAAATAAAAATTTTATAAACATTTGTAAACCTTCTAGTTACAAAATACTAAAGAAAGAATTAGAAGGGACCACTAGTGTAATTATCAAAAACCTATTTTCAGCTAAATTAAAGTTAATATCAAAGGGTAATATTTCAGAAATATCAAGGGTGATTTCTGCCAATCCTTAATACCCTCTTCTCCAAACCCATCGCAGGTTCAAGCCTCTTTACAACCGGGTATCTACCACAAGTTAACTAAAACACGTTCCCAAATTAAACCAAGGATTTTGAACGATTATCGCGGAATTTAGAACCAATATGCATACTCAATTACAAAAATAACGAGACGATCATGCCGTTAATAACAATTGTAAATCACACACTGAAAAAGAACTAAACATAGATCAAAACATTGATAAAATTTAAATCAAACACACACACACATGCTCGCAACCATTCTCTGAATTCACAGACACCAAAAATCCGTCTATGACATCCCCAAACTCCTGATCAAGGTTTCGGTTGCCGTTCGAACTGTTAAGAGCCAAACCACATTAATTCTAAATATTTCAAGGTAAGTTTTTAAACTATTCTAATCGTCCTTTAGCAAGAAACAAAAGCCCTATCGATTTTAGCTCTCATGAACATCAAGGCGATAGAATTTGGGTTGATTGGAATTAGGGTTTGTCGGGTAAAATGGGTGATTTGGGGGAAAATGTAAAACGAATGGATTTTCTATTGATTTGAAGACCTGATTAAATTTAACAGGTTGCTCAGCGAGTGCTTAAGGCTAGCGAACCCGCCGACCCGGGTTCAAGACCAGGTGGTGCCGGTTTTGGCCATTTTTGTATTTTTGATATTCCAGACTCGTTTTTAGCTTATTTTCTTTTTAAAAAAATTACTTATATGTTATTTAAAGCATTATGATATGTCTTTATAAATTTCAGAAAATTATTTAAACATCATGATTAATGAAGCGATAAACTATCTACCAAAATCATTTATAAATTTTATAAGAATAATTATTAAATTGCTGGGAAAATATAGTAATTATGGTGTGTGTATTCTTTTGAACCTTTAAAACCAAATTCTTTTATTTCAAATACTTAGCTTTGTATTTCTAAACAAGAATTAAGATTATACAAATAATTTCATATACTTCATAAATTCAGAAGATCATTTTTTATATTTAGAAGATATGTTTAAAGTTTTTATTTAAATAAAATTTCTAATGTTATTTTAATATACATAATAAGTTAAATCTTAGATAAATAAAATATAGAATAGTTATACATAGTTATTTTGAATGATTATATAATTAATCTAAATAATATTTTATCAAATTATAATAGATAGTTTATTTAAATTATTTAAACAAACTATTAATAACAACTATTTACACACAAACAATAATAATTTTATGTTTATGGATACAATATAACTTATAATTATAAATAAAAGGATAAAATGTTCAATGTTAATGTTTTAATAAATCAATTACTCTTCAAACCCTAGATAAAGACATTATCAATTCGAGACATATTATTTTAGTGAATTCATAGAATGCCATATATTTAGGACAATAAACTTAAAATTTAGGAATACTAGGTGTACTAAGTTATTCATATGAACTTTAGGTGGAGTGTGTTATCTTCATTTCTCCCACCATCTATTGAAAGACTCTGGGACAAGCTAGACAACCCAAATGAGTATTCATACTCTCTCTTTTACTTTTCGTATTTTTGGGATGTTTTATATGTTTATCCAAAACAATATTTGCATTGAATCAAATCATTTTATGCAAAGCTTTTAGTCTATTTAGTTAGAATCCTTACTATGTATATGCCTGCTCTGATTGAAATCTATGATTCATGTTCATGTGTTTATCTATTGCAAACTTGGTTGAAGTATCAGTTCTTATACTATTACTGAAACTAGTTTGAGGGATGTTTATCTATTACAAACTTGTGTTTTGCATGTCTAAGATTAAAGCTAGATCAGTCTTGAATAAGTTCTATGTATTACACTTGTTTGAGAGAACATTATTGTTATTGTATTGTATTCATCTTTTACACAAAACTTGTAGTTTATACGTGCTTAGATTCAAATACTATGTGGACTAACTGTAATGCATCTCTTTTTATAAATTTATTTAAAATTCTATGTTATACTCACCAACTATGCAAATAGTGACCCAAACTTTATTATTACATATGTAACATGTTAGATGAAGACTATGCTGAAGACATAGGATAAGCTTAGTGTACTTAGTTAAATCTTTAAACATTGTTTAGAAATTCATTTTGTATTGTTTATAATTGAATTATGTAATTATGTATGCTTAGTTATTTAAACTTTCAAATAAAACAATGAGCTAATGAACAGTCGAAGTCGTGGCCTAACGTATTCAGTTATCGGTCAGGGTGTGACAATTAGACTTCTTTAATTCGTGAGAGGTCACAAGTTTGATTTTAGTTTTTCTATTTAATTAGTTTATTTAAATTATTAGGCAACAATGAGTAGGGAAAAAAACTCTGGTTCGTGTTTCATGACAATTGTTTATACAACTATGAGACTTACGGTTTATCTATAGGTACTTAATCAAAATGGTTTTAATATCGTAACGACACCCACGGAAACATTTTATATGTTAGTTACCAACAAGCCGACCCTTTAATATTTGGGGTAAAGATAGGCTTTTGGGCCCCAAAAACTGCCCCAAAAACTTAAGGCCCCCATTTTCTAAAAATATATATATATATATATATATATTATATTATATTAGATTAAACGTTTAACCCGTATATGGCATCGATTGGGTGTCCTCTTGAGTCAAACATTGATGTTGGATTGAGGGTAGCAGGCAGGAGTAGGAGACGAGCAGTCGCCACTCGTAAGTCGAAGGCTCGAAGCAGAAGACGAAGAGACAAACATATGGAGCTTCTACACTCTGCATATCGAGGCGTCGAGCATTCAATCTATTATCTCCCCCATGCTTAGAGGCTTAGTGCTTACGACGACACCCATTAGCCATCGTTGGATGCCAATCACAACACTGAATCATTGCAATCACATAGTTTTATCGTTCATCTCCTGATTCATGATTCCCTCATCGTTGTTCGCTGAACGTAGGTGGCCAAACGAAGTTGGTCGATTTTTGTTTTCAGTCTTCTGATCACTGGACGGCCCAGACGTGAGAGTTGAGATTTAAGAAGCGGGTGCCCTAACTTTTAATTGGTAAATACTAAATGCATAAATGGTAAAGCTGCAAGCATGCAAAGGTATTCTTCCATACTTCAATACTCATTTTGCCCTTTCAATTCCATTCAGTATTCACCTAACTATCTAATTTGTAATTTTGTAATTTGTGATTTTGTTTTTATAATCTCATTAAGTTTAATTTATTTTATAACAGTTAATAGTTATACGAATATTATTATATTAGATTGTATGATTTGATTATACATCATGTTATTGATTATTATTCATTTGAAATCAAGTCAAGAATCATAATCGAGGGATTGACCTATTGGTTGACTTCTCAATTGCATCATCTGTATTACCACGGCTGTTGGCACAGAGTTAGGGAATAAGGGCTTGGAAGATATATTTGATATTATTATAATAGTTATTTGATAATTGAATATTAAATTAAAAAATTGTTTGATTTGATTATTTGATTATACGATTGGGTTCAACTAAATAGTCTCCTTATCTAAAAAGGCTAAGAAGGATTAATGACCATAGATCATGAGATCAAATTTAAGATAGAAAATTTAAAATTTTAGAGGGAAAAATTGTTAGAGTGTAATTTAGTCATAACCACTTTTCCCACATTTTTTAAAAGTTCATCACTTTTACGTACGATATTAATTTTTTTAAAAAATATATATCATAAAAAACGAACATTTTTATCTTTAAAATGAGTATAAATTTGCTATAAAAAATTGAATTTTTTCAGCTCATTGTGTCTAATTATCCTCATTGTGTCTTTTTTAAACATTTGTTTATTATTATCTTTGTGTGTTTTTCTTACAAGTAATTGTGCCTTTTTTAAAGACCATTGTGTTATTCATTCTCGTCATTATGTCATTCTTGCTTAATATTATGTATTCTGCAACATTATTGTGTGTTCAATTGTTCAGGAAAACACAATGTCACACCCCGAGCCGGCGGGCCGGATCGTGTGTCCCGTCGGCCGGAAGGTTCTCAAGGCGCGATATCGTGCGTGATAATTGTGATGATCAGATTGTTTACATAGCATCAACATTGAGAATAACTAAAGCACAATACAACATTAAACTAGGATTACAAAGTTAAATTACAACTGTTATTGTTTGATAATTTAACTAAGTAAACCTATCAAAAGAATCGATGTTCACTATCTTGTAACTATACAAGATATCAAAAATGACTCGCATCAATAAACAAAACATGTGCTTCCCAAAAAAAACTACTAGGTCCTCTAACTGGGCATCCTAGCATGCAATCCTGAGCCTTAGCTTAATCATGTACGTCACCTGAGAAAGCATGTAAGAAAACAAAGTCAACACAATGGTTGGTGAGTTCATATAGTTTAGTAGTTGAAAATAGCTTTAGCAAACCTTTTCGATAACAACCTTAACCTCATTAACATCACCTGTCATATCCAATTCGGTATGCTTATATATATGGCATATGTAGGGTCGAACTTACCGCCCGCCCAGCCACCGTCCCACCACATACTAAATCACATATGATATTGTGGTTAATGATAATTAAGCATTTTACCTACATCCAATGCCGTCTCCATCATAGCTTTAGCATGCTGTTTAAGAGTTTACATGTTTATAGCATTAACATAGCTCGGCTTTTACGTACATTACACATGTATATTAGCTTTGCATCAACATATTTTAGCATTTACGAATCTCATGCATAGGTACAAGCTTTGCAATAGCATAGTTTAGCATTTACGTAACCCATGATTAGATACAAGCTTTGCACTAGCATAGTTTAGCAATTACGTATCTCATGAATCGATTCAAGCTTTGCTTTAGCATAGTTTAGCATTCACGTATCTCATATATGGGTACAAGCTTTGCATTAGCACATTTTAGCATTCACGTATCCCATATATAGACACAAGCTTTGCATTAGCATAGTTTAGCATTCACGTATCTCGTATATGGATACAAGCTTTGCATTAGCATCCGATCTTAGCATGTAGTATGTAGCATATAGCATCTAGCATTAGCATATAGTTTTAGCATATAGTCTTGGCATGTAGCTTATAGTATTGGCATTAGCATGTAGTCTTAGCATGTAGCGTTTAGCATTAGCATATAGTATTAGCATGTAGCTTATAGCATTAGCATTAGCATTAGCATGTAGTCTTAACATGTAGCGTATAGCGTTAGCATTAGCATATAGTATTAGCATGTAGTTTATAGCATTTGCATTAGCATATAGTATTAGCATGTAGCTTATAGCATTAGCATTAGCATGTAGTCTTAGCATGTAACGTATAGCATTAGCATTAGCATATAGTATTAGCCTGTAGTTTATAGCATTTGCATTAGCATATAGTATTAGCATGTAGCTTATAGCATTTTGCATTAGCATATAGTATTAGCATGTAGCTTATAGCATTAGCATTAGCATGCAGTCTTAGCATGTAGCGTATATCATTAGCATATAGTATTAGCCTGTAGTTTATATCATTTGCATTAGCATATAGTATTAGCATGTAGCTTATAGCATTAGCATTAGCATATAGTATTATAGCATTAGGATTTAGTATAAAGCATTTACAAAACATTTAAACATCTGTTTAAAATGGATAACATGCTTCTCAGTCCCGATGTAAAATTCAAAATAGTTTGAAAAGGGACAATGAACTCACTTGTGTTGCTAAGTATTAGTTACCACAGATAATGCGCGCTCGTTGATTGTAGCTTAAGTATCTTCAACACCTGAGTTGTTTAAAGAGGTTCGAGTTCTATAAGTAAGTATGATAGACGCAAACTAGGGTTTTGGTCTCGGTGTGCAACTAAGTGTCCTATGTCACTAATGTGTTTTCTAGGATTTCATCTATCTAGTCTAAGGCATTACCCGTAACTAAATCCCTTTATCCCGCAGGTAATCATCACCAGGCTTTAATTAAAACATTTTTAAGATAATTCATTTTTAAGTTAAACATTTAGTTAAAGAAAATCATTTAATTCAATTTAATTAAAATGCAATTTAGTTTAACTAGTTAGACTTAGGTTAATTTCTTTCAAATTACCCTAAGCCCTTTGTTATTTTCTTGTTTCTCCATGGTTCTTGAATCAAACTCTTGTATAGCTTTGCTTAAAGGGTCCAACGGAACTCTTTAGGCCATTTGTTTTGTTAAAGCTTACCTTGTTGTGTGTCGTTGTGATTTTGAAAAGCCTCGTGGTTGGAAACCCTAATAATGGTTTCTTAGTGTAAACTCATGCATCTTAGCCCAACCCACATGAAATAACCCTCTTGTTGTTAAAAACTCATGCTTAAATCCTTGGATATTGTAAATGGGTTCCATATCATGAAATCCCTAGTATGTTCCCCATGCACACACACTCACATATTTAACCCATGCATGCAAGGTTACGTAGCCCCCATGTATCTCATGTCCCCAATCCCTTTGATCGCGTTCTGTCACCCCCAAGCTCTTAGCCGAAAGACCCATGTCCGAATCAACTGGACCGAAGGGCCTTTGGCCGAACCTGGCTGGCGATTGAAGTAGCCGACCGAAAGACATGGCTCGAGTAGGTGGCGACCGAATGGGAGGAGAATGAGACTTGACCGAAGGGCATGATCCGACTAATAGGTGCCGTATGAGGGCCGACCGAAAGGAGGTGGCTGAATGGAGGTTGGGGCCGAATGTGGCCATTCGCCCCATCTGTTTCTCAGGTCATTCGACTATTCAACCTGCATCATGACAGATTCCATTTTCGAGCTAAATGGCTATGGTTTGCACTAATACTTGTTTCTAACACATTCTAGAGGACTTGTGAGTGATTCCCATAAGGTTTTAAGGCATATAATCGGCTAAGGAGTGGGCCGATCAAAAGGGTTTCAAAAACCCTAAAATCGCAACTTAGAACTCAGATTTACCTCCAATCAGACGGTTTAAAGCTTAGATCTTCTGTACTTTTGAGTTCTATGTGTTGGTGTGGTCGTTTAGACACCAAAATGGCTTGCAATGGTGAAGAAATGAGAGAGTTAGAGATGGTGGTTCTAGAGAGAGAGTATAGAGAGAGAAAGGGTCGAGTTTGGTGATGGTAGCTGGTTGGTGGGGGAGGTTTTTGGCATTAAATGCCATAATAAATGGCTTCAAGTTATCAGGTTTCGTTCGGGTTCGTTCGGTTCTGCTTGGTTTCGCGTAAAAGTGTCGTTTCTGTTTTGTTTTCGTGACGAACGTCTCAGTTTTAAGGATAGAGTTTAAATAAATTAATTTAGATGGTTATTCCTAGTAAATTAACTAATTATCTTCTTTTATTTTAAATTCTCTGAAAACTTTCGAATTACAGTTTAAATCGAATCGTATAGTTGTCGCGCGTATTCGTTCGAATCGTCATCCGTACGAATACGACAATAACTATACTTTTCAAAATGGTTTTCTAATTACGGGACATCATTCAGAACGTTAAACTTTCAGATGTATTCGTACAGATCGTCACCTATACGAATAATCCGTCCATTTATCATTCGTATAACGACATACGTTATTGCTTTGTTTTGTTAAACCTCACATACGTTTATACAAAATAGCATATTACAAGCATTCATATGTCAATTCCATGTTGTCTGATGTATTTCTGACTACTAAATCATGAGATTTAATCAGATTTCAGAAACGATTGCATAATAGTTTAGTGTTAAGCATCAAAATGTTAATAGCATACACACATAATTTGTACCTGAGTTACTGTGCAAGTTACTGTACAGATCACTATTCCGGTGACGTTTCCGGCACTGATGTTACAGTCTCCCCTTGTTAGAGAAATTTTGTCCCGAAATTTAAGGGAGCCAGGGTATGCCCATGTTTCTTTTGGAATATACACATGAAGATTTATTATTATAGCCTAGTTAATTAGGCCGTAATCTTTTGGAATCATATAGTGGGGTAATAGTTTATTTTGAGACAATTATTGATGTAATATTTTGGGATGTTGGATTTTATTTAGTATTGATATCAATATTGTTGACCATCCACTCTTGATTTCCATATCGTCTCACTGCCTGTGTTTCCGCCGTCGGCCGGAGGGGTGACATTAAATGTCAAACTGGAGCTGAAAATATGAATCGGGAGCCTCTAAAAGAGCAAAATAACTTGAACAAAAAACTTTAAATGAATCACTAAAAAACTTTATGTATATCGTCAATTGAACAAGATTTGTTCCAAGAAATAAATTATAAAACTTTATTAAGCAGTTTGCATCTAATAAAGCTAGAAAAATAAACTTTATTCAAAATTTAAACATATTTACACATAACAATGAAAATTTTTTTAACTCTGCCAATTATAAACTTTTTAGTTTATTATTGTTGGTTCCAAGCTTGGATAAAGGAAGATGATTTATACTTTATAACATATCCTAAATATAAGGCCTCAATTTGTTAATTCTCTTAGGGCAGTCCAACACCTTTAAAACTGTTAGATTGTCCTTGGTTAGAAAGTTTACAAAACGCGCCCTTTATCATGTAAGTTTCATTAGTACGACTCGGATGCAATTAAGTAGTTACAAAAATTAAAGAAATTAAAATGAGTAGCTGGGACTTTAAACGCCATATTTATTAGATATTTGCGTAATTATCGTTGGTGTCCACCGAATCATTCGTATAATAAAGAGCCAGGAACCAAGAATAAGTAAAAACAAAAATAGCGAGTAAATTACGGTCAGGGCCGTCTCTGAGTAATTAGATGCCCTGTGCGAATGTTAAAAATGTGCACCTATGTGTGCGTGTGTGATAATTAGTTTGTAACTAAATATGAAGTGAGTTAATATGTTTTTTTTATTTAAATTTTAAATTGTAATGAGTTATTGGGTCAAATGTTTAAAGAATAAGTTTTTCTTTTTGATTTTAAAAAATTCGTAAATGAGTTAATATATTTAAAAAAGTGGAATGTAAATTATGTGTTTGTTGTAAAATAAATTAATATATATCTACCCATTATAATAAAAGAATATTTTTATTAGTCACATGTCAAATTCTGGTCCAATCTAAAAATAAAGTTTCCGCCTCTCTCTCCTAATATATATTTAGAGTTAATTACACAGATGGTCCTTGTGGTATGTCTAGATTACACTGATGGTTCCGAACTTCAAGAAATTACATTGTTTGCAAAAAGGTAACATAGATGGTCCCTGGAGTGGATGTCTGTTAGATTTTTCTGTTAAACGGGATGAAAAATTACCCAAATACCCTCCGTTATTAAAAATTAAAAAAAAAACACACACCTACCCCTATTTCGTTCCCCATCGCCAGGTCTGCCGCCACCTCCGGCGGCCACACCACTACCATCAACACCGTGGCCATATTTTGTTTATAAGCTCGTGGGCATCTAATTAATTCATCACATATCAATTAATCAACCAAATTAATTACATCAAAATCATGTTCAGCATGAATTAGTTACATCAAATACACAAAAGATTTAGCTAAACTAACTAAACTCTAGTCTCTAGAATTTTAGTTATTTTAGCTAAGTCCAAGAATCCTATGTGATGATGTCCAAAAGATGTAGAGCTATCATGCTCTGCTTACTTCTCCTCGTTCCCTGAAACATGTAGAAAATCAAGTGTCAACTACGAAGTAGTTGGTGAGTAATCATAAGTTTTTACATTTAAAAATGTTTTACAAAATGATTATAAAAGTTTATAGTTTTCTGAGAAAATCCACATGAGCACCTGCGAGATAATCCAACACATAACCCAACACACAATTACAAACACACAATCACATATTTCAAATAATCATAGATAATCAATTACATATACATTCAACCAATCTCAATCATCAATATCTGCAATTAGTATAAGTGACAATACATGCATCATTGTGAATGACCAAGGTCAATGACAACGACACACGGAGTTGTGGCAATCCACGTGACAATACATGCAATCATTTCGGATGACCGAAGTCATCAGTAATGACTCATGGAATAGTGACAATACATGCAATCATTGCAGATGACCGAAGTCAACAACAACGACCCATGGAGTTGTGATAATCCGTGATAATCCATGAACAAAGATAATCCCATAATGTGAATATCATAATGATAAACCAGGTGTCACCCATGTGTTATCAACATAATATTTTAAATATTGGTATACATGTTCCACCTCTGAGTTTAAAACAAAATAGTTTAAAAGGAGGTTATGAGAACTCACCTGAGTCCTTTGATTTAGTGTTCGTAGAATGCGCGCTCGCGTACGTGAAATCCAAAGCAACTCAACGATCTGTATTAATATATGTTTCTTATTCATAAGTACACGTGTTTTATTACTATGGAGTGTCCATGTAGGGTTAATTTAACCCCAATGACATTTCATTAAGTTGGTTTATCTAATCCAAATTACGTTGTAACAACTAAAATTTTATCCATGATCATCATGCCAATGTAATTTAAACTCGTTAGTTTTAAATTGTCTAATACATGATAATTCTAAAGAACTAAATTAAAGTTATACAAGTTGTAAAGGTAATAACCTTGTAAACTTATATATTCACTTTCATATTTGCATGCATGTATTTTTAATTATATTGGCCACCATACTCTAAGTTTTTAAGAAAAGAACTAATTTAAGTCTAAGAAAGTCATATTTAGATCGTTTTCATAAGTTATTTAAATTATGTAAATATCCCATAATTCAAGACTCATATTTATAAATAAAAAGTGATAATCCTTTGATCACATTCATGCATGCATGTATGAATACTCACACTTCTCTTTTCCTTTATTCACCATAAATCCTAGTTTTAAAACCCATGTTTAACGACCCTTGATCCAGCTCTACTCTTAAGTTCGCTGCTCAAGTGGATGTTTCTAGTTTGTCTAAGATTCGGACCAATAAAGATGTGCAAACTTAAGGAAGGTTCGCTGCGCAAAGAGGGATTCAGTAGACCAGGGTTCGCTGCCCTAGGTTCGTATGGTTGGGTCTAGGTTCGGCTAAGATAGCTGCTTATATTGGGAACAAGGTTCGCTGCTTTCAACTGGTTCAAACAGCCCAAGGGTTAGGCTAACATAAGGTTCGGCCACACCCAGGTGGTTCGGCTGAAGCAGGTTCGCCTAACATGATGGGGGTTCGCTGCCATGCAACAGGTTCGCCCAAAACAAGCTTCGGCTAAGAGGAGGGGTTCGGCTGTGTTAGGGTTCGCCAATGCCAAGGTTCGTCTAGCCCACTGAAGGTTCGGCCACCAGGGTTTCATGGTCAAAGGTTCGGCTAAGTACTGGAAATCCTGGGTTCGGTTGGCAACAGGTGTGAGAAGTTCGGCCATAGTAGTCCACAAACCTTGCAACATCCTTGGCTGTTCACCATTACTATCTTCGAGTTTTTCAGGTTCTAGGGTCTCCCATAGTCTCTCTTATGTTCATACTAACTCGGCTAACAAGTTTAAGCCCTAAAGTCGTGTAAAAGTTGATGGCCATTCACCCATTAGATTTCTAACAAAACCCGAAAAGTAAAGTTGAGATTTACCTCGAAATGTCGGTTAAAAACTAGATTTCTTCGTATCTTCTCGTTCCTCTCGATCACGCGGTCATCTGGACACCAAGATCTTGAAACTCCGTTGAGAAACGAAGGAGTTCTCTTAGAGAGAAGTTAGAGAAAGAAGTGGGTGACGAACTCTTGAGTTTAGAGAGAAAGAGTGGAGATGTAAAAATGAGGGAGAAGAAAGAAATCTTCTTTCTTATATCGCGTATCATCCCCACGTGCTCGGTTTCGTTTTTATCGCGATAAAAATTATGAAAATGCTCGGTTTTGCTCGTAACATATATTTAAAACATAGTGTGTTTAAATATTCGTGTTTCGTTTAGTAAAATGATTTTAAATACAGTTGTTTAAATAAAATGCTTTCGACCACTTTCGTTAAATTATTTATTTAAATAAAATAATCCGTTCGTTCTCGTTTTAGGTTGTAATTCCTAATAAACGTTTTAAATTTCAATTTATTAATTTAATATCGTTCGATATTATTTCGTTATCTCGTCGAAACGCGTTACTCACGTACGTATTCGTAAAGATCGTCACCTTTCCGAATCCAACGCTAGTATCGTATTTCGATTCGATTTACGATTTTATGGAATATCGTTTCAGAATATTATTCTTAATAATTATATTCGTGTGAATCGTCACCCACGCGAATACATTATCAAGTTAATATTTCTGAAATAACATTCGCGTGTAATTAATAATCGTAACCTCACCAACGCGTATTTATTTCCAATTATACTTTTCATTATCTTATTATCTTTAATATTATAAATTCCAAAATCCAATCCCACTAAACCATATCACTGACACATCCATGATAGACCGAAATATGCATATGTATAGGGCATATGCAGGGGTAGGTCGCAACCTCCCCAACACTGTCACACCGCTATTCCGATAAACCATGACCATGTGTCCTTGACTATGTTTAGCAACCCAACAACACAAACCCCAAATTCCTTTCCATTCCGAACAAACAAACAAAAAACAAACCCAGTATATTCCTTTCCATTCTGAACCACAATCCATAATCTGTGAATTCAGCTGCGATAAACTCTCTGGTTCTATTTAGTTGTGTTTCAACTAAACTTCCCATGGTTTATGCATATAATAATATGTTCTCAATATGTATACCAATATCAATAATATCATCCAACAATTCATTATCATTAATAATTATCATATCAGGTCGTAACAGTACAGTCGTACATGTACGGACAACCTGAAATACAGTGATGTTACAAATTTATTTCCATCCATATCAAGCCTCGATGAACTCCCCATCTATATATTGTTTCCATCGAAAAATAAAAAAAAATAAATTTTGTTTGAAAGCAAACGACAAGATCCATGCGAATTTTGAAGTTTAACCAACAAAGCCAACGAGTGCGTGAGATTTAGCAAAAACCCAAGATTACAAACCTGAGAGGTAAAGAATCGAAATGCCTTTAGTGGAAGAATCGATCTAGGTCGGAGTGGAATCTCGTGTCGAGTCAAGATTCAAGAAGAGGTGTCGGCGATGGCTGAAGACTCCGATATGACGCCGGTGCGCATCAGACCTTCCTCCACCATGTCCTCATCAGTGCTTGTACGACTAGACCAGCATTCGAGAGCAGCTGCCATGGATGGGTGGGTGGAGACCAAATGCTCGCCATGTGTCGACAATGGTGATGCAAGGGTGGAGCCACAGCGGTGGTGATGCTAGGGTGGAGCCACGGCGGTGATGTTGAAGAAGCTAGAGCAGATCGAGTGGTGGTTGGCTGAAATTGTCTCCGGTGACAATGTGGTCTTCGGTAATGACGTGGTCGTCGGTGATGATGTCGTCGAGATTCCTGTCGCAATTAGTGTCAAATGTTGTGGTCACCGGTGATGGTGCGGTGGTAGTGTGGTGATGGGTTGTGACATCCAGTACCTCATCGTCCGGCAAGTCCGTAAAGTGTGTGTACCTTCACTATTCACTGTGTGTGAATAGAAGATGCAAACAGTGTGTAACAACAGAACTTAGAAAACAAGAAACAGTTGTATGTGTTTAAGTGAAAACTTAAATACTGTAAGTACAACAAACTCACAATAAGCAACAGTGTACAAGTAAACAACAAGAACATGTCGGTTGCGATCTGATATCTATAAATGACAGGAATCAGATGGTCGATAAATCTGTACGAAAACAATGTGAAAACATGGAGTTTAGTAGAGTCTGTATGTGATTATGTCCAATGAAAAACAATAATTCATTATCGTAGATGAATAATAAACTGACAGTGTGTTTGCGTGGGTGATGATTCACACAAACATATCTGTGGGTTTAAAGTTCTGAACGATAACTGAGAAGTAGAAAATCAAATCAGAAAGTGAAACGTACGATCGTGTTCGTACAGTTAGCGCTCTGTACGAAAACACGCGTCAGTCGAAGCTTTCTGACGAAACGAACTGTAAAATAATGAGAATTAATATGATTTAGAGATTTCATTTAAAAAGAATTTATGGAATTAACTTAGTAAAATTACACGAAATTGTGTTACGCAATGAAATAACGAAGATTATCGATTAATCGCGAACGAAACAGTAAAAATAAGAGAAACATAATAATTTATGTTTTACAATTTTAAACTCATCAAAACAGTTCGAGATGGATTATTTATTTAAGATTCGTAAAATACGCGTTTACGTGCCGAAAACACGACGAAAACGAGTACCGAGCAACAAAAACGAACCCGAACACCCGTGTGGTATAAAAACCAAATTACAAGCATTGAATTCCATTTATTTCAATCACCTACTCATCCTCTCTCTCTAAAATTCGGAATTTCTCTCTCTCACTAAGATTTCATCACAAAAACTCTTGGATCTCCTTCAATACTTGATGGAATTTGGTGTTCTTTGTGTCTAAACGAAGCCCTCGACCTCCTCTACAAGGAAGTACAACCGATTTGAGGATTTATCCAGCCAAAATTGAGGTACTAGAGCTTGAATATTTCGAGAATTAGGGTTTTCATACCCTTTTTGTTTGACCATCACCTTCACCCGGGCCTAAACTATTTTCTTCGAACCCTACATCTGGGAGAGCTGAATTCGCATGACATTAACAAGAGAACAGCTGCTACAGTAGGGGATTCAATGAGGGGGATGAACCAGAGTTCGTGAGAGGCTACCAGTGGTCAAACCCGCCTATGGCCGAACCTAGCCGCAGGCGAACCCCCATGCTGCGAACCTCCCTCACCGAACCCTACTGTTGCCGAACATGGCCGAACCTTGTGTCTATGAACCACCAGCCGAACCAATTGAGACCACCGAACCTCATGTTACGATCGAACCCTCCATGCAAACCCTCTACTCAGCCGAACCCTGCTGCTACTTCCATGCTAGACGAACCTGGAAGGCCACGAACCATTATAGCCGCGAACCTATTGCTTCCACCTGACCGAACCTTGAAGGTTCACCGAGTCCAAAACCTGGCCGAACCTGGACCATGCTGAGTATAGAGGCCCTACCGAACCTAATCACAATTCAACCCAAGGGTTCGCTGTATATGGAATCACCACGCCCATTCAATCCATTGAAGCAGCCCATGGTCGATTGGTGTGATTCGGCCCAACTCCATTTGATGCGCCCCACACACACACATTTCGGCCCAACTTCCATGGAATCCTTTTCGGCCCAATAGCTTGGCCCACTTGAGCCACTCGGCCCAAACAGGACCTCCATCGGCCCAAACCCCATCATCCGGCCCACTTTGGTTATTCGGCCCACACAATTAGTTTGGCCCATTAGATTTCTTCGGCCCACAATTTCATTCGACAAATGATTATTCTTCGGCCTAATTAAAATGGGGTATAACCAAACACACATCATTGACAATTACATGAGGATAACATGCATGGATATGTATATTAACTCTAATTTTACTACAAAGGTGGTAGAAGCGTGGCTTAATGCAATTCTAACACCTAAAACATCAAGTTGACATTGGTAAAGTCATGGTTATTTACTAACTATGTAAAAGTCTATTTAAGCTTTTACAAGGTGTTAAGGACTTATAATATTTAAACTAAGACTTAAGTGTTATAGTTATGAACTATAAAAGTTCACGGCTACACATCATGCTAAAGTTCATATCAAGGCAAACAATAACATATGACGGAACATGCTAAACTCAATATAAATGGATTGAGGGTTAGCATAACCTACAACAATGAAACCCAGGGCCGAAGGATGACCGAGACTTGCGGGTGTTAGCCTCCTTTAGGGCTAACACATACACGCACACAAACCAATTATAACTGATACTTATAAGTTACAAACATTGTGAAATCAACACAGGATCATGAAAACAACAACAAGCACAACAAAGAGCGCGTACATTTTGTTTAGACTTAGTCAACCACATCAACAACAAGGTGAGTTCATATGCCCCTTTTCTAATCTTAACTGATTTCAAAGCTCGGGGCTGAGAAACATGCTTAAAGCTTTTATTTATTTAAAATTTTGATACAACATACTGATGTTACAATGATTTAGATAATACTGTTTATCCTTATTATAGTTTATCATTGCATGCGTGTTTGACTGATCATTAACATAACTGTGATATCTAGTATGATACATATTAACATAGCTTCATGACTTAACAACACAATAGAATAATACTAATTGTAAGAGTTTATCTTACAACACTTTATTATTCTTACACGATTGAACAACGAGATAATCAAGTGGGAACATGCTGATAACAATTGCAAACAACAAGAATGATAATCATGATAATGTAATTTCATGATAACAAGATCATTCACACATTTCTAACATCGTGTAATAAGACGAGTTTCTTATAACACTTTGTTAAAGTCAATAAGATCACTCAACAAAGAGATAACAGTTGAGACACATACTTGTGATATCGAGGAGGATATCATTATAACATATTGTCGGGATGTCATTGATGTGTTGCAGAACACATCTGTTTTTCTATTTGTCTTTAATTAGTTTTTGTATAGTTTCATGCAATTTTAGAGTCGATTGATGCTGGTTCTTCACATTTCCATAAATTGTTGCGTGCAGGTATTAAACATGTTATTTTGGCATAAAAGATCAAGAAAACGAGCTCCCGGGTAGACGAGAACAAACTGAAGATCAAAGGAAGAAGAATTCTTGAAATTCTCCTTGTCGCGTATTAGACACTCACAGAAAACCCTGTCGCGTAGTGGGGTGGACGAGAACAAACAGTTTTGCCCTTTTTAATGATTGTGGGTTTGACCCGACTCTTTTGTCGGGTAGTGGGGTCCCTCGCGTAGCGCGAAGGGTTCAAGGAGGCCTGTCGCGTTGCGCGACAGGGTTAAATTCTCAGAAAATCGAGTGTTATGTTTTGGAAACGGCACGACTTAGGAGGCGACTAGAAGCAAAGAGACGAGATTGGAGTCGAGTTGGACCATCGGGAAGCCCTAGACGAGTGATCCGAAGGGTGTAACGTGATCGGTTCTTCTTCCTTTCTTGTTATTCTTATTTGACTGATCGGTTCTTCTTTCTTTCTTGTTATTCTTATTTGAAATTGGTTCTTTTGATCTTGACAAGTTAAATAAACTGATTTTTGTAATGAAATTGGAAAAGATGATGTTCATTTAAGCAAATAAAATCAGTTTTTGGGATGATTTGGTATTGGGTTTGTTCTTTGAAACCTAAATTGTATTCTTGGGTAACCGCGAATGAAATGCTATACGGTTACAATTCTTGTTTTCGGTACTAACTTGGCAGCTTGTGTTTGATTTTGATGTTGTTTCAGGATGTCGGTAGCTAGCTCTTCAGGTACAGGGGGGAAAGAAGAAGGGGCCAGTTCCAAGGCCCCGGGGAGAACCCAGTTCCCCAGTCCAGCCACAAAGAGATGAGAGGACAATTCGCTATCTTGAAGCTGAGCAAGTACCAGTTATCAAAACCAGAAGACTGAAGGATCATACCCTCTTGATGTTTGACATGGGCACCTTTGAGAGTGATAGACTGGATAGGTTTGTATTTCTAGAACTCTTACACCATAGGAATATCAATTGGGAGTTAGTTGACCAACTAGGTCAAAGAGATAGGTTGGAGAGGCTATTAGGGCCTAAGTGGAGGAGGGTATTAGCTTGTGATTGGCCTTAGTATAAGGAGTTCACCATGGAGTTTCACTCCACTTTTATGTATGATGATTCTGAGTTCGACTCCTTGGATGCTATTTCTTTCTCGTTAGGTAGGCGAGTTTATGAGATGTCTATCCCCCAATTTGCTGTTGTTTGTGGATTCTATACCGAGGACGAGGTCCTGGCACCTGATTTTGTGCAATCTTTGATGGGAGCTACTAAGAAGAATATAGATTTATGTTTATCTGAGGTGGATCTGAGCGAGTTTTGGGCTACAATTGCTGATGCCCCGTTTTCCACTAGTATGCTAGAGTCAAACATCATAGACCCCTTGTTGAGATACATTCATAGGGTGTTGGCATGTACTGTTGTAGGAAGGAGTTCGGGGGAAGAAAAGGTCAACTGGATTGACCTTTTCTGTTTGTACTGTATGGTGACTGGGAGAGAGGCCAATGTGGCCTGTGTGTTGGCTACGTCTTTGGCTAGAGCTAGGCGGGGGGCGGACGAGCTACGTTAGATATGGGCCCTTATATCTACCGTATGGTGGATTATTTGGGAGTTTTTGATAGGTATCGTCCTGATTTGATGATCATAGGACCAATGACCACACCCATAGATTTGAGGGACCTGCGGAGAGCAGGAATTGTAGAGAGTGATGACCCACCAAGGTGGGCAGGTTTTATGGTTGGGCCCCAGGTGATGCCTCCACAGGGGACACCTGCAGCAGATGTGGTCATGGTCTTGGTCCCAACTCAAAGGAAGAGGCCTGTTTTTAGGAGAGATTCCCCCCCAGACAGTACCCACTCCGGGAACCTATACCTGACCCACTTACATTAGAATCCTTATGCCATAGGATGGATGGATACCACGATCAGTACCGAGAGTGGATGGAGCATGATCAGAGGAGGCAAGAGGATGCCATGAGGTACTTGATGACCTCGCTTCACATTGACATACCAGAGTTTTACAGGGCTCCGGAGGAGCATGATGGGAGAGATGATGAAGAGTAAGTGTGGGGAGGTGTTAGCATGATGATCTGCTGCAGTTTTTTTGTGATTATTGAACAATTGTACTCTTTGACATTTGTGGTTGGGTTGGTTATGGTTTGGTGGATTTTGAACTTATTTTGGTTGTGGGTTATTATTATTGTATTTGAACTTATGGTTGTTTATCTTGATCTTTTTGGTGTTTGTTTCATATGGTTGTTTACGGCTTGTGGAGCAATTTGTAGAGTGAAGAGCTTACGTGGAAAGACTGGCACTCGACAGTCTTCTTTTTAACCAGCTAAGTCATTTTCATTTTTCACTTTCTTTTTCTTTTTAGTTTTTCTTCTGGGTTTCCTTTTCTCTACGTTGGGGACAATGTATAGTTTAAGTGTGGGGATGGGAAACTTAGTTAGTTTAATTTTGTCTTAATTTAACTTAGTAGTAGTTTTTGAATTTTAAGTTTTAAGTAAAAATTTTTGTTTTTACATCTTTAGCTTAGATTTTCTTTGTTTCTTGTTTAAGTTGGTTGCAAAAAGCATGATGGGAAATGATAGGAAAGTTGGGTTTGTGGTTTCATTTATGGTTAACTAGTTGGTTTGGGTTTATGCTTTGGGTATGGAATGTGTAAGTAGGCTCAACTGATTGTATTTGTCCCGTAGGATTGGTAAAATCTTATTTAAATGCATGATTTTCATGGGAAACATCTTGGGGGTTTGTAATTAATGAAACTGTTTTCAAGCCATAAAGGAATCCTTGCATAATAACAGATTAGAGTTTTGAAAATCTGATTTTTGTTTGGCACATAAGTACTCTTTTCATGAGAATAAATCCGAGTCTTATGGCGCCTCCATTTCACCAAATAAGCTGAGTAAAAAAAAATAAAAAGAAAAGAAGTTGGATTAAAAACTTATGTGTCACACGTCTGGTTGCAGCCTGGTTGAAACACCACTAAGTTAAATTCAATGGATTGAAAAATAAAAGAAAAATGCTCACGCTTCCATCTGTTTCATTCATAAAAATCTGATTTGAGAAATTTCTTGTTTGTTTATATATAAGGATGACTTGAAAGCTAGAATCCAAGATTGATTTGGTTTTAATTTCCTAAGTGTAGGTCTAATGAAATGAAATGTAAAACATGAACATAATGGACCATGACTAAGGGACTGGGAAAATCAGTATGGGTTTAGTAGGATAACAATACTTGCAATCTTTTCCAAAGCATTTAATTTTGAATTAATGAGTTTAATTGTTTGGAAACCATTTTACCTAGCTATGATCCCAGATTTTTGCATAAGCCTTTTTCAGGGACGAAAAAGAGATAAGTGTGGGGATGTGATGTGTTGCAGAACAGATCTGTTTTTCTATTTGTCTTTAATTAGTTTTTGTACAGTTTCATGCAATTTTAGAGTCGATTGATGCTGGTTCTTCACATTTCCATAAATTGTTGCGTGCAGGTAATAAACATGTTATTTTGGCATAAAAGATCAAGAAAACGAGCTCCCGGGTAGACGAGAAATAACTGAAGATCAAAGGAAGAAGAATTCTTGAAATTCTCCTTGTCACGTATCGTGACACTCACAGAAAACCCTGTCGCGTAGCGCGACAGGTGGAAAAGTCAGCTTTCCCCTTTTTAATGATTGCGGGTTTGACCCGACTCTTTTGTCGGGTAGTGGGGTCCTTCGCGTAGCGCGAAGGGTTCAAGGAGGCCTGTCGCGTAGCGCGACAGGGTTAAATTTTTAGAAAATCGAGTTTTATGTTTTGGAAACGGCGGAAGGCGAATGGATTGGATTTTGAACGATTAGAGACGACTTGGGAGGCGACTAGAAGCAAAGAGACGAGATTGGAGTCGAGTTGGACCATCGGGAAGCCCTAGACGAGTGATCCGAAGGGTGTAACGTGATCGGTTCTTCTTTCTTTCTTGTTATTCTTATTTGACTGATGTTTGGGATGTGTTTTGACATTATTTCTTACTATTTATTTAGTATGATTTGTGGCTAAACCTTCTAGACCACCTAGGGTTTTACGAATATGCATGTTTGATGTTTATAACGATTGATTGTGGAACAAGTTTGGATTTTTCAATGGTTTAATGAATTGGTTTGGATTCTTGGATGTATATGAATGTTTATGATGTTTGTGATCTTAGTTATTGTTTCCTCGTGTGCTTTGGCGAATGTCTTTCGTGTAATAGGTGTATGCTAGGTCATTTACTTGGTGTTTTTGACTTGTGGATGGATTGCTAGACGTAGTGGTTCATAGGAAGGATGATTAGATCACAAATGAATTAGATGTTTAACCAAATTCAATAGCCGTGAGGTGAGGGTTTGTTAGTATCTCTTGCATGTTTAAGAACTAGTTAAAGTCTTTGTGAAAAGACCAAGATTAGGTAAATTAAACATAGTCTTGTATGCTAAATCCGAGATGAATTTCCTATTTTATCCCTTGTATTTCATTGCATTGAGACTTTCATTTCTGTGAGGAAATTGTTCTTTAGGATATACCATTGATGGATTGGTTAACTTGTGAGAGTAATTAACCTAAACCGGTGTTTAAGATACTTATAGACATTTTAGTTGAAATCTTTGAAAATGGTTAAAGTATCTCTAATTTGTTGATAAGTTAATATTTAAAGATCCCGGTTCCACAACATAAGTTCCATAATCAATCTAAACGCATTAGACATGTATAAAGTAAACCCTAGGTAGTCATTTCATCATTCGTGAGTTTTAGTTGTATTTTCCCATTTGAGTCTTAATTCAGTTTTCAAAATTTTATTAATTTCAGTTTAACTAGTTATTTACAAAACCCCCTTTCAACCAGTTAATTTAAGTTAAGTATTTTGTATAGATAAGTCCTTGAGTTTAGTTTGCACTTTCTATAGGAGTCTGTGGGTTCGATATCCGGACTTGCTTTTCTGTACTACTTTTTGATTGGTTCACTTGCCTGTTAGTAGTTTAGTTTAGAGAGTCTAGAGTATTACATAGTGTCTAGGTTAGTTTTGATTTTTATTAATTTTAATTAAACTACTTTGCACACATCAAGTTTGGCGCCGTTTCCGGGGACTTCTTAGTCGATTGTGCAGTTTAGTTCTTGTGTCTTATCTGTGCATATTTGTTTTTAGTTTTAGTTTTATTTTATTTTATTTTCTTTCTTTCTGATTTATTTTTACTTGTTTGCAGGTTTGGTAGTGTATGCCACACCTACGTTCACACGGACCGCCACCTGAGCTTTCTTTGCCTTCAAGGAGCGATTCGCGGGACTTCTCTAAGGGTTCTACGAGCGAGGTAAGTGCTTCTACACCCATCTTTGCTGATTTTTCTGAGCACACACCACCGTCCTCTTCTAATTCTTCTGCTCATTCTAGTCCTTGTTTGCACTTTATTCCACTCATGGCTGAGCGTCGCACTGTTCACCAACAGGCCATTGCAGGTTTCACGGGACTTAATAATCCCATCACTGTGCCAAATATCGCGAATGAAAATTCGTGGCAGATTCCCTCATATATCATGACAGCCATTAATAACTCTCAGTTTAATGGCCGGGATGATGAGGATGCTCCAGCACACATTGCTCGCCTCACTCGCATCTATGGTACCTTCAATTTTCAAGGTGCCACTGAAGATGCCATTTTCTTGCAGCTATTTCCCTTTTCTCTTGCGGGTAGGGCCGCCACATTGCTTGATTCACATGCACCTGGATCTTTCACTACTTGGGGCAGTCTTAGGGATGCATTACTTAAGAAGTACTTTCCACCTGCCAAGGCAGCTCGCCTTCGTGATGAGATCCACTCTTTTCGTATGGCACCCGATGAGCCATACTGCCTTGCTTGGGAGAGATTCCAGAATTTGCTTAGCAGATGCTCCCAGTATGGTCTCTCTGACTGGGCCCTTATAGAGAAATTCTACAATGGTCTAACTTATGAGACTCGGGCTCGTTTCGACACTTCTGCGGGTGGTCATCTTATGGGAAAGAGGGATGTTGCTGAGTGTACTGATATGTTTGAGAGCTTTGCTCAGGCTGAGTATGAGCAGAGGTCTGCTAATAGGAATTCAAATCCTATTTCTAGTTCCTCCTCTTCCACGAGAGGAGTTCACCACGTTAATGTGGATACTAGTGTGGCAGCTGCTCTCGAGGCCTTGTCGAGGGATGTGAAGGAGTTGAAGATGAAGATGGATATGTACGAGATCTGTAGGGGTGGCCATGCCACATCTGAGTGTTTGGTGGTTAACCAGGAGCAGGTTGACTATTTGGGGGGTCAAGGTAGGGGTAACATGAACCCTTTCAATAACTCTTACAATCAAAATTGGAGAAACCACCCGAATTTTAATTGGCGCTCTTCCGGTCATCCCCCTGGTTTCCAATCTGGGTCATCTCATAACCAGGGGCAGGGTCATTCTTTGGTTAGTCATCCGAGTCATACACCCGGGGCGGGTAGTAGTAGTGGTGGTAGTTCTGGGGGTAGCATGAGTAAGATAGAGGAGTTACTGACCCAGTTGGTTGCTAAGGATGCCAATACTCAGAAAACCCTTGCTGAGCATGACATTCTTCTGAAAAACCAACAATATGCTTTTCTAGATCTTCAAAGATCTGTTGGTGATATTGCTAAGCGTTTGGATGAGAGGCCCCAAGGCCAGTTTTCGGGCAGCACTCAGCCTAATCCAAATGCTCATGTGAAAGCAGTGACTACTAGGAGTGGTCAAGGGGGTGTGAGTGTAGAGCCACCGGTTGAGGTAGAAGATGAGGAACCGGTGGATGAGGAGATTGAGATGGAGACTCCTGGGGGGGTGCACATGAGGCCAGTCCCAGCAAGTACAGTACCGACCAGTGAGTCTCCCGTAGTGGTCCCAGTTGAGAAGAAACCGGTTGAGGTTAGGCCGAGTCCTAAGATTGATCATGCACGACTTCCTTACCCTGCTCGCTTAGCTCACCAAAAGCATGCTAAGGAGTATGGTCATTTTCTTGACATGTTCAAACAGTTGAAGATCAATCTGCCATTTATTGAGGCTCTTCAGCATATGCCCAAGTATGTTAAATTCCATTGAGTGGGGGATGTTCTGCGGTGATTTTGAACAAGCTACCGGAGAGGTTGACAGATCCTGGGATCTTTACAATCCCATGTTTGTTTGGTAGTGACACTCAGAGGCACGCGTTGGCAGATTCAGGTGCTAGCATCAATTTGATGCCCTATTCTTTGTATGAGAAGCTAGCACTTGGTGAACTTATGCCTACGCGTATGACATTGTCCCTTGCTGACCGAACGGTCAAGTGTCCATGGGGGATTGTTGAAAACCTGTTGGTAAAGGTGGACAAATTTGTGTTCCCTGTGGACTTTGTTATTCTTGACATGGAGGCCGATGAGAGTGTGCCTATCATTCTAGGTCGTCCCTTCTTGAGGACCGCTAAGGCCATCATTGATGTGCTTGATGGGAAGCTCACTCTTAGAGTGGGTGATGAGACTATCTCATTCGAGGTTGTGAAGTCTATGAGGCATCCCGAAGATCATGATGACTTTAGTGACCCATGTCATTCTGTTTACTTCATAAACTCTTTCATGTCACACGTAGATAGGTGTCTTGAGTATGTGTGTGGGGCTGATTTGGTAGTTGAGAGGAGTGAGGAGGAGTGTGAGATTGTTGATGAGGGTGTTGGTGTTATTTCTGAGGTGTTAGAGATTGATGAGTTGAGGGAGAAGAGTAAGAAGCCCTCTGTTGAGTCACCGCCCGCCTTAGAGCTTAAGGTTTTACCCTCCCACTTAGAGTATGCATTTCTAGGAGAGGATTCCACTTTACCTGTTGTTATTTCATCTAGGTTGATTGAGGAGGAGAAGAAGAGATTGCTAGGTGTGTTGAGGTTATATAAGGGGGCTATTGCTTGGAGACTCTCCGATATCCAAGGTATTAGCCCGGCTTATTGCACACATAGGATACTCATGGAGGATGAGTATAAGCCGGTAGTCCAACCTCAGAGGCGTTTAAATCCCAATATGCAAGAGGTTGTGAAGAAGGAGGTGTTGAAGTTGATGGATGCGGGCTTGATTTATCCTATCTCGGATTCATCATGGGTGAGCCCTACTCAGGTTGTCCCTAAAATGGGAGGGATGACAGTCATCACGAATGAGAAAAATGAGCTCATTCCTTCTCGCACGGTCACGGGGTGGCGAGTTTGCATCGACTATAGGAAACTTAACGATGCCACCAGGAAGGATCACTTTCCCCTTCCTTTCATTGACCAGATGTTGGAGAGATTGGCGGGCCAGCAGTTCTAATGCTTTCTGGATGGTTTTTCTGGGTATTTCCAGATCCCCATTGCACCGGAGGATCAGGAAAAGACCACATTCACGTGCCCCTATGGCACCTATGCTTACCGTCGCATGCCATTTGGGCTATGCAATGCTCCTGCCACATTTCAAAGGTGCATGGTAGCCATTTTCCAAGATATGATTGAATCATCCATGGAGGTGTTTATGGATGACTTTTCGGTTTATGGCGACTCATTTGATCAATGCTTGGTGAATCTTGAGTGGATGTTGAAGAGGTGTGTTGAGACGAAGTTGATGCTTAATTGGGAGAAGTGTCACTTCATGGTGACCGAGGGGATAGTGTTAGGCCATAAGATTTCAAGAGCGGGTATTGAGGTAGACCAAGCCAAGATTGAGACCATTAGTAAACTCCTACCACCTTCAAGTGTTAAAGCCATTAGGAGTTTTCTTGGTCATGCGGGTTTTTATAGGCGATACATTAAGGATTTTTCCAAAATCACTAGGCCTATGACCCACTTCTAGAGTAAGATACCCCATTCATGTTTGATGAGGAATGCATGAAGGCATTCAAATTTTTGAAGGAGAGGCTTGTGAGAGCTCCTATTTTGGTTGCCCTCGATTGGAGTTTGCCCTTTGAGCTCATGTGTGATGCTAGTGATCAAACCGTTGGGGCGGTCTTGGGGCAAAGAAGAGAGAAGCATTTTCACCCGATATACTATGCTAGCAAAACTCTCAATGATGCTCAAGAGAACTACACTACCACTGAGAAGGAGCTTCTTGCGGTAGTGTTTGCTTTTGACAAATTCCGGTCTTACCTTGTGCTTTCAAAGACCACCGTTTTCACCGATCACTCGACTTTGAGGTTTCTTTTTGCAAAGAAAGATGCAAAACCTCGTCTCATTAGGTGGATTCTTTTGTTGTCGGAATTTGACATTGAGATCAAAGATAAGAAAGGGGCTGAAAATGTAGCGGCCGATCATCTCTCACGGTTGGAGGACCCAGAGAGGAGTGAGATTCGTGAGGAGGAGATTGGTGATAGGTTCCCTCACGAGATGATCAATTTTGTAGAGGCGGAGAAGCAAGGAATGCCATGGTTCACCGACTTGGCAAATTTCCTTGCCCATGGAGTAGTGATTGAAGGAATGACTTCTCAACAAAAGAAGAAGTTCTTTAGAGATGCGGGTAAGTATGTTTGGGATGACCCGTATCTTTATCGTGTGGGAGGTGATAGGATTCTAAGGAGGTGTGTGAGTAGACAAGAGGGCCTAGATATTCTAAGACATTGCCATGAAGGCTTAACGGGTGGACATCATGGTCATCATTCCACCGCCCAAAAGGTCTTCGATTGTGGTTTTTATTGGCCCTCGGTGGTGAAGGATGCACTCGAGTTTGTGAAGAAGTGTGATCCTTGCCAACGCACCAGGAACATCTCCTCTAAGGATGAGATGCCTCAAAACCCGATTCAAGTGTTGGAGGTTTTTGATGTCTGGGGCATCGATTTTGTTGGACCTTTCCCTTTGTCCAAAGGGAATAGGTATATACTCGTGGCCATAGATTATGTCTCAAAGTGGGTGGAGGCTCAAGCTTTGCCTACAAATGATGCCCGAGTAGTTCTCAAGTTCCTTAAGAGGTTGTTTAGTAGGTTTGGGACTCCTAGAGCTTTAATAAGTGACCGTGGCACGCACTTTTGTAACACAATGTTAGAAAAGGCATTACAACGCTACGGTGTCACTCATCGTTTAGCGACCGCGTACCATCCTCAAACAAGCGGTCAAGTGGAGAATGCAAACCGAGGGGTGAAAAGGATACTTGAGAAGACCGTAGGTAAGAGTCGGAAGGATTGGTCCGACAAGTTAGATGACGCGTTGTGGGCGTTTAGAACGGCCTACAAGACACCTTTAGGAACCACACCATACATGGTCGTCTATGGCAAAGCGTGCCATCTTCCTGTTGAATTGGAACATAGAGCTCTTTGGGCTCTTAAGACGTCAACCTTGATCTTACCGAGGCGAGTAGGAAAAGGTATTTCCAAATTCATGAGTTAGAAGCCCTTCGTGATGTGGTCTATGCACGTTCATTGAGTATAAAAGAGAAGACCAAATCATTACATGATAGGAGATTGAAGGGTTTGAAGGAGTTTAAGAACGGAGATCGGGTTTTGCTTTATAATTCCCGATTGAAATTGTTTGGAGGGAAGTTGAAGTCCAAGTGGACGGGTCCATACGTAGTTGAAGAAGTTTTTCCATATGGAACCGTTGAGTTGCAAAACGAAGTTGATGGGAAAACTTGGAAAGTGAATGGTCATAGATTGAAACATTACATCGGAGGACCGATTGATGAGAGTGAGGAGGGGGAGGAGATCCTCCTAGAGAAACCTGAATGAAGAAAATATTGAGGGGTTCTTGGGATGAAACCCAAATGTAGAGTTTGTAAATGGTAGGTTTTAGAGTTTTTGATGCATTTTTGGTGTGATTTTCGTTTTTATTTTCCGTTTTTCGTTTTCATTTTTGTGTGTTTTCTTGAGTTTTGCAGGTGTTTAATCATTTTGAAGCATGAAAGATGGATTTGAGCTACCAGGTATGTATCCTTTACCTTAGAATAGATTTTAGGTGTTTAGGAAGCAAAAAGGAGTTGGAAAATTGGCTAAGGCATGAAAATCCCGGAAACTTTCTGGAAAAATGACCCCGTCGCGTCACACGACACCCAGAGGCCAAACTGTCGCGCTACACTAGAGAAATTGGTCAAAACGCGGGTCAACAAGTTGTCGCGCTACGCGACACTCTTTTGAGTCTCTGTCGCGCTACGCGACGCGTACCAGACGGGTTTTATTGGATTTCAAGCCCTAGATTTCATTTCCATCCCCAATTCTTCTTCTCTAAACCGTCGCCATCACCATCTTGATCACCATTTCTGCTTTCTATCACCATCTAACCACCAATTACATCACCCAAAATCATCTACCATCACCCCCAACTTCTTTTTCTTCCATTTCTTCCACCCCATTTCACCATCTCCATCCACCATTGACGGGTCCAAGAAAGAAGAAGAAGGATTGTCTTCAAAGCTTCAATTTTTCTTCTTAATCTCATCTTATAAGTCGATTCTAAGGTAATGTTACTAACTACTTTCAATTTTTCTTGCATTTTGATTATTTGTTTACTTTTCTAGTGTAGTTCAAAGTTTAGATTTTTGGTATTTGAGTGATTCTTGTTGATTTTAGTATGGTATTAGTTTATTTATTTTTGTTGACTGCTTCTAGGCTTCCCATTGTGTTTGAAATTGTTGTTTGATTTCCAAGAACCATAGATTGTAGTTTGGGTAAAGGCTTAAAATTTGAAATTGGTTCTTTTGATCTTGACAAGTTAAATAAACTGATTTTTGTAATGAAATTGGAAAAGATGATGTTCATTTAAGCAAATAAAATCAGTTTTTGGGATGATTTGGTATTGGGTTTGTTCTTTGAAACCTAAATTGTATTCTTGGGTAACCGCGAATGAAATGCTATACGGTTACAATTCTTGTTTTCGGTACTAACTTGACAGCTTGTGTTTGATTTTGATGTTGTTTCAGGATGTCGGTAGCTAGCTCGTCAGGTACAGGGGGAAAAGAAGAAGGGGGCCAGTTACAAGGCCCCGGGGAGAACCCAGTTCCCCAGTCCAGCCACAAAGAGATGAGAGGACAATTCGCTATCTTGAAGCTGAGCGAGTACCAGTTATCAAAACCAGAAGACCGAAGGATCATACCCTCTTGATGTTTGAGATGGGCACCTTTGAGAGTGATAGACTGGATAGGTTTGTATCTCTAGAACTCTTACACCATAGGAATATCAATTGGGAGTTAGTTGACCAACTAGGTTAAAGAGATAGGTTGGAGAGGCTATTAGGGCCTAAGTGGAGGAGGGTATTAGCTTGTGATGGGCCTAAGTATAAGGAGTTGACCATGGAGTTTCACTCCACTTTTATGTATGATGATTCTGAGTTCGACTCCTTGGATGCTATGTCTTTCTCGTTAGGTAGGCGAGTTTATGAGATGTCTATCCCCCAATTTGCTGTTGTTTGTGGATTCTATACCGAGGACGAGGTCCTGGCACCTGATTTTGTGCAATCTTTGAGGGGAGCTACTAAGAAGAATAGATATTTATGTTTATCTGAGGTGGATCTGAGCGAGTTTTGGGCTACAATTGCTGATGCCCCGTTTTCCACTAGTATGCTAGAGTCAAACATCATAGACCCCTTATTGAGATACATTCATAGGGTGTTGGCATGTACTGTTGCAGGAAGGAGTTCGGGGGAAGAAAAGGGCAACTGGATTGACCTTTTCTGTTTGTACTGTATGGTGACTGGGAGAGAGGCCAATGTGGCCTGTGTGTTGGCTACTTCTTTGGCTAGAGCTAGGCGGGGGGCGGACGAGCTAGGATAGATATGGGCCCTTATATCTACCGTATGGCAGATTATTTGGGAGTTTTTGATAGGTATCATCCTGATTTGATGATCATAGGACCAATGACCACACCCATAGATTTGAGGGACCTGCGGAGAGCAGGAATTGTAGAGAGTGATGACCCACCAAGGTGGGTAGGTTTTATGGTTGGGCCCCAGGTGATGCCTCCACAGGGGACACCTGTAGCAGATGTGGTCATGGGCTTGGTCCCAACTCATAGGCAGAGGCCTGTTATTAGGAGAGACTCCCCCCCCCCCCAGATAGTACCCACTCCGGGAACCTATACCTGACCCACTTACATTAGAATCCTTATGCCATAGGATGGATGGATACCACGATCAGTACCGAGAGTGGATGGAGCATGATCAGAGGAGGCAAGAGGATGCCATGAGGTACTTGATGACCTCGCTTCACATTGACATACCAGAGTTTTACAGGGCTCCGGAGGAGCATGATGGGGGAGATGATGAAGAGTAAGTGTGGGGAGGTGTTAGCATGATGATCTGCTGCAGTTTTTTTTGTGATTATTGAACAATTGTACTCTTTGACATTTGTGGTTGGGTTGGTTATGGTTTGGTGGATTTTGAACTTATTTTGGTTGTGGGTTATTATTATTGTATTTGAACTTATGGTTGTTTATATTGATCTTTTTGGTGTTTGTTTCATATGGTTGTTTATGGCTTGTGGAGCAATTTGTAGAGTGAAGAGCTTACGTGGAAAGACTGGCACTCGATAGTCTTCTTTTTAACCAGCTAAGTCATTTTCATTTTTCACTTTCTTTTTCTTTTTAGTTTTTCTTCTGGGTTTCCTTTTCTCTACGTTGGGGACAATGTATAGTTTAAGTGTGGGGATGGGAAACTTAGTTAGTTTAATTTTGTCTTAGTTTAACTTAGTAGTAGTTTTTGAATTTTAAGTTTTAAGTAAAAATTTTTGTTTTTACATCTTTAGCTTAGATTTTCTTTGTTTCTTGTTTAAGTTGGTTGCAAAAAGCATGATGGGAAATGATAGGAAAGTTGGGTTTTGTGGTTTCATTTATGGTTAACTAGTTGGTTTGGGTTTATGCTTTGGGTATGGAATGTGTAAGTAGGCTCAACTGATTGTATTTGTCCCGTAGGATTGGTAAAATCTTATTTAAATGCATGATTTTCATGGGAAACATCTTGGGGGTTTGTAATTAATGAAACTGTTTTCAAGCCATAAAGGAATCCTTGCATAATAACAGATTAGAGTTTTGAAAATCTGATTTTTGTTTGGCACATAAGTACTCTTTTCATGAGAATAAATCCGAGTCTTATGGCGCCTCCATTTCACCAAATAAGCTGAGTAAAAAAAATAAAAAGAAAAGAAGTTGGATTAAAAACTTATGTGTCACACGCCGGGTTGCAGCCTGGTTGAAACACCACTAAGTGAAATTCAATGGATTGAAAAATAAAAGAAAAATGCTCACGCTTACATCTCTTTCATTCATAAAAATCTGATTTGAGAAATTTCTTGTTTGTTTATATGTAAGGATGACTTGAAAGCTAGAATCCAGGATTGATTTTGTTTTAATTTCCTAAGTGTAGGTCTAATGAAATGAAATGTAAAACATGAACATAATGGACCATGACTAAGGGACTGGGAAAATCAGTATGGGTTTAGTAGGATAACAATACTTGCAATCTTTTCCAAAGCATTTAATTTTGAATTAATGAGTTTAATTGTTTGGAAACCATTTTACCTAGCTATGATCCCAGATTTTTGCATAAGCCTTTTTCAGGGACGAAAAAGAGATAAGTGTGGGGATGTGATGTGTTGCAGAACAGATCTGTTTTTCTATTTGTCTTTAATTAGTTTTTGTACAGTTTCATGCAATTTTAGAGTCGATTGATGCTGGTTCTTCACATTTCCATAAATTGTTGCGTGCAGGTAATAAACATGTTATTTTGGCATAAAAGATCAAGAAAACGAGCTCCCGGGTAGACGAGAAATAACTGAAGATCAAAGGAAGAAGAATTCTGGAAATTCTCCTTGTCGTGTATCGCGACACTCACAGAAAACCTTGTCGCGTAGCGCGACAGGTGGAAAAGTCAGCTTTCCCCTTTTTAATGATTGCGGGTTTGACCCGACTCTTTTGTCGGGTAGTGGGGTCCCTCGCGTAGCGCGAAGGGTTCAAGGAGGCCTGTCGCGTAGCGCGACAGGGTTAAATTTTCAGAAAATCGAGTTTTATGTTTTGGAAACGGCGGAGGGCGAATGGATTGGATTTTGAACGATTAGAGACGACTTGGGAGGCGACTAGAAGCAAAGAGACGAGATTGGAGTCGAGTTGGACCATCGGGAAGCCCTAGACGAGTGATCCGAAGGGTGTAACGTGATCGGTTCTTCTTTCTTTCTTGTTATTCTTATTTGACTGATGTTTGGGATGTGTTTTGACATTATTTCTTACTGTTTATTTAGTATGATTTGTGGCTAAACCTTCTAGACCACCTAGGGTTTTACGAATATGCATGTTTGATGTTTATAACGATTGATTGTGGAACAAGTTTGGATTTTTCAATAGTTTGGATTTTTCAATGGTTTAATGAATTGGTTTGGATTCTTGGATGTATATGAATGTTTATGATGTTTGTGATCTTAGTTTTTGTTTCCTCGTGTGCTTTGGTGAATGTCTTTCGTGTAATAGGTGTATGCTAGGTCATTTACTTGGTGTTTTTGACTTGTGGATGGATTGCTAGACGTAGTGGTTCATAGGAAGGATGATTAGATCACAAATGAATTAGATGTTTAACCAAATTCAATAGCCGTGAGGTGAGGGTTTGTTAGTATCTCTTGCATGTTTAAGAACTAGTTAAAGTCTTTGTGAAAAGACCAAGATTATGTAAATTAAACATAGTCTTGTATGCTAAATCCAAGATGAATTTCCTATTTTATCCCTTGTATTTCATTGCATTGAGACTTTCATTTCTGTGAGGAAATTGGTCTTTAGGATATACCATTGATGGATTGGTTAACTTGTGAGAGTAATTAACCTAAACCGGTGTTTAAGATACTTATAGACATTTTAGTTGAAATCTTTGAAAATGGTTAAAGTATCTCTAATTTGTTGATAAGTTAATATTTAAAGATCCCGGTTCCACAACATAAGTTCCATAATCAATCTAAACGCATCAGACATGTATGAAGTAAACCCTAGGTAGTCATTTCATCATTCGTGAGTTTTAGTTGTATTTTCCCATTTGAGTCTTAATTCAGTTTTCAAAATTTTATTAATTTCAGTTTAACTAGTTATTTACAAAACCCCCCTTTCAACCAGTTAATTTAAGTTAAGTATTTTGTATAGATAAGTCCTTGAGTTTAGTTTGCACTTTCTATAGGAGTCTGTGGGTTCGATATCCGGACTTGCTTTTCTGTACTACTTTTTGATAGGTTCACTTGCCTGTTAGTAGTTTAGTTTAGAGAGTCTCGAATATTACTTAGTGTCTAGGTTAGTTTTGATTTTTATTAATTTTTATTAAACTACTTTGCACACATCAGTCATTCACAGCACATACTACCATTGGGTATTAAGACAAATTCTTAATACACATGGTTAACACCTGAGAACACACGAGACTGTGCAGTACTGACAGTCACTGAGACTCTTTAGTCTCGCTTTAGATATCTTCGTAGGATATCTTACATGCTGGGTTAATCAGAAATGATTTGCTACATAAACTATAAAGTTTGTTATAGATATCAAGGAGGATATCTTATACGCTGGGCTAGTCCGTAAGGAATAGCTAACAGAGACAATTACGCCTCTTTTTCAAATATTGGGATCATCATACCGGGGAAATTATGGGTGAAATATAATGAGTATCCATAGTTGTATTGCAGGTGGTATGGAGTTCTATCAGTTATGTGGTGGGATGTTGGCTGGGGCTTGTTCCCCTACATATGCCCTATATATAAGCATCACTGGTAGGATGAGATACTATTTGCAAGTATAACTATGGAAAGGACATTGTGTGAAACATGTGGAACAATTACTAATATAACGGGTGTGTAACACTGTAATCAAGAATGACAATAAATCAACTGTTTTCAAATTATCAAACTTATGAACTCACCAACCTAGTGTTGACTTTGTTTAATTGCATGTTTTCTCAGGTGACGAACAGGTCTAGTTACCAAGCATCAGTGATTAAGCTAGAGGACTTTATAGAAGACCTAGCTTGCTTTTTGGATGCATATATTTTGATGACATTTTGAATCTCTTTTGTATATCTTGTGCAGCTACAAGATAGAAACTATATGATTCTTTTGAGTAGATTTACCTAGTTAAATTATGAACACGTACTGTGTAATTTAACTATGTAATTCTATGCATTGAATGTCATGTTAGCATTTCTCATTATATATCATGTGCCATGTAAACAATCTGATCACTATGATTATCACCCGATATCGCGCCCCGGGAACCTTCCGCTCGACGGGAAAGTCGATCCAACCCGCCGGCTCGGGGTGTGACATGGGTGGTGGGTAATTTCAGGTGAAGGTGGTGATGTTTGTCTGGTTTCCGGTGTGTTACCAGAGAAGAGATGTTAGGGTTTTCTCCTAAGAGAAGGAAAAGGATGAGGAAAAGGGGTAAGGGTATTTTGGTCATTTAGAAAAATTTAACAGAAAAAGATAACGCCCATCGAACCCAGAGACCACCCATGTTACGTTTTCGCAAAGTATTCGGCCACCGTTGTAATTTCTGATAGCTAGGGACCGTCCGTGCAATATGGGTAAACCACAGGGACCATCCGTGTAATTAAATTATATAATTGAATATTAAAAAATATAAATCTTCTTATTCTAATATTTTACTTATTTATTATAATTTATAAATTATAAAATATTTCAATTATATTTTATCTTAAAATATAATTTTATAATTATTAAATATTTATTAACATTTAATATTAATAAATTATATTTTTTAATTATCCAACCCGTGTAATACACGAGGTTTTAGGCTACTATATAATATATATATATATATATATATATAATTTTTTCAAAAGTTAGGGCCCTCTAAAAAATGGGTCATGTGCGGTCGCACTTTCTGTACTTGCTCTAAGACCCCCTGCTTACGGTTATGGCTGATGTGGTTTAAATCTTTAAACATATTTAACCCTAAACATAATCTTATAACAATAGAGTCTTTGTCGTTTAAACAAATAATGGTTTTAACTCTCATCTATAACTATAACACTAAATGATATATGTTAATCAATAAAATATTTAAATAATAAGAGCCAAAACCATTAATTATTTAAATGACAAGGACTTTGTTGTTAGATTATTCTGTTTGGAACGAATAAGTTAAAAAAACCTAAACCATATACCAAAATTATAATTTACTCTAAAATAAAGAAGCTTTTTTTATATATATTTTGGATTTGGATAAATAATGATTGATTTTCTTTTGGGTTCTATTGGACTAATTTTAATAACTAAATCATGTAATAATAATTTAAAAAATTTTATAATGCTACATTATTAAACAATTATATTAGAAAACTCATCTATCATAAGAATATCATATAAATATAATAAAAAAAATATTAAATACTAATAATAATTATTTAGTTAATAATACATTAAATATTTGTAACTAAATTTATATCCAAAAATATAATCTTGTAAGGATGAACACTATCTTCAGGAGTTTATTGAAGGAGTAAACAAAAGCAAAATGAATGAAAGGAAATCAGAGATAAGAAAAAGAAAAGAAAGAAAATATTTCCTTCCATTTTCTTTTAAATTGAAAAGAAAAGAAAACTAAATAATTTTGCATAGTTTTCTTTCTATTTCATTCTTTTTCCTTCCTTAAGTGAAACTTGGGAACCCAATATGTTTTATTTTTCTTTCCTTTCATTTGTTAAATAAAACTTAGTAACACACATGTTGTTTCATTTTCCATTCATTTTCTTTATTTTCTCTCCTTAATGAACTCGGGAATAGAGCGTAAATGAAACTCGAAAACACAACATGTTTTATTTTCATTTCTTTTCCTTCGTTAGATGAAACTCAGGAACAAAAATACGTTTCTTCTTTCCTTCCATCTACTTTCTTTTCTCTCCTTAATGAATTCGGGAATAGAATGAAAATTATAATAAAAATGGTTTTTAGTGTAAAATGTATAGGAATGATTTTGTGACACCCGGCAATTTCTGGTAAACTGCAACTCTTACACTCTATGTATTTCACATTCATACTTGTTGCATTTCATTTAATTATGTTTAGTTAGATGAGCTAAACACAAACAACTGCGAAACGATAGTTCGAGGAACTATCGAATCGTATATTGCACATTGGTTTTGGAACCAAGTGTGGCAAACACAAACACTAACGCAAAACAATAATTCAGGGAATTATTGAATTGTGAATTACACGTTGCTTAGGATTAATCAAGCGTGCAAACATTTCGTGAAACACGAACACAAACGATCACCGATAATTCAAGGAATTATCGAAACACACTCGAGTCTCACGAATATTGGTGAACAAACAATTGAATAGTAATTAAAGTCCAAACGATGATAAACGATGAGTTATAAGCGTGAAATAATCGAAAAACGAGCTAAAACGAATTCAAACTAGGAAATTGGGCTTATTGGGCTTGCCTAGAGGCCCAGACGGTACGCCCAGACGGTACGCCCAGACCCAATCCCCTCTTCTTGGCGATACGCGCGATACGAGCGATACGAGGAAACCAGTCAGACCAAGATGGTTCCACGCGCTACGCCTGGCACCACCACTCCCCGTCAGGCGGTACGTCTAACAGCAAAATCACTGAAAAATTTCTTAAAAGCCACAAAAATGATGCCTAACCTACTAATACTCATTATACTCGAACCCACACGCAAACAACCAAGTACTTCTCTTCCCTAACCTCTGTTACAGCCTCATTTGGTCCCTTGGAAGCCATTAGAGCAAACCATTGAAGCTTGGAAGCTTGGAAGAACCACTAAGAAGAATGGAGGGAGCTTGTTGGTGCTCGAACACCACCACCACCTTGTTTCTGTAAACCATTGTTGTCCAGAAGAGTGTTATGGCTGCCAAGTCCCTGATCCAGCTTCATCTGAGCGTTTTAGAGCATCTAAGGTAGTTTTATATACTTATCTAGTGAAAGATCTAACATGCAATGGGTAAAAACCCACATGCATGAACATCCACCCACATGCAACTCCATGTGGCTATTGTGCACGAATTTGTTAGTGATTTTGATATAGATCTACTGATTTTAGAATGTAGGATTGATGAGATTGAGTTTTGATAGGTTATTGTGATGATTTTGGTAAACTTGCCATAAAAGGAAACTTTTATGTTGCATGTCATAAATTTGTGATGATCTAGGCATGTGAGGCATGTATAGATGTTGTCAAATACATATTGATGTGTTTAGAAACACATTTGGGTAATTGATTTTGGTGAAAAACATGATTTGATAACATCTTACTATATATGGAACCTTTTGTAAATCAAAAGAGGGCTTTTAATGTTTTAAGATGTTTTGGTGAACTTTGATTATTGGAATATGTTTAAAAATGATTTCTAACATATTTGGAAACTTTGATTTGTGAAAACGAGTACTTACTATTTTAGGAAACTTTATTTGGGCAAAATGGCATAAATGGCGATTTATGCACGAATGATATACTTTAAGTGTTTAAACGTGTTTTTATAAACATATTAAATGGGGTTTTATAGCCACACTTTACTAAAATGGAAACTTTCCAAAAATGGTAACTTTTACGATTCTTAGATATCACTTAAGTGAACGTTGTACGATTAGAGTCATAGGATGCATGTAGGTGTCCTACTTGTATTTATGATACATTAAACGGACTTAACAAAACAAACGTGTCACCAACGATTCGTCGAGTCAACACAAGTCAACACATACACTCGGTTGAGCACACTGACACTTCGAGTTGTATGGGATACAACACACCACAAAACACATACTCACACCTATATGTGTAGAAAATCAGTGACCTAAGGAGAGGCTGATTTAACCAGGAACAAGAGCTTTAGATACTTAGTCAAAGCCTTTGGTATTAGCTCCCTCTAGTGTTTTGCACTTAAGTTATTTTTAGTGTTTAGTTTTCTTGTTTTAAAGAAAAGAGAGAACAGAAAATAGTAAGGCAACACAAAGAAGATTCAGAAAAGTGTTATATATTATACAGTTGATGTTGGGGTATAAATAGCCCCGACATTTAATGTTTCAGGACAAATACAAGAAAAAGACAAACAGATAAGACTGATGACACTATTACAGACACTGTAGCTTCAGAATAGTACAAATTCAAAGTCCACTTAGGATCTTTAAAGATCTTGAGGTCTTCCGAGGTTTAGACATTTGTACTGATGCTAAGGAGTTATTCTTTCGGAAGTTCTTCATAGGAAACCGATTAAAGGAATCAGCTATCCTATCGGAAGCTGAAGAAGGAAACATTTATTCTTTCATCGGAAGCTGATGTAAATACATAAGTCAATAGAAGTAATGTTTTTCTTCCGAAGCAGATGTCTTTGGAAGTCTTCCGAAGTAATTGTCTTTTATTCTTCGAAAGCAATTGTTCTCTTCTGATAGTGTCTTCTGAGGTTTGTCTTTTATTCTTCGGAAGCAATTGTTCTCTTCCGATAGTGTCTTATGAGGTTTGTCTTTTATTCTTCGGAAGCAATTGACTTTTATTTAGTATCTTCCGAAGAGTCTTTTAAAGCCTTATTCTTCATGTCTTCGGAAGTTAGTGTCCTGCAACATTTATTCAAGTTGATTATTTGAAAGGTGGTTTTGCTTCATCAGTCCTTATTTTCCAACAATCTCCCTCTGGACTGATGAAGCTAAAACCACTTAGCTTTAGAACCCAATCAATGTCTAGAACATCAGACTCAGTGGGGAAAGTACATGAGAATGGTTCAAATGGGAAATGGGGTCTCAGTACAACAAAGAAAGTACAACAAATGAAATGCTTCTTTGTTTCTTTAAGCTTCAGCCTCTTTTTGAGAATGGTTTATGTATTTATCTCCCTCTTTTTGGCTTTATCAGCCGGGAGGCAAGGCAGGGAAGGGAGAGAGGCAGAAAGAGGTGAGCTAAACGCTTCTGAACAGCAGTAGAAGGAAGGTGGGAGAAGTGAAGGGGATTGAAGAGTTTGGGAGACCCTCAAATGAAGGTGCCTGCATTGGGATGGATTTGGATTGCAGGACTTTGGATATTCAATATTGGTGTGACTTAACACAATGAATGTGGTCAGAACAATCTGAATATGAAAAGGGGAATCCGTCAATTCCCTATTGTTAAGAACTAATCCGTCCATCATTGTACAGATGTCATCCGAATCCCTGACTTGAGAGTCAGTTTTATCATGACCTGAGTCCATCTCAGAAATGTCATGAACCCTTTTTCTTGGTTCTGGGGATTTCCAGCCTTAGTTTAAAAGAAAACTTCATTGGCTGTTGCCATACCAGGAGTCTTATTGCCTAATCCATTCAGATGAGAATTCATTGGATTTTCATGTGAAATGGATGCTCCTGATATATGATCAAGAAGTCTAGATGGACTTGACATCCGGATCTCATCCTCTTTTCATGGGTAAGAGATTTGTCAAGAGAGAGAGGGGGACTTTAAGAAAGAACAGAGATGTCCTTGGGAGAGAGGAAGACCATCTGAGTGTCAAATGACATTTCAGTGGTTAGTGAGGGTTCCCTTAGGAATACAACATCATCCTGTTGAGAGGATTGATGAGGAGCTGGATGGGAAGAGATTCTTGATTCATCTGTGAGGATGGAACAGATGTATCCATGTGTTCAGTAGGAACACCGTCAAGTTCAGGGATCTCATCTTCCTGAACAGACTTTTTGGGTTTATTAGGCTTAAAGGGTTGTAAGAAAAATTATTTTATGGCCGGTACCTGTTATAGGTGTGAAAGAAAGGTGGATGTGGGTTCACTGAAGATGGGTGTTTCTTCAGTGTCATCCGTCAGTGTTCAAACCTGTGAACACTAGTTTCTCAAATCCTTCATATTATTATGAGTATCAATGGGACAAACTATAAGCACGGCAGGGACTAGGGATATTTCTGGTAATGTACCAGATGATCAAGGATATGCTAACATACCGCATGTTATTGAAATGATTTTCCTTAGAATTGTAAAGTCATGTGATATATAGAGCAGAAGAAATGTTTATGCACAATCAGGTTTTTCAAGTTAACCTTATAATCACAAAAAAAGGTGAATGAGTTTAACACTTACACATTTGGACAAGAAGACATGTTCATGCACACCTTGAAGTACATACGATGCTTTGTGAGGAATGAAGCCTGGTCCGAAGCCGTTACACCATTATCATAAGCATGGAGCTTTAGACAAGGTTAGTGTAAGTGCTTCGTGCCAGGCGACATGCCTGACAAATAATCATCCGTAACCATGAGCATTACTTCAAACGTTTGAGGGTGAAGAAGAATTTCTTGAAGATCAGAAGATCAAGAAGGTTTAAATTAATGGTGAGAGAGATGAGAAATGAAAAAGATGATTATTGATTTAAATAAGATTATCGGTAATTAAGATGACGGTAAGTATCTTCTCGAGCCGTGGGAGTAAGCATTGAGAATCGAATCTTGCAGAGAAGTTGACAACTGTCACATCAGGTGCAAAGCTCAAGAATTTAATTTGCATATCGGAGGAATCTTATCCTCGGAAGCAAGTTAAATGATCATGTGATAATTTTCGAAAGCAAGTTAAATTATCATGTGATGATTCTCGGAAGGAAGAGAAATCATCGGAAGGAGAAGGAAAAAAAAGGTTATGAATTGTAACAATGGAAGGTTTGAACTCCGGATAGATATGAAGTAGTGACAATATTACCACTGATCCTATCCGTGTATTGAGATAATCACTGAAAGAGACCAAGATTTCTTTAACAGTGGTTTATCAGATATCCATTGTTAGGACAATTTATAAAAATTATCCTTTTATATGTATGGGTATAAGGGTTAATAAACATAATCTTAACTATGTTTATTAACTCATATTTATCATTCCAAATTTTGCCACAAACTTAGAGAAAGTTGAGGAGTCTAAGGGCTTGGTAAATATGTCAGCTATTTGGTCCCTTGTAGAGACATGTTCTGGAACAATTAGTCCCTTTTCAAAACAGTCTCTAATGAAGTGATGCCTTATTTCAATGTGTTTGGTTTTAGAATGATAGACAGGATTCTTTATTATGTTTTTGGCAGCTTCACTATCTATTAGGAGAGGTGTCTTTAGTTCAGTTATTCCAAAATCTAGCAGTTGGTATTGTAACCAAAGAATTTGGGCAGTGCAATGGCCTGCTGCAATGTATTCAGCTTCAGCAGTTGAATTTGACACTGATGTTTGTTTCTTGCTTTGCCATGACACTAAGCAACCTGCAAAGAACTGACAACCTCCTGAAGTAGACTTTCTGGTGAGCGAGCAACCAGCATAATCACTATTTGAAAAACCAACAAGCTTACAAATTTTATTAGCAAGATACCAAATACCTAGCACAGGAGTACCTTTGAGATATCTGAGTATCCTCTTCACAGATGAAAGATGAGATTGTTTGGGAGCAGATTGGTATCTTGCATAGACACATGTTGCATACATAATGTCTGGCCTTGATGCAGTGAGATACATCAGAGAACCAATCATGCACCTGTAGAAAGTTTGATCTACAGGTTCACCATTGTCGTCCGGACATATGCCAGGACTTGTTGCCATGGGAGTAGAAATTATTTTGCAATCATTCATATCAAATTTATTTAGAAGATCTTTTACATATTTAGATTGATGAATGAAAGTCCCAGTTGGGGTTTGTTTGACTTGAAGTCCTAAAAATGTTTTTAGTTCACTTAAAGCACTCATTTCAAACTTAGAAGACATTAATTTAGAGAATTGTTCACACATGGAAGGTTTTGTTGATCCAAAAATGATGTCATCAACATAGATTTGGACAAGCAGAAGTTCCTTATCTACCCTTTTGATGAACAAGGTCTTACAATGGTTCCCCGAGAAAATTTATTAGAAAGGAGAAACTGAGAAAGAGTATCATACCATGCTCTGGGTGCTTGTTTCAGACCATAAAGTGCCTTGTCTTGTTTGTACACCCAATCAGGATGATGAACATCATCAAATCCTGGTGGTTGACACACATAGACTTCCTCTTTTATTGTCCCATACAAGAATTCACTTTTTATGTCCATTTGATATACCTTTATATTATGGGAGATGGCAAACGCTAGGAAGAGTCTGATGGCTTCCAATCTTGCCACAGGAGCAAAGGTTTCATCATAGTCAATACCTTCCTCTTGACAATAACCTTGTACCACTAATCTGGCCTTATTTTTTATTACAATGCCTCTGTCATCTGTTTTGTTTCTGAACACCCATCTGGTTCCGATTGGATATTTTCCAACTGGCAATGGACATAGAGTCCAAACATTTTGCCTTTTGAACTGTAAGAGTTCGTCTTGCATAGCCTCTACCCAATTATTATCTTTGAGAGCCTCCTGATATTTAGAAGGCTGAATTTGGGATAAGAAGGCAACATGAAGGCAAAAGTTTGAAATCTGACTCCTAGTTTGAACTCCTTTACTTAAATCACCTATGATTTGTTCTAGAGGATGATTTTTGTTGAAAGGAATAATGTCTAAACAATTATTTGAGGAGGCAGCTTCGAAAGTAGGTGAGTTTTCAATGGGGCTCAGAGAGTTCTCTGGAGGAGAGACATGAGTATTTTCAGGAGTATCTACAGGTAGATTATCCAAGACAGGAGATGAAGGAGTATATATTTAATTGTCTTGGTTTTGAGAGTTTGTTTCTTGAGAATTTATTTGATAAGAAGGAAAGGAAGTAAAGAATTTAGAAACAGAACATTCATCTAGAGAGGATAGATCTTCAGATGTTTGACACGATTCTAAAGAAGGTGAAGAGGGGGGATAGGAGGAATGAAGGAGAAGCTTTCAAGATCAAAGAGGTCATCAGGAGTAGAAGGGAACGATGAGGTTGATGCTAATTCATTGAATTTAACATCAATGGATTCCTCAATGATTTTGGTCCTGAGATTGAAAGCTCGGTATGCCTTAGAGGTCTGAGAGTATCCAACAAAATATCCAGAATCAACTTTAGCAGCAAACTTGGACAAGGAATCTTTCGTGTTTAAAATAAAACACGGACGTCCAAAGACTTTGAAGAAGGAAATGAGAGGCTTCATGTTATACAAGATTTCATAGGCAGTTTTGTTATGTCTTTTTACAATGTGAACTCTATTTAAGACATAACAAGCAGTGTTTACTGCCTCAGCCCAGAATGATAAAGGTAATCATGAGTCTACAAGCATGGTTCTTGCAGCTTCAATTAGTGTCCTGTTCTTTCTTTCAACAACTCCATTCTGAGCAGGAGTTCTAGGAGCACTATATTGTCTAAGGATTCCTTTAGAGATACAGAATTTATCAAGAACTTGATTCTTGAACTCTGTGCCATTGTCACTCCTTATTATTTTAACAGGGAGACTAAATTGTCTCTCAAGATTAGTGATAAGAGCAATTATTTTATCAGAAGTCTTGTCTTTGCTGAAAAGGAAGAAAGTCCAGCAAAATCTTGAGTAATCATCCACAACAACTAAACAATATCTTTTTCTTGCCAAACTGGCTACCTTCACTAGACCAAACAGATCCATATGAAGCAGATTAAGACAGTTAGTTGTTTTGGATTCCTCAATGGACTTATGTGAAGTTTTATGTTGCTTTCCCTTTAAGCAAGATTCACATTGACCTTCAAAGTGAAATTCTTTAGAAGGCAATCCTCTTACTAAAGAAAGGGTTGAAAGCTTATGAAGAGTTTGGTGATTAAGGTGACTGAGTCTCCTGTGCCAAAGAGTAGTTTCAGAAGATGATGCTTTGGCTATCAAACATGTAGGAGAAGATGTTTGAGAGTCAGTAGTCATATCTACAATATAGACATTTCCACTTCTTCTAGCCGTTAGCAGAGTGTGTTGATCAATCAAGACCTTTAATTTTGAGTTTATTTCTGGAGAAAGAATTTTGCAATTGTCTTTAGTGAAAAATGAACTAAAATTCTTGTCAGCTAGTTGAGAAACACTCACGAGATTAAACTTGAGATTCTCAACTAAGCTAACATCTTTAAATTTCAAATTTCCACTTGAGACAGAACCAGACCCCACTATCCAACCTTTTGCATTGTTTCCGAAGGAAACATATCCTCCATTCTTTGGAATGAAGTTATTTATAATGGATCTGCGTCCGGTCATGTGCCTAGATCCTCCACTATCCACATACCAGAGATGATTTTGGTTTGAAGAGGGTTTCTGCACATGAGGATTAAGTACAATAGGTTAGACATGGGATATTTTATTTTATTTTATTTGTTTGGTTTATTTTTTTGTGTATCATTCATCAATTTTTGCATCATTAATAGCAGTTGTGGCTGATTTTGTTGGAGAAGATTGATTTGAGAATCCACGGGAGAAGTGTTAGCAACATTATGGGAGTAAGAAACTGGGTTCATAGTAGAGTAAGGAGGTGGTGTTCCCAAGATAGAAGGTCTAGAGTTTGCAGTCAAGGAAGAGGGTAAGATGAAAGAAGAATGGGGGTTTGGTCCAACAGATTGTTTACTTGATGTTCTTACTTTCTTCATCTTATTAGGGAGATTCCCTCTTGATGAAGAGGCATGTTCAGCTTTCAACTTATTAGCCTTCAATCTAGCTTTCTCCAAAAGCGTTTTTGTTCTGCAGTTTTCAGTAGTATGGTTGTACTTAAAACATTTTAAGCAGGCTGGAGAGAGAGATGAATAATTTGGGATGAAAGGTCTGTTTACCTTCATTATGGGGTAAGGAGGATGAGGATGAGAAGGAGGAAACTGGATATTAACCATAGGTCCTTTTCCTATTTCAAGATTTGACTTGATGCTAGAAGAGAGACCCGATTTTGTTGTTTCTTCTGAACTATGAGTAGAGCTCATATCAGGAGCAATCTCATTTTCTTCTGAAGAGTTATTGTGTTGAACTGAGTTCAAATGAGATTTTTCTAATCTTGTCAGATTTGTATTAGTGGGGTATACAAACCTAGAAGAATAGTTTGGCTGATACACCAATAGAGGTGTGTCTATTATTGGAGGAATTTCATCAGGAAGAAAGGTTGGTGAGATAGGTTCAGGAGTGGTTTCTTCCTTATTGTTATTGATTGGGGTGTAATCCTCTGGTTGAGCCATGTGATTATACCCAATCCCAAATCTTGCTTTGCTATGAACTTGCTTTTGTAAAAGCATTTTGAATCCTTTGCAAGACTCAACCCACTTTTCACAGCTCACTTGAGTTTGAGATAATTCATCTTTACAAGCATAATATTTTTTTTTGTAGATCAAATGATGCTTGTAAGTTGATTTTCTCAGTTTTTAAAGTGGAGATCTCATTATCTTTTATTTTTATTAATTTTTCCACTTCAGAATTTTTATTGTCAAGGAGTTGTTCCAACTCCTGATTTTGCTTTTGAAGCAACATATTGGCTTTCTTTATTTTTGCAAAAGCCTCTATGCATGCATTGGAACATAGTTTTTCTAAAGTAGAAGAGGATACCCGAGCATCAGAAGTATCTGCTTCAGGTTGAACAGAAGAAAAGGAGTCTTCACCAATAGTCATAAGAGCAAATTATGTTGGTTCAGAAGTGATGAGGGCATAGCCGACATCCTCAGGTGCTGCTCCAGTCTATGTACTCTTGAGAGAAAAGAGCCTGTTGACTAGATGATGAAGACTGGACAGCATGGCCTGGTGCATTAATTTGTGAAGAAGGAGCTGCAACAACTTGAAGTGAAGCAGGAGTGAGTTGGTACATGTTACCGTTTGCAGCTTGTACATATTGCACATTGGTGGAAGAAGAGTTTTGTGCAATGTGTGTTGATTCTTGAGGATTATTGGACCTTTTGAAATAGGAGGAGGAAGAGGTGGAAGAATATGGTGTTGAAGAGGTGTGTGAAGGTATGTTTGGAAAGGTCACATAAGAAGAGGGGTTAGAATTTGGAGCATTAGAGCATTCCCTGGAAAAATGTCCAGTGCCATGACGCCTATAACATTGGACATTAGCCTTATTTAGACCAATCCTGGTTTATCCATGGATACCAGGAAATTTTATTCCTGTCCTCTTGTAGAACTTGTTAGTTCTTATGCTCAAGAGAGCCAGTTGATGGAGAATGTCCATATCTTCCAAGTCATCACTTGGAACTTGATGAAGATCGTCCATGATAAAACATAGATGGTCAGAAGGGAGAGAGTGGTCATCACGAGAAGAGAATGAAGAGGTGATGCCAGTAGTTATGTCAATGTGTTCATCATAACCCTGATCATTTATCACAAAGTTATGACTAAGAAGAGCTGTGTTCCCTTGAACATACTCTTCAGTTGATTTACCAGATTTTATTAGTTTTCTTTTCTGGTCAATCTCTCGCTCAAAGGTGAGCAACTTACCATGAAGTTGGGTAAGTGTAGGTCCTCAAACAGATCAAGATCCAAACTTTATCTCTGTAAACATCATCATTGATCTCTAACAAGTGCGGAATCCAAGTTAGAAACAAGAAAGCAAGTAGAAAAATGCAAACTTTATAAATATTGCAAAACTTCGAGTACAAGCGCCTCAATACGTCTAGAGAGCGTATGCCTCGGGATTCCAACCTAAACCTGTACAAAATGCGTCTATTTATACTAGGCCTAGGTGTACACGAAATCTAAATACACGAAAAGGTTCGAGTACACGACCACTTCGTGTACTCGAAATGCTGTACACGAAAATTAAACTGAAATCTGAGATTTGACTCTTCCGTGTTGACTTTGTCAGTCTTCATCGTTCAGCAGGCTTTACAAACTCCCCCTAGACTGGCGAAGTCATCCTATCGGAAGAGAGACATTGTGTGGCCCTGCTCCAGCATACAGCTTCAGCTTCATGGCATAAGCAACCACTCGTGTAAATGGCTTAGCCAGCTCATCATTTCCGGAATATACTCGTATAGGAGAGTTGTGCAGCTTCATCATGTCATCTTTACCATACTTCAGAAGATCCATAGGGTCAAGAATCATGTCGATGTCATCAACATCATCTATGTTCCTAAGAATAACTGCAGCAAGGTTCAGATCATCAAAGTACCATGACAGAAAGTTAGCCAAAGAGTTATCAGGAACTCTTGGCGAGACGGGCACTGCTTGCATCACATGAGGAGGAGGGTACCTATAGTACACCCAAGGCTTCTTCGTCTTTGGATCAATGATGCACGAAGAGACAAAGCGTCGTCCCTTAGCTGTGCGCATGACAGGAAAATCCTTCTCACACTGATCTTTGATAAACTTTGCGAACAAATCAGCCTGTGAGTCCTTAGACGGGTTGAAGAACATAGCCTTGTCGATGCTTCTGATGTCAACTCTAGGTAAGGAACAAAAATCTGTAGGCTTCTTGTAAAATTCGACTTTTCCACTCATCCGTTTCACCAAGTAGATATCTCTCGGTTTGTCGTACATCCAACAGCATATATTTGATCTATCATTGCGAACTGCAAAAAGGTTTCTGTCATCAGAAATGAAGGTATGCTCTGGATGTTGATCTCCCATTTCTCTGAACCAAGCCTCTTTGTCTACAGGAGGGGCTGGCGTCCAGTCTTTCTTACGATCAAACCAGCTATCTATCACTTCATTCAGTGAAGTGACCTCATTTCCCAACGCATCGATGTATTTGTGGGCATACAAAAAATCAATATAGGGGTCTGAAGAAACGTTGCCAAGGATGATGTTTTCTGGTTCTTCTTCTACAGATGCCCCTGCAGAAGATTTGGCTTGATCATTCTTCGCATCACTCGGAGATTCAAAATCAAAAGTATCTGGAAGATCATCAAAAATGCTGTCAAGTCTGGATCCAGTCTCGTCGGGCTGTACACAATCGCCAAAAAGGATGTCATCTGGAATGTCTCCAAATAGATCATCATACAAACCAGAAGGCTTTTCGGAAGATGACGGATTCCCAGAGTCTCCACCCTGATCTTTGTCATCAGGAGGACCTTGGTCTTTATCTTTGTCATCTCCATCTTTATCATCTTTGTCGCCTTGGTCGTCTTTATCATCCTTGTCCTTCTTTTCATCTTTATCTTCCTTTTGATCTTGTTCATCATTTCCATCATTATCATCATCATCACTGTCGTCACTGTCATCACTGACATCCATGACTTCATCTTCAGACTCGGATACTTCTTCTCCTTTGAGTCGTTTGATATCCCTTTGCATCTTGTGGTTCTCTAACAGAAGAATTCTGATGAATTTCTCATGCGCCTTAACCTTTCCTCTGCACTTGTTCAGATGAGAACATATTTTGATCTTCCCTTCTCGCAAGTTCATGATCATCTTGTCTTTTCTCTCAGCATCCTTTTCTAACTGATAGACTCGCTCTTGAAGTCCGATCAGATCCACAGGCACCTGTTGTGGTTCGTAAGGTGAATCGGAACGCAAAGGAGATTTTCCTTTGCTGCTTCCGGATTGTGGTGTAGGTGATTTGGCTTTGGTTTTGGCTTTAGGCTGAATGGTGACTGATGGACGTGTGGAGGGAACTCGGATGATGAGTTTGGTTTTCGAAGGTTTGGATGCAGGTTTAGGTTGTTGTGGCTTAATGAGTTGAGAAGGTTTAGGCGGTGGAGGTGGTTGAGTGACAAGTGGTGGTGAAGGTGGTTTTGTGACATGAGGTGGTGATGGTGGTAATGTAACATGAGGTGGTGATGGTGGTAATGTGACATGAGACGGTGATGGTGGTTTAGTGATGTGAGGTGGTGATGGTGGTAATGTAACATGAGGTGGTGATGGTGGTTTGGTGACAGGAATGGGTTTAATTGGTGCCTGTGTCATGACAGCAGCAGCAGAAGAGAAAGATAAGCTGGAGAGAACAGACTGAAGCCTTGGGTCTCTTGCCTTTCGTGCCATAGTCTTTTGCCTTTTCTTCTTTGGCGAAGATTCGGGAGTGGGAGTATAATCAACATCTTGAATATCTTCCCTTTCTTGCCTTGTGAGAGGTGGCCCCTCTGGGACAAAATCTTCACTTGATGAAGAAGAAGAAGCATCAGCTGCAGCTTTTGTAGCTTCACTTGCTTTAGCTTTAGAACTTGTAGCCTGAGTGTCATGCTCTTCTGCCACTATAGCCACTGGGGTCCCTGGCATATCCTCATCCATCCCATCTCCCACAAATCTCCCAAATTTGATCAAGGGTCTCTGACCGGTGTATTGCTTCTTTCCCCGTTTACTCATCTTCATGTAGCCGAAGATATCGTCTCGCATCCTCTTAACTTCCAGCGAACCAAATGTGCGTTGCAGGTTCGGATATCTTTTATCCAGAATAATCTGAATGAATCTTGGAAAGGCCAGGAATCTTTCTTTCCTCTTGCCTTTGATATTCGCGTGCATATCCTGAAAAATCATCCTTGAGAAGTTGAAGTCTTCTCCAAGTGCTAGGGCCACCATGCATGAACTCAGTGTCTGATTAAGCACATCATATCCGCCCTTACGTCCGGATAAACATTGTGTCACCACATGTGCTAGATACCTCCAGTACGGGTGTAACAGTTTCTTCTCAGTAGGTGGGTAGGCTCCTTCGTGTCCCATCTGGTAAACAGTTCGGTTTACCAGACCTTGGTCTAGCTCCACAGGGTCAGATTCCTTGTCTCCAAACTGCAACAATCCCTGATGATTTGCTCTGTAATGATGATGGAGTGACCCTGGATCTTTCCGACTATACTGATGTTTCTATCCGCATCAATACCTTCCTCAACCGTGCTCCAGAAATCTCGAATAAATGAGGTAACGATTTGAGGGTACTCCATGATAGCGTAGTTGACGGGAGACAATATCAGGCCTTCAATCATGCTCTGAAACTCTGAGTGCTTGGCTGGTGGTTCCCCAAGGAAAGCAGTCATGTTATGATCATGTACAAACCGTAATTCAGCCATCTGAAACAGAAAACTGATTAAGTTAGACGAAGTGTTGAAGCAATACTCGAAAATTTCAAAAATTTTTCAAAAATTTTCTAAGTGTTGAAGCCATCTCCTCGGAGCAACAGGTGTACACGAAACAGATCGAGTACACGAAGTAAGTTTTGTACACGAAGTGTGTTGTGTACACGAACTGAGTCGAGTACACGAAGTCTGATCTGTACACGAAGCTCATTCTGTACACGAAATGTAGTCTGTACACGAAATATTCGTGTACACGAACCTGAGAAATTTCGTGTACTTAAAATCCTTAGAGAAGTTTATCATTTTGGCTCCATAGAAATTCTAAACCGATTCAATATACTCGGAATTGAAAGGCGACCAACATATTTACAAATTGACTTTCAATTCTAAGTATTTCTTGGTCAATTTGACCAAAAACCTCCTGTACACGAAAATCACGTACTCGAAATTTTATTTTGACCATAACTTTCAAATCCGCGGTCAAAATTTGATAAAAATCTATACCTAGAGTCGCCTAGTGATGATCTATAAGATAGCCGGAGTAGAATTTCGAAAACTGGTCTGGAAAAGAAAATCGCCTTATGGTGTAATCGAAACTGAAATCGTGTATACGAAAATTATGGTACACGAAATTGGGTATAGTTGAACTATTTATAGACCTGATTTCGTGTACGTAATTTCGTGTACTCGATTTCGAATACGCACCATTTAATTTTCTTATTTCGAATTTAATATTCTAACTTTTCTAAAATAAAATAAAATAAAATAAAATAAAATAAAATAAAATAAAATAAAATAAAATAAAATAAACTTTGAACAAGTTTTAAAGTTTAGTCGGCTCAAATTTGTGGGATCAAATCTGTTATCAAAATTTTAACTATATTAGATAATTTCTTAAAGAAGCACAACCTTTAAATAGCTATTCCCTACCAATTATTTCCACTCGTTATTTCATCTCTTAAAGATCAGTTATATGATCAAGTTTTTCTGAAAATATCTTTTGGGAAAATTTGTGATCAATTAGATTGTAAGACTAGATTAATATGCAACCTATCAGTCTTGTTAAATCCTTTGTTTCAAACTTTGATTGTGTTTCAACGAACTTCAAATTATTTTGACAGAGTTTTAAGATGAGAAAAGAAAAGAACAGATCTAGTAGGTTTAGAATCAAGAACAAGAAGGGGTTCTATCATCTTGTGCTCATTGGCATCTTTTATTTTCTGATCTGCAGACACATTGGCCTTAACGTCACACATCCAGTTCTTTGCTTACGCAAAATATAGAATGCTTCAGTAGGTATTTCCCGCTCTTTGTTTGCACAAAACATGGAAAATACCCGAGTTTTTCAAACACAATTTCAAGTTTATGGAAACACAATCTTGTTTTGATTTAAGGATTTAAACAAGAAGTCAAATAGTTGTCACACGTTTCTAGTTATCTAATGATCACAATTTCACACTTATTTATCTATTTATATGTATTTTAAGTTTGATCAAGTCTGATTATTTAAGTTTTGAAAAACTCATTTCAACTTCTTAGCATAGAATAGATATTCAAGGTTGTGATTTCTTTTGAGATCATAATAAGATAGTGAAATTTTGATCCTTAGAGATTATTTCACTTCCCAATTTGATCGATTCACTTTGCTTGTCCAAATAAAATCTTTTTGTATTTTCTTAAGTTTTTGTAAAATTAAAATTAAAATTTAAAAATGTTTTTGTAATTTTCTTTGAATAGCTAGAGACAACATCTCCTTTTCTTAAGATTTCAAAACTTAACTCCCCCTAAACTTATAGATTATCTTAGACTGACTCAAAAACCAACCAAAAATCTTTTTGTTGTTTTTGTAAATTTTCTGACTCAAGGAATGAAAAATCTTTTTGTTGTTTTTGTAAATTTTCTCCCCCTAAATTTGTGACTATGGGAGGACACAAATTTTAATGTATTTACAAAAATACTTTTAATTAAAGCTTATTAATTTGAGAGAGGCAAGCAGGTGATGGAAGCGTGCTGTATCGAACGGTTTTGTGAAAAGGTCCGCTAGATTGTCATCAGTATGGACCTTTTCAAGATGAATCAGTTTTCGTTCGAAACAGTCACGAATGAAGTGAATCCGGATGTCAATATGTTTAGTTTTGGAGTGTTGTACCGGATTCTTGACGATTTGTAGGGCTGCTTCATTGTCACAATAAATAGGAGAGTCAAGAAAGTTCAAACCGTAATCGAGAAGTTGTTGTTGCATCCAGATAACCTGAGAGCAGCAACTGGAAGCAGCAACATATTCAGCTTCGGCGGTGGATGTGGATACTGTGGTCTGCTTCTTGCATTGCCATGAAACAAGACGATCTCCCAGGTACTGACACCCACCCGTGGTTGACTTCCTATCCAGGTTACATCCACCAAAGTCACTGTCTGAGTATGCAAATAATTGAAACTCAGAGTTCTTTGGATACCAAAGTCCGAGCTTAGGTTTCCCGACTAGGTACCGAAAGATTCTCTTGACAGCTATGAGGTGAGATGCCTTCGGATTTGCCTGATATCTGGCACACTGACATACTGAAAACATAATGTCTGGACGACTAGCAGTCAGATACATCAGAGAACCAATCATCGAGCGATAGAGATGCTGATCAACATCTTCACCTTCCAAATCCGAAGTTAGGATAGGACGTGCAGCCATGGGAGTGGATGCCGGCTTTGACTCCGTCATTTTGAATTTGTTCAAAATGTCTGTGACGTATTTTCCTTGGTGAATCAGCACACCCTTACAATCTTGCTTTACCTGCAGACCCAGAAAGAAGGTCATTTCTCCCATTGCGCTCATCTCAAATTTCTTCTTCATTACCCCTTCAAATTCCTTGCACAACGCTGAGCTGGTGGAACCAAATATGATGTCATCCACATAGATTTGAACGAGAATTAAATCATCCTTATCTTTGCGGACGAACAAGGTCTGATCAATAGCTCCACGAGTATATCCATTTGCGAGTAGGTGATCAGTAAGCGTAGCATACCATGCTCGCGGTGCTTGATGAAGGCCGTAAAGAGCTTTGTCTAACTTGTAGACATGCTCTGGATACTGAGAGTCTTCAAAACCAGGGGGTTGGCACACGTATATTTCCTCCTTTACCTTTCCGTATAAGAAAGCTGTTTTCACATCCATCTGATATACCGTAAAGTTCATATAGGAGGCATAAGCCAAGAAAATCCGTATGGCCTCAAGTCTCGCAACCGGTGCAAAGACTTCTTCATAATCTATTCCCTCCTGCTGATAAAATCCTTGAACGACCAGTCTGGCTTTGTTTCTGATAATTACACCAGAATCATCTCTCTTGTTTCTGAAAACCCATCTGGTTCCTATAGGCAATTTTCCCTTGGGTAGAGGAACCAGATTCCAAACCTTTAGCTTCTTAAACTGCATCAACTCTTCTTGCATTGCCTCAACCCAGCTGGACTCCTTTAGAGCCATTTTGACATTCTTGGGTTCAACCTGTGAAATAAAACAAGAATATAAACAAGAGTTAATAGGACCTGATTGACTTCGAGTGAGTGTCTCTTCAGGCAACGTGTTCTGAACTGTAATGGATTTGCTTCGAGTAAGAACGCCTTCTGAGAGAGGTCCAATAATATTCTCCACTGGATGATTCTTGTTTACACCAAGTGTTGGCACTTCTTCTACAGCCAGATTATCTAGCAGGTTGCTGATGTTATTGACTTGTTCTTCACTTGAAGAGGAAATGTGGTCAATAGGAGCAGTTTCACTTGCTTCAGCTCCAGGATCCACACAATGTTCCTCAGGAATGCTATCTGAGAAGAGTGGATTATCAAAGGTCTGGTGGGAAGAGGATGAGACTTGATCCGTTTCTGGAAGTGGTTGAACAGACTGAGAAGTGTCAGGTTCTGATGGGAGAACTTCTTGTACAGGGGTCGGCTGAGCTGGAGGGGCACGATTGTACATGCCAGGAGGATCAACTGTCAAATGATTAGGATCAGATGGAACATAGTCAACTCTATAGTCCACATCATCATCTTTGTAGAAATCATCTGCTTGCTCAGATGTTCTTGTATTCTCAGATGGAGTGCTGAAGGGCTTAAAAGTGGAGTCATACTCAAACAGCCAGTTTGGACCAGAACCAGCATCAGTAGAGTTCATTTCTTGCCAATCTATGTAGTATGATTCCACAATCATCCGAGTTTTCTTGTTATAGACTCTGTATGCTGCCCTTTCAGACGAGTAGCCCACGAAGTAACACTCATCTGCCTTATCATCAAACTTATGATTAGGCTCTGTATGAAGAAGAGTGCAAGGGCATCCGAATGACTTGAAGTGTCCAACTTTGGGCTTCTGATTGAATAGAATCTCGTAGGGAGTCTTATGATGACGCTTGTTCAGAAGTGCTCTATTTTGAACATAGCATGCAGTGTTAACTGCTTCAGCCCAGAAAAAGATTGGTAGCTTTGATTCTGACAACATTGTTCGTGCCGCTTCTATAAGCGTCCTGTTTCTCCTTTCAGCAACTCCATTTTGCTGAGGCGTTCTAGCTGCACTGTATTGCCTAGCTATCCCTTTTGCATCACAGAAATCTATAAGAGTCTGATTTCTAAATTCAGTTCCATTATCAGTTCTGATCACCTTGACCTTTAGATTCTTCTGATTTTCAATCAAGGTAATGAACTTCTTCAAAATCTCTGGAGCTTCATCTTTCTTAGCTAGAAAGAACACCCAAGTGAATCTGGAATAATCATCTGTCACAACGAGACAGTATGACTTTTTCCCGATACTCATTACGTTAATCGGTCCGAAAAGATCCATGTGAAGAAGTTGAAGAACTGAAGAGATGGAATTGAACAATTTTGGCTTGTGAGGTCTCTTGTGTTGTTTCCCTTTTGCACAAGCGATACATTTCTCAATAGTGGAGAAATCTTTAGAAGGTAGACCAATGACGTGATCTCCCTTGGCCAGTCTGTTCAGATTCTTTAGGTTTACATGACCTAGTCTCCGATGCCACAACAGACAATCATGCTCCGATGCTTTAGAAAACAAGCAAGTGTTCTCTGTAAACGAATCTGAGCTCATGTCAATAATGTATGCATTGTTTATCCTTGGAGTTCTCATCAGAATCCACTTCTCAGGCACTACAAAGCCAGGCTTCAGAATAAGACATTCTTTGTTTGTGAAGTGTGTGGAAAAGCTTTTATCACAGATTTGAGAAACACTCAGAAGACTGTGATTGAGCTCTTCAACATAGTACACATCTTCAAAACTAAGAGTTCCATTAGTGACCGTGCCCTTCATGCTTATCCTTCCTCCCTTGTCTCCAGCAAATGATACATAACCTCCATTGAATGGTGTAACTTCATGCAACTGAGAGAAATCCCCAGTCATATGCCGGGAACAGCCACTATCTACATACCAAACGTGTTTAAGCTTGCTTGGCTTTCCCTGCACAGTATACATTCAATTAATGAGAAACAGGTACCCAAATCATAACAGATTTAGGTGTTTTGGTAATAGAAGAAATTCTATCCTTGGGTTTGGGTTTGGGTCTTTCTGGATTAAGCTTAATATGTCTTGTCATGCTTCCACTGCCCTGGTCAACTGGTTTTATCTTATTTTTGAAAATTCTTTGATTTTGCTTATGAAAACCAAATTGTGTTTTGTTTGATTTCTTATGTCTTTTTGCAGTGGAAGGTGTCTGAATCACTTTTTGAGAGGTTGCCTTAGGCTTGGAAGATGGTACATTCCTCGCATGTTTGTTAACAGATTTAGCCTTAGGGATGACCTTCTGATTCTTCCCATAGAAGAAATCAGTAGGTCGGTGCAGACAATGTCTAGCAATGTGGCCTGGTTTCCCACATGCATAACAGCAGACCTTTTGGTGAAATTCAATTGGGTCAAAGGGCTTTACATCACAGTTACTTTGACTAGAGAAAGAGGTGGGAATATAAGGTTCACAGTTAGGATTTAACAATGAACTTTCCTCTTTGGTAACTGTGGGATGAGCCGGTGCAGTCTGTGTTGTTAAAGGAGAGAAAGTTGATTTTATAGCAAATGTTTTCTGAAAATGTTTTGGCATATCATTGATATTAATGTTAATTTCATCAAACTTTCTATTAAGATCAATTGTTGGAACAAAAAATGATTTGCTAGTAGATGATGAACAATCTGTGCTCCTCCCTGCACTTCTTTCTACCTTCTCCTCCTTTAAACCTGCAACACTTAGTTTTTCTGCACAAACCTCAGAATCATCAGTTATAACAGGGTCAGCTGAAATCACAACTGGTTCGGTGGGAAAATCACAAGCATGACTAGAATCCAATTCCAAGTCATCAACAGATGTGTTGATTCTTGGCATGCATGAGTAATTTTGGTTAAAAGGTGGTGCACATTCACTATACCCAATCCCACTACCCCTCTTTTCCCGAAATCGCATTGATGTCATATTTTCTAAAACTTTGCTTGAATAATCAAATCTTTCACATTTAATTGATGATTTAGAGAGTTGAGATTTGACTTGATCCAACTCCAGAGTGAGTTCATCGATTTTTCGTCGAGCCTCTCGATAGTTGGACTCTTTATCACTTAGAAGTTCTTTTAGCCTTGCCACATCCCGACTCTCGGCTTCAAGTTTCCTTTTAAAAATTCCTTCATTTTTAAGAAATTCTGAGTTAAAGTATTTAAGTTTGTTTAATTCTTTGATTAGTGATTCATTGTGCGACCTGTACTTAAATACTTTATTTATGCATGAGGTAGAGCAAAGATTTTCAGTTACCTCCTTTTGCTTGTCGTCTACCTCAGCCATGAATGCATGACTCAGAGTCAGTTCCAGTTCCTGCACTTGATCACTCCAGTCATAGGAGTCAGTCTCCTGAGTCACCAACGCTTTAGAAGTGCTAGCGCTTCCTCCAGCAGCTGTATTTCCTGACTTCTCTTCAGGCTTCTTTTCTCCCCCTTCCTTAGCCACCTTTGGCTGCTTACATTCCCTGGCAAAGTGACCCGGTTGGTCACAGTTGTAGCATCGCAATTTTGACTTATCAAAGCCAAGCTTCTTTCCCGGAGCGTTTCCAAAGCTGTTTCTTCCATATTTCTTGATGAACTTCTTTGCTCTGAACACAGCCATTGCCATCTGCCATGAGATATCCATTTCTTCAACATCAGCTGGATTAATCTGTTCTAGATTGTCTTGAGTGAGATTTGAGGGTGCCAATTCTCCTGCAATAAAAGCATTGTAGCTATTCATGAATCCCTTAAATAGCAGTAGATTCTCTTCACTTTCTGGATTGACTTTAGGCACTGATCCAGCTTGTCCAGATGACAGAAAAGCAGTCTCAAAAGGAACTCCATGAGAGGAAGGAGGCTGATAATGATGCATTCCTGATGATTGATGATTAACTGCTGATAGAAGAGCAGAGTTTTCAGAAGTAGGTGCAATGCCCATTGAGCTGGCATGATTCAGTGCTCTCTGCTTATCATCCATGTCATATGAGTTGATGATTGAGATCAGCTCACTTAAAGAAGTCTTGTACATGTCCTTGGTCCTTTTGATAGTTGTACAGTTAGAGTTCCAAGTGTAAGGTAGTGAATTCAGCAGCTTCTTGTTTACCTCTCCCTTAGTCATCTCAATCCCAGAACTAGTCATCTCAGTCATCAGATGAGTGAATCTGTTGAGTTGTGCTTCGAGAGACTCTCCCTTGATATGATTAAACATGTTGAACCTTTGTCTGAGCATGTCCTTGCGACTCTCTCGCATGTCCTCATTTCCTTCAAATCTTTCAACTAAGGCATTCCAGAGTTCCTTAGCAGTCTTGTGTTCCTTGAATCCGTGAGCAACATCTGTTGACAAAGCCATTGTGATCGAGGCATATGCCTTTTCATCCTTCTCCATCATGAGTATATCATTGTCAGTATACAGTTCTGGATCCTTTGGAACGAGAGGACCATTGAGCTCACTCTGGAATGAAGGTACAAAGGGACCTTCCTCAATTGATCTCCAAAGCTTTGGGTCGGTATACTTGATAAATGACTGAAATCGAAATTTCCAGTCTTGAAAGTTATCTCCTGACACGAGCCTTGGTGGCTTTGTTCCGGTGCCGATCTCATTGTCAAGACTGAGCAAATTAGACAAATTTGTCAGATTCTTTGTACCCATTGTGAGTCTGAAGAATTTCTAAGTGTTGTACACGAATTCCTTGTATTTCCCTGTAGATGATAGTCAATAAAGCTGCCCGAAGTGAACACCACTCAAAATTCTGGATGTAATCGAAATTCGAGTACACGAAGCTGAAGTACACGAAACTGTGTACTCGAACAATTTGCTGTATTCGAAACTTTGTGTACTCGAAACTTAGTCTTGTACTCGAAATTCTCTGTATTCGAACTCTAGCTGATCTTCAAACACTCTGCCTATACTCGAAATAGCTGAACTCTAAAAATTTTGAACTCGAAAATACTTAAGAAAAATTTATAAAATTATTTCTTAAGATTCAGAGTCCCAAATTTATGCAGTAGCTAGTAGGAGTAAAGAAGAATGATAAAGTTGCAAACTTGCCTAGAAAAGTTGTCACCTTGATGATGAAAAGAGCACTCAAGCTCTGATACCACTTGTAGGTCCTCAAACAGATCAAGATCCAAACTTTATCTCTGTAAACATCATCATTGATCTCTAACAAGTGCGGAATCCAAGTTAGAAACAAGAAAGCAAGTAGAAAAATGCAAACTTTATAAATATTGCAAAACTTCGAGTACAAGCGCCTCAATACGTCTAGAGAGCGTATGCCTCGGGATTCCAACCTAAACCTGTACAAAATGCGTCTATTTATACTAGGCCTAGGTGTACACGAAATCTAAATACACGAAAAGGTTCGAGTACACGACCACTTCGTGTACTCGAAATGCTGTACACGAAAATTAAACTGAAATCTGAGATTTGACTCTTCCGTGTTGACTTTGTCAGTCTTCATCGTTCAGCAGGCTTTACAGTAAGTGAGAGTTTGCCAAAATCTGGTGAAGATCTCATGACTATAGAATAAGTTTCTCATCTTTCAGGAAGAGATCTTAAAAATCGATTGAGAACTGAGACAGGAGGGTACACTTGACCAGCTAATTTTAGTTCACTTAAGAGAGAAGTGAACCTTTCAAATTATTGATTTAGTGACTCATTATTTAGTTGGCAGAAAGTCTCATATTGTTGAGCCAATATTTCCCTAGTGTTGGCTACAACATCATCGGTACCACCGAATTGCTCTTTTAGAGCATCCCATAAGTCATTAGCGGACTCATGGTGAAGAAGACCCGAATAAATTTCATTCGGAAGGGCCATAGCCATCTGAGCATGTGCCTTGGCATCAAGCTCCAATTTCTGAAAGTCTTCTTCAGTGTAGTTCCGGGGGTCCTTAGGGACATCATCTCCGGTCTCCGTGTCCAGGACCATTGGTTTATGAGGTCCGAACATGACAGACTTCCAACATCCTGTATGATTATTTGACAGGAAATGTAACATCCGTCTCTGCCAAATATTATATTGATGCCTAACCAAAATGTAACTTCCAAAATTGAATGATTCTTGAACACTTTAGAGTTTCAAAAATCAATCTTCAGCAGATTATGAAAAGTAGATGAACACATAAAACTAAACACAAGATATCAAAGAGAGCTTTGAATTTTAGACTTGATGGTTAAACCAAGACTAAAGAACAAGGCTCTGATACCAATTGTAGAAAATCAGTGACCTAAGGAGAGGCTGATTTAACCAGGAACAAGAGCTTTAGATACTTAGTCAAAGCCTTTGGTATTAGCTCCCTCTAGGGTTTTGCACTTAAGTTATTTTTAGTTTTTAGTTTTCTTGTTTTAAAGAAAAGAGAGAACAGAAAATAGTAAGGCAACACAAAGAAGATTCAGAAAAGTGTTCTATATTCTACAGTTGATGTTGGGGTATAAATAGCCCTGACATTTAATGTTTCAGGACAAATACAAGAAAAAGACAAACAGATAAGACTGATGACACTATTACAGACACTGTAGCATCAGAATAGTACAAGTGCAAAGTCCACTTAGGATCTTTAAAGATCTTGAGGTCTTCCGAGGTTCAGACATTTGTACTGATGCTAAGGAGTTATTATTTCGGAAGTTCCTCATAGGAAACTGATTAAAGGAATCAGCTATCCTATCGGAAGCTGAAGAAGGAAACATTTATTCTTTCATCGGAAGCTGATGTAAATACATAAGTCTTCTGAAGTAATGTTTTTCTTCCGAAGCAGATGTCTTTGGAAGTCTTCCGAAGTAATTGTCTTTTATTCTTCGGAAGCAATTGTTCTCTTCCGATAGTGTCTTCTGAGGTTTCTCTTTTATTCTTCGGAAGCAATTGTTCTCTTCCGATAGTGTCTTCTGAGGTTTGTCTTTTATTCTTCGGAAGCAATTGACTTTTATTTAGTATCTACCGAAGAGTCTTTTAAAGCCTTATTCTTCATGTCTTCGGAAGTTAGTGTCCTGCAACATTTATTCAAGTTGATTATTTGAAAGGTGGTTTTGCTTTGTCAGTCCTTATTTTCCAACAATATGGTTATAGGTGCTTACTAGCAGGATCGCTAGCACTCGTAGGTAGCGAACACACATAAACCAGAAATGCTTTACCAGGTGAGTTCACGGTCCCTTTTTATCTTTTCTACCTTTGAGGGAGAAAACATTTGCATGATAAATTGTATATTGAAACAACAACCTATTTTATTTACATATGGACATGCTTTATCACTATATGTATATGTGTGGCACGCATCACAACTCAAAGTCCTCGCGATACTCCTCGGACCGTTAGTAGCACTGAGCGCCTAGCATGGTAATCTTGAATAGTACTATTTGGGCCTGACAAGCCCCACCCATCGCGCCTAGGAGGCCAACCCGACTGGAGGTCGGAATGGGCGCAATATTGACCAATACACTTTGCCATTGTCTTGTGATGGACATGGCGGGAGGCACAACTGTCAGCTTCGGTACGAACTCGCATATAATATAACTCTATTGACTAGCTATCAATCATTACTACATTGTAATGATATGTAATCTAGCAACATTTTCTTTAAACATTTTGATGTTTGCTGCTTATGAAAAAACTGTGCTTTCACCAACCATTGTGTTGACCCTTTTTACTCGCATGTTTTCTCAGGTAACTAAGGCACGCGCACGAGGACTACGATGGAGTCCATGCATCAGTTTTAGTGTCTTAGGCCATTTGAGAACATTTATCATTTATCTTGTTATGTAATGTTAATTACTTAAACCGCTTCCGCACCATTACTCTTTCGTGTTTTGAAAATTGTTTAACACTACTTCCGCAACTTATATCTTCAATGTTGTTTTGACAACTTAAACTTTTACTTCCGCAACTTTGATTTTATAAAATTGTTTTTTCCAAGTATTTGGATGTACGTATGCAACTAGACATGTAGGTCTCTCAACTGTATGACTGGAGAATGCGATCCTGATTGGTTGTGCTCGCACCCCAGGAAAGGACGAGTTTTCTCGAGGTGCGACAGATTGGTATCAGAGCCTCCGGTTTTTCTGAATTAGGTTTGTATTTTGTGAACTTAGTCTATAACCACTAGTCTCCACACACTTAGTGTTAGTAATAATAGTACTAACGTACTTGCATACATGATTTTACATATACTTAATTACGTGCATTATAGATATGGCGTCACCATCGTCACCGCATGTGATTGCACACGACGAGGAGGAGCCGATAGTTCCAGAACTACCCGCATCACCGTTACAAGTGACCGTAGAGTCACCTGACCAGCACCTTCTAGTATCAGATGATCCCGTGGAGGATTCAGATGAGGATCCTGAGGAATATCACGATAACGACTCTTACGAGGATCCTGAGGAGGACCCTATGGAGGAGTCACCTGACTGTGCATCACCCATACTAGAACCACCTGAGCCTAAGACGCAGTGTCTTGAGTCGGATGCTATTGCCAGAATGACTCGGGACCTGGCCTGGGCAGACAATCGAATCGAGTGTCTCGTAGAAGAGCTGAGATATACAAACACTTGACACGCAGAATTCTGTAGTAAAATCAACAAGATGGATCAGGATATGACCCAGTTGATTACACTATTTCAGGTGGCTGAAGACCGAGCTGCCATCGCTGAAGCTAGAATCAAAGAGCTAGACAACAGGATCGCCGATCCAGTTCCAGAAGAGCCTGACAATGAGGAAAAGGAACCGACAGAGGATGTTGATTCTGATTCCACCATCGATAATGCCTTCGATTAAATTAGCATAGACTTAGTAGAGACGGATTGTGTCTCTGTACTGGATGTTTTGAGAATTTTGATGTTTTGGTATTCAATGAATTGTAACCAGTACAACTTATTAGATATCAAGACTATTATCCGATATTGAAAATCTTGTATATGTCAATCAATACTTGTTTTCCTTGCATATAATTCACACACACTACTTTAATCCTTGGAAACACTCTAACGCATATTCTCGCTAAAAAGATCATGGCTGGAAGACGCGGAGGACGCAGAGACGCGGGAGGACGCGGAAACATTAACCTAACCGTGGCCGAACTGAACGCCCTTATCAACGAACAAGTAGAGGACGCGCTTGCTGCACGGGAAGCTAACCGCAGTCAACATTAACCGGATCAAGGTGACGAATTTCATTTCACATTCACCTTGCATCATAATCACTCGTTTCCATTTCAAAGCGTTTACCCAATATTGAATCAAATTCTACTCTTTGCATATCTCAGGACCAAACCTCAATCCACCCCTCTGCACATTCAAAATGTTTCTGGACTACAAACCCCACTCATTCAACGGCACTGAGGGTGCCGTCGGACTATTACGCTGGATGGAAAAGGCGGAGTCGGCCTTTGCCATGAGCAACTGCAGGAACGAAGAGAGGGTCAAATTCGCTACTGGAACTCTTGAGGGAGCTGCCCTCACGTGGTGGAATGAAAATGTCCAAAACCTAGGGCTCGATGCAGCCAACGCCCTACCTTGGGCCGAATTCAAAAGAATGTTGAACCGCGAATACTGTCCTCACGGTGAAGTGTAGAAACTTGAAACTGAATTCTGGAACCATAAGATGATTGGTTCCGAGGACGAGGCATACACTGCCCGATCATATGATCCGGCACACCTGTGCCCGAAGACGGTAACACCACCCTACAAGCACATAGAGAAGTATATCGAGGGACTGCCACCTCAAATCCAGGGAATGGTACTTTCTGCTGACCCCATTACCCTACAACAAGCTGTGCGACTGGCCCACAAGCTCACTGATTCAGCCGTCGCTCAAGGACTCTAACCACCCTGTGGTACCGTAGCCAAACCTGCTAACAACAAACGCAAATGGGATAACACCCTGAACAAACCTTCCACTCTTCAACCACCACCTCAACAGCGTAAGTTTGGGTCACCTCAAGCTTACACTCCACCCATCCCAACCAATCAAAACTCAGGAGCCTATGCAGGAAAACACCCCAGGTGCAACAAATGCAACTTACACCATGTTTTGGGACAATATGGTTCTATCCGATGCCAACGGTGTGGCAAAGGAGGACACCTCGCCAAAGACTGTAGGGGTGAACTGTTTACAAAGACCCCACAACCACAACAACAACAACTCAAAGCACCAAAGGGCTGCTTCGAATGTGGAAAACCTGGGCACTTCAAGAAGGACTGCCCACATTTGAAGAACAACAACGAAAACAACAATGGTCCGAAGGGACGAGCCTTCGTGATCGGGGCTAAGGAAGCCAGAAAGGATCCAAATCTTGCAACAGGTACGTTTCTCCTAAACGATCATTATGCTTCTGTATTGTTTGATACTGGAGTTGAGAAAAGTTTCATATATAAGGATTTTAGTGAGATACTTGCCATAACCCTAACACCCTTAGAGGTTGAGTATACTGTAGAGCTAGCTGGTGGTAAACTAATTGTAACCAAACATATTTTGAAAGAATGCACTTTAGAGCTAGCAAACCATAAATTTAAGACCGACCTCATGCTGGCTACACTAGCCAGTTTTGATGTCGTAGTGGGCATGGATTGGTTGTCTGAAAACCAAGCCGAAATAGTTTGCCACGACAAGGTTGTGCGCATACCTCTCCCTAGTGGAGAAACCTTAAACATAAACGGCGAAAGGAGCGACACTCCTCTGAACATTATATCGTGCATGAAAGCTCACAAACGCCTACAAAAGGGATACACAGCCATTCTGGCTCTTATCACCAATAAGACTGAAGAAGAAAAGAAATAGAAGACATCCCAGTCGTATGCGACTATACCGAAGTATTCCCTGAGGATCTACCTGGACTACCACCACCTCGACAAGTGGAGTTCCGCATAGATCTCGCGCCAGGAGCAGCACCTATTGCACGGGCACCCTATCGACTTGCACCTTCAGAGATGCAGGAACTGTCCAATCAACTCCAGGAGTTGTTGGACAAGGGTTTCATTAGACCAAGCTTCTCACCTTGGGGAGCTCCGGTCTTATTCGTGAAGAAGAAGGATGGCATGTTTCGAATGCGCATCGACTACCGTGAATTGAACAAAGTAACAATCAAGAACCGATACCCTTTACCTCGGATCGACGATCTGTTTGATCAGCTACAAGGATCAAGTTAGTACTCTAAGATCGATCTGCGATATGGGTACCACCAGCTAAGGATTCAGGAGGAAGATATCCCCAAGACAGCTTTCCGCACTCGGTATGGCCATTACGAATTCTTGGTTATGCCATTCGGGCTAACTAATGCACCCGCAGTATTCATGGACCTAATGAATAGAGTGTGCGAACCCTACCTCGACAAGTTTATCATTGTTTTCATCGATTATATTCTTATCTACTCAAAGACTCAGGAAGAACACAAAGAGTATCTTCAATTGGTTCTTGAACTGCTACGGAAAGAGAATTTGTACGCTAAACTCTCAAAGTGCGACTTCTGGATTCGAGAAGTCCAATTCTTGGGTCATGTTGTTAATGAACAATGGATTCATGTGGATAAATCTAAGATAGAGGTGATCAAGAACTGGGAAGCACCGAAGACCCCAACTGAGGTGCGGCAATTCCTAGGCTTGGCAGGCTATTATCAACGATTTATCGAAGGATTATCCAAGATAGCCCAACCACTCACAACTCTCACCCACAAGGACAAGAAATATCTCTGGACTGACAAACAAGAAGTTGCATTCCAACTTCTCAAGCAGAAGCTCAGTAGTGCACCTATCTTATCTCTTCCTGACGGAACGGACGACTTTGTAGTACACTGCGATGCCTCAATACAAGGACTCGGCTGCATGCTGATGCAGCGAGAGAAGGTGATCGCATATGCTTCTCATCAACTGGAAATCCAAGAGAAGAAGTACACCACCCACGAATTGGAACTTGGACCTGTGGTATTTGCACTCAAGATCTGGAGACACTACCTGTACGGCACCAAGTGTACTATATACACTGATCATAAGAGTCTCCAACACATATTCGAGCAAAAAGAACAGAACATGCGACAGCGTCGCTGGCTCGAACTGCTGAACGACTACGAGTGTGCTATCAAATATCGTCCAGGGAAAGCCAATGTAGTGGCCGATGCCCTAAGTCGGAAGAATACCTCGAAACCCAAGAGGGTACGAGCTTTACAACTTACCATCCATCCCAATCTCCCTGAATAGATATGTAATACCTAAAGCAGAAAACCTAGCAGCTGAATCACTGAGGGGAATGGAGAAACAACTGGAAGTAAAAGCCGATGGCTTACATTATTTCATGGAACGCGTCTGGTTTCCACATCACGGAAACTTACGAGACCTTGTGATGGACGAAGCTCATATGTCCCGGTATTCCATTCACACTGGATCTGATAAGATGTATCATGATCTGAAAATCCTCTATTGGTGGCCAAACATGAGCAAATGCTTGACTTGCGCCAAAGTCAAGGTTCAGTACCAGAAGCCATATGGATTACTCACACAACCAGAGATTCCCATGTGGAAGTGGGAACAAATCTCCATGGATTTCATTACCAAATTACCCCGTACTCCTAGTGGATGTGACACTATCTGGGTAATTGTAGACCGACTGACCAAGTTAGCACATTTCCTTGCGATCAAAGAAAATGAAAAAAATGGAAAAGCTAGCCAGAATTTACGTTAAAGAAGTAGTCTCGCGCCATGGAGTTCCAATCTCCATCATTTCAGATCGAGATGCTAAATTCACTTCAAACTTCTGGAAATCATTGCAAAAGTCGCTTGGTAGCGGTTGGATATGAGTACAGCATACCACCCATAAACGGATGGCCAGAGCGAACGCACCATACAAACTCTCAAAGACATGCTACGAGCGCGTAGTAGACTTTGGCAACAGCTGGGATACTCACCTACCTTTGGTAGAGTTCTCCTTCAACAACAGCTACCACACAAGTATAAAGGCAACGCCTTTTGAGGCCTTCTATGGTAGGAAATGCCGATCACCTATCTGTTGGGCGGAAGTGGGCGACAGTCAGCTCACCGGCCCGGAACTCGTACATGAAACAACCGAGAAGATTGTACATATCAGAAACCGTATGGCAGCAGCTCGAGATCGTCAGAAGACCTATGCCGACAAACGCTGAAAGCCTCTAGAATTTCAGGTAGGAGACAAAGTCCTTCTGAAAGTCTCTCCATGGAAAGGTGTTATTCGTTTTGGAAAACGAAAACGAAGCAAACTGAACCCACGGTATATTGGACCATTCGAGATCTCGAGGAGGATTGGTCCGGTGGCATACCAACTCAACCTACCGGCTGAACTCGATGGAGTTCACAACGTATGTGACAATCCGACAATTTCGGGTTAACCCCGTTAACCAGAAACTAACGAAAATGAGACCAAATCGAACACAACCAAACCTGGGGGACTAGAATTAAGAAAAATCAGTCCAAAAACACTTCAATTACAAGGATTGAACTTGTAATTGATTAAAACTCAATAGTTTGACTTTTAGAGTCAAAATTCATGGGGTTTGTCAACAAAAATTCGAATTTCCACATTTAAACCAGGTAATGATTAAATTAAATCGGTTATAAAGATCATCTTGATGATTATTAACAACTGACATACGTTATTGAGCCACTGATTAGTCGAATTAAATCAGGATGGCAATCAAAAGTCGAAACCGTGACATTACACTACCAAATTCATGCCATTCGACCATAACTCACAAAATTAGATACTCTCACATCATAATCGGCTCCCTTAGAGAGTTCTACACACAGCAAAATGATTCCAGAAGTGTTGGAAGAAGAATTTGATCGAGACCTAAGCCGAACACCACCCTCAAGTGGAACTATATCAATCGGGCGTCAAAACAAGTAATGCTCGACATCTACTACACCTAAAGGAGCCGAATAAGGTTGATCCTAAGTCAATTTTGACTGGTAACATCGAATACTATGAATCTAAATTCTAGGGTTCATCATGTTTGGTGATTTGGGGATTTTTAACTAAACAAAGTTAAGAATCAAATTAAATCATATGGGTAGTTCCAGAAACCTCCGACTCAACTAACCCGTATGCCAATTTCAGGAATCAAACACAACTCTAGTGATTTCGATTCTAGGGTTCTTGAGAGAATATGATTTGGGGGTTTTCATGAAATCGAAACTTAAAATCAAATTTGAAGATATCTGTAGTTTCAGAAGAGTTCGATTAAGCTTAGTCCTAAATCAATTTGAAGTTTTAACATCGAATCTTATGAGATTGGGTTTTAGGGTTCTTAAGTGAAACGGATTTGGGGATTTCGGGTTAATAGTGAACGATATTCAAATTAAATCAATCAGTGAGTTTCGAAATTCCTAGAGTAAGGAAAGCCCTATGATTTAGTGCATTATCAGTAACGAATTTATTGAATTTAGGATTGGGATTGAGAACTTGACTTCGAATCTGTTAACACTCGATTAACCGGGTTATAGGGAATGATGGTTCGAATTAAGACTAGATATAGAGTCGGTTGGATCACAGAAACAAAACCCCTATAGTTTTGGGTTCGATCGGGATCGAATCGTGGACCAATTGGGGGAAAGTGGGTTCGGTATGGTTAAACAAAGGGGACAGGAAACTATGCTTAAAACAATTAATTTTGGTAGTATTAACGCGATACCCTAGCGGGCGAGACTGGTAGGTGGTGTGTGCGGTTGATGGGGGGTCGCGGGTTCGAACCCGGCCCCAACAGTTTTTGGGCTTTTAATATTATTTTGGTATTTTGATCGTACCTCACTCGTTTTAACTCCGATTTGACTCGTTCGAATTGCGTTAGAACCAGAATTCAATTCCGAACGTATTAGAATAATAAAAGTCACATTTTAGATCGAAAATGAAATCGCGTATAATTACGTTTATTTAAATAAAATCATATATGATTTTATTTAAATGATTTCAAAGGCACGCGTACATACGTATGCATATTCTTAACACTCTAACATACGTGTGTTGATACGTATGTGATTTCAAGCATAAAACGACGTTCTGAATAACACTAGGTTATTGTTAAAACACAGATTCTTCGTAGAGGATTATCTACGCGACTGCACGTGTGTTTGATCATTCTGCTACAATCAAAGGTGCGTACACGGCCCCTTTCTTATTTTAACTGTTTTGGGGGAGAAAACATGTGCAACAAACACTTTTAGATACATATCACTTGCATGAGTTAGCTGTTTACATTAAGTGCAAACATAGCATTACAAGTCCTTACATTACGAACCGTTTAGTTTGCCGTAGTGCAAAGCGTGGTAGTTGGAAATAGATCTATTAGGTTTGACAAACCTCACTTGGTAGATGGGATCTACGCAAGTGTTTGACTAGCCAATTCACATTACTATTATTTATGCTAGACAATAGTGGCAAGGCAAAACATGCGTTAGCATGCAACAGTCAGCTTCGGTGTCGACCACTTATGTAAATAGTTTAAATGACTAGCTATCATGACTATGCATGTGTGATTATGTTATCTGCAAACGTTATATTTCAAACTGTTGTTTTAAACATTGTGAATGCTTAAACCTGTGTAATGCACCAACCTTTGTGTTGACTTGATTTACATGTTTTCTCAGGACGTTAAAGTACACAAGCAAGCAAGCATGGACTAGGAGATCGAGTCGCATGCATATTTCACATTTCATTTATCTGAATTTGAACATTTGAAAACTTTGCATTGTAATTTACTGCTTTCAAACTGTTATGTTTGTTTTATTTTAAAAAAGCTTCCGCAACGTAGAACTTTGATATTACAATTATAGACCAAAGTATGTTTTGAAATTCATATAGAGGTCTTCGTTATGTCTAATGATCTGAGATCCTGGTTTGTCACGTCCCAACCGGTATGATTCCGTTAGTTGAAAATTGGGGGTGTGACAGATTGGTATTAGAGACATTGGTTATAGCGAACTAGGTTTGCATTTGTAGACTTAGACTATAACTGTTAGACATTAGACACGCATACTTACACATATCACTTAGAAATTACATATGGCATTATGTGATAGACTTGCTTACACATTCCATGGCACTGCACTTACATATGGTATTATTTAACAGGCATGGCATCTTCATCATCAGCACCATACATACACATTGTTGACTCGGAGGATGAGGAGTCGGTAGTTCCAGTACCACCATCATCACCAGCACCACCTATCCCATCTCCACCACCATCTGAGAGAGATGATTCAAACTCTGAGGAGGATCCAGATGAGGATCCGGATGAGGATCCGGAGGAGGAGCCAGCTGAGGATTCGGATGAGGATCCGGAGGAGGAGCCAGCCGAGGGTACTCAGGAGATTCCTGCTGAGGGACCTTCTACTCATCCACCACCTGCATTGGATGTTCCTGAGCCTAAGAGGCAACGGACTGATTCTGAGGAGATTGCCCAACTACGTCAGGACTTGTACTGGGCAAATGTTAGGATTGAGTACAATGTTCGGGAACTCTGGGATGCGAATGAAAGACACGATAACCTTTACAACTTGGTCAATGGGATGCGAAATGAGATCATCCAGTTGACTGATCTTCTCCAAGATTCTGAGAAACAAGCCGAGATTCTGGAAGGCAGACTTGTAGCCTTGGAAGATTTGGTGGTCTCGGAGAATGAGGAAGAGGATGAAGAGGAGGAAGGGGAGGAACCAACACCAGCTGTGGATTCTGATCCTGAATCCACTATTGATGATCTAGAGGACTGATCTAGTTGAACTTATTAGGGGCGGGTTGTGTCCCTACATCAGATGTTTGAAAAACTTGTGTTTTGATTTTGAAAGTATTGTACTCAAATCAGATTATTATCTATTGGAAACTATTACTTATTGCCAACAGTTGTGTTGAGTTCTACAATTGCATGTTTGTTGTTTGTTGTATTGTTTACACATTTCACATTGGATTTGATAACACTCTAACATTTCTTTTAACTAGGAAGATAATGTCGGGCGAGAACGTACAGATGACAGTTGCTGAGCTCAATGAGCTGATCAATTACAGGGTCGCGGAGGCAATCGCGAACTACGTTCAGACACACACTACAGGGCCACAGGGTCCAGCAGGGGGATTGGTGAACCTGCAGGCATGCACGTTCAAGATGTTCTTGGACTGTAAGCCACATAACTTCAAAGGATCGGAGGGAGCCATTGGACTCCTACGATGGATTGAAAAAGCCGAATCAGTTTTTGAGATGTGTAACTGTCCTGAGGAGAATAAGGTTAAGTATGCCACTGGAACCTTGGAAGGTCCGGCATTGACTTGGTGGAACTCGAATGTTCAAACATTGGGATTGGGCGAGGCCAATGCCCTAACTTGGAATGGTTTCAAGACCTTATTGCAGGAGGAGTACTGTCCTCGTAGTGAAATGCAGAAACTGGAGGAGGAGTACTGGCATCTTAAGATGGAGGGGTCTAACATCGAGGAGTACACGACTCGATCTCATGAACTGGCCAGACTTCTACCTCACATGGCTACTCCAGCAAGCAAGTGGATAGAGAGGTACATCGGAGGATTGGTGCCTCAGATCCAGGGATTGGTCACTTCTGCAAATCCCACAACAATTCAACAAGTTGTTCGTTTAGCGCACCAACTTACTGATCAGGCAGTGTTACAGGGGACTCTGCCTAAACGGACATCAGCTACTAAGGTGGGAGACCACAAGAGGAAGTGGGAAGGTAACAACTCCAGGAATCTCAATCAACAATCGTTTCAGCAGAACCGAAGGCAGGATTCAAATAAGTCTTATCACAACTCGAACAGTGGTTAGCAATCATCATCATCAGGGGGTTATATTGGTAAACACCCAAAGTGCAACAGGTGTGGATTTCATCATGCAGGGAATCAGTGTGATAAATTTAAGTGTCAACGGTGTGGTAAAGTTGGGCATGCAGCTAAGGATTGCCGCGGAGAGCTGCAAAACAATTCCAACAATCAAAATAACAATCAGAACAACGCACCGAAGGGTTTTTTTGAGTGTGGTAAGCTGGGGCACTTCAAAAAGGATTGCCCACAACTAAAGAAAGGCGGGACTAATGATGCAACTGGCAACGGCAACGGAAATGGCAATGGCACCAATAACAACAACAACAACAATGGTGCTAGGGGCAGGGCGTTTGTGATTGGAGGGCGTCAGTCACGGGAGGATCCCAACATTGTCACAGGTACGTTCCTCTTAAATAATCACTATGCCTCTATGCTATTTGACACTGGTGCGGACCGGAGTTTTGTATCTAGTTCATTTTCTAAGTTGCTAAATGTTAGTCCCACTGCCTTAGAAAATCCATACACTGTAGAATTAGCTGATGGTAAGTTAATTGTAGTAGAACATATCCTTAAGGGATGTATCCTTGATTTGATGGGTCTGACATTGGAAATTGATCTTATGCCTATCACTTTAGGCCGTTTTGATGTAGTCATTGGCATAGACTGGTTGTCCAAACACCAGGCTGAAATAGTATGCCATGAAAAGATCGTTCGTATACCTCTTCCGCATGGAGAGACATTGTATGTACAAGGCGAAAAAACCAGTACGCCACTGCGTCTCATATCTTGTATGAAAGCACACAAATGTCTGCGTAAAGGTCATACAACAGTTATAGCACTTATAACTGAGAAGCCGGTAGCTGAGAAGAAGATTGAAGACATCCCAGCAGTTTGTGAATTCCCTGAAGTATTTCCAGAAGACTTGCCGGGATTACCGCCTATCAGACAGGTGGAATTCTGAATCGACCTTACACCGGATGCAGCACCGATAGCTAGGGCGTCTTATCGACTTGCACCGTCAGAGATGCAAGAGTTATCTACACAACTGCAAGAGTTGTTGGATAAGGGTTTTATACGACCTAGTTTTTCACCGTGGGGAGCTCCAGTCTTATTTGTCAAGAAGAAGGACGGGACTTTCCTTATGTGCATCGATTACCGGGAACTGAACAAGGTTACCATCAAAAACCGTTATCTGTTACCAAGAATTGACGATCTGTTTGATCAATTGCAAGGTTCGAGTTACTACTCGAAGATTGATCTCAGATCGGGTTATCATTAACTAAGAGTTCAAGAAGAAGGCATTCCAAAGACAGCATTCAGAACACGCTATGGCCATTATGAGTTCTTGTTCATGCCATTTGGGTTGACAAACGCTCCAGCTGTATTCATGGATCTCATGAATCGTGTTTGTAAACCTTACCTTGATAATTTTGTCATTGTTTTTATTGATGACATTCTCATCTATTCTCAAACTGAGGAGGAGCACGCTGAACATCTTCGATTACTGTTGGAATTACTGAAACAGGAACAATTGTACGCTAAGTTCTCGAAATGTGATTTCTGGATGCGAGAAGTAAAATTCTTGGGTCATATAGTCAATGAAAAGGGCATACATGTTGATCCAGCAAAGATTGAAGCGATTAAGAATTGGGAAGCACCAAAGACCCCTACCGAGGTGCGACAATTCCTTGGTTTGGCGGGTTATTACCGACGATTCATTGAGGGATTCTCAAAGATCGCTCAACCACTTACAGCTCTTACGCACAAAGGAACGAAGTATAACTGGACGGATAAACAGGAAGCTGCATTCCAGATATTGAAACAGAAACTCTGCAGTGCACCGATTCTGTCCTTACCGGAAGGGACGGAAGACTTTGTGGTGTATTGTGATGCATCTGCACAGGGTTTGGGATGTGTGTTGATGCAGTGTGATAAAGTGATTGCTTATGCTTCAAGGCAGCTACGACCACACGAAAAGAATTACACTACTCACGACTTGGAATTAGGAGCAGTGGTTTTTGCTTTGAAAATTTGGAGGCATTATTTGTATGGAACCAAGTGTACCATTTACACTGATCATAAGAGTCTGCAGCATATCTTTGATCAGAAGGAGCTTAATATGAGACAGCGACGGTGGGTCGAGTTGTTGAACGACTACGAATGCGCGATTAAGTATCACCCGGGAAAAGCTAATATGGTAGCTGATGCTTTAAGCAGAAAAGACACATCAACAAGACGGGTTCGCGCACTTATGATGACGATACATACTGACTTACCTGACAAGGTACGCAGTGCTCAGCTCGAGGCCCTGAAAAAGGAAAACTTGGTACAGGAATCCTTACGAGGAATGGAAGAACAATTGGATGTTAAACCTGATGGAATTCGTTATTTCATTAACCGACTGTGGATACCTTTGTATGGAGGTTTGAGGGAACTCGTGATGGATGAAGCGCACAAGTCCATATATTCAGTCCATCCGGGATCAGACAAGATGTATCATGACTTGAAGGCACTGTATTGGTGGCCTCACATGAAAGCCGACATTGCTAGGTATGTTAGCAAATGTTTGACTTGTTCGAAAGTCAAAGTTGAAGATCAGAAACCATCTGGTTTGCTGCAACAACCAGAAATACCAATGTGGAAATAGGAACAGATTTCGATGGACTTTATTACTAAGTTACCCCGTACACCGAGTGGTTGTGATACGATATGGGTAATTGTCGATCGATTAACGAAATCTGCACATTTCTTAGCAATCAAGGAAACCGACAAGATGGAGAAACTGACTCGCATTTACATCAAGGAAGTGGTAGCACGGCATGGCGTGCCAATTTCTATCATATCAGATCGGGATGCTCGATTTACTTCCAATTTTTGGAAATCACTTCATAAGTCATTGGGAACTCGTTTGGATATGAGTACCGCATATCATCCACAGACCGACGGTCAGAGTGAACGCACAATTCAAACACTCGAGGATATGTTACGGGCTTGTATAATTGACTTTCGTGATAGCTGGGAAAACCATTTACCGTTAGTGGAATTCTCTTACAACAACAGTTATCATACAAGTATTCAGGCGGCACCGTTTGAAGCTTTGTATGGTCGTAAATGTCGTTCACCAGTTTGCTGGGCTGAAATTGGTGACAGTCAGATTACAGGTCCTGAACTAGTACACGAGACGACTGAGAAGATAGTTCAAATCCGGAACCGTATGGCAGCGGCCCGGGATCGACAGAAGAGTTATGCTGACAAACGTCGTAAACCATTGGAATTTCAAGTAGGAGACCGAGTTCTTCTAAAGGTATCACCTTGGAAAGGTGTGATACGATTCGGCAAGCGCGGGAAGCTTAGCCCACGTTACGTAGGACCTTTTGAGATCCTGAAAAGGATTGGTCCGGTTGCGTATCAACTCAAATTACCGGATGAACTCAGCGGAGTTCATGATGTCTTTCACGTATCGAATTTAAAGAAATGTCTTTCTGATGAGACATTGATCGTACCATTGGAAGAAATACAAGTAGATGAACAATTACGATTCATTGAAGAACCAGCTGAAATCATGGACCGAGAGGTCAAACAACTTAAACAAAGCAAGATTCCGATAGTCAAAGTCCGATGGAATTCAAGACGTGGCCCTGAATTCACATGGGAACGGGAAGACCAAATGATGAAGAAGTATCCTCATCTGTTCAAAACAACATCAACAAACACTAAGAGCGCACGTTAAATTTCGGGACGAAATTTCCTTCAACAAGGGGATGACATGATGCTTCACACCCCAACACTTCAAATTTCAAACTGTAAGCACAAACACTTTATTCAATTGATTTTGTTACAAACATTTGTGCTACATTACATTTTATGTGCTACATTTCATATGTTAAGTGTTATGGTAGTACATACATGATTAGTTACACACATTTTGCTATGTGCGAGGTTGCATAGTACGAACAGTTACAAACACTCACTGGTGTATGATTAGTTACACACATTTTGCTATGTGCAAGGTTACATAGCACAGTATGATCAAACACAAAACAGTCACAGTTAGGTGAACTAACTAGTGTACACGCAAAACAGTTACATAGAATGATCACACTTAGTTGTGATGTTGCAAACATTGGATTTCGTGTGTAAGTACACACAAGCACACAGAATGATCAAACCACACCAACACGTACAATCTGAACTCGCAAGTAGTTTCCTAACTACTTCTAACAACTAGCAATTTTCGGGACGAAAATTTCTTCAACAAGGGGATGATGTGACAATCCGACAATTTCGGGTTAACCCCGTTAACCAGAAACTAACGGAAATGAGACCAAATCGAACACAACCAAACCTGGGGGACTAGAATTAAGAAAAATCAGTCCAAAAACACTTCAATTACAAGGATTGAACTTGTAATTGATTAAAACTCAATAGTTTGACTTTTAGAGTCAAAATTCGTGGGGTTTGTCAACAAAAATTCGAATTTTCACATTTAAACCAGGTAATGATTAAATTAAATCGGTTATAAACATCATCTTGATGATTATTAACAACTGACATACGTTATTGAGCCACTGATTAGTCGAATTAAATCAAGATGGCAATCAAAAGTCGAAACCGTGACATTACACTACCAAATTCATGCCATTCGACCATAACTCACAAAATTAGATACTCTCACATCATAATCGGCTCCCTTAGAGAGTTCTACACACAGCAAAATGATTCCAGAAGCGTTGGAAGAAGAATTTGATCGAGACCTAAGCCGAACACCACCCTCAAGTGGAACTATATCAATCGGGCGTCAAAACAGGTAATGCTCGACATCTACTACACCTAAAGGAGCCGAATAAGGTTGATCCTAAGTCAATTTTGACTGGTAACATCGAATACTATGAATCTAAATTCTAGGGTTCATCATGTTTGGTGATTTGGGGATTTTTAACTAAACAAAGTTAAGAATCAAATTAAATCATATGGGTAGTTCCAGAAACCTCCGACTCAACTAACCCGTATGCCAATTTCAGGAATCAAACACAACTCTAGTGATTTCGATTCTAGGGTTCTTGAGAGAATATGATTTGGGGGTTTTCATGAAATCGAAACTTAAAATCAAATTTGAAGATATCTGTAGTTTCAGAAGAGTTCGATTAAGCTTAGTCCTAAATCAATTTGAAGTTTTAACATCGAATCTTATGAGATTGGGTTTTAGGGTTCTTAAGTGAAACGGATTTGGGGATTTCGGGTTAATAGTGAACGATATTCAAATTAAATCAATCAGTGAGTTTCGAAATTCCTAGAGTAAGGAAAGCCCTATGATTTAGTGCATTATCAGTAACGAATTTATTGAATTTAGGATTGGGATTGAGAACTTGACTTCGAATCTGTTAACACTCGATTAACCGGGTTATAGGGAATGATGGTTCGAATTAAGACTAGATATAGAGTCGGTTGGATCACAGAAACAAAACCCCTATAGTTTTGGGTTCGATCGGGATCGAATCGTGGACCAATTGGGGGAAAGTGGGTTCGGTATGGTTAAACAAAGGGGAACCCAGGAAACTATGCTTAAAACAATTAATTTTGGTAGTATTAACGCGATACCCTAGCGGGCGAGACTGGTAGTGGTGTGTGCGGTTGATGGGGGGTCGCGGGTTCGAACCCGGCCCCAACAGTTTTTGGGCTTTTAATATTATTTTGGTATTTTGATCGTACCTCACTCGTTTTAACTCCGATTTGACTCGTTCGAATTGCGTTAGAACCAGAATTCAATTCCGAACGTATTAGAATAATAAAAGTCACATTTTATATCGAAAATGAAATCGCGTATAATTACGTTTATTTAAATAAAATCATATATGATTTTATTTAAATGATTTCAAAGGCACGCGTACATACGTATGCATATTCTTAACACTCTAACATACGTGTGTTGATACGTATGTGATTTCAAGCATAAAACGACGTTCTGAATAACACTAGGTTATTGTTAAAACACAGATTCTTCGTAGAGGATTATCTACGCGACTGCACGTGTGTTTGATCATTCTGCTACAATCAAAGGTGCGTACACGGCCCCTTTCTTATTTTAACTGTTTTGGGGGAGAAAACATGTGCAACAAACACTTTTAGATACATATCACTTGCATGAGTTAGCTGTTTACATTAAGTGCAAACATAGCATTACAAGTCCTTACATTACGAACCGTTTAGTTTGCCGTAGTGCAAAGCGTGGTAGTTGGAAATAGATCTATTAGGTTTGACAAACCTCACTTGGTAGATGGGATCTACGCAAGTGTTTGACTAGCCAATTCACATTACTATTATTTATGCTAGACAATAGTGGCAAGGCAAAACATGCGTTAGCATGCAACAGTCAGCTTCGGTGTCGACCACTTATGTAAATAGTATAAATGACTAGCTATCATGACTATGCATGTGTGATTATGTTATCTGCAAACGTTATATTTCAAACTGTTGTTTTAAACATTGTGAATGCTTAAACCTGTGTAATGCACCAACCTTTGTGTTGACTTGATTTACATGTTTTCTCAGGACGTTAAAGTACATAAGCAAGCAAGCATGGACTAGGAGATCGAGTCGCATGCATATTTCACATTTCATTTATCTGAATTTGAACATTTTAAAACTTTGCATTGTAATTTACTGCTTTCAAACTGTTATGTTTGTTTTATTTTAAAAACGCTTCCGCAACGTAGAACTTTGATATTACAATTATAGACCAAAGTATGTTTTGAAATTCATATAGAGGTCTTCGTTATGTCTAATGATCTGAGATCCTGGTTTGTCACGTCCCAAACGGTATGATTCCGTTTGTTGAAAATTGGGGGTGTGAAAACGTATTTCATGTCTCAAATCTGAAGAAGTGCTTATCTGATGAAACACTTGTGATTCCACTAGATGAGATCCAGGTGGATGAACAACTACGGTTCGTGGAAGAGCTGGTAGAGATCATGGACTGTGAGGTCAAACAACTAAAACAGAGTCGGATTCTGATTGTCAGAGTCCGATGGAATTCAAAACGCAGACCTGAATTCATGTGGGAACGTGAAGATCAGATGATGCGCAAATATCCCCACCTTTTCAAACAGACAACGTCGAACGCCGACAACAACGAATAAATTTCGGGACGAAATTTCCTTTCAACAAGGGCTTGATGTGACAACCAGAAAGATTTTGTTCTCAAACACTACAACAACAACCAAATTTCGGGATGAAATTTCTTTCAACAAATGGATGATGTGACACCCGTCAATTTCAGGTAAATTGCAACTCTTACACTCTATATATTTCAAATTCATACTTGGTGCATTTCATTTAATTATGTTTAGTTAGATGAGCTAAACACAAACAACTGCGAAACGATAGTTCGAGGAACTATCGAATCGTACAATGCACATTGGTTTTGGAAACCAAGTGTGGCAAACACAAACACTAACACAAAACAATAATTCGAAGAATTATTGAATTGTGCATTACACGTTGCTTTGGATTAATCAAGCGTGCAAACATTTCGTGAAACACGAACACAAACGATCACAAATAATTCAAGGAATTATCGAAACACACACGAGTCTCACGAACATTTGTGAACAAACAATTGAATAGTAATTAAAGTCCAAACGATGAGTTATAAGCGTGAAATAATCGAAAAACGAGTGAAAACGAATTCAAACTAGGATATTGGGCTTATTGGGCTTGCCTGGAGGCCCAGGCGGTACGCCCAGACCCAATCCCCTCTTCCTGGCAATACGCGCGAGACGAAGAAACCAGTCGGACCAAGACGGTTCCGCGCGCTACGCCTGGCGCCACCACTCCCAGTCAGGCGGTACGCCTGACAGCAAAATTGCTGAAAAATTTCTTAAAAGCCACAAAAATGATGCCTAACCTACTAATACTCATTATACTCGAACCCACATGCAAAAAACCAGCTACTTCTCTTCCCTAACCTTTGTTACAGCCTCATTTGGTCCCTTGGAAGCCATTAGAGCACACCATTGAAGCTTGGAAGCTTGGAAGAACCACTAAGAAGATTGGAAGGAGCTTGTTGGAGCTTGAGCACCACCACCACCACCTTGTTTCTGCAAACCATTGCTGTCCAGAAGAGTTTTAGGGCTGCCAAGTCCCTGATCCAGCTTCATCTCAGTGTTTTAAAGCATCTAAGGTAGTTTTATATGCTTATATAGTGATAGATCTAACATGCAATGGGTAAAAACCCACATCCATGGACATCAACCCACATGCAACTCCATGTGGCTATCGTGCACGAATTTGTTGGTGATTTTGATATAGATCTACTGATTTTAGAATGTAGGATTGATGGGATTGAGTTTTGATAGGTTATGGTGATGATTTTGGTAAACTTGCCATGAAAGGAAACTTTTATGTTGCATGTCATAGATTTGTGATGATCTAGACATGTTAAGCATGTCTAGATGTTGCCAAATGCATATTGAAGTGTTTAGAAACATATTTGGGTATTTGATTTTGTGAAAATACAATTTTAAGACAAACTTACTATATATGGAAACTTTTGTAAACCAAAAGAGGGCTTTTGATGTTTTAAGATGTTTTGGTGAACTTTAATTATTGAAATATGTTTAAAAATGATTTCTAACATATTTGGAAACTTTGATTTGTGAAAACGAGCTTTTAAACGTGTACTTACTATTTTAGGAACCTTTATTTGGGCAAAATGACATAAATGTCGATTTATGCGCAAACGATATACTTTAAGTGTTTAAACGTGTTTTTTATAAACATATTAAAAGTATTAGCTTTATGAAATGGGATTTCATAACTACACTTCTCTAAAATAGAAACTTTCCAAAAATGGTAACTTTTACGATTCTTGCATGTCACTTAAGTGAACGTTGTACGATTAGAGTCATAGGATGCATGTAGGTGTCCTACTTGTATTTATGACACATTAAACGGGCTTAACAAAACAAACATGTCACCAACGATTCGTCGAGTCAACACAAGTCAACACATACACTCGGTTGAGCACACCGACACTTGAAGTTGTATGGGATACAACACACCACAAAACACATACTCACACCTATATGGTTATAGGTGCTTACTAGCAGGATTGCTAGCACTCGCAGGTAGCGAACACCCATAAACCAGGATTGCTAGCGCTCACAGGTAGCGAACACACATAAACCGGAACTGCTTTACCAGGTGAGTTCACGGCCCCTTTTTATCTTTTCTACCTTTGGGGGAGAAAACATTCCATGATAAATTGTATATTGAAACAACAACTTATTTTATTTACATATGGACATGCTTTATCACTATATGTATATGTGTGGTACGCATCACAACTCAAAGTCCTCGCGATACTCCTCGGACCATTAGTAGCGCGAAGCGCCTAGCGTGGTAATCTTGAATAGTACTATTTGGGCCCGACAAGCCCCACCCATCGTGCCTGGGAGGCCAACCTGACTGGAGGTCGGAATGGGTGCAATATTGACCAATACACTTTGCCATTGTCTTGTGATGGAAATGGCGGGAGGCACAACTGTCAGCTTCAGTACGAACCCGCATATAATATAAATGTATTGACTAGCTATCAATCGATACTGCATTGTAATGATATGTAATCTAGCAACATTTACTTTAAACATTTTGATGTTTACTGCTTATGAAAGACCTGTACTCTCAACAACCATTGTGTAGACCCGTTTTACTCACATGTTTTCTAAGGTAACTAAGGCACGCGCACGAGGACTAGGATGCTAGGATGGAGTCCATGCATCAGTTTTAGTGTCTTAGGCCATTTGAGAACATTTATCATTTATCTTGTTATGCAATATTAATTACTTAAACCGCTTTTCACCATTACTCTTTATTGTTTTGAAAAATGTTTAACACTACTTCCGCAACTTATATCTTCAATGTTGTTTTGACAACTTAAACTTTTACTTCCGCAACTCTGATTTTATAAAACTGTTTTGTCCAAGTATTTGGATGTACGTATGCAACCAGACATGTAGGTCTCGCAACTGTATGACCGGAGACTGTGATCCTGACTGGTCGTGCTCGCGCCCCCGAAAGGGACGGGATTTCTCGGGGTGCGACAGATTTAAGGACATTGGATCCACAATTAATGGTTGAGATCAAGTTTAAAGAAAGGTTAATTAGTGTAAAAGAATTTTATTCATGTCCACTTTGTTGATTTTTTTTTGTCATGATCTCATATTATTAAAAAAAACATAATAAACAAAAAAACAGGTGTTTTTTAATATTTAAAACGAGTATACTATTGACGTATAAAAAAATAAAAAAAAAATTATGTTTTCCATGACCTTGTATTTCTAACGCGTCATTTTGTCTTTTTTCTCGCCAGTATTTCTTTCCGCTTATCAATGTTTCTTTTTTTTCGTCATTGTGTCTTAATTTTTTTCTTTCTAAATGTTGAGTTTTATAAAAAAACATATTGGTCAAACATAAAGGTATACTTTTTATATGTAAATTATAATGAAAGTAGCAACAAATTTATCTAATACTGTAATACATAAAAGAACAATCATAAAGATTACACCAAATGATAAAACATAAAACACAATGATGGATAGATATTACTCAATGACTTTGAACGTAAAAAACAATAATGAATATATATTGCACAATGACATAAATGTAAAACACAAGAAAATGTATTTTTCTAAAAATTATGATAATATGTTTTTAAAATTATGAGTTTTGAAAAACATAATAGTAAAATAACAATTACATACATCTAATATGTAAAACATAAAAATTAAATAACAAAAATTTATTTAATTCATAAAAAAAATGCCAAAATAACATAAAATAAGTTAAAACATAAAACACAATGACAAATATATATTGCACAATGACTAAAGCATAAAACACAATGATTAAAATACTTTTTTTTTAAAAAAAATTAAAAAAAAAACGTCACATGTGAACTCCATAATATTTTCCGCCCTCTTTACAAATTAAAACCCTTTTTAGTAGAATCAATACAATCTTGTAATATAATTATTATTTTAAGAAGAGATACACAAGAAAAAAATTAGACATCAGATAGTGAAATATATGATTTAATAAATATGAGAAAAAGAAAGAAAAAATAAGACTCAGAAGACGACACAGAGTGACAAACGTCTTTTCAATTACTTATTTATTATTGTAAGTTGTTTGATATGAATTTATAATGTTAACAAAATACAATGTATTAGAAATAAAAGAAAACCAAACCCCCCGTAGTAGAAAAATAAGATTTGGACAAAACATATTTTTTAAATTTAGTTCCAACACCGATTTGGTTCACAGGTTTAACATGTCGGTGCCACAACTGGCAACTTTAAAGGTCACAACCAGAATAATTGCATAGACAGTTGCTTGATTTTTTTTTATTTTATTATTATTTTTTAATTAAGAAGTTAAGATGTTTAAATTTTATTATATGTATAAGAAACACAAACTTGGGTTGTAAACCACTCAAAGATAAATTTCATGGACTTCCCTCACGTGCATTCTTTGGGAGTAGCCACGCTTTGAATCCCTGTCAAACACTCGAATAATCCGAATATATACGTACGCATGCAAATAATAGTTTTTTTTTACACCAAAATAATATTAAAAAAAAGTTTGTAAAATTGAAAATTATATATTTTTTAAATGCAAATTAATTTGACAAACTTTATAGAAGGACACCTTGCATGGGATAGAACCCATGACCTCGCATTCTAAGAGGCAAGCCTCTACCAAGTGGGCTAGTCCCACGTTGGCATATGATCTCTTTAATTAGCTTGAGTAATCCATGGTCCACAAACCACGTGCAAATCTTAACACATGCTTCTTTTCTTCTTAGAAAATTAGAAAAATGATAATTAATAAGTTTATTATGACACAGAATTTATATTTACAAACAATAATTATTATTAAAAATATTAAGTAAATCGATCATAAGCATTACTAGATGAGGGTCTCAATTATGAGGGTGTTCATTTCTGACATGACACAAACCGAACATAAAATTAGAAGGTTTGAGTTTGGTATGAATGAATTTAACATGAATTTTTATAATTAAATGTATATTTTTTTGCATGTTTTTATTTTTTGTTATAAATATTTTTTTTTACTTTTTTCAAATTTTATCATTTTTTAAACGTGCCTATAATTTTTTCATACGTGAATTTTTTTTTTAAATAATCATACCATAAACTCGAGTAATTGATCCTTTTTAATTTAAGTATACTGTTAATATATTTTTAAACATGTCCATTAATAAAAAAACATCCTACACATATTGGTAACACAAGGACATATACTCACGTACACACCATGAAGTGCCACTAGTAGTATAAACTATAAAGTTTATTATTAGAAGAGATTAGAAATTTTAGTTAGAAGCAACAATCGTAGAAGCCGTTCTTAATGATTGAATAACATCTAAAACTAAAAAAAAATACGGTTTATAATGGAAATTGCTCCTGAAAATTATAATTTCTAGAATGTTCTAAACAAAGAACAATCTTAATCTTCATCTTCATTCACCACTTATAACAATTAACAACCTTCTTATAGAAATTAAGGTTGGTAATTATTATTTTTGTTATACAATGTTTGTACATTCGACTATTAATTCATGAGTTTTCTGCATTTTATTGTTATTTTTTAAAAAAAAAATATAATTTCGTATATAACTAGAATTTAATATGATATATATATATATATATATAGGGTAGTGTTCAAGCCATAACTCATGTCTTAAATACCCTTTATTATTAAAAATTGAATCATCACATGTGTCACGATCTGATGCATTTTACTTTTTGATTAGCCATTAGATGCGAATTATTGGGTTATTGCTCTATCTATGAGTTATTATATGATCCTAATCCTATATACATATACATATATATATATATATAGGGGATGAAATTTTTAATAACCCATAAAATTTGCTACAACCAAATAACTATCATCCAATGGTTAATTTCAAAAGTAAGTGCATAGAATCGCGACACGTGTCATTATTATTTTTTTAATATGAGAGGGCATTTAGGACATTTTGTTGCCACTCAAAATGCTAGAATTAATATGGTTGTGATAAGTGTCACCATCTAATATATTTTAATAAATCTAATTTTTTATATAAAGTTTACCTCCTCTTTTTATAAATATTCATAACTTTTTTTATACTATATTATTTTTTTTAAAAAAATTGCACTATTATACTCGTCTCATTTTTCTCTTTAATTTCGTTATAGTCTAGTTTTTTTTTTTAATGCCATGTATTTACATTATTGTAACGAGCTTAAAGATAACAAATTAATTTGAATTTTTTCTAACAATGGTAAATTACAGTAATGTAATTAACGTTGATGTAATTTACAGTGATGTAATTGCTCGATCTGAGAAACCTCTAGATCATGGTATTTTAAGCGGAATGAAATATAAAATTGACACAATATTTAAACAAAATACCTTGATTTAACGAACATAAACATAATACATTATTTCAATTTTTTTCCTAACAACGGTAAATTAAAGTAATGTAACACAAAATGAAGTAATCTACAATGACATAATTAACGGTGACGTAACACATTATTTACAGTGATGTAATTTTCTCTTTGATTCTGTTATAACCTTGACTAGTTTTTTTTTTATTTTTTTCCCATTGTCCATTATTTACATCGATGTAACGAGCATAAATATAACACATTATTTTGAATTTTTTTCTAACTATGATAAATTACAGTGATGCAATATAACACATTATTTTGATTTTTTTCTTTAACAATGATAATTACAGTGATGTAGTTTACCATTGTTAGAAAAAATTCAAATTAATTTGTTGTATTTAGGCTCGTTACAATTAGGGATGAGCAAAAAGCAAAAAAAAAACTGATAACGAGTTAAACGAAAAAACCGTACCGGAACCAAATTAACCGAAAAACCAAACCGAAACCGAATTAACCGAAAAAACCGAAACCGAATTTTACGGATCGGTTTCGGTTTTCATAATTTAAAAACCAAACCGAACCGATTTTTAATCTTGTTTAAAAATTAATATATAGTTGGTGTTCGATCAATTAATTTATGAATTATCCATTGTTAAACATGCTTGTATTTTCAATATTGGGTGTGAGAGAGAACATAAAAAAAAAAAAAAAAAAAACAATAACCGAATTGAAATCGGAAAAAATAGAAAACCGAATGGTTCATAATAACTAAAAACCGACTATGTTGGTTTTTGATTTCGGTTTTTGCCAAAAATTGAACCGAGCACACCTATAGTTACAATGATCTAAATACATAGCATCTAAAAAAATAAAATAAAAACTAGTCGTGACTGTAACGGAATTAAAGAGAAAATTGAGACGAGTATAATGGTGCAGTTTTTTTAAAAATATGATCCGAATAATTCGCAAACAATTATATCATAGAGTTTTTAATTAATCATTGATTCATAATCTATCAAGCAGTTTTTTTTTTTCGATCATAATTTTATTCTGAAAAATAGAGGTAGCGTAAAACGTTGAGCGTGCATCTTATATAACCATGTATATGAGTGTACGTATGTGGGTGCGTGCGTGTGTATATATGGTAAGGTTCAATTGTTAACCGCCTTAATTAGAGCAGTCGTAATAGCTTTGCCAAGATCAATTCAAATCTTTTTAATTTTTTATTATCATTATTATATATGTACACAACTTTATTTTTTTATGTGTATGTTCAAATTCACAAGTGTAAGATTTTAGCATTTTTCACTTGTCTAGCTATGATATTTTCACATAAAAGGTAACTTTTGGTTGAAAGTTCTCATCATCGTCCAAAGTGAGAATGCTTTTGCAACTTATTTGTTAAATAACAACAATAAAGCTACATCCTATCATATACTTGATTCATGGATCCCATATGCATAAGTGAAATCCTCACTTACACCAAATTTAAGTTCACATAGCACCCAACTTCTCATTCGCCTAGTTTGTAGGACAACATCTTAATCTTTCAATAGTATTCATGCATGCGTCCTTAGATGATGAAGGTGTCATCTAGTTGTCAGAGCATGTTGTATGATAGCGTAAGGTTCGAATTTAAGTTTCAGAGTTAATTACACAGATAAGGTTTTAAATGTTCTTTAATTCCGCTCTGATGTGATGACATCTAGAGAAATTTAATGGCAAGACAATAAAGAAGCGAGGTTGTATTGATTCCCCCAAGCAAATCATATTAGTTCACTTCTTTGTGACTGTGCATTGAAGAAGATGATTTTAGTGGTGGTGGAGGTGTGGCGGAGATGTGACGAAGAGACATGAGAGGTGTAGCCAGGATTTGATGAGAAAGGATACAAGAAAATGGGATGGGATCGGATGGGGTGAGGGTTGGTTTATTTGTTTTTGGTTTTCATTTATAATTTTAAATATTGGGGTACCTATGTGTAAGGGTGAGGGGGGCAGCCGCCCCTTTTGATTTTTTTTTTCTCAGTAGTATATATATGTTAATATCTTGGCAGACCCCCTTAATATTTTGCAACCGTCTCTTTTAAATTTGCATAATCAGACTTGTGATAAGAATTTAAGCGATACCCATACTTGTTTTTTTTGTAGAAGGAATTACTTAAGAAAATCTTCATAGATGTTTTTTTATAGATTTTAAAAATAAAACCCTATAGAGAACAACTAGGTATGGCAATCTTGACCTATAAAAAGATGAGTAACTTAAAAACTGCATTTATATGATGAGTTCAAACATATAACAATGATCAATTTTATATTTGATGAGAAGATTAATAAAAATCATTTAATTAAACTATTTGTTTAGTTACAAATCATTTGAACTTGAACGAAATTGATGCATTATAAAATGGCTCATTTAAATCCAAACTAATTTTTCTTAAAACTCATCCTGACATGCGTCCATCCTAACCGACGCCCGTTCTAACATGTTACTCAACTTAACCCAACCCGCCATTTTTTCAGACATAAAATCAACTTTGGTTGTAATATATTTTTATTATGATTTTATATATGAAATTTAATTTAATTGGCTTTTTTTAACATGATCCGACCCTATTCTAGTTAACCCAATCTGAATAAAATAAAAAAGAATATTATATGTCGAACCTTAAACAATTTAAAAAAAATTTCGCCCCCAATGAAAAAAATTTCTGGGTCCAACACTGATTTTAAATGATAAAAATATTTTGGTTACTTCAAATCTTAATCATGTTAGAACTGCTAGCTAGGGTGTAAACGAGCCGACTCGAGCTCGGCTCGTTTAGATAAATTAGGTCTCGAGCTCGGCTCGTTATAATTACTAATTTAATTATATTTACAATTATATTTTATAAATTTAACATAAAATATTTGATATAAATATATTTGTCATAATTTTATATATAAAAATAACTAGGTTATAGACCCGTGCATTACACATGTTTGCAAATAAAAAATAATGTGATTTTATAATTATGTTTTCATGAATTTACATTACTAAAATAACTTTATTACATGTTTTTAAATTTACATGATTATATTAAAACTAATAATATTATTTATACCTTTTTTATATACAAAAACTTTAAAAATAAAAATTTAGAAAAATCTATCTATTCTAATAAACAAAAATGTTTATTTGCCACTTGTCACATTCTAAAGCCATAATGCCACTTGTCAAATTTTTATGCACTTATTTAATTATCTTCTTATTAAATACATTATATTATCTCTCCTATTAAATAAATTATATTTTCTATCTTATTAAATAATTATTATAATAATAATAACTAATGATATTATTTTTATTTTGAAAATTTAAAAATAGTTTTATATATTTAAATCGAATCATTTTATTATAAAATATATTTTAAAAAGTTTATAAAATATATTTTTTCATAAATATCAAATTTTTAAAAAATAAGAAATATTTCAATTTGTTATTTTTACAAAATAATAGTTTTACAAAAAAATTCTTAAAAAAAATTATTTCAAAAAAATAAAATATAAGCAGAAAAATATGTAAATGATGATAAAAGTTATAGTTTTTTTTTTGTCTTGTATGTTTAACGGTAATTTCTTATTATGTTTTTTAACTTTAATAATTACAAAAATATTACCTTCTCATCTTACTTTAAAATAGTTAATTTTTGATAGAAAATTAACTAATTAGATTTTTAACTTTAGTTAGTACAAATATCTCACAAGTCAGGAATGTTAAAGATATTACTATTGTTATTAAAAATTTTGATTATTGTTTTATTATCTAAAGTAATTATTAATACATAATTTAATCATTTTATATAAAAATATCATCATTTATTATTTTTAATATTTTATATAAAAATGTTTATATATATATATATATAACATTAAACATCGATGTATTACACATTTACACATGTTAAATATTTGAATTTTAAAATTATTTGCTTAAAACAATATAATACATATTTTACAAAGACGTTTTATAAAAAATTAAAGAATTGATTCATAATTTAATTATATTATTTACTAAGTTAAATAAAACCATTAATATTTAATAAGAAAGATAATATGAAAAAAAATAAAAAATTAATAAAAATATGACATAGAAATATTTATTATAAGAGAGAAACGGGAAAACAATCTTTAGGTGGTCTAGATTGTTAACAAATGATATATCAAAACCTTTATTTATTATATAGTATAGATGTAGATATATATTAATTTTATAAATAAACACTTAACATAATAAATAAAAATTATATAAACAAAAAGCTCGTTAAGGCTCGCGAACTGGCTCGAGCTCAATATATAAAGATCGAGCTCGGGCTCGATAACTAAACGAGCCACACTTTTGGGCTCGAGCTCGGGCTCGGGCTCGGGCTCGTTAAGGCTTGGCTTGTTCGAAATTTTTACCGACCCGATCCTTAGCATTTCACGAGCTGCCTTGATTCGTTTACACTTCTACCGCTAGCATGCGAAATATGTAAAGTATAGACTATAATCTTTAATTTTAAAAATTAGAAATCAAGATGAAATTTATGGATTCTAGGTGACTATTTGTGTAATTAACTCTAAAATTTATTTCAAAACATTAATTTTTCCATCGGCCGTTTCATTTGACGCAATTCATTAATGGAGTCAATAACCCGCCACCGGTAAGCCGTCCCATTGACCTTTCTTCCTAAACCTTTTAGAGAGAGAAGCAAGCTTGGAGAGAGAAATGCATGTGGTACATCCGCCGGAGCTGTCGGATGCAGCCGGTGACGATGATGAATTGCCGGAGGTTCTCCGGACGTACCAGACATGGAAAGGAAGCAACGTATGTTCACTCACTTTGATTGGAATTTACAGTTTTTCCCTTTAATCGCTCTGAATTTTGATATGGTAATGTAAGTGATCCTAGACGTTGAATCCTGATTTACAGTTGACTGATTTAGTTTCCGAATTTACGACTTGTTTGCGATTCTAATTTTTTCAAATCTAGGGTTTTGTACTTTTGTTTGGAACACGTAAAATGAATCATGATAACAAAACTGAAGATTGTATATTGGTAAAAGGATGTAATAGATACTGATTGATGGATGAGGACGATGAATTGTTATGCAATTTTCATGCCCTTTATTTTTGGCGATTTTGTAGCCTGTGAGCTATAGTAGCGTGTGTATGATGCTAAAAGGTGTTCCTTAATTTCTCAAAGGGGCGCTTTTTTAGATGTTTGGCTAATTATGTGGTTCATAAGTGAATGCAATTCTCACTGATGAAGAAAGACAGTAATCAGAGGTTTGAGTGTTGTAAATTTGTGCATTTTGATCAATCAATTGCTTTGCTATCTACTGTGCAGGTATTTTTTCTTGGCGGAAGGTTTATATTTGGACCGGATGTTGGATCTGTGGTCCTTTCCGTTTTCCTAATAGTTGTCCCTGTTGCTGTTTTCTGTGCATTTGTTGCAAGAAAGTTGATTGATGATTTTTCTCATCATCTAGGAGTATTGATTTTGGTTGTGGTAATTGTATGGACATTTTATGTAAGTTCTCTTAACTTGCTAAGATATACATTATTACATCAATATTTGTATGGAAATGCAGGGGTTGGTTTCCACCCTGATAATTTCTATATCTGAAGTTGTATACAATCAAATAATTTGAAGGATTAAACAAAACTTGCAGTTGGAAATTAGGATATGATTATCTACATCATTTTGTAGTTTATGCTTGTCTTAATGTGAAGATAAGAATCTACAAATTTTGGTTAATAGTTTTAAGGCATTGTAAACACTATTATTGATATACTTATTAGTTACTACTAATTTGCTGACTGGTGGAAAGATTAAGATACTTGTTTTTGTATCCTACAAACTAGACGGATGAGAAGTTGGGTACTATGTGAACTTAAAGTTGGTGTATTAGGATCTCACTTATGCATATGGGATCCATGAATCAAGTATGTGATAGGATGTAGCTTTATATGTTGTTATTTAACAAACAAGATACAAAAGCATTCTCACTTTGAATGCTGACAAAAACTTCCAACCAAAAGTCACTATTTTTGTGAAAGTAATTCTTCTTTCTCGCGTTGTTGTTTGGTTAATTTTGGGCATCTATATTTTCTTGACGACGTAATTTTCAATAAAATATTGCAAGTTAGTTAATTTTTGTCTATTGGGTTTTCCTTTCATGGATGACCCTTTAATAAATTTGGCTCTATCAGTTTCGTATTAACAAGTTTATGGAATTTTTAATGATTTTCTTACTTTTATAACTTAATGTTGTCGACTTGAAGTTTGTCAATACAACTAAACTTAAGAATAAGATTTTGAATCATAGATATGAAGAGCAGAAAAAGGACATTTTTATATCATGCTTAATTTTTAAACTTTACTACACCGTGCACATAATTTTGTTTTTAGTTGCATGTATGAGTTGTTAACAAAACAGAATTTCATATACATTTTTCTTGTTTTGGAATATTATACTTAAGAACATTCAGGGAAAAATTCACAAGCTATTAGTGACACCACTTTGATGGTTTATGTTATACTTCTAGACTATACATGTATGTAATGGTTGGTTCTAGTGAAAGATATTTTTTGAATTAACTGGCATACATCATGTGAGAACCTATATTACTCCAATTCACATATAAAATAAATGTTGTATGAATTTCTAGGTAATAATTCTTCTTCTAATGACCTCTGGAAGGGACCCAGGCATAATTCCTCGAAACTCACACCCTCCACAACCAGAAACTACAGATCGTGGTATAGAAGTTGAATCGGGTCTAACTCTAACTCCACAGTTACGTTTGCCTCGGGTCAAAGAAGTAATGGTCAATGGGATGACTGTAAAAGTCAAATACTGCGATACTTGCATGTTGTATCGACCTCCACGTTGTTCTCATTGTTCAATATGTGACAATTGTGTGGAAAGATTTGATCATCACTGCCCATGGGTTGGACAGTGTATTGGACGGGTAAGCAACATTCTTATATTCTTTCAGTCAACTTCATTTGTTTTCATGTGTTCTTATGGTACAGTGTCAATATTGGTGGGTCAAGCTGGTTGGTTAACAGATGAAAACAAGAATTTTTTTGTTCATTTTGAAACCTCTCCCAGTATACTTTCTATCAAATAGATTAAAGATTTTGTATAATTAATGTGCTATAAAATGATTACAAAAACACATCTATTTTATAAGGTTGTGTGGAATGAGTTTGACAAAACATTCTGCTATCATGTGGAATGGAAAGAGTAATATAAGTATTCTATTTTATTTCTTTTACCTCTTTTTCACTTTATTCAAATTTTCGTTGGACAAGACATTTTTAGAAGATTAATCATACTTTATATATGTGTGTGTGTGTATATATATATTTATAAATATGATCTTATATCAGTTTTTATGCTGTATTTAAATGAAGATGTTACATTGTTTACGAAATGATACTACAACTATACTTATTAAATCTCACTCATTACAAAGCTATCTGAAATAAATGATACAACAAATTTAAATAGTTAAAAATTAAGCAAAAAAGATTATGAAACCCTCATATATGATCATAATAAATTAGTTAATTTTGAAAAAATTAAAAACCATTTTAATCAAATTAATTTTTAAAGAGCATTAATTATACAATAGTTAAATTTTTTTGATGAAATCTATAGCTGTCCTGTCCCCTCGTCTCTCTCTCTCTCTCAATGAATTGAAATTCTTTTAAGGCAAATTTCACATATATGAGGGAAAGGTTCAAGACTCCATTCAATTCCTTTGTGGTTAACCAACATACTATTCTAATTTTTATAAGAAAACATCTTTATGTTTTTATTTCTAGTACACCTAAGGTAACTTTCCTACCATTTGACCCGCATCCTTGTGGTATTTTTTAATAATTTATTAGTTTCACCTGCTCTTCCCATTGGGGATAAAACATTACCCATAATGACCCATTTATAAGCTAACTCATTTAAGTTGACCCCTCTAATTTTATATTGACAGATTATATTTTATAACCATTGTATGTGGTGCTAGCATTCTGAGCAACATTTGAACTTGTAAAAAATATTTGGAGGAGATGATATGTTGGATAACTTTTGAGTTTTCATTTAAATTGATGCATTTGATTCATCTTGTTTATGTGTTAACCATAATAATGAAATTTAGTAATCATGCACTTGGGTTTCAAAATAATTGTTTCACTTGCAAAATTACCAGAAATAAAACTATATAATTTAATATTTCTAAATTCTGATTGCTATATAAACAAGTCTACAGATTCATTGGGTTTTGGGTCAAAAATTGTCCCAACAGAGCCTTCTTTTGCCTAAGACCATGTGCATTGGTGACCCAAACTATGGGTTGGTTGCCATTTTTGTAAAAAGAAAAAAGAAAAATCCATTTTTCACAACCCAACCCCCCAACCCAAGTCTCTCCACCAACCCAAGTCACAACCTAAGTTTTTCAATTAATTTTCATTCAAATTTAATTTTTATTTAATAACTTATATAATTTAACTCTTTTTAAAAATTAATCACTCAATCTTGTTTATTTATATTTTTGTGAACGTCCAGGTATAAACTTTATTAAAAACGGAGTTATTTTCAAAAAAAAATTTTTTTATAAAAAAACGTTTTATAACCATTTAGAAAAATAATAAGTATTTTGTTTGAGATAAATGAATTTTTTAATATTTTAAAAACAATGATAAATCATATTTATATAATAAATATATTAATAAAACTTGAGTTGGGTTGGGTTGTTGATGTGTGTGGAAAATTAAGTTAGGTTGGGTTGTGGATGTGAAAGAGAGAAATTAATTTTTTAATTAAAGGTTGGGTTGGATTGGGTCACCGGTATTGATAGTCTAATCTCATGCATAATGGTTCATAATAGTTGTTTTCTAGGCTTAGGTCATGGCCAAGGTACACATCTAACAACATTTGTTGACAATTATTATGTCTTTTGATGTAGCGTAACTACCGGTTCTTCTTCATGTTTGTATCCTCGGCAACACTCCTTTGCATTTATGTGTTCTCTTTTTGCTGGGTGTACGCCATAAGGATCATGCACAGTGAAAACACTTCAATTTGGAGAGCATTAATCAAGACTCCTGCATCAATTGTGTTGATAATTTACACCTTTCTATCAGTTTGGTTTGTTGGTGGTCTCACCATCTTTCATCTTTATCTCATCAGCACAAACCAGGTATGAAGTCGTTTTCTTTAGGTGTATGCATGGGTGGATTGGGTCAGTTCTCTTCAAATGGAGGGGATGAGCTTTTACTCTTTTAATATATGCTGAATAGGATTGGTCTTGGTTGGGTTTGTATAACTTTTGTCACCTTTTTGTCTATTTTCTTATGTTTTTCAAAATCATTAAACATGTTAGTTATGGTTGAAAAGATTGAATCCATCCAGGTTTGTTCAACTCATATACGCTATTTTGTTCATTCTAAAATTAGATAAATCTATTAAAAAAGTCACCTATGATTAAAAAGGTTCCATTACTACAATAAGTTGAACCTTTGAGTAAGGTGGTTTTGGATGTTTTAGTCATTAAAATATGACCTTGGTTTAGTTTCAACTATGTCTGTGTCCATTACTCTTATAGCTGCATTTTCTTATTTGACCCTTTTGAGATTTAACACCGCCCAGATTGCAAGTGCTGGATCAAAATTGAAAATTGCTATACGTTTATAACAAGTAGCACACTTTATAGCGTTAAAAAAATTTCAATATTTCAAAACTCTGTTTACAATTTTTTCTGCAGACAACATATGAAAACTTTCGATATCGATACGACCGGATCGAAAATCCATACAACAGGGGCATTTTTGGAAACTTCAAGGAAGTATTTTGGACCAGCATTCCTCCATCCAAGAACAATTTCAGGGCATTGGTACACAGAGAACCTAAACCTCTAACTAGAATCACTGGTGGCAGTTCTGTAAATTCAAACATAGAGAAAATTCCAAGTGACGTTGAAATCGGAAGCGTGAAGCCTATCTGGAAAAACATAGCTAGAGATGATGGCAGCAATGACGGTGGTCCACAGCGGTCTGGCTTGGGAAGGTGCGGAAGCTGGGATCTGCAAAGTGAAGTTGCTTCAATTACGGGTATTGGGTTCTCGGACCGAATCAACCGAGGTGGCAGCAGTGGCAGTTTGGAAGTCCCTATCAAATGACAGGTCAGGTTTACAGTAAGAAAACCGTAAGGTAGATGGGATTGTATATACCCTTTAAGATCGGGGTATAGTTATAGTGGATGCCTCTTATTGTGTATATTTCTTTAACCATTACTATTTATGGAGATAATTAAACTTATTTTCCATTATTTATTCATATACTAAAAACAGATGTGATAGAAATAAAAAGGGTCAACATAGTATGCAAAACTCTGTGTTTATGAAACATTACAGAGGTATAAATAAAATGTTAAACCGTCAAACTAGAGCAAATGAACTGAAAAATGTTATCTTTTAGTCTCATGCTTGATATAAAACAATTAAGGAAATATTGTCGTAGATTTTATAATATTATACTTGCAAAAATAGACATCACACAACGCGACATTCACGTTAAGAACCTTCCAATTAATACTATTTTGTATTAGAGTGGGTGAAACTATTGCCGTCTAAACCTTGATCTTGTTTGTGTACCTCGGTGTATCTATCGGCATATGTCAATATGCTTTGACACACCCAGGGGTAGAGATAGACAAACCTTACGTCTATTCCAGTTCGGATAGAGATGCTGCTCCGAAGGAAGTTCTCGGCTTAAAGTTATCATTTGAAGCTAATCATCCCAACACTTAACATTATTTTCACAAAATAAGTAAAATAACGTGAAAATTAGTGCAATTTTACTTTTGTCCCTCGAGAACCAACATATATACATTATATTCACGTATTGCAAACGAGGCATAAGTAAAGCTTGTTATAGGGGGCTTCACCATCTACATATATATATGATAAAGTCTAGTTATTAGAATACGTGTAATGATACGTGAGTGGGGCGTGAGGGGTGGTCACGCCCCCTTGGTGCCTTCCCCTACTACTTAAGCGCGTGAGGGGCAAGGCGTGAGAGAGGTCATGGCATGAAGAAGAAGAAAGAGAAAAAATAGGGGGTGATGAGGGTGATGACATGGAGTGATGAGAGGTGATGATATTAGTTGTTTACCCACCTACGTGGAGTGATCGGGTAGTGACCACTACACATTGCCTTACAATGTCATCTTGTAAGTATCCTCCTTTCAGACTCGTAATCTCACATCTCTTGTGTACCTTGTAACCTCAGCACTGACGGACCTAGAAAATTTATTTAGGGGTAGAGAATTTTTTTTTGGATAATTATTTTGTTGTTAGTTATTTTATTTTTTTGACAAATTCAAGTAGAATCGGGTCAAATCACCAAAAAAAACTATAAAACTAAATTATATTAAAAATACATAATAAACCCACGTTAGATTTTCATCTCATTGATTAGTATGATATGATAAAATTGGTATTTTTTTGACATGAATCAAAAGAATACTATTGAAATTTATAAATTAAAGATTAAAAGAAGGTTAAGGTTTAAATTTTCTTTTAAAAAATTGTTTTATATTACTTAAATAAACAAATTATATACAAACTGGGTCTTATCACTTTTTTAAGAGGGCTATGACTAATTAGATATTTGATTAAATTATTAATTGTTAATTGAGTTTCATCACATGTAATATATATTGCGTTATTTGAGTACTATTTTTTTTTATTTTTGACTTCAAAATAATTTTAAATTGAGATTTATCTGATTCGTCAAATTTTCAGAGGGATCGGAGACAAAATTTCATGAGGATTGACCAATAACTCCTTAATGAGTACGACCCTGAATCTTGGGTATATTATTGGAACGTATTACGTATCCCGTCTTGAGCCCCATATCCCATCTTGAGCCCCCCTCCGAACAGCGAACACTAGGTACTCAGAGTCTCAGACACCTAATTAGCTCCAATCAAATGTATTTAGCTTTGACAGTAAGAAGACATTAAGGTCATATGTGATGATAAAGTTCTCATCACTTCACGTATACGTCACGTGAATAAATAATACCATCACCCATGTCATTATCATATACGTTATTATCACCCCCTTATCACTCCACGTCATCACCTCTGTCTCCCCCTTTCCCTCTTTATTCTTCTTTTACGACGTGACCACCCTCACGGATTGCCCCGGTCATGCCCTGTGTAGTAGGAAGAGGGCGCCATGAGGGCGTGACCAGTGGCGAAGCTTGACCCCAAGCGTAGGGGGGGCGAAACTTCAGGGGGGGCGAACATAGGGTGTATTTTTTTTTCCGGGGGGGCGAAATAAAAATTTTAAAAAATTTTGCATTACGAATCGGGAAATGTACACCACTGAACGAAAAAACAGGGGGGGCGACCCCTTCAAAGCTGCGCCCCTGGGCGTGACCCTACCTCTCACGCCCCACTCACTTGTCACTACACAGCCTAAGCAAGTTGGGTTTGTTTCTTTAACCATTATTATATGGAGAGATGATTAAGCTTATTATCCTAAATATTTTTTTATACGGGCAATTGCAATATCTTCATTTAAACCTTTCTTAATTGCATAATTAATCAACCAAATATCCAAATTGCAAATATGTTCTTCCAAATCTTTTATAATTGCAAATTTAATCTATAGAAAATCAAAATTGCCTATTTCTCTTCTAAACATTCTTAATAAGCATAATGACCTAACTTTAAAACAAAAATTGAATATATCTCCTCCTAGGGGTGTCAAATATACCCGAAACCCGATTAACCCGACCCACACCTGAATAAGCTTATTAGGATTGGGTTATTCAGGTCAAAAAATGATATCCTGGTTATTCGGGTCAACCCGAATAACCCGAATTGTTAATAGAGTCGGGTTTTGGGTATTTTTTTTATAATTCCAACCGGTTTCGAGTCAACCTGAATAACCCGATTAAGAAATAACCCTAAATCCCTAATTTACAGACTCTTTGTACACCAAATCATTCGTCTTCCAGTTGCATATAATTATGATTCATCAATTCATTAGTTCATTCATCTATAAGAGAACAAGTTAAATGTGATTTATTTTTATAAAAACCCACTGATTAATATCTTTATGATATTTCTAAGGTGATGAAACCCAAATTTGACAAATATTTTGGAGATATTGATAGTATGAATTTAATGTTATATTTTCTTTCTTACTTGATCCTAGGAACAAAGAAGATATTTTGTAGATTATATTGGAAGATCATTATGGAATGGAAGGAATAACAATTGTTGAATTTAAGAAAACATGTATAATGAAGGAACTACAAGCCTTTTATGCAGATTATGTACGAATTCATGCTCCACCAACTACTACATCCTCAACATCACAGGAAATGGAAGGGTCTTCAACTAATGCAACATTTACTAGTCATGATTGTGAAGATAGGTTGAGAAATATGATGAAAATGAGTCAAGCATCTAGTTCCTCAATTAGTGAGTTCGATAAGTATTTGGGTGAAAGTGTTGAAGTTTTTGATCCAAAAGTTAGCTTTGATATATTAATTTGGTGGAAGGTAAATTGCCCAAGATTTCCAATTTTATCTCTTATGGCTAAAGATTTGTTAGCTATTCCCATCTCAACTGTCGCTTCGGAATCGGTGTTTGGCACAAATGGGAGTGTGTTGGATTCGTATAGGAGTTCTTTAGGTGACAAGACAATCGAATGCCTAATTTGTGTAGATCTCATGACAGAACAAGTGGTTACAAGATTGTAATGCATTGATGTTGAAGGATATCTTTGTTATACCAGGGAGTTTGAAGGCTTGGATTGTCATTAAAAGTAATTGTTTTTCAATTTTGTGTTCTCGTACGACTGGGGTTAGTTATGCTTTAATTTTCAATTTTCTGAGGTTAAACAATTATGTAATTTTGAGTAAAATGCTAGCATTTATCAATTTTTTTTCCTCATATGCCATTGACAAACTTATAAATTTTGTAAGGTTGATAAAACAAGTAATTGTTACCAATATTGTGAGGTTAAAGAATGATGTAGCTGATTGTTAACATGTGGTTATATTATCAATTCCTTATTTCTTAATGTTTTGTACTTATTTGTTATCATTTGTTTGTAGCAATTTAAAAGTGGCTCAATACAACATCAAATAAATAGTAACTTGATTAACCAGACTGTCCCGATCCGAATAACCCATGACCCGGCTAACCTGATGTTGGAATTTTAAAATATGTTTTATTATTAAAATGTGTTGTGTAAAGTGTGAAAAGAGAAAAAGGAGTAAGAAAATAGTAAACTTTTCATTTACTAATTCAATTGTAATGAATTGGCCATGAATATGCTTATTAGTGGGCAATTGTAATGAATTGGCCATGAATATGCTTGTTAGCGAGCATAACGACAACGTTTGAAATGCCATGACTACAAGTACATATAGAGGCACTTGGCCTCTTGTTTGGTTTGCTAATTTTTTTGGGAAAAAAATCTTTACACATTAGAATACACACACAAGCTTCAAAGGCTCGCAAATACAAGCATATACTTTATTGAGATCTTAACAACCTACAACGATCGATCCCTTGTGGTACATTGCTAAACACTTTTGTTTCAGGTAACATTTCGGGTTTTTGGTTAATCTGGCAGTACATACTGCTTTGACTATTGTACCCTGGGAAACAATCGGGTTACCTGGGTGGCCCGAAATATGTTTTAAGGGACCTCTGTTGAACAGGAATCCTTAGCCATTGAACTCATTTAAATTCATCTTCTTTTATACTTCTTTCTTGTAATTTAAATTTAGCATTTTTTTTATATTTTCTTATACTACTGTATTTTATATTTTGTAGTTCTTTGAATTGTAATTCAAGTAATTGAATAATAAAAGTATTTGTTTATTTTGTGAACGGTGTTCCTACAAACTTAAAACAGATTTTAAAATCACCATTCATAAGTTTGTGTTTTTAAAATTTATTAGATTACAAAATAGAAATATAAAATATTTAGTTTCGTACAAATATTTGTTTATCAAGAAATTTAAAATGTGTTTTTAAATTTTGTTTTTGGAAAACAAGTATTTTTTCTTATAGGAAAACTTTTGTATTGTTTCTGGTTACACAAGTATTGTTTTCTTATTAATAGGAAAATTCGACATTTTGTTTTGTTTTTTTGTAAACCATAACTAGTTATTTTCTATTTTGATAATTGTTAACAAAGTTTGGTTTTATATAATTAAATTTGTTTTTGTGTAAACCAAAAGTTTTATAAACCATTTTGTTAACGTTTTTTTTCATGAACATAATCAAATCAATTTTTTTTCTACGAGTTTTATAAATGATAGTTATAATCGTTTATTTCTAACATGCGTGTTAGAAAAAGGTTTTTATGACATAAAAACTGAAAATTATAAAACGTTTGATTCTTTAAAAAAATTAATTCGATTTTGCAGTCGGTTTTATGCAAACCATAATTCCTCAAATAAGTGTCAAACTTTAGTAAAATTTGATTTTGGTTTTGTGTAAACCATACGGTTTTTTGTAAACCACAAAATATTTTGATATATTAGGCTCGTTAAAGTTTAAGTTTTAAGTGGCTGACTTGAAGTAAGCGGAAGGTTGGACATCATTATCTGAGTTTCCTGTCTAGGAAAGTAATTCACATATATCCCAAACAACGGAGGGACTTGTCTTTCTTTCCTCAGGATTATTGGAGAGAGTGTCTTAACCTATTAGGCCAAAACAAGTCATGACAACATTGGTTTAAAATAACTTTGTTGGAGTTAATAAGTGTAGTTTAATCTTTGGTTTTGTGTAAACCTTATTTCTGAAAATCTGACTTACTTCGTTTGAATAAACATTCTTGTTTCAGAAATGACTACTCAACCTGCTTTATCTTCGATACCTGTGGGACCATTATTTGGTACCCATGTTTCCCAAGCCGTGGCTAATCATGCTGAAAGACCTGAAAAGTTTTCGGGTTTGGACTTTAAGAGGTGGCAACAAAAGATGTTGTTTTACTTGACAACTTTAAACCTTGCGAGGTTCCTGACTGAATCCCCTCCTGCAAATACTGATAGGGATGTCCAATCCATAGTCGCTCTGGAGGCATGGAAACACTCGGAATACTTATGTCGTAACTATGTGTTGAACAGTCTGGTGGATGCTTTGTACAATGTTTACTACAAGATAACAACTGCCAAAGAATTACGGGAGTCGTTAGACAAAAAGTATAGAACGGAGGATGCTGGCACAAAGAAGTTTGTGGTAGCCCGTTTCTTGGACTATAAAATGGGTGATACTAAAACAATGTTGAACCAAGTTCAAGAGTTGCAAATTTTACTAAGCGACATACATTTTGAGGGAATGACTCTTGTGAGACATTTCAAGTTGCAACCATGATTAAAAATTGCCTCTAAGTTGGGTGGATTTCAAGAACTACCTAAAGCATAAGCGAAAGGAAATGACTGTGGAGGACCTTGTGGTACGTCTTCGAATTGAGGAAGACAACATGTTAGCTTTGAAAGAAACACAACAACAATATCCTCCAAAAGCCAATATGGTGGAGCATGTTCAATCTTCCTGTGGGTACAAAAAGAAAATTGACAACTACAAAGGCAAGGGCAAAGGCAAGGGCAAAGGCAAGGTTGTGGACTTTGGGCCGAAAAAAGGTGGTGTGAAGAAGCAGGTGTTCCCATTTAAGAAAAAATTCTACAATTGTAGTGAACATGGTCACCGTGCTGATAAGTGTAAGGCTCCTAAACAGGACCGAGCACATATGATGGAGGACGATATGCCTCTTGTTGCTATGGTCTCTGACATCACTACCATGATGGAGGAGATCAACTTTGTGTCAAATGAACCTAAGGGGTGGTGGGTTGACACTAGTGCTACCCGCAACACGTGTCTTGATCGGGCCCTTTTTAATATGTTTAAAGAGGTGGTGGGTGAATCGAAGCTGTACATGGGGAATGCAGCAACTGTCGATGTCAAGGGTGAAGGTAGTGTGATCTTAAAGTGGAATTCGGGGAAGGAGCTCACTTTGAGAAATGTGCTTTATGTTCCTGTGTAGGTCTCTTACCGGATCAAGAACGAAACTTTATCTTCTAAATCATCATCAATAGACTCTAACTAGTGCGGAATCCAAGCTAGAATCAAGAAAGCAAGTAGAAAAATGAAATCTTTGTATAAATACTGAAAGTTCGAGTACAAGTGCCTCAATACGTCTAGAGAGCAGATGCCTCGGGATTCCAACCTAAACCTGTACAAAATACGTCTATTTATACTAGGTCTAGGTGTACTCGAAATCTAACACGAAATATTTCGAGTACATGAATACATGATGTACTCGAACTGGATGTACATGAAATCTTCCAAAAATCTGGACTTTAACTCTTCCCAGGTTGACTTTGTCAGTCTTCAACGTGTACTGGGCTCTACAAACTCCCCCTTGTCACACCCCCAATTTTCAACTAACGGAATCATACCGTTTGGGAACGTGACAAACCAGGATCTCAGATCATTAGACATAGCGAAGACCTCTATATGAATTTCAAAACATACTTTGGTCTTTAAATATAACATCAGAGTTTACAAAAGTTGCGGAAGCGTTTAAAACCAATAACAATTGTAAAGTAAACATTACAAAACAAAATACTTAAATGTTCAAATTCAAATATTCAAAATGTCTAAAATGCATGAGACTCTATCTCCTAGTCCATGCCAGCTTTAACGCGCGCCTTAGCGTCCTGAGAAAACATGTAAATCAAGTCAACACAAAGGTTGGTGCATAACACAGGTTTTAAGCATTCACAATGTTCAAAACAACAGTTTGAATAACAAGATTGTAGATAACATAATCACACATGCACAGTCATGATAGCTAGTCATATAAACTATTTACATAAGTGTTCGACACCGAAGCTGACGGATTGCCATGCTATAGCATGTTTTTGCCTTGCCACTATTGTCTATCACAACAATAGTAAAATTGTGTTTGGTCAGTCAAACACCTGCGTAGATCCCATCTACCAGGTGAGGTTTGTCAAACCTAATAGATCTATTTCCAACTACCACGCTTTGCATTACAACAAACTAAACGGTTCGAGGTGTGTAAGGACTTTCAAGTTGATATGTTTTCACATAATGTAAACAGCTAACTCATGCAAGTGATATGTATCTAAAAACAGTTTGTTGCACATGTTTTCTCCCCCAAAACAGTTTAAAATAAGAAAGGGGCCGTGTACGCACCTTTGATGATTGCAGAATGATCACACACTAAAAGCTCGTGTAAGAAATCCTCTTACGAAGAATCTGTGTTTAAACAATAACCTAGTGTTATTCGAATAATCATTTTGTGCTTGAAATCACATACATGTCAACACACGTATGTTAAAGTGTCAGAAATGTGCATACGAAAGTACGCGTGTCTTTAGAAATCGTTTAAATAAAACATATACGATTTTATTTAAACAAACGTAACTATACGCGATTTCGTTTTCGACTTAAAATACCAGTTTTATCATTCCAGTTGGTTCGGAATGAAATTCTGGTTCTAACGCAATTCGAACGGATTAAAACGGAGTTCGTACGCGAAAATTATGCCAAAAATACCAAAATAGTTTTAAAAACCCAAAAATGGTGGAACCCGGGATCGAACCCGCGACCCCCCACTTCACACTCCCACATCTTACCATTCCAGCCCGCTAGGGTATCGCACAAGGATCCCAGAATAAATTGTTTTAAATACTCATCAACCCGGTTTCCTTTTTGATATTATAGCCGAAGCATTCAATCCCCAATTGACCACGAATTCGAATCTGATCGACCCTAAAAGTATAGGGCTTTTTACCCTTGAATCAAAACGAAACAATCTGCAATATTTAAATCGTATTCTAAGTCTCAATTGTTTAAAAAAAATCCTCAATCCGATTACATTACAAGCCCTAAAACTAAAATTCCTTAAATTCGTTATAGTTTGATCAAATCAACATGGGCTTACTCTGAAACGAAACAATCTGAGACTAATCATAACAATTAATTTGATTCTACAACTGATTTTCTCGAAAACCCCCAAATCATTCAAACAAAGAACCCTAGAATTTAAAACCTATCAATTCGTTGTTAAGAGACTAAATTGAACAATGTTTTTGCTTAATCTACATATTCTGAAACTACTCATATGCTTGAATTCGATTATCAATCTGTTCAAGCAAGAATCCCCCAAAATAGTTTTCATGATGAACCCTAGAATTGGGGTTCAATCAATTCGATGATTTTACACAAAATACCCATAGATATTAGTTTAGTCGATTGTTTTAGAGGATGTAGGACCGATCACTAACCTGTTTTGATATGGAATTGATGTAGAACAACTTTGAGCCCTAGGTTCGGCCACCCCCAAATTCGAAATCTCTTTCTGTCACTGTTATGATCGAATTGCTGCTTGTTCAATCTTCTGATAATGCCGACCAAGATGTTTGAATGCTCAATTTAGTGAAATATAACCGAATTAATACAAACCGATTATACTCTTGTGTTTCGATCTACCCTCAATCGAATTCTTCTATTCGCGACTTCTCAGATCAAATTTTTGAATGTAAAACTCTCTAACAGTGCCGACTAGAGGATATTGAGTTTCAATTGCGAGTAATATGATCGAATTGTATAGTTTTGATGTAACCATGTGACGGTTACGCCTTTTGGGTGTGATTTGAGTTTAATTCGACCCTTTCAAAAGTTGTAACAGATGATTAATGGCTAATCATTATCACAATGAGTTACATGAACATTTAATTCGATGATTAACAGCCTATTGATGCATCCTTCGAATTCCCCCAACCTTCTTGGCCGAATTTTGACTTTTCTAGTCAAAATTTGGGTAATTAACTTAATCATAATTCAATTTCTTATAATCTAAGTGTATTATACTCTATTTTGTTCAACTTAAACCTTCTAATATCAAATTCTTCAAATTCTTGTTAAAAAGTTAGTTCGATAATATCAAATTGTCACCAATTGAACCAATTGAACTATCTTTGGCCTTGATTAATCCAATTGGACTTCCTAAATACCATTGGGCCTACTTTGGCTCATTGGGCCTACCCTATGTCCACTTGGGTCTCACAAAATATAATTGGGCCTATCTTGGGCCTTGAATTTGTAATTGGGCCTCCCTTAGGCCTCAGGTTTGTGATTGGGCTTACTTCCTATTCAATTGGGCCTCATAACTACTATTGGGCCTCATTGGCCTACCTTGGCCTTATTGGGCCTCCCTTGGCCTTACTGGGCCTTCTTTGGCCTTACTGGGCCTGTGATCTAACCATTTCTAATTAACAAGGTTAATCCGAGAAGTCGGATTGTCACATCATCCCCTTGTTGAAGGAATTTTCGTCCCGAAAATTAGCAAGTGTTGGGAGTAGTTAGGATACTACTTACAAGTTCAGATTGTGCGTGTTAGTGTGATTTGATCATTCTGTGTGCTTATGTGTACTCACACACAAAGTCTAATGCTTGTAACATCACAACTCAAATGTGATCGTTCAATGTGACTGTTTGCGTATACACTAGTTAGTTCACCTAACTGTGACTGTTTGTGTTTGATCATACTGTGTTGTGTAACCTCACACAGAGTGAGTGTCTATAACCGTTTGTACTATGCAACCCCGCACATAGCAAAATGTGTGTTGTGTAACCTCACACATAGTGAGTGTCTATAACCGTTTGTACTATGCAACCCCGCACATAGCAAAATGTGTGTAACCAATCATGTATGTACTACCATAACATGTAACATATGAAATGTAGCACATAAAATATATAGAATGTAATGTAGCACAAATGTTTGTAACAAAATCAATTGAATAAATAAAATGTTTGTGCTTATAGTTTGAAATTTGCAGTGTTGATGTGTGAAGCATCACGTCATCCCCTTGTTGAAGGAAATTTCGTCCCGAAATTTAACGTGCGCTCTCAGTGTTAGCAGTAGCTGTTTTGAATAGATGAGGATATTTCTTCATCATTTGGTCTTCCCGTTCCCATGTGAATTCAGGACCACGTCTTGAATTCCATCGAACTTTTACTATCGGAATCTTGCTTTGTTTCAGTTGTTTGACCTCTCGGTCCATGATTTCAGCTGGTTCTTCAATGAATCGTAACTGTTCATCTACTTGTATTTCTTCCAACGGTACAATCAATGTCTCATCAGAAAGACATTTCTTTAAGTTTGAAACATGAAAGGCATCATGAACTCCACTGAGTTCATCCGGTAACTTGAGTTGATACGCCACCGGACCAATCCTTTTCAGGATTTCAAAAGGTCCTACGTAACGTGGAATAAGCTTTCCGCGCTTGCCGAATCGTATCACACCTTTCCAAGGTGATACTTTTAGAAGAACTCGGTCTCCTACTTGAAATTCCAACGGTTTACGGCGTTTGTCAGCATAGCTCTTTTGTCGATCTCGAGCTGCTGCCATACGGTTCCGGATTTGAACTATCTTCTCTGTTGTCTCGTGTACCAATTCAGGACCTGTAATCTGACTGTCTCCAATCTCAGCCCAACAAACTGGTGAACGACATTTGCGACCATACAAAGCTTCAAACGGTGCTGCTTGAATACTTGTATGATAACTATTATTGTAAGAGAATTCCACCAACGGTAAATGATTCTCCCAGCTATCACCAAAATCAATTACACAAGCTCGTAACATATCCTCGAGCGTTTGAATCGTTCGTTCACTTTGACCGTCTGTCTGTGGATGATAAGCGGTACTCATATCCAAGCGAGTCCCCAATGATTTATGAAGTGATTTCCAAAAGTTGGAAGTAAATCGGGCATCCCGATCTGATATGATAGAAATTGGCACGCCATGCCGTGCTACTACTTCCTTGATGTAAATGCGAGTCAGTTTCTCCATCTTATCAGTTTCCTTGATTGCTAAGAAGTGTGCAGATTTCGTTAGTCGATCGACAATTACCCATATCGTATCACAACCGCTCGGTGTACGGGGTAACTTAGTAATGAAATCCATCGAAATCTGTTCCCACTTCCACATCGGTATCTCTGGTTGTTGCAGTAAACCAGATGGCTTCTGATATTCAACTTTGACTTTCGAACAAGTCAAACATTTGCTAACGTACTTAGCAATATCAGCTTTCATGTGAGGCCACCAATACAGTGCCTTCAAGTCATGGTACATCTTGTCTGATCCCGGATGGACTGAATATCTGGACTTGTGCGCTTCGTCCATCACGAGTTCCCTTAAACCTCCATATAAAGGTATCCACATTCGATTAATGAAATAACGAATTCCATCAGGTTTAACATCCAATTGTTCTTCCATTCCTCGTAAGGATTCCGGTACTAAGTTTTCCTTTTTCAAGGCCTCAATCTGAGCACTGTGCACCTTGTCAGGTAAGTCAGTATGTATTGTCATCATAAGTGCGCGAACCCGTCTTGTTCCCGTTGTATCCTTTCTGCTCAAAGCGTCAGCTACCACATTAGCTTTTCCCGGGTGATACTTAATCGCACACTCATAATCGTTCAACAACTCAACCCATCGTCGTTGCCTCATATTAAGCTCCTTCTGATCAAAGATATGTTGCAAACTCTTATGATCAGTGTAAATAGTACACTTAGCTCCATACAGATAATGCCTCCAAATCTTCAAGGCAAAAACCACTGCTCCTAACTCCAAGTCATGAGTAGTGTAATTCTTTTCGTGTGTTCGTAGTTGTCTGGAAGCATAAGCAATCACTTTTTCGCGTTGCATCAACACACATCCCAATCCCTGTGCAGATGCATCACAATACACCACAAAGTCTTCCGTCCCTTCCGGTAAGGACAGAATCGGTGCGCTGCAAAGTTTCTGTTTCAATAACTGGAATGCAGCTTCCTGTTTATCCGTCCAGTTATACTTTGTTCCCTTATGCGTAAGAGCTGTAAGTGGTTGAGCGATCTTTGAGAATCCCTCAATGAATCGTCGATAATAACCCGCCAAACCAAGGAATTGTCGTACCTCGGTAGGGGTCTTTGGTGCTTCCCAATTCTTAATCGCTTCAATCTTCGCTGGATCAACATGTATGCCCTTTTCATTAACTATATGACCCAGAAATTGTACTTCTCGCATCCAGAAATCACATTTCGAGAACTTAGCGTACAATTGTTCTTGTTTCAATAGCTCTAGCAGTAATCGAAGATGTTCAGCGTGTTCCTCCTCAGACTGTGAATAGATGAGAATGTCATCGATGAAAACAATGACAAACTTATCAAGATAAGGTTTACAAACACGATTCATGAGATCCATGAATACAGCTGGAGCGTTTGTCAACCCAAATGGCATGACCAAGAACTCATAATGGCCATAGCGCGTCCTGAATGCTGTCTTCGGGATATCCTCCTCCTGGACTCTTAGTTGATGATAACCAGACCTGAGATCAATCTTCGAGTAGTAACTCGAACCTTGCAATTGATCGAACAGATCATCAATCCTGGGTAACGGATACCGGTTCTTGATAGTAACCTTGTTCAATTCCCGGTAATCGATACACATACGGAAAGTCCCATCCTTCTTCTTTACAAACAAAACTGGAGCTCCCCACGGTGAAAAACTAGGTCGTATGAAACCCTTATCCAGCAACTCTTGCAATTGTGTGGATAACTCTTGCATTTCTGACGGTGCAAGTCGGTAAGGCGCCCTAGCTATCGGTGCTGCATCTGGTGTAAGGTCGATTCGGAATTCCACCTGTCTGATAGGCGGTAATCCCGGCAAGTCTTCTGGAAATACTTCCGGAAATTCACAAACTACGGGTATATCTTCAATCTTCTTTTCAGCTACTGGTTTTTCAGTTATAAGTGCTATAACTACCGTATGACCTTTCCGCAGACATTTGTGTGCTTTCATACAAGATATGAGACGCAGTGGCGTACTGCTCTTCTCGCCTTGTACATATAATGTCTCTCCCTGCGGAAGAGGTATGCGAACAATCTTTTCATGGCATGCGATTTCAGCCTGGTTTTTGGACAACCAGTCCATGCCAATGACTACATCAAAACTGCCTAAGGCAATAGGCATCAGATCAATCTCTAACGTTTGACCCATCAAATCAAGGATACATCCCTTAAAGATATTTTCCACGACTATCAACTTACCATCAGCTAATTCCACAGTGTATGGACTATCTAAGGCAGTGGGACTAACATTTAGCAACTTAGCAAGTGAACTAGATACAAAACTACGGTCGGCACCAGTGTCAAATAACATAGAGGCATAGTGATTATTTAAAAGGAACGTACCCGTAACGATGTTGGGATCCTCCCGTGCCTGACGTCCTCCAATCACAAACGCCCTGCCTCTAGCACCGTTGTTGTTGTTATTGTTGTTGTTGTTGGTGCCATTGCCATTACCGTTGCCATTTCCATTACCATTGCCATTATTGTCCCCGCCTTTCTTGAGTTGTGGGCAATCTTTCTTAAAATGCCCCATTTTGCCACACTCAAAACAACCTTTCTGTGCGTTGTTCTGGTTACTATTCTGATTGTTGTTGTTCTGTAGCTCCCCGCGACAATCCTTAGCCGCATGCCCAATCTTGCCACACCTCTGGCACTTAGCTCTCTCACACTGATTACCTGCATGATGGTAACCACACCTGTTGCACTTGGGGTGTTTACCAATATAACCCCCCGACGATGATGATTGCTGACCACTGCTTGAACCATGATAAGACTTGTTTGAGTCTTGTTTCCGGTTTTGCTGATATGATTGTTGGTTGTTACCCTTGAAGTTGTTACCTTCCCACTTTCTCTTATGATCTCCTACCTTGGTAGCAGATGTTCGTTTGGGCAGAGTCCCCTGTAACACTGCCTGATCAGTAAGCTGATGCGCTAAACGAACAGATTGTTGGATGGTGGTGGGATTTGCTGAAGTAACCAACCCCTGAATCTGAGGCACTAGTCCTCCAATGTACCTTTCAATCCACTTACTGGCTAGAGTAGCCATGTGTGGTAGCAGTCTGGCCAACTCGTGTGACCTGGTCGTGTACTCTTCAATGTTTGACCCCTCCATCTTGAGGTGCCAATATTCCTCTTCCAACTTCTGCATTTCACTGCGAGGACAGTACTCCTCTCGCAGTAAAGTTTTGAAGTCATTCCATGTTAAGGCATTTGCCTCTCCCAACCCCAGAGTCTGGACATTTGAGTTCCACCAAGTTAGTGCTGGACCCTCCAATGTTCCCGTAGCAAATTTCACCTTGCTTTCGTTAGGGCAGTTGCACATTTCAAACACCGACTCAGCCTTTTCAATCCACCGAAGGAGTCCAATGGCCCCCCCGACCCTTTGAAATTGTGAGGTTTGCAGTCCAAGAACATCTTGAACGTGCAGACTTGTGGGTTAATCAATCCCCCAGCTGGACCATGTGGTCCTGTGTTATGTGTCTGAGCATACTGTGCAATAGCCTCTGCGACTCTGCTATTAATTAGCTCGTTGAGCTCAGCGACTGTCATGTGAACGTTTCCCTCAGCCATTTGTTTCCTATTTACAAGAAATGTTAGCGCGTAATCAAAATCAAATTTGACATGTGTAGGTAAAACAACAAACACAACAGGTAATATAAATCAACACAATTGTTGGAAATAAATAATAACTCTTCAATAGATAGAAACTTTCTTTGAGTACAATACTTTTGAAATGAAACATACTTTTCAAACTACTAATGTAGGAACACAACCCGTTCCTAATAAGTTTAAACAAAACAAGAAGGAAAAGAAAGAAAATCAATCGTCCTCAACAGTGGATTCAGGATCGGACTCAGCAACTGGTGCTGGTTCCTCCTCCTCATCCTCATCCTGTTCCTCATTCTCAGAGGCCACTAAATCCTCCAAGGCTTCAACCCTGCCCGCCAAAATCTCCTCTCGGTTCTCTGACTCTTCTAGACGACCAATCAAATTGATCATCTCATCCCGCATATCATGAACCAGATGGACAAGATTATCCTGTCTCTCAATAGCATCCCATAGTTCCTGAGATCTCTGTGCTATCCTATCTTCTGCTACCTCCAGATCCTCGCGCAGTTTGGCGATCTCCTCAGCGTCCGTCCTTTGCCTCTTAGGCTCAGGAGCATCTAGTACTGGTGGTGGATGTGCAGAAGGTCCCTCAGCAGGGATCTGCTGAGTGCCCTCCTCTGGCTCCTCTTCCGGATCCTCATCCGGGTCCTCATCTGGATCTTCCTCGGGATCCTCATCTGGATCCTCCTCTGGATCCTCGTCTGGGTCTGAGTCATCTCCCTCATATGGTGGAGGTGATGGAATAGGTGGTGGTGGTGATGACGGTGGTGCCGGAACTATCGGCTCCTCGTCCTCGGAATCATCAATAATAATATAAGGTACCGATGATGATGCCATGCCTGTTACATAATACCATATGTAAGTGCAGTGCCATGGAATATGTAAGCAAGTCAATTACATAATGTCATATGTAATTTCTAAGCAATATGTACAAGCAGATGTGTCTAATGTCTAACAGTCATAGTCTAAGTCTACAAATGCAAACCTAGTTCGCTATAACCAATGTCTCTGATACCATTCTGTAACACCCCGCCTCGTTTTACCAGCAATATTGTCCGCTTTGCCAAATTATAGCTCACGGCTTTGCTTTTGGTCACCCGGGTGAAAACTTCCCAGGGGGTCACCCATCCTGGATTGCTGTCACCTGAGCACGCTTAACTGTGGAGTTCTCCTCCCATCCACTACCATTAAGCCCCAAAACGCGTTGTTGGTATAAGAGGCGGGTTATTACATATGAACCAAGGATCTCTCCTGTCCACGGCCGATGTGGGATTTGCCTAAGGTGTCACATACACCCCCCCTTGGGACTCATCGTCCTCGATGAGGTTTGCCTCGCTAGCCTCTCTGGCGTGTAGGATTTGCCTAAGGTGTCCTCCAGACACCCCCCGGGACTCATCGCCCTGGATGAGGTTTGCCCCACATCCCAAACGGCACAGGAGTGGCTCTGATACTAATCTGTCACACCCCCAATTTTCAACTAACGGAATCATACCGTTTGGGAACGTGACAAACCAGGATCTCAGATCATTAGACATAGCGAAGACCTCTATATGAATTTCAAAACATACTTTGGTCTTTAAATATAACATCAGAGTTTACAAAAGTTGCGGAAGCGTTTAAAACCAATAACAATTGTAAAGTAAACATTACAAAACAAAATACTTAAATGTTCAAATTCAAATATTCAAAATGTCTAAAATGCATGAGACTCTATCTCCTAGTCCATGCCAGCTTTAACGCGCGCCTTAGCGTCCTGAGAAAACATGTAAATCAAGTCAACACAAAGGTTGGTGCATAACACAGGTTTTAAGCATTCACAATGTTCAAAACAACAGTTTGAATAACAAGATTGTAGATAACATAATCACACATGCACAGTCATGATAGCTAGTCATATAAACTATTTACATAAGTGTTCGACACCGAAGCTGACGGATTGCCATGCTATAGCATGTTTTTGCCTTGCCACTATTGTCTATCACAACAATAGTAAAATTGTGTTTGGTCAGTCAAACACCTGTGTAGATCCCATCTACCAGGTGAGGTTTGTCAAACCTAATAGATCTATTTCCAACTACCACGCTTTGCATTACAGCAAACTAAACGGTTCGAGGTGTGTAAGGACTTTCAAGTTGATATGTTTTCACATAATGTAAACAGCTAACTCATGCAAGTGATATGTATCTAAAAACAGTTTGTTGCACATGTTTTCTCCCCCAAAACAGTTTAAAATAAGAAAGGGGCCGTGTACGCACCTTTGATGATTGCAGAATGATCACACACTAAAAGCTCGTGTAAGAAATCCTCTTACGAAGAATCTGTGTTTAAACAATAACCTAGTGTTATTCGAATAATCATTTTGTGCTTGAAATCACATACATGTCAACACACGTATGTTAAAGTGTCAGAAATGTGCATACGAAAGTACGCGTGTCTTTAGAAATCGTTTAAATAAAACATATACGATTTTATTTAAACAAACGTAACTATACGAGATTTCGTTTTCGACTTAAAATACCAGTTTTATCATTCCAGTTGGTTCGGAATGAAATTCTGGTTCTAACGCAATTCGAACGGATTAAAACGGAGTTCGTACGCGAAAATTATGCCAAAAATACCAAAATAGTTTTAAAAACCCAAAAATGGTGGAACCCGGGATCGAACCCGCGACCCCCCACTTCACACACCCACATCTTACCATTCCAGCCCGCTAGGGTATCGCACAAGGATCCCAGAATAAATTGTTTTAAATACTCATCAACCCGGTTTCCTTTTTGATATTATAGCCGAAGCATTCAATCCCCAATTGACCACGAATTCGAATCTGATCGACCCTAAAACTATAGGGCTTTTTACCCTTGAATCAAAACGAAACAATCTGCAATATTTAAATCGTATTCTAAGTCTCAATTGTTTAAAAAAAATCCTAAATCTGATTACATTACAAGCCCTAAAACTAAAATTCCTTAAATTTGTTATAGTTTGATCAAATCAACATGGGCTTACTCTGAAACGAAACAATCTGAGACTAATCATAACAATTAATTTGATTCTACAACTGATTTTCTCGAAAACCCCCAAATCGTTCAAACAAAGAACCCTAGAATTTAAAACCTATCAATTCGTTGTTAAGAGACTAAATTGAACAATGTTTTTGCTTAATCTACATATTCTGAAACTACTCATATGCTTGAATTCGATTATCAATCTGTTCAAGCAAGAATCCCCCAAAATAGTTTTCATGATGAACCCTAGAATTGGGGTTCAATCAATTCGATGATTTTACACAAAATACCCATAGATATTAGTTTAGTCGATTGTTTTAGAGGATGTAGGACCGATCACTAACCTGTTTTGATATGGAATTGATGTAGAACAACTTTGAGCCCTAGGTTCGGCCACCCCCAAATTCGAAATCTCTTTCTGTCACTGTTATGATCGAATTGCTGCTTGTTCAATCTTCTGATAATGCCGACCAAGATGTTTGAATGCTCAATTTAGTGAAATATAACCGAATTAATACAAACCGATTATACTCTTGTGTTTCGATCTACCCTCAATCGAATTCTTCTATTCGCGACTTCTCAGATCAAATTTTTGAATGTAAAACTCTCTAACAGTGCCGACTAGAGGATATTGAGTTTCAATTGCGAGTAATATGATCGAATTGTATAGTTTTGATGTAACCATGTGACGGTTACGCCTTTTGGGTGTGATTTGAGTTTAATTCGACCCTTTCAAAAGTTGTAACAGATGATTAATGGCTAATCATTATCACAATGAGTTACATGAACATTTAATTCGATGATTAACAGCCTATTGATGCATCCTTCGAATTCCCCCAACCTTCTTGGCCGAATTTTGACTTTTCTAGTCAAAATTTGGGTAATTAACTTAATCATAATTCAATTTCTTATAATCTAAGTGTATTATACTCTATTTTGTTCAACTTAAACCTTCTAATATCAAATTCTTCAAATTCTTGTTAAAAAGTTAGTTCGATAATATCAAATTGTCACCAATCGAACCAATTGAACTATCTTTGGCCTTGATTAATCCAATTGGACTTCCTAAATACCATTGGGCCTACTTTGGCTCATTGGGCCTACCCTATGTCCACTTGGGTCTCACAAAATATAATTGGGCCTATCTTGGGCCTTGAATTTGTAATTGGGCCTCCCTTAGGCCTCAGGTTTGTGATTGGGCTTACTTCCTATTCAATTGGGCCTCATAACTACTATTGGGCCTCATTGGCCTACCTTGGCCTTATTGGGCCTCCCTTGGCCTTACTGGGCCTTCTTTGGCCTTACTGGGCCTGTGAGCTAACCATTTCTAGTTAACAAGGTTAATCCGAAAAGTCGGATTGTCACACCCGTAGACTGGCGAAGTCATCCGATAGGAAGAGTGACATTGTGTGGTCCAGCTCCTGCATAAAGTTTCAGCTCGATGGCATAAGCAACTGTGCGAGTGAATGGCTTAGCCTCCTCATCGGCACTAGAATAAACTCGTATTGGAGACTGGTGTAACTTCATCATGTCGTCCTTTCCATATTTCAAGAGATCCATAGGGTCAAGAACAATATCAACATCATTAACATCATCTTTGTTCTTGATGATGACAGCTGCAAGGTTTAGATCATCATAGTACCAAGACAGGAAGTTAGCCAAGGAATTGTCTGGAACTCTAGGAGAAACTGGCACTGCTATCTCAACATGAGGTGGAGGATACTTGTAGTATATCCACGGCCTTTTCATCTTAGGATTGATAATACATGTTGAAGCAAAACGCCTTCCCTTGGCGGTGCGCATCACGGGAAAGTCCTTTTCACACTGGTCTTTAATGAACTTGGCAAACATGTCAGCCTTTGAGTCCTTGGAAGGATTGAAAAACATAGCTTTGTTGATGCTTCGAATATCAACCTTTGGCATTGTGCAAAAATCTCTTGGTCTCTTATAGTATTCAACCTTTCCGTTCATTCTCTTAACCAAATAGATATCCCTTGCTTTGTCATACAACCAGCAACACACGTTGGACCTGTCGTTACGAATAGCGAACAAGTTTCTGTCATCAGAAATAAATGTATGCTCTGGATGTTCGTCATTTATCTCCTTGAACCAAGTATCTTTAACCACCGGAGGGGAAGGTGTCCAGTCCTTTTTCTTGTCAAACCAACTGTCAATCACTTCGTGAAGAGATGTGACATCTTGTCCTAAAGCATCAATGTACTTGTGGGCATACAAGTAATCAATATAAGGATCGGAGGAGACGTTGCCAAGTATAATGTTTTTCGGTTCTTCTTCGACAGATGCCCCTGTAGAAGATTCAGCTTCTCCTTCAGCTTCTTTACCGATTCCTTCAAAAAGATAATCATCAGAAAGATCCTTGAAAAAGTCATCAAGCCCTGCATTCTCCATATCAGCTCCTGGAAGGCTGTCACCGAATAGAATATCATCGGGAATATCTCCAAACAGATCATCATAGTGACTAGTGGGCTTTCCTGAAGAGGATGGATTTCCAGTGGCTCCTCCTTGATCTTTGTCATTTGGAGGTCCTTGATCCTTTTCTTTATCGTCTCCAGCATTATTATCATCCTCGTCATCCTTCTTTTCAGGAGAATCCTTCTCCTTCTGATCATCACCATCATCATTATCATCATCATCCTTGTCCTCATCATCAGACTCTAGGACTTCTTCTCCTTTTAGTCTTTTGATTTCCTTCTGCATCTCATGGTTTTCCCCACAAAGAAATTTGATGAACTTTCGGTGCATTTTGAGTTGTCCCCTATAATCTTTCAGTCTATCAGCAATTTTAAGCATCCCCTCTTGCATAAAACGAATGTTGGCATCCCTTTCTGCGGCTTCCTTCTCGAGCACAAAGCATCTGTCTTGCATACCCACGAGATCGACAGGTACTTCTTTCGGCTCGTATGGTGACTCTGAGTGCAAAGGGGATTTTCCCTTGTCACTGCTCGAGCGAGGTGGTGATGATGGAGTTTCGGTGTGAGGGATGGGGTTAGTAGAAGATGGAATTGGGGGTCTGGCAGGGATTTTGATGACTAGGTTGGGTTTGGTTGGTTGAGAAGTTGGCTTTGGTTTTGAAGGTGGTTTTGGTTTTGTTGGTGGTTTGGGTTGTGTTGGAGGTTTGGGTTGTGTTGGTGGCTTAGGCTGTGAAGGTGGGGGTGGTTGTGTAGGTGGAGGTGGCAGAATCGATGCTGTCGATGAGAAGGATAGACAGGAGAACATCTGCTGTAACCTGGGATCTCTGGTCCGCTTGGACATAGTCTTTTGTCTCTTTTTCTTCGGCGATGATTCAAGAGTTGGAGTGTAATCAACATCCTGTGCTTCCTCCCTTTCTTCTCTTGTTGGAGGAGGCTTTTCAGCAACAAAGTCTTCACTTGATGAAGAGGATGACTCAGGAATGGTGCCCTTTGCAGCTTCATCGGCCTTTGTATTTGTACTTGTAGCCTGGACATCATGTTCTTCAGCAACTATAGATACTGGGGGTTCCTGGCATGTCTTCATCTGTACCATCGCCCACAAACATTCCAAACTTTATCAATGGACGTTCCCCCTGTATACTGCTTCTTTCCTCTCTTGTTCATCTTCATATAGTCGAAGATGTCGTCTCACATTTTCTTGATTCCCAGAGAGCCCATAGTGGGAACCAGATCTTGATGCCGTTTGTTGATGACAATCTATAGGAAGCGAGGAAATGCCAGAAATCTCTCCTTCCTTCTCCCCTTGATGTTGGCATGCATGTCTTGAAATATCATCCTTGAGTAATTGGAGTCCATTCCCAGTGCCAGAGCTACTAAGCATGAACTCAATGTCTGATTCAGCACATCGTAACCTCCTTTTCTTCCGGACAAACATTGAGTGACGATATGAGCCAGATATATCCAGTAAGGGTGTAGGAGTTTCTTCTCTGTAGGAGGATAGGCGCCCTCATGTCCCATCTGATAGACTGTACGGTTGACCAGATCTTGATCTAACTAGACTGGATCTGTAGCTTTGTCTCCGAATTGAAGGCACTCTCACAGAATCTGCTTTGTAATGATGATTGGCTGGCCCTGAATCTTCCCAATGATGCTAACAGTTCCATTGCCATCTGTGTGTTCTGTAACCATGCTCCAGAAACCCTCAATGAAGTCAGAAACAACAGTGGGATGCTCCATGATAGCGTAATTAACCGGTGATAGAATCAGACCCTCAACCATGCTTTTGAACTCCGAGTGTTTCTCAGGTGGATCTCCAAGATATGCTGACATCTTGTGATCAGAGACAAAACGTAAGTCAGCCATCTGAAAACAAAACAGATTTAGTTAGTTCAATGTTAAAATTCTACGAAATAAAAAAAATTCGAAGTCCAATTTCACTCTTGTATTCGAAATTTGTTAAGTAAGCAGACTGTATACGAAACCATCTTATTCGAAACAGGATGTGTACACGAAACAAGCCTGTATTCGAAATAAGAGGTGTACACGAATTGCAGGCTGTACACGAAATCAGGTGTACACGAATTGCAGGCTGTATTCGAAATATGCATGTATTCGAAGTCTCAGATTTCGAGAACACAAGAAGTCTTCACAAATTCATAAATCTTTCTCCTTAGAACTTCTAATCATGCTCAAATTGCTCTGAATTAAGAGGCGACCAACATGTTCAGGGATTGTCTTTCAATTTTGAGTTATTCGAAGTGAATTTACCAAAATGCTAACTGTATACGAATTTCGTGTATTCGAAATCTATTTTGACCTTTATCTCTCGAATTCACGGTCAAAGCTCAATGGAATTTTATACCTAGGATCGCCTATAGATGATCTATGATATAGTCGGAGTGGATTTTTGAAATAAAGTCTAGAAAATGAGATCGCCAAGAGAAGATGAATTTTGTACTCGAAATGTAGAAGTCTGTACACGAAGAACTGATACTCGGAATTTAATTCAGTTGGGCTATATATAGCCAACATTTCGAGTACAAGATCTTCGTGTACTCGATTTCGAGTATGCCAGTTTATTTCAAAATTTTCTAACTTTAAATAAAATAAAATAAAATAAAATAAATGAACTTGGAAACTTTGGACAAGTTTAAGGTTTAGTTGGGTCAAATTCGTGGGATCAAATATGTCGTCAAAATTTTACTAGCTTAATTAATTTCTTAACGAAGCACAACTTTTAAAGAACTATTCCCCACCAATGATTTCCACTCGTTATTCCATTTCTTAAAAAAATTAGTCATATGATAAAGGTTTTTGTAAAAATATCTTACGGAAATTTGTGAACGGTTAGATTGTAAAACTAGATTAACATGCAACCTATCAATTTTGTAAAATCCTTTGTTTCAAACTTTGATTGTCTTTCAACGAACTTAAAATGTTTTGACAGAGTTTAAGGTAAGAAAAGAAAAGAACAGATCTATTAGATTAGAATCCAGAACAAGAAGGGGTTCTATCATCTTGTGCTCATTGGCATCTTTTATTTACTGATCTGCAGACACATTGGCCTTAACGTCACACTTCCAGGTCTTTGCTTACGCAAAACAAAGAATGCTTCAGTAGATATTTCCCGCTCTTTGTTCACACAAAACATAGGAAATACCCGAGTTTTTCAAAACGATTTCAAGTTTATTGAAACACAATCTTGTTTTGACTCGATGATTTAAACAAAAATTCAAATAGTTGTCACACATTTCTAGTTCTCTAATGATCACAATTTCACACTTATTAATTTATATTTATATATTTGATTCATCACGTATGATTCTTTCATTTGGAAAACTTGTTTTAACTTCTTAGTGCATAATAGATATTCAAAGTTGTTATTCTTTTAGTAATTTTATTAAGACAGTGAAATTTTGATCCTTAGAAATTATTTCACTTCCCTATTTGACCGATTCACTTTGCTTGTCCCAATAAACTCTTTTTGTATTTTCTTATTTTCTGAAAATATAAAATCTTTTTGGAATTTTTTAAAATAAAAATAGTAGGATCTCCTTTTCTTAGGTTTTTCAAAAACTCAACAACTTCCTCTAAACTTGTAGATTATCTTAGACTGACTCAACAACCGAAAATCTTTTTTTTGTTTTGTAAATTTTCTCCCCTTAAATTTGTGATTCTAAAATTAAAATAAACAAAATACAAATTTTAACGTATTTACAAAAATGCTTTTAGTTAAGCTTATTAATTTGAGAGAGTAAGTAAGTGATGAAAGCGTGCTGTGTCGAATGGTATTGTGAAAAGGTCTGCTAGATTATCATTTGTGTGGATTTTTTCAAGATGAATTAGCTTCCGTTCGAAACAGTCACGGATGAAGTGAATCCGGATGTCAATATGTTTAGTTTTGGAGTGTTGTACCGGATTTTTGACGATCTGTAAGGCGGCTTCATTGTCACAATAAATAGGAGAGTCAAGAAAGTTCAAACCGTAATCGAGGAGTTGCTGTTGCATCCATATAACCTGAGAGAAGCAACTGGAAGCAACAACATATTCGGATTTCGCGTTAGATGTGGATACGGTGGTTTGTTTCTTACAGTGCCATGAGACAAGGCGATCTCCTAAGTACTGGCATCCTCCCGTGGTGGACTTCCTGTCTAAGTTACAACCACCAAAATCACTGTCAGAGTAAGCATACAAACGAAATTCAGAGTTCTTAGGATACCATAAACCGAGACGCGGTTTCCCGACAAGGTACCGAAAGATTCTCTTGACAGCAATCAGGTGTGAAGCCTTCGAATTTGCTTGATATCTGGCGCATTGAAATACAGAGAACATGATGTCTGGTCTGCTAGCGGTCAAGTACATCAGAGAGCCAATCATATAGCGATATAGGTGTTGATCAACGTATTCACCATCAGAATCCGAAGTTAAGACTGGACGTGCAGCCATGGGGGTATATGCAGGCTTTGATTCCAACATCTTGAATTTTGTTAGAATGTCAGTGACATACTTGCCTTGATGAATCAGCACGCCTTTTGGATCTTGCTTCACCTGAAGACCAAGAAAGAAGGTCATTTCTCCTATTGCACTCATCTCAAACTTTTTCTTCATTACCCCTTCAAATTCCTTTCACAACGCTGAGCTTGTTGAGCCAAATATAATGTCATCCACGTAGATTTGGACGAGAATCAGATCATCCTTATCCTTGCGAACAAACAGAGTCTGATCGATGGCTCCTCTGGTATATCCATTTGCAAGCAAGTAATCAGTAAGCGTAGCATACCATGCCCGCGGTGCTTGATGAAGACCATAAAGTGCTTTGTCTAACTTGTAGACATGGTTTGGATATTGAGAATCTTCAAAACCTGGGGGCTGGCACACATAGATTTCTTCCTTTACCTTTCCATACAAGAAAGCGGTCTTCACATCCATCTAATATACTGTGAAGTTCATGTAGGAGGCATAGGCCAAGAAAATTCGTATGGCTTCAAGTCTTGCAACTGGTGCAAAGACTTCCTCATAATCTATCCCCTCCTGTTGGTAAAAGCCTTGAACCACCAACTTTGCTTTATTTTGGATAATCACTCCTGAATCATCTCTCTTGTTTCTGAAAACCCATCTGGTCCCGATTGGCAGTTTCCCTTTTGGCAATGGAACTAGATTCGATACGTTGAGTTTCTGAAACTGCGTCAATTCTTCCTGCATTGCCTCTACCCAGCTGGATTCTTTAAGAGCCATCTTGATGTTCTTGGGCTCAACCTGCGAAATGAAACATGAGTATAAACAAGAATTAATTAGACCTGATTGGCTTCGTGAAAGATTGCTTTCAGGCAAGGTATTCTGAGCTGGAATTGACCGGCTTCGGGTGAGAACTCCTTCTGAAAGAGGTCCAATGATGTTTTCCACAGGATGATCCTTGTTGATGCTAAGTGTTGGCACTTCCTTCACAGCTAAGGTGTCAAGTAGGTTGCTGAGGTGTGTCAACTGATTATCATTTGAAGAAGATAGATCATCAGTAGGAGCAGCTTCACTTGTTGTAACTCTTTGATCCACACAGTGTTCTTTAGGAATGTTATCTGAGAAGAGTGGATTATCAAAGGTCTGATGGGAGGAGGATGAAATTTGATCTGTTTCTGGAAGTGGCTGAACAGACTGAGGAGTGTCTGATTCTGATGGAAGAACTTCATGTATCGGAGTGGGCTGATCTGGAGGAGCTTGAGTATACATGCCTGGAGGATCAATTGACAGAAGTTTTGGGTCACAAGGAACATAGTCAACTCTATAGTCAACATCATCCTCCTTGTAGAAATCATCGGGTTGCTCAGATGATCCTGCTCTCTCAGATGCACTGTTGAAGGGCCTAAAAGTAGAATCATACTCAAATAGCTAGTAGGGACCAGAATCGGCATCAGCAGAGTTCAGTTCTTGCCAATCAATATAATATGATTCTACGATCATTCGAGTCTTCTTGTTGTAAACTCTGTAGGCTGCCTTCTCGGATGAATACCCCACAAAGTAACACTCATCTGCCTTATCATCAAACTTGTGGTTTGGCTCTGTATGAAGAAGAGTGCAAGGACATCCAAATGACTTGAAGTGACCGACTTTGGGCTTCTGATTGAAGAGAATCTCATAGGGAGTCTTCTGATGGCGTTTGTTTAGGAGTGCTCGATTCTGAACATAGCAAGCGGTGTTAACGGCTTTGGCCCAGAAGAAAATTGGCAACTTAGATTGTGACAGCATGGTTCGTGCAGCTTCTATAAGAGGTCTGTTCCTTCTTTCAGCAAATCCGTTTTGCTGAGGCGTTCTGGCAGCACTGTACTGTCTAGCAATCCCTTTCTCGTCGCAGAAATCTATAAGAGTTTGATTTCTGAATTCAGTGCCATTATCAGTCCTAATCACCTTAACCTTTAGATTCTTCTGATTCTCAATCAAGGTAATGAACTTTTTCAGGATCTTTGGGGTTTCATCCTTCTTGGCCAGAAAGAACACCCACGTGAATCTGGAATAATCATCAGTCACAACAAGACAGTATGACTTCTTCCCTATGCTCATTACGTTGATTGGTCCGAAGAGATCCATATGAAGAAGCTGAAGAACTGATGAGATAGAGTTGAACAGTTTAGGCTTGTGGGGTCTCTTGTGTTGCTTCCCTTTGGCACATGCGATGCACTTCTCAATAGTGGAGAAATATTTAGAAGGCAATCCAATAACGTGATCTCCCTTGGCAAGTCTATTGAGATTCTTCAGATTTACGTGACCCAGTCGGCGATGCCATAACATACAATCATGCTCCGACGCCTTTGAGAATAAACACGTGTTCTATGTGAATGAATCTGAGTTCATGTTGATAATGTAGGCATTGTTGATCCTTGGAGTTCTCATCAGAATCCACTTCTCAGGTACAACGAATCCGGGTTTAAGATTAAGGCACTCCTTGTTTGTGAAGTGAGTTGAAAAACTCTTGTCACATATCTGAGAAACACTTAACAGACTGTGATTGAGTTCTTCAAAATAATAAACATCTTCAAAACTAAGAGTTCCATTTGTCACTGTGCCCTTCATGCTTATCTTTCCTCCCTTGTCTCCAGCAAATGAGACATATCCGCCGTTAAAAGGTGTGACCTCATGTAACTGAGAGAAATCCCCAGTCATATGCCGGGAGCAACCACTGTCAACATACCAAACATTTTTAAGCTTGCTTGGTCGTCCCTGCATCACATATAATCAACTAATGAGAGATCGGTACCCAAATCATAATAGACTTAGGCACTTTGGGAATTGCATAGACTTTGTTTTTAGGTTTGGGTTTGTTCTTGGGCCTCTGTTTGGGTCTGTCTGATTTGTTTTTAACAAATTTTGACTTGCTTCCACTGCTATGGTCAACTGGTTTTACCTTAGGTTTTTGAAGAGAGTTAGTTTTAGTTTCAAAAATCCTTGGATTTTTCTTATGAAAACCAGATTGAGTGTGGTTTGATTTCTTGTCCCTTTTAGCAGTGGAATGAGTCTGAGTATGAGTCCCCTTTTTAGAGGTTACATTAGGCTTGGAGGATGGAACAGTCCTCACATGTCTGCTAACCAGTTTAGCCTTAGGTGTGACCTTCTGATTCTTCCCATAGAAGAACTCAGTAGGTCGGTGCAGACAGTGTCGAGCAATGTGGCCAGGTTTCCCACATGCAAAGCAGCAGACTTTCTGGTAAAATTCAATTGGGTCAAAGGGCTTTACATCATAGTTACTTCGACCAGAGGAAAAGTTTGAAGAAACTTGTTCCAAGGACCCAGTTGGAACATAAGGTTCACAGTTAGGATTCAATTGTAAACCCTCCTCCTTGGTAAATGTGGAATGAGCCGGTGCTGCCTGCTTTGTCAAAGGAGAGGAAGTTGATTGTGAGACATGATTTATAGCAAAAGTCTTCTGAAAACTTTTCAACATATCATTAGGCTCAATGTTAATTTCATCAAATTTTCCAACAAAATCAGTTTTTGGAACAAAAGATAATTGACTTGTAGATGTTGAACAATCTGTGCTCCTCCTAGCACTTCTTTCTACCTCCTTCTCCTCTGCACCTGTAACACTTAGTTTTTCTGCACAAACCTCAGAATCATTAGTCATAACGGGGTCAACTATGAGCATAACAGGTTTGGTGGGAAAATCACAAGCACAATCAGAATTCATTTCCAAGTCATCAACATATGTGTTGATCCTTGGCATGCTTGATTAATTATGGTTAAAAGGTGGTTCACACTCCTTAAAACCAAGACCCTTACCCTTCTTTTCCATAAATTGAATACTTACCATGTTTTCCAAAACCTTACTTGAATAGTCAAACCGTTCACATTTTACAGATGTTTTGGAGAGTTGATTTTTTACTTGGTTCAATTCTATCGTGAGTTCATCGATCTTGCATCTCGCATCACGATAGTTGGATTCTTTATCACTTAAAAGTTCTTTAAGTCTTGCCACATCCCTACCCTCGGCCTCAAGTTTCCTTTTGAAAATTCCTTCATTTTTAAGAAATTCTGAGTTAAAGTATTTTAGTTTGGTTACTTATTTGATTAGTGATTCATTATGTGACCTATACTTAAAAACTTTATCTATGCAAGAGGTAGAGCAGAGGTTTTCAGTTACCTCCTTTTGCTTTTCGTCCACTTCGGCCATGAAGGAGTGACTCAGAGTAAGCTCCAACTCCTGCACCGGATCACTCCAATCATAGGAGTGAGTCTCTTGAGTCACTAGTGCTTTAGACGTACTTGCACTTCCTCCAGCAGCAGTAACAGTAACAGCCTTTTCTTCAGGCTTCCTCTCTCCTTCCTTAGTTACTTTAGGTAGCTTGCATTCTCTGGCAAAGTGACTCGGTTGATCACAGTTGTAGCATCAAAGCTTTGACTTGTCAAATCCAAGTTTCTTTCCCGGGTTGTTTCTAAAGCTGTTTCTTCCATACCGTTTGATGAACTTCTTTGCACGAAACACAACCATAGCCATCTGCCATGAGATATCCATTTCTTCAACATCTGCTGGATTTATCTGCTCCAGATTATCCTGAGTAAGGTTGGCAGGTGCTAACTCTCCAGCTATGAATGCATTGTAACTGTTCATGAAACCCTTAAACATCAGCAGATTTTCTTCACTCTCTGGATTGATCTTGGACACTGATCCAACTTGTCCAGATGATAGGAACACAGTCTCAAAAGGGATTGACTGCAATGAAGATGGCTGATAATGCTGCATCCCTGAGGCTTGAAGATTGATTGCTGACAGAAGAGCGGAATTTTCAGACACGGGTGCAATGCCCATTGAGCTGGCATGATTAATTGCTCTCTGTTTATCATCCATATCATAGGAGTTGATGATCGAGATCAATTCACTTAGGGATGTATTGTACATATCTTTTGTTCTTTCGATTGTTGTACAATTTGAGTTCCAGGTGTAAGGCAGTGAGTTCAGTAGCTTCTTGTTCACTTCTCCTTTGGTCATCTCAATTCTAGAACTTGTCATCTCAGTCATCAGATGTGTGAATCTATTAAGCTGTGCTTCAAGAGACTCTCCCTTGATGTGGTTGAACATGTTGAACCTCTGTCTCAGCATATCCTTGTGAGTCTCTCGCATGTCCTCATTTCCTTCAAACCGTTCAACTAAGGCATTCCAAAGTTCCTTTGCAGTCTTATGTTCCTTAAAGCCATGAGCTACATCAGTTGATAGAGCCATTGTGATTGAAGCATAGGCCTTTTCATCCTTTTCCATCATCAGGATGTCATTGTCAGTGTACAATTCCGGATCCTTAGCAACAAGAGGACCGTTTATCTCACTTTGATATGATGGCACAAAAGGACCTTCTTCAATTGACCTCCACAACTTAGGATCTGTATACTTGATAAATGACTGAAATCTGAACTTCCAATCTTGAAAGTTATCTCCTGACACAAGCCTAGGCGGCTTTGTTCCGGTGCCAATCTCATTATCCAAGTTAAGCAGGTTGGATAAGTTTGTCAGATTCTTTGAAGCCATGATGGATCAGAATATTTTCTAAGTGTTGTATATGAATTCCCTATAGCTCCCTGTAGATCAGATCAATAACACTACTCGAAGTAGAACATATCACTCTATACTCGAAAGTTTCGTGTACTCAAAAAATTTGAAAGTGTATATTTATTAAAAAGTCTTGTATTCGAACTGTGGCAAACCTTCGAACACTCTATCTATACTCGAAATAGCTGAACTCGAAAATTTTGAACTCGAAAATACTTAAGAAAAATTTTATAAAAATATTTCTTAAGATTTGGAGTCCCAAATTTACACAGTAGCTAGATGGAGTAGAGAAGAATGATAAAGTACTAAACTTGCTTCAGAAAGTTGTTACCTTGTCGATGAAAAGAGCAATCAAGCTCTGATACCACTTGTAGGTCTCTTACCGGATCAAGAACAAAACTTTATCTTATAAATCATCATCAATAGACTCTAACTAGTGCGAAATCCAATCTAGAATCAAGAAAGCAAGTAGAAAAATGAAATCTTTGTATAAATACTGAAAGTTTGAGTACAAGTGCCTCAATACGTCTAGAGAGCAAATGCCTCGGGATTCCAACCTAAACCTGTACAAAATACGTCTATTTATACTAGGTCTAGGTGTACTCAAAATCTAACACGAAATATTTCGAGTACATGAATACATGATGTACTCGAACTGGCTGTACACGAAATCTTCCAAAAATCTAGACTTTAACTCTTCCCAGGTTGAGTTTTTCAGTCTTCAACGTGTACTGGGCTCTACATCCTAACATACGTAAGAGTCTCGTGCTAGGATGGTTGCTCAACAAACATGATTTTCGTTTTGTCTTTGAATCTGATAAATTTGTTTTAACAAAGCGTGGAATGTTTGTTGGTAAGGGTTATGCCCAAAATGGAATGTTTAAACTCAATGTAATAGCTAAGGTTAAGAACATGAATGAAAATGCTTCTACTTCTGCTTATTTGATGGAGTCATCTAACGTTTTGCATGGTCGTTTAGGTCATGTTAATTTCAATTCGATGTGTCGTTTGATTAAATTAGATTGCATTCCAAAATTTTCCATTGATTCAAAATATAAATGTACAACATGTGTTGAAGCAAAACAAACAAGATCATCTTTTAAGTCAGTTGAAAGAATAACCAAACCCCTTGACATAAATCACACTGATGTGTGTGATTTAAAATCGATTCCCACAAGAGGTGGACATAAGTATTTTATCACATTTATTGATGATAGTACGCGATATTGCTATGTTTACTTACTTAAGAGTAAGGATGAAGTAATTGACAAGATTTTCTTGTATAAAACTGAGGTTGAGAATTAACTAAACAAAAAGATAAAAGTTCTAAGGAGTGATAGAGGCGGAGAATATATTTCACCATTTTCTGATATTTATGCACAAAATGGAATTATCCATGAGTGTACCGCTCCTTATTCCCCACAACAAAATGGTATTGCGGAATGAAAGAACCGTATATTGAAATAAATGATGAATGCTATGTTAATTAGTTCTCGAATGAGCCAAAACATGTGGGGGAAGCCATTTTGTTCATGATTGTAAAACCCCAACCCGATTAGGGCTGACGTGTCATTATTACAGAAATCAGAACAATTCATATTCCCTATTTAATGAGTTTAACCATAAATAAATACATAGTTTGACTAAAGGAATACTAATACCTAATTGCATCACTTATTAACAAAATTAATTTAAACTCTCTAATCTCTTTATCTTCTCTACACACATCACCTGAATCCCATGTGTACCTGTTATAAAAATGAAGAAAACAACAAAAAGAAATACGGCTGAGCCAAAAATTGCTCAGTAACGGAAGAACAACAGTAATGGTAATGAAATCTGAAAATGGTAACGATTATCAAAGTGGCGCGATCAGTAGTAATGGAAATAATAAGGTCATCAGAAGCATTACAATTGTAAGGTTCATATCAATAAAAAAAATGATAACTAACATCAGAATGAACTAACCATACGATTAAAAATTTCAAATAATCAAAACAAATACATATCAAATAAGTCGTATGGTAAGGTGTCACACCCCGAGCCGGCGGGTTGGATCGACTTCCCCGTCGGACGGAAGGTTCCCAGGGCGCGATATCGGGATTGATAATCAGAATGATCAGATTGTTTACATTGCACATAATATATAAATGAGAAACTGCTAAATGAAAATAGAATTACAAGTTAAATTACATCAGTTTAGTTCATAATTTTACAATGTAAATCTACTATGAACATCATAAATCTTCTGTCTTGTATCTGCGCAAGATATACAAAATAATCTGTAACATGATGTTTCAAAAATATGCAGGTCCAAAAACACTAGGTTCTCTATCCGACATCCTAGTCCAAAAGTAATAACTCCTTAGTTGACATGTTCGTCACCTGAGAAGTCATGCAAAAATATCAAGTCAACACATGGTTGGTGAGTTCATGTAGTTTTATAAAAATGAATTTGAATGACCTTCTGAATGACAACCTTAACCTCACCATTAACCACCTATACCATCCAGTTCAATATGCTTATATATAGGGCATATGTAGAGTCGAACTTACCGCCCGCCCAGCCACCGTCCCACCACATACCAAACTACATGATATATTCTTCTTGGCGATAATTAAGCGTTTCATCCCATAACTTTGATTTCATAACAATTGATTCCATAGCATTTGATTACCCTAAAAATGTTTACCTTGATCCCTCGAAATGACAACCTTAACCTCACCAACGACCACCTATGCTATTCAATCAAGTATGCTTATATATAGGGCATATGTAGGGAACAAGCCCCAGCCACCATCCCACCGCATACCGGACTTCTTAGCATATTCTTGTTAATGATAATTAAGCGTTTCACTCCATTCACCTGTATGTGTCGAGACTTTCATGATTTGCCCATATCAGCTTGACCCTTTGGCCTACTGTATATGTCGGGACTTTAGGATATCCTTTGATTCTTGATTCTCTTGATTTCGTTTGATCGTTTTAGTTATGCCCATATAGCTTGACTACAAGAGTCTACTATTGTGACGGGACTTTCTGTGTGTTACACGCGGTCTTGATTTACATAGAACTGACATCCACCTTAACTTTAGCATTAATGATTTCATTAGATCTTAATGATTTCATTATTTCAATGATTCACACACGGTTATGACTTCCTTGATTCTCTTGATTCTGATCTTTAGAATTCCATGATTTCCACAATGATTATAGATTCTTGAATAGGATCCTTAGTTTTCTGATCACACATTGAATTAGATTCCATTGAATTTGATCTTTAGCTTTAGTTTCTTTGATTTCACTGTGAATTTAGATTCTTGAATTTGACCTTGATGGACTAATGGTTTGTTTTAGAGTTTTAGAATTTAAGTATTACTCATGAGAGTAATTAATTAATTTATTAGTTAGTTCTGCATAACAATTACCTAGACATGAGTCTAGGAGTATAAACAAGTGTATATATAGAATATAATAAGTAAAAGCATTTACGTAAAACTAATTTAAATAAAAAAGTTTACGCATGCTTCTCAGCCCCGCGTTTGAAAACAAAACGTTTAGAAAAGGGGCAATGAACTCACATGTGTTGCTATGTATTGAATTACCACAAAATGCGCGCTCGTTGTTGTAGATTATGTTTCTTCGGTTCCTGAGTTGTTTTAAGAGAATTCGAATACGATAAGTATTTATAATAGACGCATCTAGGGTTTGGTCTCGGTGTGCAACTAAGTGTCCTATGTTACTAGTGTGTTTCTAGAATTCCATCTACTAGTCTAACTAACTACCCATTCGTATCCCTTATCCCACGATTAATCATTACAAGTCCTTATTTAAAACATGTTTAAATTAATTCATTTTAGGTTAAACATTAAGTTAAAAAAAATCCTTTATTTTAATTTAACAAAGCTTACAATTTAATTTCTTTTATTAAAAACATAAATTATTTAAGAGAAAAGTATAATTAACATGATGGGCTTGGGTTAATCCCATTGGATTAACCTCGGGCCCATTACTATCTTTTGATTGTTCCATGATTCCTGATCAATGCTTTTAATAACTAGTCCTAGATGATTCAAGTAAATCATCTAGGTTAGCTACACGTTCTTATGAAATTTCCTAAGGAATATGTGTTAATGATTACATCAACACACTTAGCCTTAGTTTATTGTTTTGATCTTTATGATTTCTCAATATGTTAAATCCAAAATGATGTTCAAGGTCCATGTTTAAGTGATAATAAGGTTCAAGAAACTCTTATTATTCCAACCCTAGCTCATGATTTCTTGAAAAGAACTCTCGTATCTTAAACCACCTCATATCTAAAGTTACAATCGTTATCAAGAAACCTTAGTTCATCGCTTCGTAAGGAAACCATGTTAACCCCTAACTTATCAACTCTATATTTGAACTTCCGATACACAAAGTGGTAGCATGTTATAAACCCTAATATGTCTCCCATGCACACACACTAAATCCCCATGCATGCATTAGGTAACCCATCCACGCACAAGGTAGCATACCCAAGCTCATATGAATAATCCACCCAAAACCACGGCCGTATGAGGGAGTTGGCCGAACCAGCATGGCCGAAGGAAGGGCTGCCGTATGAGGCCTTGGCCGAAAGGGCTAGGTCGACTGAGCTGGGCCGACATAATGGATGGGGCTGAAAGACTTGGGCCGAACGAAGGGAGGCCGACAGAATGGGCTGGTTGGCCGAGCGAACAAGACCTGAGCCGAAAGGAGAGGCGGCGAATGAGGGCTGCTTTGGCACAAAGGCCATTCGGCCGAAAGGAAAAGCCATACGGCTTGTGTGGCCATTCGGCCTTGCTGGTTGAATCTCATTTGGCCTGTCGCGACCCAAGGGGTACCACCATAGTTTTCGATCTAATCGACTAAGTGGTGAAGTAAGGCTTGTTCCCACATCATTCTAGCAAGGTTTTGTGCAAATCCTAAGGTTTAAAAGAGGGTAAAACTCGGCTCTAAGGGTGGCCGACCAAATGGGTTTCCAAAACCCTAAAAACCGAAACTAAAACTCGATTTTACCTCAAATCTGATGGATCCAAGCTTAGATCCGTTGTACTTTCGTGATCTATGTGTTGTGGTGGTCGTTTTGACATCAAGAACTCGAGATTTCGTGGAGAAATGAAGTAGATATGGTGTGGAGTTCTAGAGAGAGAAAGTAGAGAGAGTGGTGAACGAAAATGGGGGTTGGGGCTGGTTGGTGAAGATGATTATGGCATTAAATGCCATAATAAATGGCTTCAAATTACCCAGGTTCATTCGGTTTCGCTCGATTTCGCGTAAAACGTCGGATTTCCTTCATTTTCGTAACGAAACGTTACGGTTTTAAAAGCAAAGTTTATAAATTTATTTTAGGTGGTAATTCCTAGTAAATTAACTAAATATCTTTCGTTTATTTTAAATTTCTGAAAATATTTAATTTACGGTTTAAAAATCGAATCGTACAGTCGTCACGCGTATTCGTTCGAATCGTCACCCGTACGAACACGACGATAACTATACTTTTCAATATGGTTTTCTAATTATTGGATATCATTCAGAACGTTAAACTTTCAGATGTATTCGTACAGATCGTCACTTATACGAATAATCCGTCGATTTAGCATTCACGTAACGACATCCGTTGTAGTTTTGTTCTGTAAAGCCTCACATACGTTTATACATAATAAAGTCCTAACAAATAATCACATGATGGTTCTATATCGCCAGATACTTATCTGACTGATGAACCATGTTTCTGAGTTTTGTTTCTCTGAAATGATTCTGAATTTGCTCTTTGATAACACAAAATGATAATGATACATGATTTGAATATGACATACAATGAAACACGTATAGTTTGTACCTGATTACTGTTCACGTTACTGTTGAGATCACTGTTCCGGTACTGGTTCCGGCACTGATGTTACAGTCTCCCCTTGTTAGTCGTCCCGAAATTTAAGAATCGTTATCAGATACGGCTTCCTCTGTAAACAGTTGGGGATACTTGGACTTCATGTGATCTTTGCGTTCCCAAGTAAACTCAGGTCCGCGCTTTGAGTTCCAACGAACCTTGACGATCGAAATACGGCTTCGCCTTAGTTTCTTAACTTTGCGATCCATAATCTCCAAAGGTTCCTCGATAAAGTGTAACTGTTTATCCACTTGAATTTCTTCGACTGGGATGGCGAGTGACTTGTCAGAAAGGCATTTTCTTTAAGTTTGAGTCGTGAAACACGTCATGCACACCACTGAGTTCATTTGGTAGTCCCAGTCTATACGCTACAGGACCAATACGTTCAATGATCTCGAACGGTCCCACGTATCTTGGTACTAACTTGCCTTTCTTCCCGAAACGTACTACACCTTTCCATGGGGATACCTTCAACATGACACGGTCTCCCACATGAAATTCCAACGGCTGGCACCGTTTGTTGGCGTAGCTCTTTTGTCTGTTCCTTGTTGCTTGTAGTCTTTGTTGAATCTGGGCAATCTTGTCGGTAGTCTCCTGAATAAGTTCTGGCCCAGTTATACGGTTATCTCCAACTTCAGTCCAACAGATTGGTGATCGACATTTTCGACCATACAAAGCCTCGATGGTGTGCATTCGATGCTACTATGATAACTTTTGTTGTAGGAGAATTCAATCAGTGGCAAATGAGAATTCCAATTTCCACAGAAATCCAGCACACTGGTTCTCATCATGTCCTCCAGAGTCTAAATCGTACGCTCTCTTTGACCGTCCGTTTGTGGGTGTTAAGCTGTACTCAGATTTAAGTGTGTCCCTAGAGATTTCTGCAATGATTGCCAGAACCTTGATGTAAATCTGCTGTCTCTATCCGAAATAATAGACAATGGCACACCGTGACGTACCACTATCTCATTTATGTACAATCTTGTCAGTTTATCCATCGTGAAGGTCTCATGCATTGGCAAGAAATGAGCAGATTTTGTCAGACGATCAACGATAACCCAAATCGTATCATGACAACTGGAAGTGCGGGATAGCCTGGTAATGAAGTCCATAGCTATTTGTTCCCACTTCCAGAGCGGAATATCAGGCTGTTCCAGTAAACGTAACGGCTTCTGGTGTTCCGCCTTTACTTTTGCACACGTAAGACATCAACCGACGTACTCATCTACGTCTTTCTTCATTCCCGGCCACCAATAAAAACCCCGTTAGTCTTTGTACATTTTATCAGCACCTGGGTGCACGGAGTACTTGGTCATGTGTGCTTCATCAAAGATAAGTCTTCTCAATTCGTCTACCACTGGAATCCATATACGATCCTGGTAGTAGATAACTCCATCAGGCTTCGTTTCAAATTCTTTCTCTGCTCCACAGTCAAGTTCTTTCTTCAGGTTTCCTCTATCAACTGATTCTTGTTGTACCTGAATAATCTTGTCACGTAGACTTGTCTGCGTAGTCATTCCCATTGCTCTAACGCGCAATGGTTTGACACGTTCCTTCCGGCTCAAGGCATCAGATACAACGTTTGCCTTACCTGGATGGTACTTGATTACACAATCGTAATCATTCAGAAGTTCAACCCAACGACGCTGTTGCGTGTTGAGCTCCTTCTAATCGAAGATATGTTGCAGACTCTTATGATAAGTAAATATGGTACACTTAGTGCCATATAAGTAATGTCTCCAGATCTTCAGTACGAATACCACGGCTCCCAGTTCTAGATCATGAGTAGTGTAGTTCTTCTCATGAATCTTTAACTGTCTTGATGCATAAATGATAACTTTGTCCGTTGCATCAACACGAAACCAAGTCCCTGATGTGAGGCATCACAGTATACAACAAAGTCATCACATCCTTCCGGGAGAGATAAGATTGGAGCATCACATAATTTCTGCTTTAATGTCTGGAAAGCACCTTCTTGTTTCTGCTCCCAAACAAACGGTTCACTTTTCTGAGTTAACTTGGTGAGAGGCAGTGCTATCTTAGATAAGTATGAGATAAACCTTCTATAATAACCTGCCAATCCCAGAAAAGACCGTATCTCCGTCGGTGTCTTCGGAGTATTCCAGTTCTTAATATCTTCGATCTTGGCAGGATCTACATGTATTCCCTCACTGTTGACTACATGACCCAGAAATTGAACTTCTCATAGCCAAAATTCACACTTAGAGAATTTAGCATAAAGTTTCACTTCTTTCAACAACTCCAAGATCTTCCTGAGATTTTGCTCATGTTCATCTTTGCTCTTAGAATGAATCAGCATGTCATCAATGAACACAATGACAAACTGATCCAAATACGGCTTGCACAATCGGTTCATGAGATCCATGAAAACCGCTGGTGCATTCGTAAATCCGAAAGGCATCACCATAAACTCGTAATGCCCATATCTGGTTCGGAACGCCGTCTTCGGTATGTCTTCGTCTTGAACCCTGAGTCGATGATTTCCAGACCGCAAATCAATCTTCGAGAAGTACTGAGCTCCTAGTAGTTGATCAAATAAATCATCAATCCTTGGCAGTGGATACCGATTCTTGATAGTCAACTTATTCAGCTCTCGATAATCTATGCACATCCGAAACGATCCGTCTTTCTTCTTCACGAACAAGACTGGAGCTCCCCAAGGTGCGTAGCTCGGTCTGATGAAACCTTTATCGAGTAGCTCCTGCAGTTGGTTTGAAAATTCCGGCATCTCTGAAGGTGCTAACCTGTAGGGAGATTTAGCAACAGGAGTTGCTCCAGGGATTAAGTCAATACGGAACTCTACCGGTCGCGCAGGCGGCAAACCTGGTAGATCTTCAGGAAACACTTCCGTATATTCTTTCACTACCGGTACATCTTGAATCTTTTCTTGTCCTTCTCCTTTTCCACCACATGAGCCAGGAAAGCTACGCACTGCTTCTGTAAACACTTACGCGCCTTTATGCAAGAGATGATTTTGACACTTCATTTTGCTTGATCCCCTTTGACTTCCAATACACGATCATTCGTCACTGGAACTCGAAGCAGCTTTTCAGAACAGATGACTTCTACTCGATTAAGAGATAGCCAATCCATTCCAACAATGATGTCAAAACTACCCAGCTCCATCGGTATCAAGTCGATGGTAAAGGTATGACCATTAAGTGTCAATGGGTAGTTCCTATATACTGTACTAACTGTGACCTGTTTCCCGTTGGCTACTTCTATGATGTAAGGGGAATCTAACTGTTCCTCTATAAAATCTAGTTGGCATGCAAAATCGGTAGCGATAAAACTCTGATCCGCATGAGTGTCAAATAGAATAGATGCATAAAAGTCATGTAAGAGAAATGTACCAGTGACCACGTTCGGGTATTGGCCTGCAGCTGGAGCTCCTATGGCAGAAACTCTTCCACGGGGTGCTCGAACTGCCTGTTGTGCCTTCTTCGGGCAGTTCTTTGCAAAGTGGCCCTGTGCGCCACAGTTATAGCATCCACCATTGTTCTGGTTGTTGGGTGGAGGGAGAGCTAAAGCAGCATTGTTGACTGCTTGATTGGGAGTCATCCTGCAGTCCTGGACCCAATGTCCTTTTCTTCCACATCTTGTGCAGTGACGGCAGGGATTGCTTGTGCACAGAGGGTGTGGGCCAATATACGGTTTCTTGTGCACATCCTGCGGTGCCATGGCTTCTTGGTTGAGTGGAGTAGCCGTAGTGTAGTTCTTTATAGTCTTCTGCTTCTTCTTAAGGTGTTGGTGATGATAGGGTTTCTTAGAAGACTCTTCTTTTTGCTTGCCAATGTTAGCCTATTTCTTCAAGGTTCCAGAGGCAACCATTAGATCAGTGAGTTTTCCAGACAAACTCACAGAAGACTCCAAGGTAACAGGGTTTGCTGCAACTACTAAACCCTGAATGCAGGCGGGAAGTCCACCTACATATATGTCTATTCTCTTCTCCAGAGTTGGTACCATATCTGGCACCAAGGCTACCAGCTCATGATAGCGGGTAGTGTTCCACAGATGATCAGCACCCTTCATCACATGATTGGACAATTCAACTTCCAATCTTTGCAGTTCATTCTTGGGGCAGAATTCATTTCCCAACAGTGTCTTGAATTCTTCCCATGGCATTGCCATTGCTTCTTCTCTACCTCTAGCTTTAATCTGTGAATTCCACCAAGTTAAAGCTCGCTTATTGAATGATCCAGCAGAGTAGCGAACTTTATGGTGCTCTGGACAATCGCTAATGTCCAGAGTAGTCTCCATCTTTTCTATCCATTGGATTAATTCAACGGCTCCTTCAGTACCGCTAAAGCTTGGTGGTTTGCATCCCACAAATGACTTGTAGGAATAATGTGATGCATTGCCAGTGTTCCCACTAGCTTCCCCTGACGAGTGGTCGGTGTTGTTGTTGTCGTTCCGAATACGGTTGAGCATATCCGGTATCACTTGCTGGTTAGTCAGCTGGCTGCTCAGTAGAGTTGCCAAAGCAACAGTAGCAGGATCCAGTATCTGAGTCGCGTTCGGGTTTGGAGGAGGAGGAGGAGGTGGAGGAGGTGAGTCAGCTGGTGATGGCGTTGACGAGTGTGGAGCTGAATTCTGTGGGGGTGGCACAATAGAAGGAGGTCTTCTCGGTGGCATTCTGATCATAACCAGAAGTATATTGGTTAGTGCAATGATCGAATGCAGAAGACACAATGCAAGTATACAATTCCTATGTTCTCTACATGAGGGTCCCAAGGTTATAATCTAGGTTAAACCGTTTAAATAAGTGACCTATATTTCTCTATAACCATGGCTCTGATACCAATCTGTCACACCCCGTGTCGGCGGGTTGGATCGGCTTCCCCGTCGGGTGGAAGGTTCCCGGGGCGCGATATCGGGATTGATAATCAGAATGATCAGATTGTTTATATTGCACATGATATATAAATGAGAAACTGCTAAATGAAAATAGAATTACAAAGTTAAATTACATCAGTTTAGTTCATAATTTAACAAGGTAAATCTACTATCAACATCATAAATCTTCTATCTTGTATCTGCGCAAGATATACAAAATAATCTGTAACATGATGTTTCAAAAATATGTAAGTCCAAAAACACTAGGTTCTCTATCCAACATCCTAGTCCAAAAGTAATAACTCCTTAGTTGACATGTTCGTCACCTGAGAAGTCATGCAAAAAGATCAAGTCAACACATGGTTGGTGAGTTCATGTAGTTTTATTAAAATGAATTTTAATGACCTTCTGAATGACAACCTTAACCTCACCATTAACCACCTATACCATCCAGTTCAATATGCTTATATATAGGGTATATGTAGGGTCGAACTTACCGCCCGCCCAACCACCGTCCCAACACATACCAAACTACAGGATATATTGTTCCTGGCGATAATTAAGCATTTCATCCCATAACTTTGATTTCATAACAATTGATTCCATAGCATTTGATTACCCTGAAAATGTTTACCTTGATCCCTCGAAATGACAACCTTGACCTCACCAACGACCACCTATGCTATTCAATCAAGTATGCTTATATATAGGGCATATGTAGGGGACAAGCCCCAGCCACCGTCCTACCACATACCGGACTGCTTAGCATATTGTTGTTAATGATAATTAAGCGTTTCACTCCATTCACCTTCATTTTAGATTTTGATTTCCACAAATAATCAACTCTGATCTTTTGAGTTCACCATGCATTCATGATTACGCCAAAAACACTTGTAGAAATATAATATTAAATGTTTAATTAAATTAATAATTAAGCGTTTAAATACAACTAAGACATGATGATTGGGCCTTATTTGACTCAATCAATTAGACTTAGTTGTTGGTGGTTGTCCAAGTTGTACCCTCTCACACGTGGCCCATATCAGGCATGACTCAAATGAGTCTACGTGTATGCATCGGGACTTTCATGATTTGCCCATATCTGCTTGACCCTCTGGCCTACTATACATGTCGGGACTTTAGGATATCCTTTGATTCTTGATTCTCTTGATTTCGTTTGATCGTTTTAGTTATGCCCATATAGCTTGACTACAAGAGTTTACTATTGTGACGGGACTTTTCGTGTGTTACACGTGGTCTTGATTTACATGCAACTGACATCCACCTTAACTTAAGCATTAATGATTTCATTAGATCTGAATGATTTCATTATTTCAATGATTCACACACGGTTATGATTTTCTTGATTCTCTTGATTCTGATCTTTAGAATTCCATGATTTCCACAATGATTATAGATTCTTGAATAGGATCCTTAGTTTTCTGATCACACACTGGATTAGATTCCATTGAATTTGAACTTTAGCTTTAGTTTCTTTGATTTCACTGTGAATTTAGATTCTTGAATTTGACCTTGATGGACTAATGGTTTGTTTTAGAGTTTTAGAATTTAAGTATTACTCATGAGAGTAATTAATTAATTTATTAGTTAGTTCTGCATAACAATTACCTAGACATGAGTCTAGGAGTATAAACAAGTGTATATATAGAATATAATAAGTAAAAGCATTTACGTAAAACTAATTTAAATAAAAAAGTTTACGCATGCTTCTCAGCCCCGCGTTTGAAAACAAAACGTTTAGAAAAGGGGCAATGAACTCACATGTGTTGCTATGTATTGAATTACCACAAAATGCGCGCTCGTTGTTGTAGATTATGTTTCTTCGGTTCCTGAGTTGTTTTAAGAGAATTCGAATACGATAAGTATTTATAATAGACGCATCTAGGGTTTGGTCTCGGTGTGCAACTAAGTGTCCTATGTTACTAGTGTGTTTCTAGAATTCCATCTACTAGTCTAACTAACTACCCATTCGTATCCCTTATCCCACGATTAATCATTACAAGTCCTTATTTAAAACATGTTTAAATTAATTCATTTTAGGTTAAACATTAAGTTAAAAAAATCCTTTATTTTAATTTAGCAAAGCTTACAATTTAATTTCTTTTATTAAAAACATAATTTATTTAAGAGAAAAGTATAATTAACATGATGGGCTTGGGTTAATCCCATTGGATTAACCTCGGGCCCATTACTATCTTTTGATTGTCCCATGATTCCTGATCAATGCTTTGAATAACTAGCCCTAGATGATTCAAGTAAATCATCTAGGTTAGCTACACGTTCTGATGAAATTTCCTAAGGAATAGGTGTTAATGATTACATCAACACACTTAGCCTTAGTTTATTGTTTTGATCTTTATGATTTCTCAATATGTTGAATCCAAAATGATGTTCAAGGTCCATGTTTAAGTGATAATAAATGTAACATCATTGTCATTTTATGTTATCAAAGGACAAATTTAGAATCAGTTCAGGAAACAAAGCTCAGAACAATGGTTCGTTAGTCAGATAGTTATCTTGCGATACAGAACCATCATGTGATTATTTGTTAGGATTTTATTATGTATAAACGTATGTGAGGCTTTACAGAACAAAACAACAACGGATGTCGTTACCTGAATGCTAAATTGACAGATTATTCGTATAGGTGACGATTTGTACGAATACATCTGAAAGTTTAACGTTCTGAATGATATCCAATAATTAGAAAACCATATTGAAAAGTATACTTATCGTCGTGTTCGTACGGGTGACGATTCGAACGAATAAGCGCGACGACTGTATGATTCGATGTTTAACGGTGAATTAAATATTTTCGTAAATTTAAAATAAACAGAAGATATTTAGTTAATTTACTAGGAATAATCACCTAAAATAATTTTATAAATCTCTTTTTTAAAACCGAGTCGTTCCGTTACGAAAACGAACGCGAACGACGCTTTTATGCGAAACCGAGCGAAACCGAACGGACCCGAACGAACCGGAACGAATCAAGACATTAAATGGCATTGAATGCCACAATCTACCACTCACCTACGTCCTCTCTCTCACTAAAACCGGCCTTTTCTCTCTCTTCTTTCTCTCTCTAGAAACCCTAGCTCTAACTCCTCCATTTCTCCACGAAATCCTGTGGTTTTGGTGTCAAAATGACCCTTGTAACTTGTAGATTGTGAAAGTACAAAGAATCTGAGCTTGGATCCAACAAGCAAGCTTTGACCTGGTGGAACTCACAGATTCAGGCTAGAGGCAGGGAAGAAGCTATGGCGATGCCATGGGAAGAGTTCAAGACATTGTTGAGGACTGAGTTTTGCCCCAAGAACGAGCTACAGAAACTGGAGGTCGAATTGTCTAACCATGTGAAGAAAGGGGCAGAATACGTGGGATATACTACTCGTTATCATGAGTTGGTTGTGTCACACCCCGGGCCGGCGGGAACGGATCGGGTTTTCCCGTCGGGCGGAAGGTTCCCAGGGCGCGATATCTTGAGTAATAATCGAAATGATCAAATTGTTTACATGGCACATGATAAATAATGAGAAATGCTAATATGACATATAATATAGAATTACAAAGTTAAATTACACAGTACGTGTTCATAATTTAACTAAGTAAATCTATTTTAGAAGAATCGTGTAGTTTCTATCTTGTAACTGTACAAGATATGCAAAATAGATTCACAATGTCATCAAAATGTATGCATCCAAAAGTAAGCTAGGTCTTCTAAGAGTCCTCTAGCTTAATCACCGATGCTTGTTATCTAGACCTGTCCGTCACCTGAGAAAACATGCATTTAAACAAAGTCAACACTAGGTTGGTGAGTTCATAAGTTTAATATTCGAAAACCATTGAATTTATGTCAATCATGTTCACAGTGTTTCACACAAGTTGTATTGATGATTGAATCCCATGTTTCACACAATGTCCTTTCCATGGTTGGATGTACAGATAATGTCTCATCCAGTCAAGCATGCTTATATATAGGGGCATACGAAAGGGTCAAGCCCAGACGCCACCCCACCACATGCTTAACTACACTCAACACTACCTGTAATACAACGATGGATACTCATTTCCTTTCACCCATGATTTCCCGGTATGTTTATTCACTAAGTAAAAAGGAAAGAGACGTAATCGTCTCTGTTAACCATTCCTTACGGAATAGTCGGCATGTAACATAACTCAATGAATAAAGTAAGAGATGAAATCATCTCTGTTAACTAATCCTTACGAATTAGCCGGTGTGTAAAATAAACCATAATTGAATAAAGAGACATAATCTCTGTTAGCTAAATCCTTACGGATTAGCCCGGCATGTAATATAACCCAATTGAACAATTAAGAAACGAAATCGTTTCTGTTAGCTATTCCTTACGGATTAGCCCGACATGTAAGATATCATACTCGATATCTAGAACGAAACTTAATAGTTTCTGTAACAAATCATTACTGATTAGTCCGGCATGTAGAATACCCAACAATTGAATAAAGAAACATAATAGTCTCTGTTAGCCATTCCTTACGGATTAGCCCGTCATGTAAGATATCATACTCGATATCTAGAGCGAAACTTAGTAGTTTCTGTAACTGTCAGTACTAACTAGTCCGGTGTGTAAGATATCATACTCGATATCTAGATAGGAACATAATAGTTCCAGTAGCTGTTTCCCCTGTTTAGCCCGGCGTGTAAAATGTCCAACTCATGATTACTAGTTAGAGACATAGTAGTCTCAGTAGCTGTCATTTCTGATCAGCCCGGTGTGTAAGATATCATCCCATGATATCTATTGGAATGAAAAATGTTTCCTAGCTTTTATGAGTATTATTTATATGATTGATAGCACCTCTCGTGCATGGTGTGATTTCATTTGATCTCCCCAAGCCCCGGTTATTAGTTTTAAGGATTTACCCAACTGATCTACCATTGTGTAACCGACACACTCTGACGGTTAGGGAATGTACTCTAAATAGAGTCTTAGTAAGTAATGATGGTATGTGTGTGTTATGCAATCCCAACAGCGTGTGTATGTAATATCCACCTCGATATCACAAGTGAATGTATCAACTGTTATCCCAAGTTTGCGTGTTCTAGCGAGCTTAACAAAGTGTCATAAGAACATGTCTTAAACACAATGTTAGTGATGTGTGAATGATATTGCTATCATGAAGTTACCTTATCATGATAATCATTCTTGTCATTAATAGTTGTTAATAGCATGTTATCCCATGGTTTTCCCTCGTTATTCTATCGTGTAAGAATAATATGCACGGTTGTAAGATATGTTCTTAACAACTCACATTATCCTATGTGTTAAAGTGTCATGATTCTAGGTTAGCATGTAGCATCCTAGTTAACTCAGGTATGATAAAGTCAAACAAGAAAGCATGTAATGATCAACGATAATAATAATAATCAATTATTATCCAAATCATGAAATAAACAACATGTTAATAGAAACTTTTAAATAAATAAAAGTTAAGCATGTTTCTCAGCCCCGAGCTTTGAAATCAGTAAAGATTTAAGAAAAGGGGCATATGAACTCACCTTGTAGTTGTTGGGGGTTGACTTAGCTTAAATAAGGAATGCACGCACTCTTGTTTGTACTTGTAGTTGTGTTCACAATCCTGTATTGGTTTTCATGATGTTCTTAGCTTATAATCATACGTTGTAAGAATTTGTGTGTTTGAACGTGTTAGCCATAAACTTTGGCTAACACACGCAAGTCTCGGTCGTCATTCGGCCCTTGGTTCCCTTATGATAAGTCATACTAACCCTTAACCCATTTTAATTTAAGTTTAGTATATCATGGTATTGGTTTTATGTTTAACTTTGTTTTGAACATTGTCATGTTATGAAAACTTGAACCCATTATCATCTTCTAAATATGAAGTCTAGTTTTGTAGTTTAAGGTCTCATATGTTTTCCTTACCAAACTTGAATAGATTGTGACATAGTTAGTAATTAACCATGGGACTATCTTTGTAAAGCTTAGTGTTTTTAAGTTTTGTGAAACTCCTTTAATCCAAAAATACACCACCTTTGTAGTAATAACCTTAATTACTATGCAAGTTGTCCATAATGTTTTTATTTAAGTAATTATTTTACAACATTAATCTTGTGGGCCGGATGGTAGTTGGGTCGAGTCATTTACTTGGGCCTTAGCTCAAATGTTGATATTTGGCCGAATCAGTGGCCGTGGCCCAATTAGAGTATCATGGGCCGAATGTTTCCTATGGGCTAAGTCTATCGCGTGGGTTGAATAATTTGGCCAAATAAAGAACATGAGTTGACTGATGAATCATAAATCGGTGGAGTTGCTTGGGCCAAATAGCATGTGGGCTGAACTTGTGGGCCTAAGCCGGACCAGTGGGCCAAAAGAATTTCGGATGGGCCAGAGTAGTACTATTGGGCCAGGTGGTGTTATGTAGGTCAAATGACCTAGTCTTGGCCGAAAAATGTGTTGGCCGAATGAGTTTGCTTTTTGGCCGACTAAGGTGTGGTGTTAGCCGAATGATGACGATGTGCTGGTCGAATGGCTAGCAACCAAATGAAGAGTGGCCACATGACCTTGGGGCGAAGCAGTGGTTTCGTGAGGATGAGATGTCAGTCGAATGAGAGGGTGGCGAATGAGTGATGGTCGAATAACAGGGGTAGCTGTCGAATGAGTGATGGCGACTGAAGGTGGCGAATGAGGTGCAGATGGGAGTATGACTCGGCGAATGGAGAACCAACTGAATGAGTGTAGCCGGTCGAATGAGGCCATTCGGCTATGGCCATTCGACCCTGAGCCATTCGGCCTAGCTGGGCTCCTTCGGCCGCCGTTGGTTTAACCTAGACCCATCCTCCCCTCATGGTTCTATGAGGTTTCAACGATGGTAGGTGCAAGGGTTAGTCATCGTGGCTATATGGTTCATGTTTAAGGGTTGTGTTGCCGGTTGAAGATAGTAGCCCAAACAAAAGGGTGAAAACCCTAAAAATCGCCCTCTTTGAGCTCAGATTACCTGAGATGTAGTGGGTGTTAGGACGGATCCTTTGTACTTTTGTGTAGAGGAGATCAATACCTTCGATTTGGTCCAAAGATGGAGTGATTTGGCCAAGTATTGAACAAGTTATGGTTGTTTGAAGGTGTAGAAAACCCTAGAAATGAGGGTGCCGGATTTTGGGTTTTGGAGAGAGGAGGAAGATGAATAAAATGAGAAACACTCTCATTTTAGGGTTTTTATACCCCGTGTGGTGTCCGGATTCGTTTCGGTTGCTCGGTTCGTTAATTCGTCGCGTAACCGGAAAATTACGCGTAATTAAACTAAATAGATAAAAATGCTATTTTAATTAATTTGATGAGTTTCAAAATTGTAAAAATGTTTATTATTTTATTTTATTAAATTTATTATCGTTCGTGTCGGGTTTCATTTTCGTTTCGTCAGATCGCGTCACTTACGCGCGTCTTCGTACAGAGCGCTAACTGTACAAACACGATCGTACGTTTCACTTTCTGATTTGGTTTTCTAATTATCAGTTATCGTTCAGAACGTTAAACTCACAGATATGTTTGTGTGAATCGTCACCCACGCAAACACGCTGTCAGTTTATTATTCAGAAACGACACTGCAAATTTGATTTGAATTGTGTTTCCCTCACTATCGGACTCAACTGAACATCCTGTTATCACTTTGCTGTCACGTTGAATTGTCGGTCATCTGATTCCTGTCATCTATGGATATCAGATCGCAATCGATTTGTTATTGTTATTCGTCTGAACACTGTTGTTTCTCTTGAGTTGTTGTATTTATTGTATTTAAGTTTTCACTTAAACACATACAACTGTGATTTGTTTCCAGAGTTCTGTTGTCTCACAACTGTTTACGTACTGTATTTACACACAGTTAACGTGAAAGTACACATACCGTACGGTACTTGCCGTACGGTTTAGTACTAGTTGTCACAGGTTGCCTTGGTGCCAGACATGGTACCGACTCTAGCGAAACGGATTGACAGGTATGTATGTGAGCTACCAGCCTGCATACAAAGTCTAGTGGATGCTGCAAATCCTGTCACCGTGGAGTCAGCTGTTAGTCTATCAGGGAAACTTACTGACCTAATGGTATCTTCTTGAACTTTGAAGAAAGAGGGTGACTCCGGAAAACACATGGAAGAGCTGTCAAAGAAACCCCACCATCACCCGAAGAAGAAACATAAGGTCATCAAGAACTATACGATGGCCACCCCTCTCCAACAAGTAGCAGCTGCACCCCAGAAACATAACAGGAAACCCTAAACTGGTGCATATCCTTTGTGTGCCAAGTGTCAATATCATCATGCTGCTAGCACTCCCTGCAAGCGATGTACGGGATGTGGGCGAAAGGACAATTTGGTCCAACACTGCCGGATGACACCTAACCAAGCAGTCAATAATACTGCTTTAGCTCTCCCTCCACCCAACAACCAGAACACCGGTGGATGCTATAACTGTGGCGAACAGGGCCACTTTGCAAAGAACTGCCCGAAGAAAGTAGAATAGGCAGTTCCAGCACCCCGTGGAAGAGCTTTTGCCATAGGAGCTCCAGCTGCACGCCAAGACCCGAACGTGGTCACTGGTACATTTCTCTTACATGAATTTTATGCATCTGTTCTATTTGACACTGATGCAGATCAGAGTTTTATCTCTACTGATTTTGCATGCCTACTACATTCTATAGAAGAACAGTTAGATTCCCCTTACATCGTAGAAGTAGCTAACGGGAAAAGAGATCATAGTTAGTACAGTATACAGGAATTGCCCATTGACACTTAATGGTCATACATTCACCATCGATTTGATGCCGATGGAGTTGGGTAGTTTCGACATCATTGTTGGAATTGATTGGCTTTCTTCTAATCGAGTGGAAGTCATCTGTTCTGAAAAGCTTCTTCGAATTCCATTACCAAATGATCATGTATTGGAAGTTAGAGGGGATCAAGCGAAACAAAGTGTCAAAATCATCTCTTGAATAAAGGCGCGTAAGTGTCTACAGAAGCAGTGCGTAGCTTTCCTGGCTCATGTGGTGGAAAAGGAGAAGGGCAAGAAAAAGATTCAAGATGTGCCGGTAGTGAAAGAGTATCCGGAAGTATTTCCTGAAGACCTACCAGGTTTGCCACCTGTGCGACCGGTAGAGTTTCGCATTGACTTAGTTCCTGGAGCAACTCCTGTTGCTAAATCTCCCTACAGGTTAGCACCTTTAGAGATGCAGGAATTGTCAAACCAACTACAAGAGTTACTTGACAAGGGTTTCATCAGACCGAGCTACTAACCTTGGGGAGCTTCGGTTTTGATCGTGAAGAAGAAGGATGGATCGTTTCGGATGTGCATAGACTACCGCGAGCTGAACAAGCGAACCATCAAGAATTGGTATCCATTACCGAGGATTGATGATTTGTTTGACCAACTACAAAGAGCTCAGTATTTTGCGAAGATTGATTTGCGGTCTGGATATCATCAACTTAGAGTTCAAGACGAAGACATACCGAAGACGGCGTTCCGAACCCTATATGGGCATTACGAGTTTTTGGTGATGCCTTTCGGACTGACGAATGCACCTGCGGTTTTCATGGATCTCATGAACCGAGTGTGCAAGCCGTATCTGGATCAGTTCGTCATTGTCTTCATTGATGACATACTGATTTATTCCAAGAGCAGGGCTGAACACGAGCAACATCTCAGGAAGATCTTGGAGCTGTTGAAGGAAGAGAAACTTTATGCTAAATTCTCTAAGTGTGAATTTTGGCTAAGAGAAGTTCAATTCTTGGGTCATGTAGTCAACAGCGAGGGAATACACGTAGATCCCGCCAAGATCGAGGCGATAAAGAACTGGGATACTCCGAAGGCACCGACGGAGATACGGTCTTTTCTGGGATTGGCAGGTTATTATAGAAGGTTTATCTCAAACTTTTCTAAGATAGCCTTGCCTCTCACTAAACTAACTCAGAAAAGTGAACCGTTTGTTTCGGAGCAGAAACAAGAAGATGCTTTTCAGACATTGAAACAGAAGTTGTGTGATGCTCCAATCCTATCTCTCCCAGAAGGTTGTGATGACTTTGTGGTATATTGTGATGCCTCCCATCAGGGACTTGGTTGTGTACTAATGCAACGGGACAAAGTTATTGCGTATGCATCAAGATAGTTAAATATTCATGATAAGAACTACACTACTCATGATCTTGAACTGGGAGCTGTAATCTTCGCATTGAAGATTTGGATACATTACTTATATGGCACTAAATGTACCATATTTACTGATCATAAGAGTCTGCAGCATATCTTTGATCAGAAGGAACTCAACATGAGGCAACGCCGTTGGGTTGAACTTCTGAATGATTACGACTGTGTAATCAAGTACCATCCGGGTAAGGAGAACATTGTAGCTGATGCCTTGAGCCGGAAGGAACGGCTCAAACCCTTGCGTGTCAGATCAATGGGAATGACTGTGCAGATAAGCTTACGTGACAAGGTTATTCAGGCACATCAAGAATCAGTTGATAGAGGGAATCTGAAGAAGGAACTTGATTGTGGAGCAGAGAAACAATTTGAAACAAAAGCAGATGGAGTCATCTACTATAAGGATCGTGTATGGATTCCGGCAGTAGACGAATTGAGAAGACTTATATTCGATGAAGCACACAAGACCAGGTATTCTACACATCCAGGCGCTGATAAAATGTACCATGACTTACGGGGATTTTATTGGTGGCTGGGAATAAAGAAAGACATAGCCGAGTACCTCGGTCGATGTCTTACGTGTGCTAAGGTTAAGGCGGAACACCAAAACCGTCAGGTTTACTGGAACAGCCTGAGATTCCGCTCTGGAAGTGGGAACAAATAGCTATGGATTTCATTACCAAGCTACCCCGCACTTCCAGTGGTCATGATACGATATGGGTGATCATTGATCGTTTGACAAAATCTGCTTATTTCTTGCCAATGCGTGAAACCTTCACAATGGATAAACTAGCGAGACTGTACATCAACGAGATAGTGGTACGTCATGGTGTGCCATTGTCTATCATATCGGATAGAGATAGCATATTCACGTCAAGGTTCTGGCAGTGATTGCAGAAATCTCTAGGGACGCACTTTAATCTGAGTACAGCTTACCATCCACAAACGGACAGTCAAAGCGAACGTACGATTCAGACCCTGGAGGACATGCTGATAACCTGTGTGTTAGAGTTCGGTGGAAATTGGAACTCTCATTTTCCACTGATCGAATTCTCCTGCAACAATAGTTGCCATAGCAGTATCGGATGTGCCCCATTCGAGGCTCTTTATGGTCGAAAATGTCGATCGCCGATCTGTTGGATTGAAGTGGGAGATAATCCTATAATGGGGCCAGAACTTATTCAAGAGACTACAGAATAGATTGCCCAAATTCAACAAAGACTACAAGCGACAAGGAGCAGACAAAAGATCTATGCCGATAAATGTCATTGAATGCTACAATCTACCACTCATCTACCTCCTCTCTCTCACTAAAACCGACCGTTTTTCTCTCTACTTTCTCCCTCTAGAAACCCTAGCTCTAACTCCTCCATTTCTCCATGAAATCGTGTGGTTTTGGTGTCAAAACGACCCTTGTAACTTGTAGTTCGTGAAAGTACAAAGGATCTGAGCTTGGATCCAACTGATTTGAGGTAAAGATCATGTTTTAGTTCGGTTTTTAGGGTTTCAAAACCCTCTTTGTCGCCCGACCCCTTTGACCGGTTTCAAGCCTCACAACCTTACGAAAATCACACAAAATATACTTAGGAAGGTTTAGGAACAAAGGATGTTTCACCTCATGGCCTTGAGACTCAAAAATGGTGGTTAGCCATGGCTGTGATAGAGCGGTCGAATGGCAAGGAAACCAGCTCGCCGAATGGGTACATTCTGGCCACCTTCGGCCAGCCTCCTGCGCCCGAACCAGGACTCAGTCGGCCAGCCTCTTTCGGTCGGCTCAGTCCATTCTGTCGGCCATGCTATTCGGCCAGACTCATTCTGTCGGCCTTAGTTCCAGCCACATTCGGCCAAAGCCATTCGGGCCAGGTTCTTCATTCGATCAGGCATATTCAGTCGGCCACCCCCATTCGGCGGTCACCATAATCCGGCTCAAGCCATTCGATCGGATACTCCTTCGGCTGAGTGGCTGGCCTGCTTTGTCCCAACTACTATTCGATCGGCCAAGTGACCCACTTGATCGATTGAACTAGCTGGGCTACCTTAGCATACATGGATTGAGGTGCTTGGGTACACGCATGATGTGTGTGTGTATGTTGCATGCATGGGAAATTAATTTGGGTGTATGTGTGCATGGGGACTATATATTAGGGTTCCATCCACGCAAATCAACTTTGGGAGGGCCTTGGATTCAACACGGGGTTATCAAGCACAAGAGTAACATGAAGTTGTTATGATATAAAGAACTAAGGTAACCGTAAATGACCATGTGGGATCGTTACAAGGGGAGTGGATCTAAGTTATACGAAATTCTAAGGAAATTATAAATTAGGGTTTCAATAATAAGGTTTTCATGAAATCATGAAGTCATTTAAACACAGATTTTAACATCAAAGAACTAACGATCTATTTCAAAGAACTATGTACAAAGAACTATTTTCAAGGGTTTAACTAGGAAATATCAAGGATAGCATGTGCCATTCTCAGGTTTGAAAGATGTCCTGGCTGGACTGATCGAATATGAGACACATGTTTGCTGATATTTACAGTATTCCCTAACTGTTTTGAGGAACATCTGGGTAATATTTAAAGATAGCATGTGAACGGTCAATAACGGTCAAGAATGGTCAATAAAATCCTATATTTCAAAAGATGTCCAAGCTAGACTGATTGAGTATTGGTCGCATGCTTGATGATGTTTACAGATCTCCTTTACTACTAAGAACCCTGATTGCTAGACTAGTCTACTCGAGTTGACCAAGGCCCAATCATTAGGTCTTAGATTTTATTAAATGTTTATTTATTTATTTAACTAAGCATTTATTGAATTCTTTCTACAAATGTTATTGTTGATCATGATTGCGTGATGAACTTAAGGAATCAATAGAGATTTCAAAGTGTATTACGGGAACAAAGAACTGAAGAACTAATGTGTTAATGGTAGGGTTAAAATGCTTAATTCTCATTACAACAATGTCATATGTGGGTTAGTATGTGGTGGAATGGCGTCTGGGCGAGTTGTAGGCTCGATCCTTTCATATGCCCTATATATAAGCATACCTATCTGGATATTACATGTGATGTTAATGAGATTAAGGTTGTTACCCGAGAGTTGAGAAAATGTTTTGTGTACATGTTTAGAACTATGATGGGATGGAAGTGAATGGTAAGTAAAAATGCTTAATTATTATTAACAACAATGTCATATGTGGTTTAGTATGTGGTGGGATGGCGTCTGGGCGGGTTGTAGGCTCGACCCTTTCGTATGCCCTATATATAAGCATACCGAACTGAATATTACAGGTGATGTTAATGAGGTTAGGGTTTTTACCGTGAAAGGATTTGCAAAGCTATTTTTCAAATACTAAACTATATGAACTCACCAATCATGTGTGGACTTGATCTTTTTGCATGACTTCTCATGTGACGAACAGGTCAATTAAGAAGTTAAGGCTTTTGGACTAGGATGCCAGATAGAGGACCTAGTATTTTTGGACCTACATACTTTTGGAACATCATTTTACAATTTATTTTGTATATCTTGTGCAGATACAAGATAGAAAACTTATGATGTTGATAGTAGATTTACATTGTTAAATTATGAACAAAACCGATGTAATTTAACTTTGTAATTTCATTCTATTTAGCATTTCTCATTTATATCATATGCAATGTAAACAATCTGATCATCACGAATATCATTCCCGATATCGCGCCCCGGGAACCTTCTGCCCGGTGAGACACACGATCCGGCCCGTTGGCTCGGGGTGTGACAGATTGGTATCAGAGCCATGGTTATAGAGAAATATAGGTCACTTAATTAAACGGTTTGGCCTAGACTATAAGCTAGGGACCCTGCATGTAGAGAACACAGGACTTAAGACTTTATCTGCATTGTGTCTTCTGCATTCGATCATTGCACTAACCAATATACTTTTGGTTATGATCAAAATGCCGCCGAGTAGACCTCCTTCTATTGTACCACCTCCACAGAGTTCAACTCCACATTCGTCAACGCCATCACCAGCTGATTCACCACTGCCACCTCCTCCTCCTACCCCACACAGTCCATCTCCAGGCCCGATCACGACTCAGATACTGGATCCTGCTACCGTTGTTCTGGAAACCTTACTAAGCAGTTAGTTGATTAACCAGCTGAAGGATGTGACACCGGATATGCTTAACCGTATTCGGAACGACGACAACAACACTGGTAACTCATTAGGAGAAGCCAGTGGGAATACTGGAGGTTCATCTCACTACTCCTACAAGTCATTTGTAGGATGTAACCCGCAAAGTTTTAGCGGTACTGAAGGAGCCGTTGGATTACACCAATGGATAGAAAAGATGGAGACCACTCTGGATATCAGTAGCTGTCCAGAACATCACAAAGTTCTTTATTCTGCTGGATCTTTCAACAAGCGAGCTTTGACCTGATGGAACTCACAGATTCAGGCTAGAGGCAGGGAAGAAGCTATGGCGATGGCATGGGAAGAGTTCAAGACATTGTTGAGGACTGAGTTTTGCCCCAAGAACGAGCTACAGAAACTGGAGGTCGAACTGTCTAACCATGTGAAGAAAGGGGCAGACTACGTGGGATATACTACTCGTTGTCACGAGTTGGTTGCCTTGGTGCCAGACATGGTACCGACTCTAGAGAAACGGATTGACATGTATGTGTGTGGGCTACCTGCCTGCATACAAGGTCTAGTGGTTGCTGCAAATCCTGTCACCATGGAGTCAGCTGTTAGTCTATCAGGGAAACTTACTGACCTGATGGTAGCCTCTTGAACTTTGAAGAAAGAGGGTGACTCCGGAAAACACAGGGAAGAGCTGTCAAAGAAACCCCACCATCACCCGAAGAAGAAACAGAAGGTCATCAAGAACTATACGATGGCCACCCCTCTCCAACAAGTAGCAGCTGCACCCCAGAACCATAACAAGAAACCCTACACTGGTGCATATCCTTTGTGTGCCAAGTGTCAATATCATCATGCTACTAGCACTCTCTGCAAGCAATGTACGGGATGTGGACGAAAGGGCTATTGGGTCCAACACTGCCGGATGAAACCTAACCAAGCAGTCAACAATGCTGCTTTAGCTCTCCCTCCACCCAACAACCAGAACACCGGTGGATGCTATAACTGTGGCGAACATGGCCACTTTGCAAAGAACGGCCCGAAGAAAGTACAACAGGCAGTTCCAGCACCCCGTGGAAGAGCTTTTGCCATAGGAGATCCAGCTGCACGCCAAGACCCGAACGTGGTCACTGGTACATTTCTCTTACATGAATTTTTTGCATCTGTTCTATTTGACACTGATGCAGATCAGAGTTTTATCTCTACCGATTTTGCATGCCAACTAGATTCTATAGAAGAACAATTAGATTCCCCTTACATCGTAGAAGTAGCTAACGGGAAAAGAGATCACAGTTAGTACAGTATACAGGAATTGCCCATTGACACTTAATGGTCATACATTCACCATCGATTTGATACCGATTGCGTTGGGTAGTTTCGATATCATTGTTGGAATGGATTGGCTTTCTTCTAATCGAGTGGAAGTCATCTGTTCCGAAAAGCTGCTTCGAATTCCATTACCAAATGATCATGTATTGGAAGTTAGAGGGGATCAAGCGAAACGAAGTGTCACAATCATCTCTTGAATAAAGGCGCGTAAGTGTCTACAGAAGCAGTGCGTAGCTTTCCTGGCTAATGTGGTGGAAAAGGAGAAGGGCAAGAAAAAGATTCAAGATGTGCCGGTACTGAAAGAGTATCCGGAAGTATTTCCTGAAGACCTACCAGGTTTGCCTCCTGTGCGACCGGTAGAGTTTCGCATTGACTTAGTTCCTGGAGCAACTCCTGTTGCTAAATCTCCCTACAGGTTAGCACCTTTAGAGATGCAGGAATTGTCAAACCAACTACAAGAGTTACTTGACAAGGGTTTCATCAGACCGAGCTACTCACCTTGGGGAGCTCCGGTTTTGTTCGTGAAGAAGAAGGATGGATCGTTTCGGATGTGCATAGACTACCGCGAGCTGAACAAGCTAACCATCAAGAATCGGTATCCATTACCGAGGATTGATGATTTGTTTGACCAACTACAAGGAGCTCAGTATTTTTTGACGATTTATTTGCGGTCTGGATATTATCAACTTAGAGTTCAAGACGAAGACATACCGAAGACGGCATTCCAAACCCGAAATGGGCATTACGAGTTTTTGGTGATGCCTTTCGGACTGACGAATGCACCTGCGGTTTTCATGGATCTCATGAACCGAGTGTGCAAGCCGTATCTGGATCAGTTCGTCATTGTCTTCATTGATGACATACTGATTTATTCCAAGAGCAGGGCTGAACACGAGCAACATCTCAGGAAGATCTTGGAGCTATTGAAGGAAGAGAAACTTTATGCTAAATTCTCTAAGTGTGAATTTTGGCTAAGAGAAGTTCAATTCCTGGGTCATGTAGTCAACAGCGAGGGAATACACGTAGATCCCGCCAAGATCGAGGCGATAAAGAATTGGGATACTCCGAAGACACCGACGGAGATACGGTCTTTTCTGGGATTGGCAGGTTATTATAGAAGGTTTATCTCAAACTTTTCTAAGATAGCCTTGCCTCTCACTAAACTAACTCAGAAAAGTGAACCGTTTGTTTGGGAGCAGAAACAAGAAGATGCTTTTCAGACATTGAAACAGAAGTTGTGTGATGCTCCAATCCTATCTCTCCCAGAAGGTTGTGATGACTTTGTGGTGTATTGTGATGCCTCCCATCAGGGACTTGGGTGTGTACTAATGCAACGGGACAAAGTTATCGCGTATGCATCAAGATAGTTAAAGATTCATGAGAAGAACTACACTACTCATGATCTTGAACTGGGAGCTGTAATCTTCGCATTGAAGATTTGGAGAGATTACTTATATGGCACCAAATGTACCATATTTACTGATCACAAGAGTCTGCAGCATATCTTTGATCAGAAGGAACTCAACATGAGGCAACGCCGTTGGGTTGAACTTCTGAATGATTACGACTGTGTAATCAAGTACCATCCGGGTAAGGCGAACATTGTAGCTGATGCCTTGAGCCGGAAGGAACGGGTCAAACGCTTGCGTGTCAGAGCAATGGGAATGACTGTGCAGACAAGCCTACGTGACAAGATTATTCAGGCACAGCAAGAATCAGTTGATAGAGGGAATCTGAAGAAGGAACTTGATTGTGGAGCAGAGAAACAGTTTGAAACAAAACCAGATGGAGTCGTCTACTATAAGGATCGTGTATGGATTCTGGTAGTAGATGAATTGAGAAGACTTATATTCGATGAAGCACACAAGACCAGGTATTCTGTGCATCCAGGCGCTGATAAAATGTACCAAGACTTATGTGGATTTTATTGGTGGCCGGGAATGAAGAAAGGCATAGCCGTGTACGTCGGTCGATGTCTTACGTGTGCTAAGAGTAAGGCGGAACACCAAAACCGTCAGGTTTACTGGAATAGCCTGAGATTCCGCTCTGGAAGTGGGAACAAATAGCTATGGATTTCATTACCAAGCTAACCGGCATCTCCAATGGTTATGATACGATTTGGGTGATCGTTGATCGTTTGAAAAAATCTGCTCATTTCTTGCCAATGCGTGAAACCTTCACAATAGATAAACTAGCGAGATTGTACATCAACGAGATAGTGGTACGTCATGGTGTGCCATTGTCTATCATATCGGATAGAGATAGCAGATTCACGTCAAGGTTCTGGCAGTCATTGCAGAAATCTCTAGGGACGCACTTAAATCTGAGTACAGCTTACCATCCACAAACAGACAGTCAAAGCGAACGTACGATTCAGACCCTGGAGGACATGCTGAGAACCGGTGTGTTAGACTTCGGTGGAAATTGGAACTCTCATTTTCCACTGATCGAATTCTCCTACAACAATAGTTACCACAGCAGTATCGGATGTGCCCCATTCGAGGCTCTTTTATGGTCGAAAATGTCGGTCATCGATCTGTTGGATTGAAGTGGGAGATAATGGTATAACGGGGCCAGAACTTATTCAAGAGACTACAGACAAGATTGCCTAGATTCAACAAAGACTACAAGCGACAAGGAGCAGACAAAAGAGCTATGCCGATAAACGGCGCAAGCCGTTGGAATTTCAAGTGGGAGACCGTGTCATGTTGAAGGTGTCCCCATGGAAAGGTGTAGTACGTTTTGGAAAGAAAGGCAAGTTAGCACCACAGTACGTGGGACCGTTCGAGATCATCGAGCGTATTGGTCCTGAGGCGTATAGACTGAGATTACCAGATGAACTCAGTGGTGTGCATGACGTGTTTCACGTCTCAAACTTAAAGAAATGCCTTGCTGACGAATCACTCATCATTCCAATCGAAGAAATTCAAGTTGATGAACAGTTACACTTTATTGAAGAACCTTTGGAGATTATGGATCGCAAAGTTAAGCAACTAAGGCGAAGCCGTATTCCGATTGTAAAGGTTCGTTGAAACTCAAAGCGCGGACCTGAGTTTACTTGGGAATGCAAAGATCACATGAAGTCTAAGTATCCCCAACTATTTACAGAGGAAGACGTACCTGATAACGATTCTTAAATTTCGGGACGAAATTTCTCTAATAAGGGGAGACTGTAACATCAGTGCCGGAAACGTCACCGGAACAGTGATCTCAACAGTAGCATGAACAGTAATCATGTACAAACTATACGTATTTCATTTCATGTTAGACTCTTATCATGTATCATTGTCATTTTATGTTATCAAAGGTGAAATTCATAATCAGTTAAGGAAACAAAGCTCAGAACAGTGGTTCGTTAGTCAGATAGTTATCTGGCGATACAGAACCATCATTTGATTATTTTTTAGGATTTTATTATGTATAAACGTATGTTAGGCTTTACAGAACAAAACAACAACGGATGTCGTTACGTGAATGCTAAATTGACGGATTATTCGTATAGGTGACCATCTGTACGAATACATCTAAAAGTTTAACATTCTGAATGATATCCAATAATTAGAAAACCATATTGAAAAGTATAGTTATCGTCGTGTTCGTACGAGTGACGATTCGAACGAATACGCACGACGACTGTACGATTCGATGTTTAACGGTGAATTAAATATTTTCATAAATTTAAAATAAACAGAAGATATTTAGTTAATTACTAGGTATAATCACCTAAAATAATTTTATAAATCTCATTTTTAAAACCGAGTCGTTCCGTTACGAAAACGAACGCGAACCGACGCTTTTACGCGAAACCGAGCGAAACCGAACGGACCCGAACGCACCGGAACGAATCAAGACATTAAGTGGCATTGAATGCCACAATCTACCCCTCACCTACCTCCTCTCTCTCTCACTAAAACCAACCTTTTCTCTCTCTTCTTTCTCTCTCTAGAAACCCTAGCTCTAACTCCTCCATTTCTCCACGAAATCGTGTGGTTTTGGTGTCAAAACGACCCTTGTAACTTGTAGATCGTGAAAGTACAAAGGATTTGAGCTTGGATCCAACTGGTTTGAGGTAAATATCATGTTTTAGTTCGGTTTTTAGGGTTTCAAAACCCTCTTTGTCGCCCGACCCCTTCGACCGGTTTCAAGCCTCACAACCTTTGGGAAATCACACAAAATATACCTAGGAAGGTGTAGGAACAAAGGATCTTTCACCTCATGTCCTTGAAACTCGAAAATGGTGGTTAGCCATGGCTGTGATAGAGCGGTCGAATGGCAAGGAAACCAGCTTGCCGAATGGGTAGATTCTGGCCACCTTCGGCCGAATGGCCAAGGTTCTTTCGGCCAGCCTCCTGCGCCCGAACCAGGACTCAGTCGGCCAGCCTCTTTCAGTCGGCTCAGTCCATTCTGTCGGCCACGCTATTCGGACAGACTCATTCTGTCGGCCTTAGTTCCAGCCACATTCGGCCAAAGCCATTCGGGCCAGGTTCTTCATTCGATCGGGCATATTCAGTCGGCCACCCCATTCGGCAGTCACCATCATCCGGCTCAAGCCATTCGATCGGATACTCCTTCGGCTGAGTGGCAGGCCTGCATTGTCCCAACTCCTATTCGGTCGGCCAAGTGACCCACTTGATCGATTGAACTAGCTGGGCTACCTTAGCATACATGGATTAAGGTACTTGGGTACACACATGATGTGTGTGTGTATGTTGCATGCATGGGAAATTAATTTGGGTGTGTGTGTGCATGGGGACTATATATTAGGGTTTCATCCATCCAAATCAACTTTGGGAGGGCCTTGGATTCAACACGGGGTTATCAAGCACAAGAGTAACATGAAGTTGTTATGATATAAAGAATTAAGGTAACCGTAAATGACCATGTGGGATCATTACAAGGGGAATGGATCTAAGTTATACGAAATTCTAAGGAAATTATAGATTAGGGTTTCTATAATAAGGTTTTCATGAAATCATGAAGTCATTTAAACATAGATTTAAACATCAATTGAGCTCAAACACATGGGGATTCATTAAGAATCAAAATCATAATTTAAAGATACGGTGTTGGCCTCACAACTAACACTAACACTTAGAGAATTCATAAGAACATATAATTACATTAGATAGTTATATGAACTATCTAGGATGGATTATACCAAGATTTGATCAAAGAATTTTTTGGAAATCAAGAACTAGTAATTGGGCCCAAGGTTAGTCCAATGGGATTAACCCAAGCCCATCACGATAATTATACTTTTCTTTTAAATAAACTATGATATTTTAATAAAAAGAAATTAAATTTTAAGGTTTGTTAATCTAATTAAATGAATTCCAAATAAGTGTTTAACATAAAATGAGTTAACTTGAAAATGTCTCAATTAAAGACTTAAAAGATTGTTGTGGGACGAGGGTTACTTACGGGTAATGCATTTGGACTAGATAGAAGGAATTCTAGAAACACATTAGTAAACTAGGACACTTAGTTGCACACCGAGACCAAAACCCTAGTTGCGTATGTTATATACACTTATCGTATACGAATTTTCTTAAAACAAATCAGGGACTGAAGAAACATAGTTTACAAGCAACGAGAGCGCATTATCTGTTGTGGTTTCGTTCTTAGCAACACAGGTGAGTTCATTGCCCCTTTTCTAAACATTTTTGTTTTCAAACGCGAGGCTGAGAAGCATGCGTAAATTATTTTTGTAAGATGATATTTACTTAATTGCTTTTACTTAACATATGTTATGTGTATAATTGTTATCCTAGCTTCTGTTTAGGTATACAATATACAAAAATTCAAAGTAAGTTATTGATTCATTATGAGTAAATAACTATTTCAAGTTGAAGAACTATTTTCAAATGTCTATTTTCAAAGAACTAAAGATCTAAAACAAAGAACTATTTCAAAGATCTAATTTCTAATTTCAAAGAACTAATGGTCTAATCAAAGTACTATTTTTGGTGTGTGTTGTCAAAGAACTAACGATCTATTGAGGTTAGGGTTTTTACCGTGAAAGGATTTGCAAAGCTATTTTTCAAATACTAAACTATATGAACTCACCAACAATGTGTTGACTTGATCTTTTTGCATGACTTCTCATGTGACGAACAGGTCAATTAAGAAGTTAATGTTTTTGGACTAGGATGCCTGATAGATGACCTAGTATTTTTGGACCTGCATACTTTTGGAATATCATTTTACAATTTATTTTGTATATCTTGTGCAGATACAAGATAGAAAACTTATGATGTTGATAGTAGATTTACATTGTTAAATTATGAACAAAATCGATGTAATTTAACTTTGTAATTCTATTCTATTTAGCATTTCTCATTTATATCATGTGCAATGTAAACAATCTGATCATCACGATTATCATTCCCGATATTGCGCCCCGGAAACCTTCCGCCCGGCGGAACACACGATCCGGCCCGCCGGCTCGGGGTGTGACAATAAAGCTTAAGAAACTCTTGTTATTCCAACCCTAGCTCATGATTTCTTAAAAAGAACTCTCGTATCTTAAACAACCTCATATCTATAGTTAAACCCAATCGTTATCAAGAAACCTTAGTTCATCGCTTCGTAAGGAAACCATGTTAAACCCTAACTTCTCAACTCTATATTTGAACTTCCAATACACAAAGTGGTTGCATGTTATAAACCCTAATATGTCTCCCATGCACACACACACTAAATCCCCATGCGTGCATTACGTAACCCATCCATGCACAAGCTAGCATACCCAAACTCAATTGGATAATCCACCCCAAACCACGACTGTATGAGGGAGTTGGCCGAACCAGCATGGCCGAAGGAAGGGCTGCCGTATGAGGCCTTGGCCGAAAGGGCTGGGCCGACAGAGCTGGGCCGACAGAATGGATGGGGCCGAAAGACTTGGGCCGAACGAAGGGAGGCCGACAGAATGGGCTGGTTGGCCGAGCGAACAGGACCTGAGCCGAAAGGAGAGGCGGCGAATAAGGGCTGCTTCGGCACAAAGGCCATTCGCCGAAAGGAAAAGCCATTCGGCTTGTGTGGCCATTCGGCCTTGCTGGTTGAATCTCATTCGGCCTGTCGCGGCCCAAGGGGTACTACCATGGTTTTATAGCTAATCGACTAAGTGGTGAAGTAAGGCTTGTTCCCACATCATTCTAGCAAGGTTTTGTGCAAATCCTAAGGTTTAAAAGAGGGTAAAACTCGGCTCTAAGGGTGGCCGACCAAATGGGTTTCCAAAACCCTAAAAACCGAAACTAAAACTCGATTTTACCTCAAATCTGATGGATCCAAGCTTAGATCCGTTGTACTTTTGTGATTTACGTGTTGTGGTGGTCGTTTTGACACCAAGAACTCTAGATTTCGTGGAGAAATGAATGAGATATGGTGTGGAGTTCTAGAGAAAGAAAGTAGAGAGAGAGTGGTGAGCGAAAATGGGGGTTGGGGCTGATTGGTGAAGATGATTATGGGATTAAATGCCATAATAAACGGCTTCAAATTACCCGGGTTCGTTCGGTTTTGCTCGATTTCGCGTAAAACGTCGGATTTCCTTCATTTTCGTAACGAAACGTTACGGTTTTAAAAGCAAAGTTTATAAATTTATTTTAGGTGGTAATTCCTAGTAAATTAACTAAATATCTTTCTTTTATTTTAAATTTCTGAAAATATTTAATTTACGGTTTAAAAATCGAATCGTACAGTCGTCGCGCGTATCCGTTCGAATCGTCACCCGTACGAACACGACTATAACTATAATTTTCAATATGGCTTTCTAATTATTAGATATCATTCAGAACGTTAACCTTTCAGATGTATTCGTATAGATCGTCACCTATACAAATAATCCGTCGATTTAGCGTTCACGTAACGACATCCGTTGTAGTTTTGTTCTGTAAAGCCTCACATACATTTATACATAATAAAGTCCTAACAAATAATCACATGATGGTTCTGTATCACCAGATACGTATCTGAATGATGAACCATGTTTCTGAGTTTTGTTTCTCTGAAATGATTCTGAATTTGCTCTTTGATAACACAAAATGATAATGATACATGATTTGAATATGACATATAATGAAACACGTATAGTTTGTACCTGATTACTGTTCACGTTACTGTTGAGATCATTGTTCCGATACTGGTTTCGGCACTAATGTTACATAAGTAGATACCCATTTGTGCACAAAAAAAAAAAAAAACAAATGGTGTACACAGACTCTTCGGCCTAATGTACCAAATTGTGAGCTGTATGTGGGCACACACCAACACTCACCAAAACGAAAAAATTAACCTAGGACCAGTCCATACGCCTCTTCACAATTCAGTAGGTGTACAATTGTACTATCAGAGTACTAAATAGAGACGCCGTGAACCAGTCACACCGTCACGGAAAGTGCCACGCCATTGATGCCCCAATGACGCACTGGTAGAATCACCTACCGGAGGCTCTGCTCGGGTACCTGAATCGAAACAAATTACGTATACAACACAATCAAATATCTAAACAAAGTCGCATGAAAGAATTCATATGTCAATTTAACGGAACATGCGACAATGAATACGATTTTAATGATTATATCTCATGCATAATAAATCAGAATTAGAATCAACGGATGCTTGAAAACCAAACGGTTCAACTAAAAAAATGAATAGAACAATACTATAAGTAACGAAAAGAAAATCCGTACCTTAGCCTTAACAATTAATTAGCGAATTAATCTCCGATAATACGTAAGCAATCCCAACCTCTTGCGATTCAACAATCTGTGTTTTTGTGTTATTTCATGTTAGTTTAACCGAATTATGATTCTTATACGAATTCGGTTTTGTTTTGGTGTCTCGAACCTTTTTAACGCTTAACATATCGAATCGGATTATTTTATAAAGTCGTTTATGAATATATGTTCATCTCATAAATTAGAGATTTTAACGTTTCTGTTCAGAGGGTTATGATTTACACAATTTTAAGATAAATAACTAAAAGATTGTTCCTAATAAAACTCAAACTTGTGATCTCATGAACTAAATTCCTACATTTAAACCCTTCAAAGGAGTTTACTATTATCAGTTTTATTTGTTTCAAAATTTTATATTTATTCCTCAATTTCCAAAGATATCTAAAACTCATGTTAAAAAAAATAATAATAAAAAAATAATAATATCAAGTAAAATGGTGTTGGGAAAGAATCGAACCCGTGACTCCCCTTCTAAGTTTATTTAGTTTGTTATCCAGTTCATACACTATATAACCTTAACTTAACTAGATCCATCTTCTTCTTGCTTACTAAATTTTCTGTGACTTTCAGAGTTTGTAAAATATGTCCTCACAAATCCTTGTATGTCTAGTCCAGTCGCATGCATACATACATACATACATACATACATACATACATACATACATACATACATACATACATACATACATACATACATACATACATACATACATACATACATACATACATACATACATACATACATACATACATACATACATACATACATACATACATACATACATACATACATACATACATACATATATATATATCCATATTTTATACTTCTGATTATAATCCTAAACTTATTTACAGCTTGTTTTGATTAAAGTTTTACGTTTTGAAAGTTGAAATTCACTCGAACGTATAACGTGCTCGGTCAAATACCGGAGATTACCCGAAACCAGAAACTACATGAGTTAAAAATTTACCTTAACATTAGACAAATGTGACAAGCAGGACCTTCACGTGACGTTCCTGTTTTTCCTTTCGATCCAAGTTATAAACCAATGATGGCATGGCGGTGATTTGATCAGTCGATCAAAAGTATCGAACATAAGCTGTATTATAGTTTTCACTGGTTGACTACATAGCGATGTATAAAAAAAATCGAGAGTTTAAGAATGAAAATGGTTTTGATTGAGATGTGGTGATGAGCAAATACCATTTTGAAAGTTGAAATGATTCTAAATCAGTTTCTTTTCCTTTACGATCATTAAATCTGATTCATTTTGTATTAATGAATTAATTAATTTAGGATCTCCGTAAATGAGTTTTTGATCAGAACCTATAGTGCTTAATTATTATTATCATTTTTTTATTATTTGTTTAAGTACTTTTTTATTACTTATTTCAAAATTTGTAATTTTTAAGTAATACGATTTTACAGGTGTTATAATGATGAAGATCAAGAACAATTAGAGGCTGAAGATGTTGAGCCAAGAAGAAGTAAGAGGCAAAGGATTGAAAAATCTTTTGGACCTAATTTTCTTGCTTATATGGTTGAGGGAGAGCCCCAAACCTATCATGAAGCAGTCACCTCTTCAGAAGGACCTCAATGGAAAGATTCGACTAAGAATGAAATTGATTCGATCTTACAAAACCATACTTGGGAGCCAGTAGATCTTTCACCAGGGTGTAAATCACTTGGATATCGATGAATATTTAAAAGGAAGATGAAAGCTAATGGTTCCATTGATAAGTACAAGGCAAGGTTAGCGATCAAAGGATTTAGACAAAAAAAGGAGTAGATTACTTTGACACTTACTCGCCTGTTACTATAATAACCTCGATAAGGTTGGTGCTTGCAATAGCGGATTTAAGAAATTTGGATGTCCACCAAATGGATGTTAAAACAGTTTTTTCTAAATGGGGATTTAGAAGAGGAGATTTACATGTAGCAACCTGAGGGTTTCTCAACTCCTAGCCCAGAAGGAAAAGTGTGTAAATTAGTCAAGTCATTGTATGGATTGAAGAAAGCTCCAAAACAATGGCATCAGAAGTTTGACCAAGTTATGCTTAACAATGGTTTCAAAATTAATGAATGCGACAAGTGTGTTTATGTGAAAAACCCAACGAGATGTTATGTGACATTATGTCTTTATGTAGATTATATGTTTATCTTTGGGAGTGATGATAAGATGATCAAATCTACTAAAGACATGATGATCAAATCTACTAAAGACATGTTAAAAGTGAGATTTGACATGAAAGACATGGGTCTAGCTGATTTGATTCTTGGTATAAAGATCAATAAAACCCAAAATGGTGTTGTGTTGAGTCAATCTCACTATGTGGACAAAATCCTAGAAAAGTTCAATGCGGGGGATACGAGTGTGGCTCAAACTCCAGTAGATACCACCCAACATCTATCAAAAAATACAGGTGAGGGTGTTGCTCAGTTAGAGTATTCAAGGATTATTAGCAGTCTCATGTATCTAGTGACATTTACACGGCCAGACTTAGCATATGTTGTGAGTAGGCTAAGTAAATATACTAGTAATCCAAACTCTGAACATTGGAAGAGGATGACAAGATTACTAAGGTACTTAAGATACACAAGAAACTATGGGCTGCATTATGATCGAGATCCAGCTGTTATAGAAGGATACAGGATGGCCAAAGCCAATGTCGGCTATGTGCATACATTGTGATTCCCAATCTGTGACAACCAGTACCTGATCATCCGGCAAGTCCGTACGGTACGTGTACTTTCACTATTTACTATGCGTAAATACAATGTGTAAACAGTTGTGTGACAACAGGACTCAGAAAAACAAACAGTTGTATGTGTTTAACTGAAAACTTAAATACAGTTAATACAACAACTCATGAGAAACAATAGTGTACAAACAAATGACAAAAACACATTGGTTGCGATCTGATATCCACAAATGACAGGCATCAAATGGCTGACAATTCAATGAGAATTCAAAGATAACAATGTGAATTAAGGAAAGTTTAGTTGAGTCCGTCTGTGAGGAAATACAATTCAACTAATAACACAGTTACGTTTACGAACGATGAACTGACAGTGTGTTTGCGTAGGTGACGATTCACACAAACATATATGTGATTTTAAGTTCTGAATGATAACTGAAAAGTAGAAAACAAGAATCAGAAAGTAAAACTGTCGTCGGATTCGTTCGGGTGACGATTCCAACGAATACGCGCGATGGCGGAACGATCCGACGAAACGAAACAATGAAACAATCTAAAAATAATAAAATAAAAGAATTAAAAATATTTACCAGGAATAACCACCTTAAAAACCTAAAAATAAAACATTTTATTTAAATCCGTAAAATACGCGTGTTACGCGCCGAAAACGTAACGAAATCGAAAACCGAGCAACCGAAACGAACCCGAACTCACCCGGGGTATATAAACCCTAAATGAGTTCATCTACCTCATTTATTACATCCACTCTTTCTCTCTCTAAACTCTCATTCCTGGATTCCTCTCTCTCTAGATTTTTCAACCTTCAAACACCTAGATCTCCCTCATTTCTTGATGAAATCTTGCAAACTTGGTGTTTAATCGAAGCTCTCGATCCCCTCTACACGAAAGTACAACAGAACGGAAGTGAAACCAACCGAAATCGAGGTAATCTGAGTTGCAAGGTTGCGGGAATTAGGGTTTTCAACCCTCAGATCGACCCATTGACCCTAATCGACTAAACATCTCTCTATCAACCCCACACCTTCGAATAGGTTCCCTTGGCCAGAATATCACTTTGGAATGGTCGTGGGTTGAAGATGGCCGTGGTTTAATGCTTTGCACCAACAGCTCGGCCGAATGGTGTTGAGACCGAATGAGGGGTGACCGAAGGAATGCAGCATAGCCGAAGGGTCATGAGCCGAAAGGCCAAGGGCCGAAGAACCCTTAGGCCGAAGGAGTTCAGATCCGAAGGTACCCATTCACCACAGAATAATTCGGCTGAAACTTAGCCTCATTCGCTCCATGCTTCATTCGTTTAAGCCATCTTGGTTTGGTGGATGTCCTCATTCGGCCAAGACCCAATCTGGATGAACACTCACCTTTGGCCAAGCATCACTTTAGCATGGTTTATTCCCACGAGTCCTATTCGGCCGATTACTCCTTTCGCATGAAGCCTTATTCGACCATCATTATTCGACCTAACCTCCTTATGTTATTCGGCCCACTTGGTCTAATGGGTAAACCAACACTTTGAACCAACTACATTGTAACATCATGCATGGTTATGGGAATATCAAACAATTACTACAAAGGTGGTGGAACATTTTACTAAGCCAAATTACTAAAACCTCCAATTTTTTATAGAGAGTGTTAAATAGATAACATTTGAAACTTGATATTTACATGAAGACTTTCTAACAAAGAGGATCATTTCAAGGGTTACACGGGTGTAATAAAGAAATATAACCCAGAAACCTAAGGTTATACTTAGAAACTATTGTGGGTTCAAACTTTCACAACATATTATGGGTAGGGTCAAGTTAAACATAAAATATAAAGACATGAGATGCTAAGTAACCTAGTTGGTTAAGTGTTAGCCTATACCACCACAAGCGAATTGGGATCAAACGACAACAAAGACCTACAAGTGTTAGCCAACTTTAGGGCTAACACACACATTCACACAAATACCTATAACTTATACTTATAAGTTACAAACATCGTGAAATCAATACAGGATTGTGAAAACAAACTCAAGAACAATAGTGAGCGCGTGCATTTCTTGTTATTACTTAGTCAACCACTTCGATTACAAGGTGAGTTCATACACCCCTTTTCCTAATCTTAACTGATTTCAAATCTCAGGGCTGAGAAACATGCTAATTCTTTTAATTATTTAAAAGTTTTAGTACAATATATTGATTACACTATGATTTAGATAATATTGTTTATCTTTATTATCGCTTATCATTGTATGTATGCTTGTGTGATCATATCATAACTGAGATATCTAAGATGAAACATGATAATATAGTTTCATGAATCATCAACACAATAGAATAATACAAGTTGTAAGATTATATCTTATAACACCTTATTATTCCTACACGAATGAACAGTGAGATAATCAAGAGACAACACTCTGACAATGACAACAACTAACAAGAATGATACAATGATAACATAATTTCACAATATCATTCACCACCGGAGTTAATCAAGTGTAGTAAGACTAGTTCTAACAACACTATGATTACAACTCGGTGAAGACTATGGGATAACATGAAACAATTATTAAAGAGAACAAGAATGATGATTATGAGCACATAACTTCATGATATCATTCACCACCTGAGCTAACTAAGTGTAGTAAGACTAGCTCTTACAACACTGTAGTTACAACCGGGTGAAGGCTATGGGATGACAAAAATGATAATCATGAAAACTTAATTTCATGATAACAAAATCATTCACACATTTACTAACAACGTGTAATAAGACAAGTTCTTATAACACTTTGTTAAAGACGATGAGAACACACAACAATTGATTACTATTAAACTGTATGTATTATATCACAACAATCATGTGTTCATGTATTCTAGTCCAATTGTAAGTCCCTTTAATAGAAACGTTTACCAGTTAATTTAGTGGGACTAAGCTGACGATTACGTAGTGGTAGCATAGGTTTGACAAACCGCCGGCGAGCGAGGTCGGTACGTTGATCGTAACATTATCATTGGCCGGTAACGTATGACCGGTAACAGGGCGACTCAAGTCAGGTTTGGTAAACGACACATGGTGATAGTAATCTACGATAACTAATTGTAATTAATCCTTCGATTCTATTGACTAGTAGACTGAGGAATTGATTTTTCTCATGTCGCATTATTAGTAATAGTTTCGTTGAAGGCTATGAGAACACAAAGGTGATAGAGATAAATCGGATGCATTGCGATCTGATTACGTGAGGATCTCAATGGATTCCTTTTAGGCATTATGCATTCCAAGGTGAAATCAATATCAATTGGTTAACTATCACTTCTATTATTAGAAGTGAAATTACAGTTAACCCCACAAGCGAGAGAATAATAACAAGGATAAGATTGATTAAATCTATTTTCCTTAAACCACTGAGGGATTATCAACACCTTGGTATTGATAAATCTAATCCCTCATACTTAATTATTCTTCATATAACACATTAGGTGATGAACACAATCTTATGGGTGAATATCAGATGGGTTGAACACATGTGAGATGGAAATGGGTATCCATAGTTGTATGGCAAGTGGTGTTGATTTCTTTTAAGTATGTGGTGGGATGTCGGCTGGGGCTTGTTCCCCTACGTATGCCCTATATATAAGCATAACTAATAGGATGAAATACTACTTGTACATATAACTATGGAGAGGCCATTGTGTGAGACAAATGAATCAAACACTAACATGACTTGTGTATGACATTGTGACTGTGAATGTTAACAAATCAATGTTTTCAATTACTAAACTTATGAACTCACCGACCTAGTGTTGACTTTGTTTAAATGCATGTTTTCTCAGGTGGCGAACATGTTTAGTCGCCAGCATTCAGGGACTTAAGCTAGTGGACTTTTAGAAGACCTAGCTTCATTTTGTGTTGAAGATATTTTGAATGACAAAACATTGAATCATCTTTTGTAGATCTTGTACAGTTACAAGATAGAAAACTCAATGATTCTTTTGGTAGAATTACTTAGTTAAATTATGAACATAACAACGTAATTTAACTTCGTAATTCTGTATCAATGTCATGTTAATATTTCTCAATTATATATCATGTGCCATGTAAACAATCTGATCACTTTGATTATTAAACGATATCGCGCCCCAGAACCTTCCGCCCGACGGGAAAGTCGATCCAGCCCGCCGGCTCGGGGTGTGACAGATTGGTATCAGAGCCATGGTTATAGAGAAATATAGGTCATATCACTTAAACGGTTTGGCCTACACTAAAACCTAGGGACCCTCATGTAGAGGACATAAGACATAGGATTCTATGTGCATGTGTCTTTTGCGTTCGATCACTGCACTAACCGATTTTCTTTAGGTTTTGGTTAGAATGCCGCCAAGAAGACCTCCACCACTGTTGCCACCACCACCGCATTCACCTCACTCCTCAACACCAACACCACCTACATCTCCTCAACCACCTCCACCTCCTCCTCCGCCACCACCCAACCATGAATTGGATTATGCTACTATTGCACTGGCCACTCTGCTAACCAGTCAACTGAGGGAAGTAATTGATGACATGATGAACATGATTAAATCCAGCAACAACCACACTAGCAACTCATCTGGTGAAGGCAGTGGCAACACTAGGAATCAACAGGACTACTCCTACAAGAACTTTTTAGGATTCAAGCCACCCATCTTCAGTGGCAACGAGGGAGCTGTCGGCTTGATCCAATGGATCGAGAAGATGGAGACAACTTTTAATATCAGTGGCTGCCCTGATCAGTATAAAGTGAAGTATGTTGCAGGCTCGTTCAACAAACGAGCACTGACTTGGTGGAACGCTCAAGTACAAGTCACGGGAAGAGATGAGGCTCTATCTATGCCTTGGGAGGAATTCAAGACCATGCTAAGGGCAGAGTTTTGCCCGAGAAATGAATTGAAGAAGGTTGAAACTGAGCTACTCAACCTTGTCATGATTGGTGCGGGGCATCTGGCCTACACCACCATATTTCATGAACTAGCTACATTGGCACCGGATATAGTGCCAACACTGGAGAAACGCATCGAGCCGTATGTCGATGGACTACCGGCCTGTATTCAAGGGCATGTGATTGCTGCTCACCCAACTACCTTAGAGATGGTTGTCACTCTGTCATCAACACTGACAGATGTGATGGTTGCCTCTGGGGCACTGAAGAAGGAAACTGAAGCAGCAAGCGTTGGAAGTTCAAGAAAACCGGATAAACGCCCGGCTAAGAAACAGAAACTGGTCAAGAATTTTGCTGCGACCACTCAAACACCAACGGCTAACCAACCACCGCCACTACAGATCAAGCGGCATTACACTAGCACAGTACCTTTGTGCAACAGCTATCAGTATCATCATCAACCAACTACCTAGTGCAGACAATGCAACAACTGTGGAAAGTTTGGTCATTAGGCCACACAATGCAAAAGCGCGGGAGCTTAGAACAGGAACAACAATGCAGCGGTTACAACTGCTGCTGACAACAGGTCTTGCTATAATTGTGGCAAGCCTGGACATTTCTCGAGGGACTGTCCCAAGAGAAACCAACCAAGAGTTCAAGTAGCTAGAGGGCGAGCCTTTCAGATTGGAGCTGTTGCTGCTCGACAAGACCCGAATGTGGTCACGGGTACATTTCTCCTATCTGACTTTTATGCATCTATATTAATTGACACTGGTGCGGATCAGAGTTTTATCTCATCCGACTTTGCATGCCATCTTAATCATGTTGTGGAATCTTTGGACTCCCTTTATACTATTGAGATAACAAATGGCAAGCAGATAACAGTTAACACGGTACTTAGGAATTGCCCACTAACACTTGGTGGTCACACATTTTCCATCGATTTGATACCGATGGAATTGGGCAGTTTCGATATCATCGTCGGAATGGATTGGTTATCTCTTAACAGAGTTGAATTCGTTTGTTCCGAAAAGCTACTACGTATTCCAGTGGAGAACAACCAGGTCTTGGAAATTCATGGAGATCAAGCAAATCGCAGTGTCAAGATTATATCCTGCATGAAGGCACGCAAGTGTGGAGAAAGACAAGAAAGCGATTTAGATTCAAGATGTGCTGGTTGTGAAAGACTTCGCAGACGTGTTTCCGGATGATTTACCGGGACTGCCACCTGAGCGATCAGTACAGTTTCGAATTGACTTAATTCCGGGAGCGGTTGCTGTGGCTAAGTTTCCTTATAGACTCACGCCATCAGAGATGCAGGACCTGTCCAATCAATTACAAGAACTACTAGACAAGGGATTCATTCAACCTAGTTTCTCACCATGGGGAGCTCCGGTTCTGTTTGTCAAGAAAAAGGATGGATCCTTCAGAATGTGTATCGATTACAGAGAGCTCAACAAACTCACTATCAAGAATCGGTACCCGTTACCAAGGATTGATGACCTGTTTGATCAATTACAGGGAGCTCAATATTTCTCGAAGATAGACCTGCGTTCATGTTATCACCAGCTCCGGATTCAAGAGGAAGACATACCCAAGACGGCCTTTCGTACCCGATACGGTCACTACGAATTCATGGTGATGCCATTCGGATTGACGAACGCACCGGCAGTGTTCATGGATTTAATGAACCGGGTGTGCAAGTCATATCTAGATCAGTTCTTTATTGTCTTTATTGATGATATATTGATCTATTCAAGAAGCGAGAAGGAACATGAACAACATCTCAAGACAATCTTGGAACTTCTAAAGAATGAACAACTCTATGCCAAATTCTCCAAGTGTGAATTCTGGTTAAAAGAAATACAGTTCTTGGGTCATGTGATTAACAGTAATGGTATTCACGTGGATCCTGCCAAGATTGAAGCAATCAAGAATTGGGACATGCCCACAACACCGACAGATATCAAGTTATTTCTGAGATTGGCGGGTTATTACAGGAGATTCATTTCGAATTTCTCTAAGATAGCCTTGCCTCTCACAAAACTGACACAGAAGAGTGAACCATTTGTGTGGACACATAAACAGGAAGAGGCGTTCCAAACACTGAGACAAAGATTGTGCAATGCTCCCATTTTAACACTCCCAGAGGGAAATGACGACTTTGTAGTTTACTGTGATGCATCCCATCAGGGACTCGATTGTGTTTTAATGCAACAAGATAAACTCATTACTTACGCTTCCAGACAACTGAAGATACATGAGAAGAACTACACAACACATGACTTAGAACTGGGAGCTGTTGTCTTTGCTTTAAAGATTTGGAGACATTACCTGTACGGTACCAAATGCACTATCTTCACAGATCACAAGAGTTTACAGCACATATTTGATCAAAAGGAGCTTAACATGCGACAGAGACGTTGGGTCGAGCTCTTGAACGATTACAATTGTGTGATCAAATACCATGAAAGCTAATGTTGTTGCAGACGCTTTGAGCCGGAAGGAAAGAGTCAAACCCTTGCGCATTAGAGCAATGGGAATGACTGTGCAAACAAGTCTGAGAGATCAAATACTACAAGCACAACAATAGGCAATGGCAAGAAACAACTTGAGAAACGAGCTCGATGGTGGAGCCGAGAAACACTTTGAGACAAAACAAGATGGAGTTATCTACTTTCAGGATCGTATATGGATCCCGGCCGTAAAGGAACTTCGAAAACTCATTCTTGACGAGGCACACAAGACACGTTATTCTGTTCATCCTGGTGCTGATAAGATGTACCAAGATCGTAGGTCATTTTATTGGTGGCCGGGTATGAAGAAAGATGTGGCTACTTATGTTGGTGAGTGCCTCACATGTGCCAAAGTCAAAGCCGAACACCAGAAGCCGTCAGGTTTGCTGGAACAACCGGAGATACCACAATGGAAGTGGGAACAAATAGCTATGGATTTTATTACCAAGATACCCCGTACTTCCAGCGGACATGATTCTATATGGGTCATAATTGACAGATTGACCAAGTCCACTAACTTCTTACCGATCAGAGAAAACTACAAGATGGAACAGCTAGCAAGACTTTATGTCAATGAAATAGTAGTACGGCACGGTGTGCCATTATCTATTATTTCAGACCGGGACAGTCGATTTACATCGCGGTTCTGGCAATCACTGCAACAATCCTTAGGGACAAGTGTCAACTTGAGCACTGCTTATCATCCACAAACGGATGGTCAAAGCGAGAGAACGATTCAAACCCTAGAGGATATGTTGAGGACATGCATCCTAGACTTCGGGGGAAGTTGGGACAAACACCTACCACTCATCGAGTTCTCCTACAACAACAACTACCACAGCAGTATCGGATGTGCTCGTTCGAAGCATTATATGGTAGAAAGTGTCGGTCTCCAATTTGTTGGACCGAGGTGGGAGACAACAGAATCACTGGGCCTGAACTTATTCAGGAGACTACTGATAAGATAGCCCAGATTCAACAGAGATTACAAGCAACAAGTAGCTGCCAAAAGAGTTACGCAAACAAACGACGAAAGCCTTTGGAATTCCAAGTGGGAGACCGAGTTATGTTGAAAGTGTCCCCATGGAAAGGCGTGGTTCGTTTTGGGGCTAAAGGCAAATTAGCACCAAGGTATGTCGGACCGTTCGAGATAACTCAACGGATTGGTCCTGTGGCATACAGACTCAGACTTCCTGATGAACTCAGCGGGGTACACGATGTATTTCATGTATCAAATTTTAAGAGATGTCTCGCTGATGAATCGTTAGTCATACCTCTGGAAGAGATACAAGTGGATGAACAACTACAGTTCATTGAAGAACCTATAGAGATTATGGATCGTGAAGTCAAGAGACTGAAACGAAGCCGTATCCCTATCGTGAAGGCTCGTTGGAACTCCAAGCGTGGACCAGAATTTACCTGGGAGCATGAGGATCACATGAGGACAAAGTATCCCACCTGTTTGAAGAAGTAGTGCCCGACAATGATGCTTAAATTTCGGGAAGAAATTTCTTTAACAAGGGGAAACTGTGACAACCAGTACCTGATCGTCCGGCAAGTCCGTACGGTACGTGTACTTTCACTATTTACTATGCGTAAATACAATGTGTAAACAGTTGTGTGACAACAGGACTCAGAAAAACAAACAACAGTTGTATGTGTTTAAGTGAAAACTTAAATACAGTTAATATAACAACTCATGAGAAACAATAGTGTACAAACAAATGACAAAAACACATTGGTTGCGATCTGATATCCACAAATGACAGGAATCAAATGGCCGACAATTCAATGAGAATTCAAAGATAACAATGTGAATTAAGGCAAGTTTAGTTGAGTCCGTCTGTGAGGAAATACAATTCAACTAATAACACAGTTACGTTTACGAACGATGAACTGACAGTGTGTTTGCGTGGGTGACGATTCACACAAACATATCTGTGAGTTTAAAGTTCTGAATGATAACTGAAAAGTAGAAAACAAGAATCAAAAAGTGAAACTGTCGTCGGATTCGTTCGGGTGACGATTCGAACGAATATGCGCGATGGCAGAACGATCTGATGAAACGAAACAATGAAACGATCTAAAAATAATAAAATGAAAGAATTAAAAAGATTTACCCGGAATAACCACCTTAAAAACCAAAAAATAAAACCCTTTATTTAAATCCGTAAAATACGCGTGTTACGCGCCGGAAACGTAACGAAATCGGAAACCGAGCAACCGAAACGAACCCGAACTCACCCGGGGTATATAAACCCTAAATGAGTTCATCTACCTCATTTATTACATCCACTCTCTCTCTCTAAACTCTCATTCACGGATTCCTCTCTCTCTCTAGATTTTTCAACCTTCAAACACCTAGATCTCCCTCATTCTTGATGAAATCTTGCAAACTTAGTGTCAAATCGAAGCTCTCGATCCCCTCTACACGATAGTACAACAGATCGGAAGTGAAACCAACCGAAATCGAGGTAATCTGAGTTGCAAGGTTGCGGGAATTAGGGTTTTCAACCCTTAGATCGACCCATTGACCCTAACCGACTCTAAACATCTCTCTATCAACCCCACACCTTCGAATAGGTTCCCTTGGCCAGAATATCACTTTGGAATGGTTGTGGGTTGAAGATGGACGTGGTTTAATGCTTGGCACCAACAGCTCAGCCGAATGGGGTTGAAACCGAATGAGGGGTGACCGAAGGAATGCACCATGGCCGAAGGGTCATGAGCCGAAAGGCCAAGGGCCGAAGAACCCTTAGGCCGAAGGAGTTCAGATCCGAAGGTACCCATTCGCCACAGAATCATTCGGCTGAAAACTTAGCCTCATTCGCTCCATGCTTCACTCGGTTAAGCCATCTTGGTCCGGTGGATGTCCTCATTCGGCCAAGACCCAATCTGGATGAACACTCACCTTTGGCCAAGCATCACTTTAGCATGGTTTATTCCCACGAGTCCTATTCGGCCGATTACTCCTTTCGCATGAAGCCTTATTCGACCATCATTATTCAACCTAACCTCCTTATGTTATTCAGCCCACTTGGTCTAATGGGTAAACCAACACTTTGAACCAACTACATTGTAACATCATGCATGGTTATGGGAATATCAAACAATTACTACAAAGGTGGTGGAACATTTTACTAAGCCAAATTACTAAAACCTCCATTTTTTTATAGAGAGTGTTAAATAGATAACATTTGAAACTTGATATTTACATGAAGACTTTCTAACAAAGAGGATCATTTCAAGGGTTACACGGGTGTAATAAAGAAATATAACCCAGAAACCTAAGGTTATACTTAGAAACTATTGTGGGTTCAAACTTTCACAACATATTATGGGTAGGGTCAAGTTAAACATAAAATATAAAGACATGAGATGCTAAGTAACCTAGTTGGTTAAGTGTTAGCCTATACCACCACAAGCGAATTGGGATCAAACGACAACAAAGACCTACAAGTGTTAGCCAACTTTAGGGCTAACACACACATTCACACAAATACCTATAACTTATACTTATAAGTTACAAACATCGTGAAATCAATACAGGATTGTGAAAACAAAATCAAGAACAATAGTGAGCGCGTGCATTTCTTGTTATTAATTAGTCAACCACTTCGATTACAAGGTGAGTTCATACACCCCTTTTCCTAATCTTAACTGATTTCAAATCTCAGGGCTGAGAAACATGCTAATTCTTTTAATTATTTAAAAGTTTTAGTACAATATATTGATTACACTATGATTTAGATAATATTGTTTATCTTTATTATCGCTTATCATTGTATGTATGCTTGTGTGATCATATCATAACTGAGATATCTAAGATGAAACATGATAATATAGTTTCATGAATCATCAACACAATAGAATAATACAAGTTGTAAGATTATATCTTATAACACCTTATTATTCCTACACGAATGAACAGTGAGATAATCAAGAGACAACACTCTGACAATGACAACAACTAACAAGAATGATAGGATGATAACATAATTTCACAATATCGTTCACCACCGGAGTTAATCAAGTGTAGTAAGACTAGTTCTTACAACACTATGATTACAACTCGGTGAAGACTATGGGATAACATGAAACAATTATTTAAGAGAACAAGAATGATGATCATGAGCACATAACTTCATGATATCATTCACCACTTGAGCTAACTAAGTGTAGTAAGACTAGCTCTTATAATACTGTAGTTACAACCGGGTGAAGGCTATGGGATGACAAGAATGATAATAATGATAACGTAATTTCATGATAACGTAATTTCATGATAACAAAAGCATTCACACATTTAATAACATCGTGTAATAAGACAAGTTCTTATAACACTTTGTTAAAGACGATGAGAACACAGAACAATTGATTACTATTAAACTGTCTGTATTATATCACAACAATCATGTGTTCATGTATTCAAGTCCAATTTTAAGTCCGTTCAATAGAATCGTTTACCAGTTAATTTAGTGGGACTAAACCGACGATAACGTAGTGGTAGCATAGGTTTGACAAACCGCCGGCGAGCGAGGTCGGTACGTTGATCGTAACATTATCATTGGCCGGTAACGTATGACCGGTAACAGGGCGACTCAAGTCTGGTTTGGTAAACGACACATGGTGATAGTAATCTACAGTAACTAATTGTAATTAATCCATCGATTCTATTGACTAGTAGACTGAGGAGTTGATTTTTCTCATGTCGCATTATTAGTAATAGTTTCGTTGGAGGCTATGAGAACACAAAGGTGATAGAGGTAAATCGGATGCATTGCGATCTGATTACGTGAGGATCACAATGGATTCCTTTTAGGCTCTATGCATTCCAAGGTGAAATCAATATCAATTAGTTAACTATCACTTCTATTATTAGAAGTGAAATTACAGTTCACCCCACAAGCGAGAGAATAATAACGAGGATAAGATTGATTAAATTTATTTCCTTAAAACACTGAGGGATTATCAACACCTTGGTATTGATAACTCTAATCCCTCATACTTTATTATTCTACAAATAACACATTGGGTGATGAACACAATCTTAAGGGTGAATATCAGATGGGTTGAACACATGTGAGATGGAAATGGGTATCCATAGTTGTATGGCAAGTGGTGTTGAATTCTATTAAGTATGTGGTGGGATGTCGGCTGGGGCTTGTTCCCCTACGTATGCCCTATATATAAGCATAACTGATAGGATGAAATACTACTTGTACATATAACTATGGAGAGGCCATTGTGTGAGACAAATGAATCAAACACTAACATGACTTGTGTATGACATTGTGACTGTGAATGTTAACAAAACAATGTTTTCAATTACTAAACTTATGAACTCACCGACCTAGTGTTGACTTTGTTTAAATGCATGTTTTCTCAGGTGGCGAACATGTTTAGTCGCCAGCATTCAGGGACTTAAGCTAGTGAACTTTTAGAAGACCTAGCTTCATTTTGTGTTGAACATATTTTGAATGACAAAACAGTGAATCATCTTTTGTAGATCTTGTACAGTTACAAGATAGAAAACTCAATGATTCTTTTGGTAGAATTACTTAGTTAAATTATGAACATAACAATGTAATTTAACTTTGTAATTCTGTATCAATTTCATGTTAGTATTTCTCAATTATATATCATGTGCCATGTAAACAATCTGATCACTTTGATTATCAAACGATTTCGCGCCCCGATAACCTTCCGCCCGACGGGAAAGTCGATCCAGCCCGCCGGCTCGGGGTGTGACACAATCAGCTATTGGTAGAGCTGAAAGTGCAATGTATAATGACAAATCAGATCACATTCGACGTAGACACAATATGATACGACAACTACTCTCAATGGGAGTTGTCTCAATTGACTGTGTGAGGTCTAAATATAACATAGCGGATCCGTTTACAAATAGGATCAAGCAGAGAGTTAGTATACAAGTCGTCAACAGGAATGGGACTAAAGCCCTTCGAACAAGTTTTTACAAACGAAAACCTATCCTAGAATATTGGGGATCCCATGACCTAGGCTCAATAGGACAACCTAATTGTATGAAATAAGGTCATTGTGGGGAAGTACCTCAAATATAAAAAGGGAGTTGATACTTCCTAGTTCATTCCTTTATCAAATCAGTGATAACAATGGAGAATAGGCATACGACTTTTAATGGTTTGTGTGAAATCACCCTTATGAAAGAGAAGTAGGGTCGCTTCGAATGGATTTGTGGGGGGCGCAAATACTAGAGCTCTTGCAGAACCAAGCTAGTGTTCCATGACCATAACGGACATGACATGAGGGGTTAAGCATACCAGGAAGAGTATTGTGCGACATGTAATAACGTCTACGTAAACAAAGATTGGTTCAAGGACATTGCGTCTACTAATCGCTAGGAGACAAAGTGCATATCACAAAGGAGGGTTCATAGGGAAAACCTACTTCTCCTGCATTCCTCAACCGCTGAAATCTTATCGTGACACTTGAGTGTAAGGATCGATTTCTTTTCATGTGGGGGATTGTTGGAATTTTAAAATATTTTTTATTATTAAAATGTGTTGTGTAAATTAAGTGTGAAAAAAAGGAAAAAGAAAATAATAAACTTTTCATTTACCAATTCAATTGCAAATTAGTTTTTTTTTTTTCTTTTTCATTATTTTTTCGTCGAGTTTAGTTTACTTAGTAAAAACATAAAAAGATTAAAAAAATCATTAACAAAACATAATAAAAATAAGTAACAAAAAAACACAAAAAATATGACAATTGAGAAAGTTTAAATATTTTTTTTAATAAAACAAATTAAAATTTGTTAAATTTGAAAATTTCTAATTAATGGTGAAGATACGTGTAATTTTTCTTTCTGGGTTAGGTAAATATGAAATTTAAATAGTTTAAAAGAGGAAATATGCTATTTTAATTCTGAATTAAGATGCAGGTAATTATCTATTTTTCAGATATTAGTATACCAAATAGTATACCAAGAGGGTGTATCAGTATACAGATACATATACATTTAGATACCTCTTTAGATTGTGAGTAATTGTCGAGCCGTTGGCTCGCAGGGTTCCATTTTTGGGCGGGGGTCCGTGGGAACACCGCCCCCTTTTCCCAGCGACTTGAACAATTTGATTCCAACGGTGCCCGCTTCCTGTTTCTCTCTTTGTTTTGTGATTGGTGGATTAAATGCATTTGGGACCCACTGTGGGGTTTTTAGTGGGCTGATGTGACTTGGTAGAGAATATATTTTAGTAGTGTGACCACTGTGAAATTTTAAGATTTTTAGTGGGGTAATGATGTGACAGAAAATTTCAGTGGGTTGACCACTGTGGATAGTCTTATTGAAGTGTTAAAACCAGCACGGCAAGTAGTCCGGTTTGATATGGCTTAATTTTAAATTCTGCAAACCTAACCAGCAGTTTTGACAATTATTAAATGAAATTGTACTTGTGACTTGGTGATAGCAATTAGGTTTACAAAAGTTTCTTTAGATTTTGTTCTTGGTGAATACCAGAGTGTTGAAACGACCTAATGTTTACTTTTCTTCAATATTTTGAAACGATGGCACTCAAAAATATGTGTCATCCTGAATTCGAACACAATACTTCTCTGTAAGAAAGTCATTACGACAACCATTATGCTAGAAACCCTTAATTAACCTAATATTTACTAACTTTTGAAATACAATCGGAGAAAAGCCGTTATATTTTACACTAGTATTTATTATATTTACATCTATCTTTCTTTATAGTTTTTGGTTTGTTATCATTACCCGAGTTCAAGAACTTATATGACGTGGTTTTAACAGTTACAATTGTTTAATGTTTTAAGTCATACTCAAACTCTAGACAACCCATGAGAAAACTTGAAGGTGTACTCTCTCGTCACTACAAGAAAAAGTGCCTATAGCAATGATATTTTTCAACACTATAGCAAGGACATATCATTGTTATAGGATGTAAACACCTATAGCAACAAAATCTTGTTGCTATGCTATTGGTGGCTACAATCTCGTGGCAATAAATGATCAATGTCGTTGCTATAGGTGTTGTTGCTATAGCTTAACCTATTGCAACAATCAGTTGTTGCTAAAGGCTAACCGTCAAAATAATTTTAATAAATAAAATGATATTTTACTATATTGTTTATAAAAAAATAAATTAAATTAATTACATACAATAAACTATTTTTTACTTACAGCAACAACATGTCTTTGTTATAGATCAAAAAATAAATAAATAAATAAATAAAGTTTAACTAATTGCAACCACATGGCCTTGCAACAAATCAAGTTAAAAAGGGTTCAAATAAATTAATTTGACTTAACACAACAACATATTCTTGCTATAACTCTAAAAAAGTAATTGTCTTATAGCAACCACATATGGTAGCTATAGACAAAAATAAAATCGATTTTAAGCAAATTCATTTTTATCTATAGCGACAACAAATCGTTGCTATAGATCTAGCTTAAATGATTTTTTTAATTTTTTATTAGATATATATATATATATATATCAACTAATAAAGAAATCAACAATATTTCTAAAAATCAAAATATTTAGACAAGGAATACTTGTTCTAATAATTCAAAATATCGTTAGTTCATACACGTTAAACCAAGATAACTAATCACGACGACCAAATTCTCGTCGAATGTCTTCGATTTGCTTTTGAATTTCTTCTTTCATGTTGCGAATTTCTTCCTCGTGTCGTCGTTGTTGTTGTTGGAGTTGTTCTTGCAACTCTTGTTGGTGTTGTTGTTGAAGCTCTTGTTGGTGAAGTTGTTGTTCTTGAAGTTGTTGTTGCCAATGTGTTATTGAGTGGTCGGCGTAACTCGACAATGTAGGATCCTCGTTTCTTACTACACGACCAACACCCAGTAATCCGGTATATGCCCACGCTTATTTCCCAAGACCTGCTTGATAACAACAATCTCATCAACGTCTGAATCAGTAAAATCGTTTGCTGCCATTTCTGCCGCCACATTTTTCATCTTTTTCTACATTAAGCAATTAAAAGAGGCATATTAGAAACTTAAAGTCAATTTTAGCATATTTATCGGCATGGTTTATGCAAATAAGAGTATACGTCAAGTCAAGGGAAAGCAATATGAACGCATCAAGATAAAACCCAATACAAACGCATTACAATATACAAAACATCCAAGAGTCATTAAGATCAAATAGTAAAAAAGAAACATAAAACCCATTAAAATCTAGGTTCCAAAAAAACCTTTCAAAATTTCATGGGTGTGTACCCAGTAGTTGTTGTTGCCCAGGTTATCATAATCCTTTTGGCCATTCATAGTTCACTTTATAATTCAATTAAATTGTATGTACTATTATTACGGAATTAGAACAAGAACAATAAAATCCAACTTTGAATTATAATACATATAAAATGATGTATCCATCATTATGTACAGGTCTTAGATTACATTTATTGGACCAGATTCTAAGTGATCATTTAATTAAATTTGCACTTGTAGGATACATATTCAAACTAAATTTACAAACCAAGTACAATGCAGAATTGTGCAGAATGTGTATTTGTGTGTTGCATATATGCAGTTTTGCTTGTATGTGTGCTGGAAATGAATGCATTTTGTGTATTTATGTGCAGAACTATGCAGTGTTTGTATTTGTGTGCTGTATATATGCAGTTTGCTTGTATGTGTGCTGATAATTTATGCAGTGTGTGTATATGTGTGCAGAATTTTGCAGTTTGTGTATTTATGTGCAGAACTATGCAGTGTGTGTATTTGTGTGCTGTATATATGCAGTTTGCTTGTATGTGTGCTGATAATTTATGCAGTGTGTGTGTATGTGTGCAGAATTGTGCAGTTTGTGTATTTATGTACAGAACTATGCAGTGTGTGTGTATTTGTGTGCTGTATATATGCAGTTTGCTTGTATGTGTGCTGATAATTTATGCAGTGTGTATATGTGTGCAGAATTGTGCAGTTTGTGTTTATTAGTGTCTTGCATATATGCAGTTTTTTCTGTATGTGTGCTGATAATGTATGCAATGTGTGTATATATGTGCAGAATTATGTAGCGTGTGTGTATATGTGTGATGTGTATATGCAGCTTGTTTGTATATGTGCTCATAAGTTACTTACATAGTCTGCTAATGCCTCCTCGGTTGCCCATCCCTTGCTTGGTTTGTAATGTGAATCTTTAAAGCCTTCAATGTAACGAGGTAGTAATCCTTTTTGTTTCTGCAAAAAATATATATATATATTATTGAGATTTAAAGCATTTTAGGATCGGGTAAAAATTTACTTACTTCCTTCCATCGCTTTTGTTTATAAGACTCACTCCCATGATAGCTCGGATAACGATGTTTTGATCGATTTATTTTATTTTTTTCTGATCGCTTCTTAGATGCAGCGGTTGTAAACAACTCGTCAATGGCCCGATGATAATTATAAACATCATAATCTGATGGGGGACAATTAGTGGCTGCTTCTACATCATCATAACCACCATGTTTAATGAAATGTTTTTTCAATTTTGATTTTTTTCGCGCATAAGCATTTTTGCACTCGTCAATGATTGCCGCCTGAATTCCGCCCCAGTCGCTCGTGCCTCTAAAGGAATCAAGATCAAAATATTCCTGCAAAAAAGATCTAATTAAAAAACATATAAAAATAAAAAAACAAACAAACCATTGTATCCTTACAAAAAGTGGAGGATATATCATTGATCTCTCACTATCAGGAACATCATTCCAACTTTTGTAGCACAAGGGAACCTCATCCCAAATCTGATTAGAAATCAACCTTACGAAATTCGATTGGTTCGGTCCAACGAACCCAAACATGCCTTCAACCTCATCAACTTGAATTGGAAAAGTTAGAAAATTAAAATGGTAATAAACAGGAATAAGTAACTTACAAGACTCACAACCCATAGGAATCCTAGATGGATCCCCATGGGGAGGTCTATCTCCACCATCCCCCCCATGTACTCGAGCAATGTGTGTTGCCATTCCTTCATCAAACACAAAGAATGTGTGGTAAAGATATAATAAACGTAAATAGTATTTTTTTTCACAAAAAAAATATACATACATTCAATCATAATCATCACTATAAAAAGATGTGTCTACTTGAATATCATTGTCATCATTTGAAACATCATTTATTTCATCTTCCTCATCTGAAGGGTATGCATCTTTATCATCATCATCTTCTTCTTCTTCATCATCAATAGGATTTGGGTCACCACCTTCATCATGAGTCGGCCTCATCAGCAAGTTGCCTAAATCGACAACCAAGTTAAATGATTGAATGTCCTGTAAGACATCTATCTCATCGTCAATGAATTGGGCGCTTGATTCACCGACTTCGCAGCTTGGATCAACAATCAAGTTATAATCTGATGATTCAGTGTTGTGCAACACATCTAACTCATTAACAACACTCATACTTGGATGGTCCCAAAGTTTTCGATGGTGAACGTATTCCACAACCTTCCAGTTACCGGTGGTTTTAGAAGGATCTTGGAGATAGAACACTTGTTTAGCTTGTGTGGCTAAGATATATAATTGATCGTCATACCATGCTTTACCAATATACCATTCACGGCTCATGTCGATAGCAATAATATTGTTTTTTTAAATTAATCTATTGCCTGATGTGTTGAACCATTTACAACGAAATACCACAACTGAGTAACTATTTAAATAGTTTAACTCCAAGATATCCTCCAATAGACCATACCATGTACTACCATCTTCTCCTATGCTAACAACTCCACTGTTTTGAGTAGTGTGTCGTTTATCACGGTTGTTTACCACAAATCTAACACCATTGACTATACAAGCAGTGTAAGAATATGCATTTAACGGACCACGTGCCAATGCCACTAATTCGTTGGTACACTCCGAAGACATACATGAAGATGAAGATGAAGATTTATCTGCTTCATATTTAAACCATGAGAAAAAGTTTGTTTCCAAATCGCGTCCAGGAAATTTAGATCGAAATTCACTAGATGAGGGACAAAAGGTAAAAATTAGTTTATAATATAACTTAAAATGAAAAGTAGAAAACAATAAAAAAAACTTACGACTTATAGTGTTTAATTTCATCACAGTTGTTCAATACGAACCATCCTAATGATTTTGTTTCCTCCAAATTAAGTGATTTGATTGTCTTTCTGGAAATTGGTCGACATTGTGATGAAAATACAGCCAAATGCCTCTTTGGAATCCCAGCATCCGCATTTCTATCAGGGCGATTGAATTTGGTTTGCATGTCTTCAAGATACATAGAGCAAAATGTCAATGCTTCGTCTGCAACATAACCCTCTGCTATTGATCCCTCAGGCTTGGCTTTGTTTCTAACATATGCTTTTAGCTTCTTCATGTATCTTTCAAAAGGATACATCCATCTCATATACACAGGCCCACCAAGAATAACTTCTTCAGGCAAATGAAGAATTAGATGAACCATTATGTCAAAAAATGCAGGATGATATATCAATTCCAAATTGCATAATATCTTTACCACTTCCTTTTGTGTTTTAACCATATCATTCACATCTACTGATCGTGCACAAATTTTTTTAAAGAAGGTGCAAAGGTCATTGATTGTTGTTGAAACATTTGAAGGCAAACCAGCTCGGATCCCTATTGGTAGCAATCGTTGCATGAGGATATGATAATCATGAGACTTCAACCCAATTATATTTGAATTATTAGAAAGAACTTTATTTTTAAAGTTCGATCCAAAACCATCAGGTAGTCTCACTCCTTTAATAAATTGACAAAAACGTTCTCGATCTTTGGGTGTGAAAGAATAAGAAGCTTGTGGTTGGCTGACCTTGTTTTTTTGCGTTTTTAGCCACAGATGTGGTCGAATGCCCATATCTTTCAAGTCTTGTCTTGCTTTAAGTGTGTCTTTCGACTTTTCATTCATCAATAAAGTACCCAATAAGCTTTCACAGACATTTTTCTCCACGTGCATAACATCAAGATTATGTTTTAGTTGGACAGAAGACCAATAATCCAGCTCAAAGAATATACTTCGTTTGGTCCAATTCAATTCTGACACATCACGCTTTCTTTTCACACCTCCATGCATTTGATGTTTACCCGGAACTCGATTGGGGATACTATTTATTTGTTGTAATATTTGTTCATTGCTCAATCGTTTAGGAGCTTGTCTAGTCTCTATTTTCCCATCAAACAACAGACTTTCCCTTAATTTATCATTGCGTGGCAAGAATCTTCTATGACCAACAAAAGCTATCTAATTTGTTACACGACATGAGGGTGTATCTATATTACATGTAGGGCACGCTTTATAGCCTTGACCAACCCATCCGGACAAGCTGCTACGAGCAGGATAATCGTTGATAGTCCATAATAGTGCCGCACGCATATTGAATACAGTATTGCTTGATGCATCTCTTGTTTGGACTCCTTCAGACCATAGCATTTTCAACTCATCCACCAAAGGTCTTAAGAAAACATCAATGTCCTTTCCAGGTGATTTAGGTCCAGGAATCAACAAAGTCAACATGAAAGAAGACTCTTTCATGCATAACCACGGTGGTGTATTATATGTTGTCAACACTACTGGCCACATACTATAAGACAGACTCATGTTACCGAAAGGATTAAAGCCATCTGCAGCCAAACCCAAGCGAACATTCCTAGGTTCTCTAGCAAAATCAGGATATCTCTCATCAAAGTCTTGCCATGCCTTTCCATCAACCGGATGTCGCATGATACCATCTGTTGAGCGTCCAGTATTATGCCAGATCATGTCTGTTGCGGTGAATTTGGAACTATACCTTCTTCGTAGTCGGGAAGATAAAGGAAAGTATCGCAACACTTTATTTGGTACCTTCTTCCCCTTTGTGTTTTCATCAACCCATCTGCTCTCGTTACAAATGGGACAGTTATTTAAGTCTGCATCATCTTTCCAAAATAAAGCACAGTCATTAATGCAAACATGGATTGATTCATATCCTAATCCAATCTTTCTCAACGTCTTTTTAGCTTCATAGTGTGAGGATGGAATATGATTTTCTTTTGGGAATGTAACTCTTAAAAACTCTAAAAGTTGGTCAAATGAGCTATTCGTCCATTTGTTGATAACTTTAATATGCATTAATTTTGCTATGAAGTTTAGGGAAGACATCCAAGTACAACCGGGATATAACTCGGTATTTAGCTCCTTAAACAATGAATCAAACTCCGGGTCTAAGCCAATTCCATCTTCATTTATATTTTCTTCATTTAAATCCTGCTCTGCCAGAACATCTTCAATCACATCAAACATTTCATGATTTGTTGTTGTTGGGTGTTTTCTTCGAGCAAAAAGAGCAGCTATCTCATCATGATTACCATATTTCTCACCGTGATGATTCCATATCTGATATGCTTGTAGAAACCCATAGGAGTGTATATGAGCATAAATTGTTTCCAAATCCTGTCGACATGAATTGGCACATCGTATACACGGGCAACAGGCTTTACCATGACTGTTAACATGGTTACTGGCAATCTCTATAAAGTTGCGAAGTCCTTTTAGGAACTGTGGAGAATTTCGATTTCCCAATTTAACCCAAATCTTGTCAATTGTTGACATTGTTCTTGGTTATCTCTAATCTAGATAATAACAACAATCGAACCGAACGAAAGCTACCATAAGCTTAATCAAGAAAACCAAAAATGTCGTTAATAATTTGTTAGACATAAATCATCGTAACTTAAAAGATGATACTAAAGCTACTCATTTAAGTCATATACAGTGTTAGACCTAGGTGAATAGCTATTCATTAAAAACGTCTCTTATAAACTTAACCATAGAATGATGGTTGATATGTTCTTCACATGAAATTTGAAATCAAATTTCTAAAGTATTCAATAGTGTCAATTTGGAAACATCAAAGAAAAAAAACAAATAGCAATTACCATAATGTTTAAAAGATTAAGTTTATAAACTGAATTGAAAAATATGAATTTCAAATACTTGAATATGTCCACATCCATTTCATGTAATAGAAAAGTATGTTCATTGCTAAGTTGAAGTTCATTTGTAGAACAAAACTCAAATATATTTTGTAGCACCTGGTTAACATTAAGTTCCTAAAATCTTAAACACATGATTCTTCTATATGAAAACGAAGATGAAAAACTATCAATGGAGGAACAATTCATGGCTTGGGAACTGGGAAGTGTATGCACATTGGAATTAAAACTTGAAAACCTACATTGGAAACCTTCAAACACAAACACGTATATAGCAGAGGCTCTAAAACGAGCATATGATTTGGAGAAAAAAAACCTGGAAAGCGAACTACATTTTGATGCCGGCAATCGTTTACCACGAGAAATTGCGAGCAATCAAATCACCATGAACTCGAACATCATTGACGCTGCAATTGCTAGCAATCCACTCACCACGAACGCAAATGATTTCTTGTTGGATGACGATTTTGTAGTATACAAGAGTTCTTTCTCAATGACGGCAACTAGGGCTCAAATTGGTGTTATGCGTGGGAACAAAGAGAATAACCTCATTGGGAAATAATTTTCTGGCGGGTTAATAGCGCGCTCCTTTCTAAAATTTTCTAACAACTAGGGCTCTGCCCCTTGGACCCCGCCAGGGGCTGCCGCCCCTTGGACCCCGCTCCTAGGGGCGCTGCCCCCGGACCCCCGCCAAGGGGTGTTGCCCCCTTGGAACCCCCAACTTGCCTTTTACGATTTATATCAGTTACAAAGTTAATCCAATTAGACTAATCAAATATCTGATTATACATACACTTCATATATACTTAGATAGATATACACTGATTTCTCTCGATGTGTTCTTGACTTCATGTATCTTGCTTTTATTCTATGATCGGTTGTGGAGAGGGAAGCCATAAGTGGTGGGGGATTGGGTTAAACAAGTGACAGTAATGGATATCCGTATTAATTGATCCAAGAGAAGAACACATCAAAGGTAAAATGTCAGTGAAGTTGTAAATTAAATGGGTTTCTTGCAAAAATAAGGTTATGTGATTTTGTTAGGGCTTACCATTGTCTTCCATATGAGTTCACTGTCTTTTATACCTTAACAACTCGGTAGGCAATACTGCTTGTTGGTTTGGTGGTAGTAGATGTGTGGTGTTAGCTGTTGTGATGCTTTCAAACGTGGATAATGAGGGCAGTTTTGGTGGGGTCGGGGGACATAGTTGTGGTTTATGAGGTGGGAGAGATCGTGATGGTGAATTTAGAGTTAGCAAAGAGTAGGAGGTGGAGACCAAAAAAGATGGAGGACTTGATGGTCATGGTGGCATCGTAGAAGCTCAAGTGGTAGGATGTGTGTTGGAGGTGGGTTTAGTTATGCTGATGGGTTTGGAGCATAAGGAGGAGTAGGTGCATATATACAAACAAAAATATATACGTCTACATATATACATATACAAAATATGCATACATACTTATAACCACAAACATACGTATAAGTAAATACATACATATACACAGTACATACATACAAATGCAAACGTACATGTACACTTATGCAATACATTCACAAACATGCATGCATGCATGCATACCTATATGTTGTCATTATGTATGAAATAGATTTTTAATTTTTTTATATTGTTAAACTAAACGAAAACATTAAAAGCTATTGCTTTTGTCTATAACACTGATCGACTTGTAGTTGTAATAGGTGAATTGATTTTTAAAGTTTTCATTTTAACAAATCCAAAATTAAATATAATAAAATAAGAAAACAAAGTACTTTCACCTATAACAAAGACAAATCATGGCAAAACAAAAATTATTTATACTAAAACAAACAAAAAGATAGTTTTAACATGTAGCAACTAAATGTCGTGGCTATAATTAAACTAGTTTTTTTTTTTAATTTTCTTATTGTTTAGTCAATATTAAAAGAAAATAATTAAATTTATTTTACCTCTAACAACAACATTTTGTTGCTTTAGGTGTAAATAATTTTTATTGTTTCCTCTTACTAAATCCTAAACAAAAAAAATAATAATTAAATTTATTTTCACATGTTGCAACAACATATTGTTGCTACAGATAAAATATATTTTCTAAAATACTTATTATTAGCTAAGATTAATAGAAATTAATTTAAAAAAATTTAGTTTGCCTATAGCAACAACATTTTGTTGTTGTAGGTGAAACGTATTTCTTTGATTTTCTTTTTAATAAATAAATAACGAAAAGAAAAAATAAATAAATTTACTTGTACTTGTAGCAACTACGTATTGTGGCAATAGGTAAAATATTTTTTATAATATTCTTATTATTATGCCAAGAATAAAAAATATATATTTTAAAATTTTATTTTTATCTATAGCAAGAATATTTCGTGGTTGTAGGTGAATCTATTTTTAGAGTTTTCTTTTTTATATATCTAAAATAAATAATAATGATAAAAAAATTATTTTTACCTATAGCAATGATACATCCTTGCAATAGATTTTGGAAAATAAGTCAAACTTTCCTACCATAATACAATGTCCATTTTTATGGAAAAGCTATAGCAACAAAATGTCCTTGCTATACCGTTACTTATAGCAACGACTTTTGTGATTGCTATAAAAGTTGTTGCTATAAGCTAGATTTCTTGTAGTGCGTGTTCTGACAGAGGTTTAAATCCAAAAAAAATCAAATAAAATGTCAAAAAAGGGTGTCGATTGAATTGTAAACCTATTGGCACTTTTGAAATGCAATGGAGAGAAAAATTGTTATGTTTTATATTTGTATTTATTATATAATTTATCAAAATACAACTTTATGAAAACCGGTTAAATAACTTTTTATGCAAAAATATATTTGTGTAGTATAGAAATTAAACCAAAGCCTATAATCATTGTCCCAGTTCAATTCATTCCATTTTGACTTCGACCCAAGTTCGATCTCAGTTTAATGCAATATTTGCTTTATATAACTTTCCTGATTCTTTATTTTGTCTCTTTTTAAACGATAGAAAGTCTTTTGTACAGTGTCCTAACATCAAGAGAACCATTGTCTTACTTAATGAACATAATCTAACCACAAAAAAATAAATAATCAATAACCGCTTCAAATCATAACCAATTTTAAACAAAAACAACTTTAACCGAAGGTTGCTTAAACTTCATATCATGCAACCTTTTGAAATTCTTTATTTTGGCTTTTTCTGTTTTATTTTAATTTTAAACTTCTTTATATTAACGTTATATTTTTTTGGGTTTTTATTGTTATGACATTTTTTTTTTCTCATTTTAATATTTGGAAATTATTTTATTTAATATTTACGTGCTTTAAAGATTTTAACCGTTGGGACTTTTTCACACTATGTTTTTGGGATTTTTATTAGCATTGTCTTTTTTTTTCTTTCTTTCTTTCTTTCTTTTTTTTTTGGGTGTGGCTAAATGTACCCCTCTTTTAAACTTGTCATACCCCCTCCCCTAAAATATTAAATATAAATTTGTTAAAATCAACCCTTCAACTATATAACACAACCAAAATGCACCAAATATTATTTTACTTTAAATTCTACTAAACATATCCCCTCTAACTTGTCATACCCTATACAAAACATAAAATTAAATTCATCCAAAATCAGATTTAATTGTATGAACCCTAGTTCCTTTTTGTTCAAATTCGATTGAACTGAGGCCCGATTGTTGTTACAAACATATGGCTTTCATTCCTCGAACAAAAACGAGTGTAATTTTATATGAAACACCTACCTTAACTAACTAATTCGTGTTCGTTGCTTGATGAACCGAAGTCGAACCGTCGGGTTCTTACATGTCTTTTTTTTTTGATTTGTTTGAGATTGTGAATAGCTTTTGTTTACGCAGAGAGTTTCGCAGAGGTTAAAGGATTGTTTGGGTTCAATTAATTTTGAGTTTTATGCTCGTTTTAATAGACTTTGAGTTTGAGTTCGACTATGGTTATTTAGGCTTAGATTTCGTATTGATTTGATTTTTAAACGATGAATTGATGATGATAATGATTCCGTGATGTTTGAGTTTTGTAAAAACAGTCCCTCACGTTTTTGTTTAAATGTTTATGGATCTTTTTAGTTAACTAAAAACATAAGGTTTACTTGTAAATATTTAAAAAACTTAAGGAGAGGGTACGACAAGTAAAAAAAATACAAAGAGGGGTATATTTAGCATAACCTTTTTTTTTATTTGGCATTTTGATGTCCAGGAGCACCCCGCAATTGTTACACGGTTGAAGTTACAAGACGCTTTTTGTTAAATGACGTCGTTTGCTTTTTATATAGTGGTTTCCTTCTTTTTTTTTTTTTTCTTTTTTTTTCTAAAATAAAATAATATCGTTTATCCTTTTCAATTTATGCAACATTCTTTTTTTTTTTTTTTTTTTTCACATAATTACATTTAAACCAATACATCAATGCCCCTGTCGCTATATTTTTTTTAATATTATACTTATGCAGATACACATCACAAAGGTGACGCGCATGTTACAGTTTTTCCACCTTACTATTTTGTACATGAATGGGTGAAACTTGTCACCTAAACATCGTTACATAGATTTCAAAATATATTGTTTTAGCTCAAGCCAAGACTTAAATCTGGAAACAGTTGCAGATGCGCTTTCACTAAAAGGTCATATTTATATTTAAGGCTTGGCAACAAGTGTTAAGGTATACATTCAGGTCTAACACGAATAATAGGTATACATCTCACGCCTGACAATAAGTGTAAGATATTAATCTCAGGTCTAACAAAAAATGTTAGACATACATCATAGGCCTGCTAACAAATGACAAGTGATGACGGGAGTAGCCTGAATCGCATAATCAACATTTGGCCTAATCCATCAGGGATACGACACAGCAGGGATACCACCTGGCAAGGATTTATTGTCAAAGCCTTGAATCCTCATAGCCCGGATGAGACTTTACCAATGAGAAGTGACAGAAGACCCAAAAGAGGAAAGAAACAAAAGGGAGATCCTTACAAAAAGAATATTCTCTCTTTTGTGGTAAAAATGTTCAATCTGCTGTTAGGCTGAATGACAACCTGCATAAAAGCAAAAGTCACAAAAGCACACATCAGTCATACACTTACACAAAAATAGAAACATCACCAAAGCCAAGGTCAAGCTCCATAAACTATAAAAGATAACCTTCTACAATGGGAAAATTATACTCTTGCATCTCCTCAACCATATTGCATATAAATACCAGGCTCATGGAGAAGACTAGGTAAGTTCACCATAACTACTCCCACCTTCTGCAATTCTATTGCTCTCACCTCCGTTCGAAAACCTTTACTTACTCTCACGCCGGAGTCTCGACCACAGGAGACCCCTCCTGTGGTGAGGCTAACGGTGTTCTTTACTGTGTCTTAGCAGGGATACGAGGTGTAGTCGGGATCGGAGAACCTTTGAAGCAACAACAAGCATAATAACATCACATCAGAACATCAGATAACATCATAACAACGTATGTTATAACATATCATCGCAATACCATAACATCATCCAAAACGTAGTTCTATCACAATAAATTAGTATGCATGCTTATCAATTATCATCCCTACACAATATTAAAACATTTAAGTAAAACATTTATTTAGAAAAACTTTGTGAAACCATTGTTTAAACTATCATTTATATCAACTTTAAAATATATAATAACATTTGAACGAGGGCTCGTAAAACTCATATGATTGCAATACTAGGATCACACAATAGAGCTAGACATAAGTACGTATGGAAATGCGAGTCCTATAATGAGCTCAAGAACCTGCACATTCGAATCACACACTAATCACTAGTATAAATATGTATTTTTGGGGCTGTTGTTTTTTTAAGGCGATTTATAAAATAACCGCCCCAATAAATGCAGACAAATTTCTAGGTTAATTTTTGGGGTGGTTTCCATAAAAATTGAGGCGGTTTAAAATTAATTAAATGGATATTATATGGGGCGGTTGCGGGTAACATAGTTTTTGGGGCGGTGTAACGGTTGGGGCGGTTTACCTAATACTAGGGCGGTTTTAAATTAATCTATTGGGGCGGTTTTATTTTATTTTCGTTCTTGTTTTCTGGGGCGATTGAATTCATTTGGGGCGGTTTGCTGTTTTTTGGGGTGGTTAAGTACAAATATTTTTAGGGTGGTATTTTGAAATTTGAATATTTAATAGGAATGAACCGTTTTATCATCTTCAACATCAGATTGATGACTGAGTTTATTTCTCTGGTTAATTTTCTTCAGTTCGAGCTTGAAGCTGTTTTCATCATTTTTGTTTCTTTTTAATGCTTCTTGTACAATCAGGTTTTAACATTTATATTTAACGTCAATATATATGTTTTATCATTTCCTTTTATTATTTTAACATTCGTTTTATTGTTGACATTTAAGTATTTATTTCATCTTTGAATTGAAACAACAACCACATTTCTATATTAAATGGTATAAATCATCTATCTCTTATTTATTTTATAGAATTATGTTACATGTATAAATATTTTATTTTTGTTTTTCATTTAGAAAATTTGCTAAATATATTAATCTCTAAATTTTATGTATATTTTTAAAATATTTCTTAGTTTAATTTTATGTTTATGCTCGTTAACGATAATCCTTAAAATATTTATGTCTGTCTAAATGTTATCTGCGAGTTTGTGGATTATCTACATACTTGGGGAGTTAAGGGAAATGTTGTCACACCCCCACCTCTCGTCACCTGTTGATGATGTCACTGATTACACTGAGATGGTTACGGAAGCATAGTGGTGATGTCTTAGAGATTGGGTGCAATTTACTTGATCTAGTATAACAAACACACAGATTAACTTAAAAATATTACATCACAAAGGTATCATTATTACAACCACAATTGTAGTTTACAAACTAAGTTATTTAATTAGAAGTGTTTGCAGTGCAATCTCACCCGCTGCCACTGTCTACCTGTAAAATGTTTGAGTTTGAAAAGTCAGCACAAACTGGTGAGTTCGTAATGATTGATTTACACAATATGATATGATATGCAAGTTCTTGATTTACAGTTCCAAAGATAACCATGAGACCCATATCTAGTTCCGTTCGGACGAAATGTTCAGTTCTACGAAGATACTACCTGTCGGTAAATATCTTAATGCCTCATTCTTAATGTCTATCATTAACATTAAGCTTGTATTGGAAACATATAACAAACATTTACACCAAGGGGAGCTGCAAGCTCCTAGAAAATGGGTTGTCAGCAAATAGTACTATTAATGTTTCCTGTTCGGCCCCACATGGGTTCACTAGATACAGTTCAGGATATGAGGATTTTTTCAATACTATGATAGAGAGTTACGGGAAAAATCCCATGAAATCTTACAAGTTCATCACAAGTTCACATGAAATCACACAGATAACAATGATACATATCATATGTTCAAGAAATGTTTCACAGTAGTACCCCGATGTTTGTAAAACATTAAAAAGCAAAGGGGTTATACGAAACTCACCTGAGATCTCAAAGTTAGCAGAATAACGCACAGACGTGTAGCTATGGTTTAATTCTGCATTAGTTAATGTTTAATAAGTTATTTATGTTTTAGCTAACTAATTAGATCTTTCTGAACATTCAATGTCAAAGACATTGTATTTAAAGTTATCAAACTAATATTAAATATTTAATTAGTTAATGTAGTTGAATATCATACAATGTATGATAATGCGGGAACCTACAATGATTCAGTTTCCTCATACACAGTTGATGACTCATTAGATTAATCAGAACGTTCTCAGATTAACCAAATAGGAATTGTTGCTGATTATATTACTGAAACAGTTTCCGGATGAATTCCCGGCTTAGGAATAGTCAATACTTGTTATTGATCACCCAGGTATCATGGAACATAAGAATGCGGCATAAGAATAGGTTTAAAAACCGTGTTCAATGTACTAATCTAACTGTTATCATAAACATCAGATCATTATTCTAGTGATTATCTTAATGCTTGTGATTAGTTTGAAACCCTTGGATTTAACCTAGCATTTCAAGGAATGATCAAAACAATCACAATCATTGTTATAATAAAATGGTTTAAACCATTGTAATCTAAGATATAGTTTCATGATAAACGGGCATTATAGCGGATCAAAACAAGGATTTAACCGTTAACATATCAAGTTCTTCGTTTCTAACCATTCCTAGCCATCATCTAGGCAATAATCAACAATCGTAGCTATTGCATTACGTTCTAAAACAAGATCTAATCTAACCATTATCAAACTTGTAGAAACGATCCCTGGCTCGATCCGAATATTTTGGTAGCTTCAGAATTGAGTTTGAATGCCAAAAATTCGATTTAGTTCCACCTAAAAGAGAACTTAATTTAGCAGCTCTTTCCAAAATGCGTGAATGTAAATAAAAAACATCCCCTGTGATGAGTATGTTCGAGAAAGATAGAAATGTGACTTTATTTGCATGAATTTTGATATGCAATCTGATTCTTTAAACCGCCATAGTCTTTGCGTACCTCCAAGGAAGGCAAATTGGAGCTTGGCGTACCGTGAAGAAATCCGGAGTCCTTAGATTTTTTAAGTTCATCGCGTACCGCCAAGGATACTCAATTTAGCCTTGGCGTACCGTGACGGGTTCCGGAAGGAAATATCTTTGAATTTTTCTTCTTTTTACGATTCCGAAGAATTGGGAACTCCGTTTCTCGCACGGTTTTTACCCACGTTCACGTCTTCTCGCATACTATCAAATCGCGATAATAACAATCGTTATAATAACATGGATTTTAAGCACGATGACATGTACTTTCAATCAATGTTGTCGTAATCCTCAAACGTAATTGTCACAAATGCTGCCAAATTCTTTCTTAAGTGTTAACTTATTAACATCTATACATATGAGATAAAATATTCAAAAAGCGGGCTAGGATCCACCAATCCATTATAGTGGGTTACATCATATAATTGCATTTATGTTATTTGTTTTGTTTTACTTAATTTTCAGATGGACCGAATTAACTGGATGTACCATACTGCACGTACTTCCTTAGCATAGTGAAGTTAATCGGGTGAATAAAGGAAATGGAACGATTTGTTGTCCATGTATATTTTGTAAAAACTTTAAAAGATTTGATGATATTAAAGAGATAGAGTTTCATTTGGTGAAACATCGTTTTATGCCTAGATATAGGTGTTGGTCAATGCATGGAGAATCACTAAGTAATCGTAGCATGTCTTCAATAAATGCACAAAATGATAATATTCAGATTAACGATTCTTATATTATCAATGATGATGACCATTCAATTGATCCAAATGACAATTTAAGTGAAATGTTACATGATCTACAGACAAATATTGGTGATGATGATAAAAAAATTACGTCTTATTTGATGATGCAGGAAAACACTATATCTTGGTTGTGAAAATTTTTCTAAACTTAACGTTGTTTTGAAGTTGTTTAACTTAAAGTAAAATTATGGATGGAGTGATAAAAGTTTCACAGATCTCTTAGTGATTTTACATGACATTCTTCTAGATGGTAATGAGTTACCAATTTCAACATACCAAGCAAAAAAATTAATGCGTCCAATGGGATTGGAGGTTGAGAGAATACATGTTTGTTCAAATGATTGTATATTGTATAGAAATGAGTTTGAAAAAGAACATAAATGTCTTATCTGCGATGCTTCTAGATACAAGCGTAAAAAGGAAACAGATGACATGGATGATGATGTCACAAAAAATGGACCATCAAATAAAATATTGTGGTATTTTCATATTATGCCAAGACTTAAACGATTATTTTCAAACGAAAAATGAAGCCAAATTATTATGTTGGCAAAAGGATGGTCATGTAAACGATGGAAAATTAAGACATGTAGCAGATTCACCTAAGTGGAGAAATATTGATCACAAGTATCCAGATTTTGGTGAAGAGATTAGAAATATATGGTTTGGACTTAGTTCTGATGGAATCAATCCTTTCGGTAACATGAGTAGCTGTCATAGTACTTGGCCGGTCCTTTTATGCATTTACAATCTTTTTCCTTGGTAATGCATGAAACGAAAATACATTATGGTGACATTGTTGATTCAAGGTCCGAAACAACCTAGTAATGTCATTGATATTTATTTGGCTCCATTGATCGATGATCTGAAGACTCTATGGGGTTCTGGTATAGTCATTTATGATGCTTTCAAGAAGGAAAACTTTATATTACGGGCCATGATTTTTTGCACCATAAGCGATTTTACGGCATATGGTAGTTTATCAGGATATAGTACAAAAGGTAAACAAGCTTGTCCAGGCTGTGAAGACGAGAAAAATCTAATTTGGTTAAGAAACTGCAAAAAAACCATATATTTGGGACACCAAAGATTCCCTCCTTCTGGTCATGTTTATTGGAAGAAAAAAGCCGAGGTTGATGGAAATACCGAGCATCGAATGATGAGGAAACAATTTGATGCATTCTCAAGAGTTGGAAACCTAAATATTTTGCTAGAAAAAAGAACTCGTGCTCAAAAAGATGCTATTTGGAAAAAAATCAATCTTTTGGGATTTACCATATTGGAAGCATCATGTATGTGATAGCTTGTTGGGCTTATTGTTAAATATTCCTGACAAAACTAAAGATGAAATTAATGTTCGTAAAGACATGGTAGACATGGGAATACGTAAAGAGCTTGGCCTTGTTGAGACATGCAATCGTATTTATCTACCACCGACGTGTTATACATTGTCAAAAGAAGAAAAAATGAAGTTTTCTAAATGTTTACACAACATTAAAGTTTCATCTAACTATTATGCAAACATTAAAAGATTGGTGTCGATACAGGATTGTAAATTTCTTGTTATGAAATCTCATGATTATCATGTTTTGATGACACATATGATCCCTATTGCAATTCGTGGAATTTTACCAAAGAAAAATTGACATACCATAACAAAATTGTGTTTGTTTTTTTACCATGATTCACTCAAAAGTTATTGATCCATAGTCCTTGGATACTTGGAAAAAAGAAGTTATCATCACATTATGTGAATTGGAGATGTACTTTCCTCCATTTTTTTGTTGATGTAATGATTCAATTGGTATCTCGTATCGTTGGAGAAATCAAGGCTTGTGGGTTTGTATTTATACGTTACATGTATCCTATTGAAAGATTATGGGTTTCTTAAAAGGTTATGTAAGAAACCATAATCGACCTAAAGATAGTATTGTTGAAGGCTATGCTTCAGAGGAGGTGATTGAATTTTGTACAAGTTAATTGGAAGGTGTCAAAAGTATTGGTGTTCCTTAATCTAGTCACTCAGGTAAACTTGAAGGGGTCGAAGGTTTTGGTATGAAAACATTAATTCCATCTCGTAATAATTTATAACTAGCACACTTATTGGTCTTAAAACACATGACGTGTCTTGGTCCTTATGTTGATGAACACTTGAACATCTTGTGATCAATAAACCAAGGTAAGGGTGAAATGTGGTATGTCATGAAACATAATAAGGAGTTTTCTGACTGGATGAAAAACAAGGTAATGACAACTAAGGTTGATGAAATGGTGAAACGGTTGGGACAAGGTCCAGATTTTAGGGTAAAGTCTTACCAAAGTGATGATATTAATGGATATACATTTTATACTAAAGATCAAGACAAAAAAAGTACAATGCAAAACAGTGGAGTTACATTAATAGCTTCAACAGTCGAATCTGACAGAGCAAATCATTCTAGAATGTTATGAATAGCCAAAGACTCTTACTATGGTGTCATACAAGAAATTTGGAAATTGGACTATCATTCTTTTATTAAACATGTGTTTAAGTGTAAGTGGGTAAATAGCCGTACATGTATTAAAGTTGATAACCATGGTTTTACCCTTGTTGACCTCACATGTGATGGCTATGCATCTAAGTGTACAAGTGTTCTATGTCAACGACCCGAGCAAACCAAGATTCCACATCATATTGCAAGGCAATTGACGTATTCTTGGTGAGGATAATTTCACTAACGAGGACGAATATGACCAGTTTGACGACTTACCACCATTCTCAGTCGGGATTCAACCAACAAGTAACATAATTGAAGGCAACACATATATACGATCTGACCACAATGAAGGGATATATGTTGATAAACCATGATATATGGTAGGTGTTAGAAAATAAAGTACTATATATCTATATATATATATATATAATTGCCTTTTATTATGCTTTTAGTTATAATTATTTATTAATACAATTTTATTTTATATATTCAGGTTAAATTGTAAATGACAAGACGTGTGTTAGACAAAGAAGTTTTTTGTAACACCTTTTAAATTTATTTTGTTATGTTATTTAGATTAATATTCTCTATTACAAATATTTTATACTTATATAATTTGTAATTTATTAGTAATCATATCTAATGAATACATATTATTAATTATTAATAAAAGTAAAAATTAAAATACAACTTATTAAAAAGTAAAAAATTACATATGATTAATTTTTCAGGGAATCTTTAATTATTCGTCAAACAGAAACATGATTAAGAGTGGAACCCATTTTTTATTTATATTCTTCTTGTGTCTTCGTCATTATGTCGATATCATTCCACACCATTTCACGGTTTTATCAAAGCACAAGAAAGTTTTCAATACACTGTCGGTATCTTTAAATTTTGAATTTATATATGTTTGTGTTGGTTATTTGATGCTGTTGATAGACATTAAAAATCTAAGTGGTCCTGTATGTCGGTTTGACGTGTTGTGTTGCACGTGTAAATGTTAAGTTGATTCCGTATGTTATTTTGAATTACATTTTCTTTCATGTGTATTTGATTCCTTATGAATAATTATTGTAAAAGCTTTAAAATGTGTATGTGTATAACTGTTAGGGTTTGATTCCGTTAATGTTAATTCTTATATATGTTGGTTGTAAATGTACATGAAGGTTAATTTTTATTGTGTTGTTAAATTTTAATAGGTATGTCTAAAAGAGGTAAGCGTGGTGTAACAACAATGTTTTTCAGGTATTGTCTTTACAATATAAATTTGTAGAGTATTGATTTAATTGATGATAATACTGATGGTATGCATTGATGAGAACATATGTTTATAAAGCATAAACCATGTGAAAGTTAGTTTGAAATACAACTAAACCGAACCACAGTGTTTATTGCGATAGAATGGATATAATATCAGATGATATTATTGGGATTGGTAGTTGTATAGGGTTCTGTCACCAAATATAGACAAGGGTGTACCCATGGTCTATCGAAGAGGTGGTGGGCTGGCGACCGGATAAGTTGCGACTGTTTCCTACGTATGCCCTATACATATACTTTCTTCGGTTTATCATGGGTATGTCAGTGTTGAGGATTTGGCGAGGAGAATATGAGGTTTTGTGTGAGTTGGTGAAGGGTTATGGTTTGGTCACTAAATATAGTCAATGACACATGGTCATGGTTTATCGAAATGGTGGTGGGATGACGGCTGGATAGGTTGCGACCAACTCCTACGTATGCCCTATACATAAACTTATTTCGGTCTACCATGGATGTTTCAGTGATATGATTTAGTGGTGTAAAGGATTGGGAAACTGATAATTGATAAACATACTGCATTAAAATAATGAAAAGTATAATGGAAAAACATTTATGCGATAGTGAGGTCACGAATATAACTTAACTATAACGCGAATATTATTTAAGAAATGTTAGCCTAATAATGTGTTCGTGTGGGTGACGATTCACACGAATACTGTTATTAGGAATAATATTCTGAGACGATATTCCATAAATCGTAAATCAAGTTGAAATACGATACGAACGTTGTATTTATAAAGGTGACGATCTTTATAAATGCGTACGTAAGTAACGCATATCATCGACATAACTAAAATAATATTTTTACGATACTTAATTTAATAAAAAGGAATTTAAAAATGTTTATTAGAAATTATTACCTTAAACAGATTTAGATAAAATCATTTTTATTAAACGAAATCGTTTTATGAAACGTTTTGTAATTTAAAATATAATTTGTGACAAAAACCAAGCAACTTAAATTAGTTGACGTGAAAATAAACGTAACCGAGAGAGTGGGATCGACCCGGAGTATAAAAGGGAAGAACCCTTCTTCTTCCCTCATTTTCTAGCTCATTCTCTCTCTCTAAACCTTTCTACCGTCACTTTCTCTCTCTAGAAATTCTAGAGAGAGAGTTCTTCATTTCTTCACCATTTTGCTTGATCTTGGTGTCAAAACGTTCCTCCACTTGTCTAGATCACGAACCCACGAAGAAAACGAGCTCAAATGAAGACAAACGAGGTAGATCTACGGTTTTAGGTTTGGATTTTAGGGTTTTCTACAAACCTGACAAAAACCGAAGTTTAACCGGTTTTAAACATCTTTTTTCGACCCATACACCTTCTAAATGAGTCTACTCGCCTATACCCACTCAAAACGACTATATATTCAACTGAAAATCGAAATCGCCACATGCCATGGCTGCAACCCGTTTCAGGCGAATGGCTCATAAGACTGAGCCACTCATTCGTATGAAGTCATACGAATGAGTACAAACGAGCCACTCATTCGTGTGAGCTACTCATTAGCATGAGCCATTCAAGTGAGCTACTCATTCGTGTAAACACTTAGTAGCGTGACTCATTCATACTAAAATCACAAGAATGAGTCATTCTCACTACACGAACTCAGTTAACAACTCTGATTTAAAAGAGAACAATCAAATAATAAATTATAGCTCAAACGTATCGTCAAATCCTAATTTGTAGGATTCGAGTAAAGTTTCGTTCCCTACACCCGATAACTGAAGAACTAAGCAAACCGCTTAGTCAAGGTGAGTTCTCATAACCCCCTTTTAAATCTTTTTGCTTTTAAACTCGGGGGTGAAACATGTATACCAAACAAATATGATTTTGATAAAACATGTGTGGATCTAGGTTATTATTGGGATAATATTGTGTATGTGGAGAATTATGATAATCAGTGAATCATTGTTGATTGAGTTGACTTCGGTCCTCCGCGGTAATTCCACTGTTGATTGAGTTCACTTCGGTCCTCTGTGGTGCACAGTATTGATATTTATGAGGAATCTCATTGATTGAGTTGACTGAGATCCTCCGCGATGATTCCGCAGTTGATTGAGTTGACTGAGGTCCTCCGCGGTATCTTATATTGAGAATATTATGGGATAATTATGATTATTAGAAACATCGTTGATTGAGTTGACTGCGGTGCTCCGCGATGATTCCATCGTTGGTTGAGTTGACTAAAGTCATCCGCGGATTCTTTATATTGAGATAATTATGTTGATTGATGATTGGTGAATTGATATGTGTTGGTTGAGATGGATTGCATTGAATTGATATGTGTTTGCACCATCAGTGTTTTCCAAAAGAGAGCACCAACTTGGTGGAATGGCGAGAAGCAAACTAGGGGAGTTCATGCAGCCCTAGCATTGATGTGGACCGTAGTCAAAACTCTGATGACCACATAGTTCTGTCCTCGCAGTGAGATGAGAAACTTGAAGCTGAGTTTTGGGAACTTAAGCATGATAGTTGTGAGAATTTGATTTACAATTCCCGCTTCCATGAGCTAAGTTCACTAGTACCTCATCTTGTAACACCACTGGAGAGAGCTATAGAGAAATACATAGGCAGTTTACTGTTGGTGCATAAATGTCCCTAGTTCAGTTTTGAGGTTCATTTGTATATGATCTTTTGATCTATAAAGTTTATTTTTAATGAATTCGGTATTTCCATATTGTTCTTAATGTTTATATTGGTTGACATGTGTTTGATAATGTTTAAAGTTGAGTTAGTATGTTTTATAGACCCATTCGGGCGAATGGCTCTAATATTGAAGCCATTCGGCTGAATGAGCGATTACAGAATGACTTGGGCAAACGAACGAGTCATTCGCCGAATGACTCATTCGATTGACTTGTCCATTCGGCTGAGTCATTCGCCGAATGAGTTGCTTCGGCCACTCATTTGGCCGAATGATGACAACCTATAAATACAAACCCAATCTGTTTCAAACCTAACTTTCCCGAGCCCTCCTTCTTCCCTGAGCACTCAAGTGTCAAACCCTAGAAGACTTGAGCGGTTCTTGCTGTCCAAGTTCGATTCTCAACCCGTGGTGTTCAATTAAGCATTAAACATTCACCTTACACCTTCGGATCACCACGGTTGCTGTTGGTTTGGATTGGAAAACCTTGGAATAGTATTCCGCACTATTCCAGAGGCTGTCGAGTAGATATCCATTGGAACCAGATTGTTTCCGAGCTCCAAGTTGGTCCTACAAAGTGGTATCAGAGCCTAGGCTCTTGATTCTGCTCGATTTCCATTCAAAATCATTATAGCTTTGATTGGTTGTTCGAAATCTATAAAAACCCTAAATTTCTTGCCCCCAAGTTACTGTTCCATTCAAAAACAGTGGGTTTTTGTGGTCTTTTTATCAAAACAGTCATCCCAATTGGTTGGTAATCATGTCGTGATGTTCTGTACCAAATTTGGTGCTTAGATTTGGTCTAGATCGAAAATTATCGTGATTTTTGCAGCTGAAAAACCCAGATAGCCCGAAAGAGCCACTCGACCGAATAGGTTTGCCCGAATCAGCCTTATTCGCCGAATAGCTCCATTCGCCTACTCGTTCAGTGAATAGCTCCCTTCGCCTACTCATTCGGCGAATAGCTTCATACGTTCAACTCATTCGCCGAATAGCTTCAATCGCCAAAGCCATTCGGCCAACAGTTCATTGTGTCTTAGATCATATGGCTAGTGCTTTCATTCGCCAGTTGTATTCCATTCGGTCCCCGACATTCGACAATAGTTGCTTCATTCGGCCTATCAGTTTTGAAATGTTTCTAAGTGTTGGATATTTTAGTTCTTAATTCTATGGAAGACTTAGCATTGATGGAAAACCAGAACCATCATATTCAGACATTGCTGCTGACTAAAACTGAGACAGGGAACTCCAATAAAGCTCCCAAGTTGCTATCCTTAGATGATTACCCACACTGGAAATACATATTTGAGATTCACATCAATGGAGTGGACACTAACCTGTGGATGATGATTGAGGGTGGTTATCTGAGACCTCTTAATGAAGATGGAACTCCAATGCGAGTCACACGGATGACTGAACCTTAGAGGAAGCTTTATGATTACGAGAAGAAAGCTTATGCTATTTTGTGCCGGTGCATTGCAACTAATATCTTCCATCAGTTCAGACAGTTTACATCCTCTAAGTATTTGTGGGATGCTTTGCAGCAGAGATACGAGGGAAATGAATCATTGGATGATTGGATGATCTAAGGAAGGAATTCAACAGCTTCAATTATGTGGGAAATGAATCATTGGATGATCTGATTGAAAGATTCTACCATCTTCTGAGTGAGCTTTTCAATCATCAAGTCAAGACTACAACTCAGGAGAAGATCCAGTGCTTGGCAGATGCTCTACCCCCTAAGTGGGAGTCATTCTTGATGGTTTTAAAGCAGAATGAGATGATGGCAAATATGGACATCAATGATTTCATCTAGAAGTTGAAAGAGCAGGAAATTGAGAACAAGTGGAAGGCTAAGAGAGTTGCTCAAGTCCAGGACCCTTCATTGTATTATTCGACTCCCACTGTAGAGAGAGCCTCTTCTCATACTCCACTAAAGACAGCTTTTGTTTCTAAGACTACTGAAGCTCCATCTTCCAATCAGATTCATTTCAGTCAGTCATCCTCATCATCCAGCTCTCAAAAGGAAAGTCATCAACCTGTCACTAGTCTGAAGACATATAATTTTGATAAAGTAAATGTAGAGATTGCCAAGGAGCACATGGGTCTTTTGTCTACACTTGTTAGCTCATATGATGGATTAGTAGCTAGACAGATTGGCAATCCTTATCTGACCAATGATGATTATTCTCAGATAGACCCAGATGATATGGAGAGGATTGGTATCATGTGGGCTGTATCTAGTGCTGTGAGGAGAGCCAAGGAGTTTGTGAGAAGAACAGGCAAAGACATCAACCTGAACAAAAAGTCTAAGTTTTGTTTTGACTTGGCATCTGTCACTTGCTATAACTGTGGGGAGAAGGGTCACTTTGCAAGACAGTGCAAACAACCAAGGAAAGCAGGGAACAAGAATCCTTTTCAGCACCAGAAATCTTCTACAGCTAATCCTGGAAGAAGACTTGTTCCTATTGATTCTCCTGCTCAGGATGGTTCTTCAAATGCAAGCAAAGCATTGATGGTGCAATAGGATGAAGGTGAGAATTGATATTTCAGATTCAATTCTGATCAGGGGGAACAGGATAAAGAATGTGTTGCTGAGATTCTGATGTAGCAGAAACGTAACACAAAAGATAGATAGGTAGATAATCACGTTGATTCTGAGAATACCCGTGAAATCCCAACCCTCCCAATGAACAACCCAAAGGTTTCAAAGGAACTTGAAGTGAAAAGTTTTATTCTATCAGCAATCATCATCTCAATTACAACTAGAAGGTTTAAATATAATGCAGAAATTGAAAACGGCCAACAGGAAAGACCAACAGACTAGAAGATGTAAAGCCTTTAGGAAAGACCAACAGACTCAACATTAATACATAATTTATGATAATTATGACCTATTTAATATGACTAATTATGATACTTATGAACTATTTAGCCAAAAGACACCATGGCCCAAACACAAGCCCAGAAACAAAAGTCCCATAAACATAAAAGAACATAAAGATATGCTCCTGCATTATTCTCTCCATCTTCAGAAAAAAACTTGTCCTCGAGTTTTCTAGAAATTGGACAAGGAGAATCCGGACCAAGCCACCTGGATCAAAAGAAACATTAACCCGTTTCATAATATTAATTCTATTTTGAAATTTCAAAATGCGCTCATTTTCCAAACCAACTTTCAGCAACACAACGCGAGTTTCCAATCCATCTTTACGAGTTCCCATAATCACTACGCTCCTATCTAGAACCACCAGAGACACCGAGCCACTGTCACCCGCATGCGCATTTAGAAATTCAGCAAACATACCTGGAAAAACCATTAGAGATTTATGATTGTTGTTTTCCTCCTCTCGATTGGGAACTCCATTAACTTGTTGAACTTCTATGCTTTCAACTAAAACAAAACCATTTGCCCAAAAATACCATTCCTCATCCCCGTACTCATCATACTCAGGAGTGGAATCATAAATATTGTCATCAATGGTAGGATGCTCCTCATCCAACGGCTTCTGGTTTCTTCTTGGAGGCATTTTTGAGCTAGGAATTCGGCTCTGATACCACCTGATGTAGCGGAAACGTAACACAAAAGATAGATAGGTAGATAATCACGTTGATTCTGAGAATACCCGTGAAATCCCAACCCTCCCAATGAACAACCCAAAGGTTTCAAAGGAATTTGAAGTGAAAAGTTTTATTCTATCAGCAATCATCATCTCAATTACAACTAGAAGGTTTAAATATAGTGCAGAAATTGAAAACGGCCAACAGGAAAGACCAACAGACTAGAAGATGTAAAGCCTTTAGGAAAGACCAACAGACTCAACATTAATACATAATTTATGATAATTATGACCTATTTAATATGACTAATTATGATACTTATGAACTATTTAGCCAAAAGACACCATGGCCCAAACACAAGCCCAGAAACAAAAGTCCCATAAACATAAAAGAACATAAAGATATGCTCCTGCATTAGATTCAGAAGACGGATGATTTAAGTGAAGAGAGCACTTCTGGAGAAGCAATGATCAGTCTAGAAGAAACATCTGGTTCAGAGTCAGAAAGCATGTCAGACTCAGATACTCAAGCTGATTATGATGTTGATCTTGAAGAAACTGTTACTCAGTTTGCTTTGATGGTAAACTCATCTGCTATCAGATCAGGTATCTGATGAATGTTCCTCTTCTCATTCTAGATGTTTTAGCTGTATTGATCTTGACAGAAAGGTCCTTGCTTATCAGAAGCACAATGCTGATTTGATCAGTGATCTCAACCAGTGTATTGAGGCAAACAAAGTTTTAAAATCTAATGAAAAAGATTTTCAAGCTAAAATTGAACTTTTAAGCAGACAACTGCATGAGGCTGAGATTGCTGTTCTGAACAAGCAAGACGCTATCACTTCTTATCTCAATACTATCAATGAGATAAAGAAGAAGTTAGCCATGGTCGAGTGTGACTATGAGACCTTAGGTCAAAAGCTCAAGTGCTATGAAAGCTCCTCATATATTATTGAGCACATGATCAGTAAGGGTACTGATCAGAAGGGTAAGGGAAAGGTGAGTTATGAACAATGTCCTCAACCAATCTTAAACAACTTTGTCAATTCACCAGATAACAAAGATGTTAAAGATTTTCAAGTTAAAACTCCATTAGTAATTGATCCAATTGGGATGATTACTGATGAGGGTTCCTCATTGTCAGAGGAATCTTTTGTGGAGGGAATTGTTGAAGATTGGGTCTCAGATTCCAAGGATGAATCTGACAATTCATCTGATTGTGTTATTGCTCAGAATCATACACCTGTAGTCATGAAAGGTGACCCAATCTCATCTTCTAAAATCTATCAAGCATTAACCTTTGTGAAAGCTTCAAAAGAAAATGAAGCATATGTGTGTAACAAGATTGACTATCTTGTTCCTAATGGGAAAAAGGGTTTGGGTTTTAATCAGAACAAGACTAAAACAAATGTTTTTAAACCACAAAATCAGTCTTTTTCTAAACTCAAACATTTTCATCAGAAAGATAACAGAGTTTTTTTTGAGTGCGGTGCACCTGGACACATTGTCAGATTTTGTCCTCAATTGATCAGACAGAAGGTTGCATTACCAAGACAACAAAATCAGCATGTTGTCAAACCATTTAAGTTTGAAAAAGCCAAACAACCCAATCAGGGTAATCCTTTGGACAAGGGTAAAGGGAAAGTGGTGAACTTGGATGTTCCCAAAGTGTCACAGATTTGTGACAAGCAGTATAAAGCCGTTTCTGATGACTCCAAATGTTACATTCTCAAGCAAGGTGTGACTATTCCTTAAGATTGGATTTTGATGTCAGCTCATCGAAAGCAGGACTTGTATGTGCTAAACATGGCCACAGCTTCAACAACATCCTCCACAGCTTCATATTTTATGTCAAAGGACACTAAGAAAGATTCAATTGTTTGGCATAAGAGGATGGGCCATTTGAGTCTACGCAAGATGAATCATTTGGTACACAATGATTTGGTTGAGGGGGTCAGTCTGAAGAATTTTAAGCTGTCTGATATCTGTGTTTCATGCAAGAAAGGAAAGCAGACCAAGCAGTCTCACAAGCTAAAGAAGTTTCATTCAATCATTGTTCCTCTTGAGCTTCTCCACATGGATTTATTTGGTCCAGTGAAACACAAGAGTATAGCTGGAGATCAATACTATCTAGTCATCACTGATGAGTATTCCAGATATTCTTGGGTTTTCTTTCTAAAGGAGAAATCTGAAACGTTTGAGTGTATTCAAGTGCTGGTGACCAAACTTGAATCTCTCCATAAACTCAAGATTCGTATGCTTAGAACAAACAACGGGACAGAGTTCAAGAACCACAACATGGAGAACTATTGTAATGCACGGGGCATTGTTCAACAATTTAGTGCTCCATATGTCCCTCAAATGAACGGTGTGGCTGAGCGAAAGAACAAAACTTTGATTGAGGCTGCTAGGACGATGCTTGCTGATTCATCACTTCCAGTTTAGTTCTGGAATGAAGCTGTAGCAAATGCTTGCTACACACTGAACCAGGTATTGATAGTGAAGAGACATGGGAAGACTTGATTTGAACTGCTCCACAACAGAAAGCCAAGTCCTAAGTATCTTGAACCTTTTGGTGCACCGTGCACAATGCTTAAGAAACACGAGCAGGGCAAGCTCAATGAGAAGGTGGAAGAAGGGTACTTTATTGGGTACAACACTCCTAATAAAAGGGTCTACAATAGATCAACTCAGAATGTAGAGGAGTGGTACTATGTTGATGTCCAGAGACACTCTATGCCCCCACCTGGGAAAGGTCCAGACTGGATGTTTGACTATTCAAACATTTTCAACTCATTCAATATGCTTCCCATGTATTCAGATGAAGATGTTGCTGTTCAAATGATGTCTGATGCACAGAATGCACCTGATGAACCAATGCATCCTTCATTAGCCTCAATTCCTATAGTACAGATAAATGATGACAGCTCAGACACAGATGATAACCCCGTTCAGCCTGCTGCCCCTGAACCAAATGTTGACAATCTAGTACCGGGTCTTGAGGACTTGAATCTGAACAGCCTTGATCCACAGGTTGAGGTTCCAGCTCATCCAGTTGGAAGAATCAATCGCATTCATCCTTAAGAGAATATAATTGGAAGTCCGCTTGACGGGGTTAATACAAGAAATTAGCTATCTTCAGGAGGTCTTGCTGATATTCTTGACTTTGTTAATTTAAAATACTGTGCCCATTCTTGCTTCATCTCTCAAGTTGAACCGCGCATAGTCACCGAAGCATTGAGAGAGGAATCATGGGTTGTTGCCATGCAAGAAGAACTTCTGCAATTCAAGAAATTAGGTGTTTGGCAACTAGTTGACAAACCAAAAGGTGCAAAAGTTATAGGCACCATATGGGTTCTTCGTTGCAAGAGGGATGATCACGGGATCATTGTGCGAAACAAGGCACATCTGGTGGTTCAAGGATTCAGACATATTGAAGGATTGGACTATAATGAAGTGTTTGCACCGGTTGCTCGACTTGAAGCAATCCGTATTTTCTTGGCATATGCATCCTTCAAGAAAATTAAAGTCTATCAAATGGATGTCAAGAGTGCATTCCTTCACGGTGTGATCAGTGAAACAGTGTATGTCAGTCAACCTCCCGGGTTTGAGGATCCATTGCATCGTGACCAAGTCTACAAGCTAGACAAGGCTTTATATGGATTGCATCAAGTACCGCGAGCATGGTACGAAACACTATCTACTCACCTTCTGAACAACGGGTTCAGAAGAGGGGTCATTGACTGCACACTGTTTATTCGAGAAAAGGATGGTGATTTACTCATGGTACAAGTTTATGTGAACGACATCATTTTCGGTTCTACCAATGATAGTCTGTGCAAGGAATTCAAGAAGGTCATGAAAGACAAGTTTGAAATGAGCTCAATGGGGGAGATGAATTTTTTTCTCGGGCTGCAGGTGGATCAATCTGAGGCATGGATTTTTATTCATCAGACCAAATACATTGTGACATATTGAGCCGGTTCAGTATGTCAGATGCAAAGCCTACTGGTACCCCGCTGGCTATTAATCACGGGATTACACCAGACGAAAAGGGGGAGTTAATCGATGCCACTCTGTACCGAGGAATGATTGGGTCTCTCATGTATCTTACTGCTTCTCGGCCAGATATCATGTTCGCCACATGCTTGTGTGCTCGTTATCAGTCCAAACCAAGAGTATTACATCTGATTGCTGTGAAGAGGATTATGCGTTATCTGAAGGGTACACCGAATCTTGGTTTATGGTACCCTAATGATGATAAATTTGAGCTAACTGCATACAGTGATTTAGATTATGGTGGATGCAAGAGAGATTTCAAGTCAAAGTCTGCGGGATGTCAGTTCTTTGGAACTCGTTTAGTTACCGGGCAGTGCAAGAAGCAGATGTCGATGGCTACTTCAACTTGTGAAGCTGAACACATTGCTGCTGCTAGTTGTTGTTCTCAAATCATCTGGATTCAACAGCAACTCCGGGACTATGGGTTACATTTTTCTAACACTCATATCTATGTTGATAATACTGCCGCCATAGCCGTCACTAAGAACCCAGTCCAGCGCTCGAAAACAAAACACATCGATATCAAATATCACTTTATACGTGATTGTTTTGAAAAGAAATTTATCGATGTTGTTAAAATACACACCGATCACAAGAAAGCCGATCTTTTTACAAAAGATTTTGATAAACCCATATTTTTATATCTGTTATCACCTAATGGTGTTTTTCAAAAGGATGAAGTTCTTCCTTCATCTGAATCTAACAAATGATCATCGATTTTATTAGTTAGTTTAATTTTATTCTCTTTTCATTCTTAAGTATTTCTGTTATTTCATCTATTTCATTAAAAAAACTCAAAAATATTTTATGTTTTAGGTTTTTAGGGGGAGAAAAGTAGGTTATTTGAAAAACCAAAAACATTTAAAAAATTTGAAAAATACAAAAACACTTAAAAATCATAAAAATGAGAAAGTCTTAATTGAAAAAGTAATATGTCAACCTATCATGTCTTAAAAGCAAAAATGAATGCATAAGCTGAAAACTCATGAGAATTGTGAATTGATGTACTGATAGGCCGACTTTTCAAAATGAATAGACAATTTGTGATAACTTAGAAAGTCTGTTTTGTGGGATCTGTTTTAGAAAACCAGCTAAATAATAAATAGTTTTTGACTCAAATAAGGCATACACCTTTCATCATAGGATCTAATAAGGTTTCCAATGATTCATGAATTCAAATCTGTACACGTACCATATTGCTTTGTAAAGACCTAGCTGAAGCCATCCATTCAGATGAGAATGATTGAATCATAAGAAAATAAAATAAAATCAATCTGGTATTAAGCTTGTGAAAATACAAAAATAAAATATGTTGGATTCCATACACGTGTCATATTGCTTTGTAAAGACCTAGCTTAAGCCATCCATTTGGATTGAACAAGTTGATAGTGTCAACACAATTCTGTATACGAGCCATATTGCTTTGTAAAGACCTAGCTGAAGCCGTCCATGATAATGTGTTGAACATGAGAGACAAATCAAAAAGAAAAATACAAAAAGAAAATAAATTAGAACCTTATAGAATTTATGATGCTAGGTATTAAGTTGTGAAGAGATGAGTTACAAACTGATTTTGATCTTTGTTGGTTAAATAAAATAGGTAACTCAGTCAGAAAACATGAGTGATCATCAAATGATTTTAGAAATTTTGTATTGTAAAGCTTAAATTGGACAAATATATCAGCAATCATATCATAAGACGAATGTGTCTGAAGTGAAACATTCAGTGATGCTGATTTGATGTGATTAGGTGTATGTTTTATTTTCTCAATAGACTTCTCACAAAAATATGTGTTTCTTTGTTATTAGTTGCTAGTTGTACAGTTGAATTTTGTTTCAGAAAAACACAAAAAGAGTTTCTATTTTCAAAATTTGTTTTAGATGATCATTTGTATGTTCAGATGTTTGTCATATCTGAATCCATCACTCACTAGACTTATCTTCATAATGGAACCCATTTAAATGATCATAATGTTAAATTTTGAAATAAAGTTGTGTTTTGTGAGTGCAAAGTCTCATTCGTACGAATGAACACGGACAATGACTCATTCGACCGAATGACTTCATTCCAGCGAATGAGTCTTTCGGCCGAATCAACCTAGGCTGAAGGAAGTCATTTGTCTACTTCATTCGCCGAATGAACATCGAGTTTGAAGCTCATTCGGCCGAATGAATTTGAGGCAAAACAGTTCGTTCGCCAGAGTCATTCGGCGAATGACTGTTACTATTTAAACATTTGTTTCGGCCGAACTACCTCATTCTCCTCAGTCTCATTCTCTCGCCCTTAAGTGTGTGTTATTCGCCCGAATCACACCTTCTTACTTGTTTTCTGAGTTTTTTCTTCGATTCGCTCAACCACGTACTGATATTTCATCTCTTCATCATCTCAGGTAATGGTGGATCCAATATGATCGACTTTTGACCGTGGAATCTCTAAAAACAGTTCAAAATCTAGGGTTTTAGGGTTCTAACATGTCGCTTCAAAATAAATGGACCAAATGAACTTGAAACCTCATTATATTAGTTTTAATAGTGTTAATTGGTCGATTTTGAGTGTGGGAGTATGATTTTTGTGAGCTGATTTGAAAATTTATCAACTGGAAATTTGAATCTCAACAGTCAACCGAATGACGCCATTTGCCGAATGACTCAGTCGATAGAATGACTCATTCGGGGAATGACTCAGTCGACAGAATGACTCATTCGGCGAATGACTCAGTCGACATGATGACTCATTCGACAGAATGACTCATTCGGTCAATAAGTTCATTCGACCAAGGGTCATTCGACCAAATCAATTACATTCGGCAAAACGATCTACTTGTCAATTGTTCTGATTTGATTCTACTGCTTAACTGAATTGTACTGACATGTTTATTTCTTTGTTTTTCAGTATGGCTGGATACAAATCAGTGACCAAGAACAACATCTGTGCTCACCTGGATCTCACCACGGCGAATGCCCGTCACTTCACTGAGATTATTACCTTTCTGAGGCGTTCCAGGATCTTTGCTGCTATTTCTACTGTTCATGTGCTCTATCAGTCTCATCAGCAGGACTTCTGGAGATTTAATGACATTGACTACGAGGTTGAGCCACCGGTCATCGTGGGCAAGGTGCTAGACCATGATGTGGTTGTTTCTGCTGAACATATTAGGAGGATATGTGGTTTTCAGGACACACCATATCTGCCTATTCAACTTGACCGCTACTTAGTTTGTGGATGTTTCATGCGGTGCAAGTATGAAGGTGATCTTGGAGCTGGGATTCTCAACAAAGCATTCATGACTCCACAGTTCAAGTATCTAGCTCACGTGCTTATTAACTGCCTGGGCTCTAAGAGAGAAAGGTTTTAATGATATGCGAGAGACTATTTAGTGTGCATTCGTTGCCTTGGTGCTGAACAGGCCTTTCAACTTCTCAGAGATGATTTTCACCCACATGAAGGAGAATGTGGTGCTCAAGGGAGATAAGAAGTTTCTTAAGTACCCTCGGTTCCTCCAGCAGATCATTGATGCTCAGTTGGCAGACCTGCCGAAGATCAACGCTGATATTCTTCGTTTGGAGCATATGAATGATATCACTCTCAATAGAGTGATGTCATACAGAGGGAAGGAAAGGAAGCCTCCAGCTCGTACATTGTTTGGTCATCTTATGAGACCCAATTATGTGGCTCGAGGTGGTAGGAGATGGAGGCACGATGACTTAGACTCTGACATGGATGATATTGTTGTTCCTGGTGATGATGATGGAGGTGAGGGTGCTGGTGATGTAGGTAGTGGTGGTGCTGGTGTTAGTGGAGGAGATGCTGGTGCTGGTGTTGATGTCAGTGTTACTGCTGCTGATGTTGGTGTTAGTGCAGTTGGTATCAGCACAGTTGCAGGAGTTAGTACATCTGCTGCTGATGATGTGGATATTGATTCTTTGATGGATCTGGACTTTATGGCCACTACTACAGCCACTGTCTCTACAGCACTTGATATGACTGGTACTACATTTGCAGAAGATAAAGAGGATTCAGATGAATCAGAGGATGATGGTGGTGAGACTGGAGGTGAAGGAAATCCTGAGAGCTCAGATTCAGAGGATACTTCAGATGAGTATGAAGATGTTTGGGTGGGAGGTAGAATGATAAAGAAGAGAAAGAGACGTAGTGAAGCTGAGCTTGAAGAGATTACCGATCCTTCTTTTATCCCAGAATTTGACTTGTCACCTCCCCCACGTACTTCTACTCTAGCCACCGCAGCTGTTACTGTTGCTACTACACATGCTACATCATCTCCCTCAGGTAGGAGGAAAAGGACTAGCTTTGTCCTTCAGAGGAGGTCAGAACTGTCGACTGTTGCTACAACGACTGTTACATCAGTGGCAGCAGTTGCAGTTTCTTCACTGGCCAGGTCAAGGGTTGTTCTGACATGTTCTACCATTTCCCCTCTGACCACCTCTGGTGCTCATGCTCCCATTTAGACTACTGCCTCTACTGGTCCTTCCACCACTCGAGCTGATTTGACTATATCTATTGTTTCAGTTGTTGAGCAGCTGAGTACACTGAAAAGTATGGTCCTTAGGTTGTTGGAAAGGAACCTGGAGCAAGAGAAGAAGAACAGAGAGAAGGAGTTAGTGATTGCTCAGCTCACTCAGAGGATAACTGATCAGGATACTTTGTTGCTTCAAGCTGCAGATCAAAGGGCAGATCTGAGAGCAAGATCAGCTCAATAGAAGGAACAACTGCTCAAATACATTGACGAGCACAATCAGTTGGCTCTGACTGCCACTGATTTCAGTGACCGTATCCTTGCCCTGGAAGTTGAAAATGCCCGACCTGCAGAACTTAATGAAAGTTCTAAAGAGGGCACTCCAAGGATTGAAGGCACTGTAGCCAACTCCGATGATTCAGATGAAGAGAAAGAAGAAGAAGAAGATGAAGAAGAACAAGAAGAGGAATATGATGAGGAGAAGAAGGTTAGACAAAGATGATGAATCTGATGGTGATGATGAGGATGGTTCAGGGAGCGGGTCTGCTAGTTCTTTTAGCTCAGATGATGCAAATGAGCAAGCCCGTCCTCCTGAGATACGATCCAAATCCATGCATGACAAGAAAGCCAAGGCTCCTCCTCCACCTCCTCCTACTCAGACCGAATAACCAATAGCTACTAAGGAAGTAGAAGTTGTGCCCTTGAGACGACGTTTAGATGAGACACTACGATGATTTTGGACGCTCAGGCTATTATACAGCACACAGTTAGTTATGGCAAGGAAGAGGGGGAGATTATACACTGCTTAACAAAGGAGCAGATAGCAGAGCTATTCAGGTTGAACCTGGATGAGCTTGTGATTGATGACACCTCAACTCCTGCTTATGATGTTCCTTCTCCTAAAATTTCTGATGATGTTGATGAGGTTATATTAGAGGATGTCACAGAGGAAGAGACTCCAAAGTACACTTCAGCTGAAGACGAGCTGCCTACTTTCACTTATCTTTTTGGAAAAGCTACTGAAGATGATCTGAACATAAATGTTGAAGAAAAGGTTAGTGGTGGTGAGTCTTCAGCTGATGACATTCAACAAAGGAAAGAAGAATGGAAAGCTTTTTGGGAGACACTAAAGAAAGAGAGCACTGTGAAGATTCCAGCTACTCACACCAAATTCTACAGGACCAAAGGCTACAAGGCTGGAGGTCAAATCATTAACTGGGCATACTTCCATGATTTACAGTGCTATACAGTCAAGAAAGAGCAGGGAATCTAGTACTTCAAGCATCCACATGATTTCAAGACGTTGCCTAGCTTTGAAGTCAATCATCTTGCATGCTTGAAGATGATGTACAATGAAGACTCATAGATGTCTGCCTGGTTCTCAAGACAAATACATTATGAGTACAGGAAGAGGTGGGTGAACTTCAGGCCTCAACAACCCAAAAGATATTATTTGCCTGAGATTGATTGAGATACCCGAAAGCATAAAGTTATCCTGAAGTGGCTACCTCCTAAAGTCATGAAGAAGATTCCGTTGAGGAAGATGCGTCAAGACTTTATGGAAGGCTTCCGATGGTGGTATTATGACGGGCGTACTGGAGAGGCTGTAGTGGTGCTCTGAAAAGACAAGAAATGGGAGACTGAACGTATATTTGATCCGATGTGGTTGACAAATTTGTCACGCAACGATGTCAAAGTTCTCTACTTACACCAGATCTTCTTTGATGTGAAAGAAATGGAGCAGGCATTGCAGTTCATGAGGGTGATCAGGATCTATATGGTTTTGGGGGTTAATGTACGATCAGACTGGAAAGCCATCTCAAAAAAATGCTTCAACAAGGATGCTGCTAAATGAAGAACTAGGTCCAAGGGGGAGTATGTTGGTGCATAAATGTCCCTAGTTCAGTTTTGAGGTTCATTTGTAAATGATCTTTTGATGTATAAAGTTTATTTTTAATGAATTCAGTATTTCCATATTGTTCTTAATGTTTATATTGGTTTATATGTGTTTGATTATGTTTAAAGTTGAGTTAGTATGTTATATAGACCCATTCCGGCAAATGGCTCTAAGAATGAAGCCATTCGGCCGAATGAACGATTACAGAATGACTTGGGTGAACGAATGAGTCATTTGCCAAATGACTCATTCGATTGACCTGTCCATTCAGCTGAGTCATTCGCCGAATGAGTTGCTTCGGCCACTCATTCGGCCGAATGACGAAAGCCTATAAATACAAACCCAATCTGTTTCAAACCTAACTTTCCTGAGCCCTCTTTCTTCCTTGAGCACTCCAGTGTCAAACCCTAGAAGATTTGACCAGTTCTTGCTGTCCAAGTTCGATTCTCAACCCGCGGTGTTCGATTAAGCATTAAACGTTCATCTTACACCTTTGGATCACCACGGTTGCTGTTGGTTTCGATTGGAAAACCCTGGAATAGGATTCCGAACTATTCCAGAGGCTGTCGAGTAGATATCCATTGGAACCGGATTGTTTCCGAGCTCCAAGTTGGTCCTACATTTACCTATGCAGATTCAAGACACGGTGTTTGGTAGCAACCCTACCACTTTGGAAGCTGCAATCCACCTATCTGCTACACTGACGGATAATCATGTGATGGCTGGTACCCTTACACGGAAAGGAAAATAGAAGACTGAAACGAAGACAACTGTAAAGGAGACTTCAACTGAAGTCAAGATTGAACCAGCTAGCTCATCCAAAAGAAGCAGTCGAAAGCGAAAGACAAGAAGCTTTGCTGTTACTACTCCTGCTGCCCAAGCTACTCAACAATCATCCAACAACTCCAACACCAGACCTTATGTTGGAATGAATAAACAATGCAACATTTACCTCTATCATCATGCTCCTAACTTACCCTATCACGTTTGCAACAACTGCGGTAAGTATGGGCATTTTTCCAATGCATGTAGGAGTGCACCGCAAACACAACGGATACAAACTGTACCGCTTGCATTACCTGCTCCTCTTGCACAACCACTTCAAGCTGTACCCATTCGTCAAGCACCTGCTCATGAGAGATTCTGTTACGAGTGCGGAGACATTGGTCACTTCAGAAATCAGTGCCCAAGATTGATAGGTAATAATCAGAAGATGGCAAGAGGCAGAGTTTTTCAACTGAATGCTCCAGCAGCTCAAACCAATCAGGACATCGTTAATGGTACGTTCCTAATCAACAACATATATGCCTCGATATTTTTTTATTCTGGTGCTGATAGAAGTTTTGTTTCATATGAGTTTGAACATATACTTGGTAGAACACGTACTCAATTAGACAAACCATTCAACGTGGAGGAGGCTGATGGAAACACTATCGATATTGACACTATTATCATTGGATGTACAGTGAACTTAAATGATCACGTTTTCATAATTGATCTCATACCTATGCAACTTGGTAGCTTTGATGTTATCATAGGCATGGATTGGTTAGCCACCCACGAAACAGAAACAGTTTGTCATGAGAAATTCATTCGTATTCCCTTACCTTTGGGTGAAACTCTAAGAGATTTCGAGGAAACCCCTAGTAAAGGTCTTAGGCTGATGTCATGCACGAAAGCATACAGATGCCTTAGGAAGAAATGTGTAGTGTTTCTAGCACATGTGGTAGAAAAGAAGGAGCAAAGCAAGAGCATACAAGACATTCCAGTGATAAGAGATTTTCCTAAAGTATTTCCAAATGATTTGCAGGGGATTCCACCAGAACGTCAAGTAGAATTTCGAATTGACTTAGTACCTGGTGCGAAACCAGTCGCAAGCTCCGTACATACTTGCGCCTTCGTAGTTGCAAGAATTGGTGAGTCAATTATAAGAATTGTCTGATAAAGGATTCATTCTCCTGAGCCATTCTCCATGGGGTGCACCGGTCTTATTCGTCAAGAAGAATGACACGTCATTCCGAATGTGGATCGATTACCGCTAATTGAATAAGCTGACCATTAAGAATCGATATCCTTTGCTGCGCATCGATGATCTTTTCGATCAACTTCAAGGTTCAGCATGGTTTTCAAAGATCGACCTTCGTTCTTGGTATCATCAGCTTCGTGTACACGAAGAAAATATTCCCAAGACGGCTTTCAGAACCAGATATGACCATTACGAGTTTTTGGTAATGCCCTTCGGCTTTACCAATGCACCTGCGATTTTCATGGACCTCATAGATGATATATTGATATACTCCAAGAGCAAAGAAGAACATGAACAACACCTTAAGTTGATTTTGGAGATCTTAAGGAAAGAACAACTATATGCCAAATTCTCTAAACATGAATTTTGGCTTAAGGAAGTTCAATTCTTGGGACACATTGTCAATGTAAACGGTGTTCACTTGGATCCTGCAAAGATTGAAGCTGTGAAGAATTGGAGTACACCGAAGACACCAACGGAGGTTCGTTAATTTCTTGGACTTGCCGGTCACTATCGGCGGTTTATTTCGAATTTCTCAGGATTGTTGTTCCCCTCACTTCTTTGACTCAAAAGGATAGGCCTTATTAGTGGGGAACGAAGCAAGAAGAGGCATTTCAGACTTTGAAGCGAAAACTTTGTGATGCTCCTGTCTTGACACTGCCTGATGGAAATGATGATTTTGTGGTTTACTGTGATGCATCCAACCTAGGTCCCGGTTGTGTTCTCATGCAACAGGGAAAGGTTGTGGCATATGCATTAAGACAATTGAAAATCCATGAGAAGAACTACATTACACACGATTTAGAACTTGGTGCAGTGGTGTTTGCTTTGAAGATATGGAGACATTCTCTTTATGGCACAAAATGTGTAGTCTTTACAGATCACAAGAGTTTGCAGCACATTCTTAACCAGAAAGAACTTAACATGAGACAACGGAGATGGGTTGAACAATTAAATGCTTATGACTGTGAAATTCGCTACCATCCTAGCAAAGAGAATGTAGTAGCAGATGAGTGCACACTAATACTAGTGAGGTAGTAGTAGCAGATGCGCTTAGTCGTAAAAGTCATGTTCAAATCCATAGTGTTCGAGTGCACACTAATCTCCATAATGATATTCTGGTATCCCAACAAACCTCAATAGCTCAAGGCAGATTACATGATGAGATGTCTTATGGGGCCGAATTGCAATAGGAAACTAAGGATGATGGTTTGATGTATTATTTAAATCGGTTGTGGATACCGAGCCGAGATGATCTTAGGATGAAAATTATAAACAAAGCCCATCAGTCTCGTTATTCAATCCATCCGAGTGCTGACAAGATGTACCAAGACCTTAGAGTCTTGTATTGGTGGCCTGGAATGAAGAAGGAAGCTGAGTATGTAGCCAAATGCCTTAACTGTGAAAAAGTCAAGGCTGAGCATCAGCGGCCTTCAGGATTGTTAGTACAACCAGAAATACCCGTGTGGAAGTGGGAGAACATATCTATGGATTTTATTACCACACTCCCATGAACCTCAAGTGGTCATGATAGTATATGGGTAATTATAGATCAGTTAACCAAATCGGCCCATTTCCTACCGATGCGTGAAACGTACCCTGTGCGGAAGTTAGCCCGTATCTATGTAGATGAGATTGTTAGCCAACATGGAATTCCCTTAAATATAATATCGGATCGTGATGCTCGTTTCATGGCACGATTTTGGGAATCACTTCATGAAGATTTTGGAACACGATTGGATCTTAGTACCGCTTATCATCCTCAAACGGATGGACAGATGGAGTGAACGATCCAGACACTTGAACATATATTAAGAGCTTGTGTCATCGATTTCGGTGCCAACTGGGATAACCATTTACCATTAGTTGAGTTATCGTATAAAAACAGTTATCACGCGAGCATTGGTATAGCGACGTTTGAAGCGCTTTATGGTAGCAGATGTCGGTCACCTATCTGTTGGACTGAGGTCGGCGAATCGCAGATCACTGGTCCTGAGATTATTCAAGAGACGACTGACAAGATTCACCATATCCGTGACAATTTGTTAACTGCTCGCAGTCGACATAATAGTTACACGGATAGACGTCGTAAGCCTTTAGAGTTTTAAGTTAATGATATGGTATTACTTAAAGTAGCACCATGGAAGGGTGTTGTACAATTCTCGAAAAAGGGTAAGCTTGCTCCACGTTATGTTGACCATGTTAAGATTCTTGAAAGGATCGGAAAGGTTGCCTACGAGCTGGAACTTCCACCCGAACTCAGTAATGTGCATCCAACCTCTCATGTGTCAAATTTGAAGAAATGCTTAGCTAATCAGATCTTCAAGTGCTGCTCGATGATATAGGCATGGACGATACTATGCACTTTGTTGGATAACCAGTCGAGATAATGGACCGTGAAGTTAAGAAACTCAAGCGCACCCGAATCCCAATTGTCAAAGTACGATGGGAATTGAAGTGTGGTCCAGAGTTCACCTAGGAACGAGAAGATCAGATGAAGCTTAAGTATCCACACTTATTCCCTAAAATTACTCCAAGTTGAATTTCGAGACGAAATTCCCTCAACTAGAGGAGAGTGTAACATCACTGTTTTTCAGGTATTGTCTTTAAAATATAAATTTGTATTGATAGAACCTGTTATGATAATTTGATGATTATTGATTTAATTGATGCTAATATTGATAGTATGCATTGATGAGAACATATGATTATTAAGCATAAACCATGGGAAAGTTAGTTTGAAATACAACTAGACTGAACCACAGTGTTTATTGCGATTGAATGGATATGACATGAGATGATATTATTGGGATTGGTAATTGTATAGGGTTCTATCACCAAATATAGACAAGGGTGTACCCATGGTCTATCGAAGAAGTGGTGGGCCGGCGGCTGGATAAGTTGCGACTGATTCCTACGTATGCCCTATACATGAACTTTCTTCGGTTATCATGAGTATGTCAGTGTTGTGGATTTGGTGAGGAGAATCTGAGGTTTTGTGTGAGTTGGTGAAGGGTTATGGTTTGGTCATTAAATATAGTCAAGGACACATGGTCATGGTTTATCGAAATGGTGGTGGAACGGCGGCTGGATAGGTTGCGACCGACTCCTACGTATGCCCTATACATAAACTTATTTCGGTCTATCGTGGATGTGTCAGTGATATGATTTAGTGGGGTTAAGGATTGGGAAACTGATAATTGATAAACATACTACATTAAAATAATGAAAAGGGTAATGGAAAAACATTTATGCGATGGTGAGGTCACGAATATAAGTTAACTATAACGCGAACATTATTTAAGAAATGTTAGCCTAATAATGTGTTCGTGAGGGTGACGATTCACACGAATACAGTTATTAGGAATAATATTCTGAGACAATATTCCATAAATCTTAAATCAAGTTGAAATACGATACGAATGTTGTATTTATAAAGGTGACGATCTTTAAACGCGTACGTAAGTAACGTGTTTCAACGAGGTAACTAAAATAATATTTTTACGATACTTAATTTAATAAAAAGGAATTTAAAAACGTTTATTAGAAATTATTACCTTAAAAGGATTTAGATAAAATCATTCTTATTAAACGAAATCGTTTTATGAAACGTTTGTGATTTAAAATATAATTTGCGAGAAAACCGAGCAACTTAAATTAGCTGACGCGAAAATAAACGTAACCGAGCGAGCGGGATCGACCCGGATTATAAAAGGGAATTACCCTTCTTCTTGCCTCATTTTCCAGCTCATTCTCTCTCTCTAAACCTTTCCACCGTCACTTTCTCTCTCTAGAAATTCTAGAGAGAGTTCTTCATTTCTTCACCATTTTGCTTGATCTTGGTGTCAAAACGTTCCTCCAATCGTCTTGATCATGAACCCACGAAGAAAACGAGCTCAAACGAGGTAGATCTACGGTTTTAGGTTCGGATTTTAGGGTTTTCTACAAACCCCGACAAAAACCGAAGTTTAACCGGTTTTAAACATCTTTTTTCGACCCATACACGTTCTAAATGAGTCTACTCGCCTATACCCACTCAAAACGACTATATATTCAACTAAGAATGAGCCACTCATTCGTGTGAGCTACTCATTCGTGTGAACACTCATTAGCGTGACTCATTCTTACTAAAATCACAAGAATGAGTCATTCTCACTACACGAACTCAGTTAACAACTCTGATTTAAAAAAGAACAAACAAATAATAAATTATAGCTCAAACATATCATCAAATCTTAATTTATAGGATTCGAGTAAAGTTCCGTTCCCTACGCCCGATAACTGAAGAACTAAGCAAACCGCTTTGTCAAGGTGAGTTCTCATAACCCCCTTTTAATTTTTTTTTTCTTTTAAACTCAGGGGTGAAACATGTATACCAAAAAAATATGATCCTGATAAAACATATGTGGAACCGGGTTATTATTGGGGTAATATTGTGTATGTGGAGAATTATGATAACTAGTGTGTCATTATTGATTGAGTCGACTTCGGTCCTTCGCGATGATTGAATTGTTGTTGATTGAGTTGACTTCGGTCCTCCGCGGTGCACGGTATTGATATTTATGAGGAATATTGTTCATTGAGTTGACTGAGGTCCTCCGCGGCATCTTATATTAAGAATATTATGGGATAATTATGATTATTAGGAATATCGTTGATTGAGTTGACTGCGGTCCTCCGCGATGATTCTACTGTTGGTTGAGTTGACAAAGGTCCTCCGCGGATTATTTATATTGAGATAATTATGTTGATTGATGAATTGATATATGTTGGTTAAGATGGATTGAATGAACTTGGTTGATTATTTGTGTTTATTTGGCTTATTTGATTACTCACCAACTACCTCGTAGTTGACACTTGATTTTCTACATGTTTCAGGAAACGAAGAAAAGTAGGCAGAGCATGGTAGCTCTACATCTTTTGGACATCATCACTTAGGATCTTGGACTTAGCTAAATTAACTGGCTTTCTGAAGACTAGAGTTTAGTCAATTTAGCTAAATCTTTTGTGTAATTTGTTGTAATTAAATCATGACGAACATGATTTTTGTGTAAATACTTTATTTGTATTAATTGATATGTGATGATATTATAGATGCCCAAGAGCTTGTGAACAATCTACACATCCCTCGTGGCATCCCGACGATTCAGCCATCGGTCGGGGTGTTACACGTGGTGTTTCTTCTTGTTCAAAGAAGCATGGGGCAAAATATTATGTAATTGAATTTAATTAAAATAATCAGCGTTTTGGTGATAATTACCGGTGGTTTATGTCCAATTACGCTTTAAAGTGTAAGCAATTATTACCGTATTATATGGACACAAAAGACATACCACAAGAGGTATTGGAAGAACCTTGTTTACAAATAAAGGTAGTATATATTTTACTTTGTTAAATAATATATATATATATATATATATTAAACTATACGTTAATTACTATTTCTAAAAAAGTCAAGCTTCCTTTTGGCAAGTATGAATATCTTGATCGTATACACTGGGATGGTTTTTGGTAGGAAAAATCTAGTGAAGAATTTATGGTGTGTGTAATTATTTATTTTTATTATACTTATTATTATTATTCATATATTTGTTTGTGACAAGTTTTAGATTTTTGTTTGCTGATTTATGACAAGGCAAAAAGCACTAAAGCAAGAGTGAGTGCAATGATGAATAAAATTTTTACATATGTTGGAAGAACATGATTCATTGGGATGAATGAAAAATTCGAGACGATCTGGCCTCAATAAAGAAACCAAAGCTTATGAACTTACAGATGATACTAAAGAAAAAATTAATGAGTTGGCAAATATATAAATTTTAACATATATATTATCATATAGTTGAATGTCTTATCAATTATAATTTGTAGGTTAGTGTTGAAGAAAACATGATTAAAGATGGGTCCTATTTTAAAGGAAATGATAATCCTCTGAATAGAGTTTTGGGACTGGAGCACGGAGGACGCTCGCGTACAGTTTTAAATGTTCATCGGTAATTACTTTTATAAACATATAAAAAAGTATTTATTATAATAATGAAAGATTCGCAAAGGTTTATCAATTTTTTTAAGCTTACAGGTTCAACAAAAGTTTATGGTAGACTTTTTAATGTTGGTAAACATCGCAAAAAAAATTGATCGGGAAAATATGGAAATTGAGGTAGTGTTCCGGTTCAAATGGTTGATGAGAGCCCAATTCTTCATGGCTCTAGTGATACATCATGTGGACAAAATATTAATTGTCCACCTATAGTTTAATATTTATATGTTTACAAATAAAAAGGCCATTTATACGTATACATACTCATGCTGTGACAATCCGGCATCTCGGATTAACATCGTTAATCAGCAATTAACAGAAACGATTCAAAATCAAACAAAATCAAACCAGGGGGATTAGAATTAAATTCAATTGTAACGAATTACATGATTTTGATTATTAGGGTTCTTGAACAAAAACGAATTGGGGTTTTCTATTCAAACACGATTATGTGTCAAATTAAATTGTACTCTCAGTTTCGCAAGGGTTCAAGGGTTCACGTTAAGAACAAGTTAGGATTCTTGGTTCAAACGAGCATAAAAATTCAATTAATTAGTACAGAAAGCTTCGAAATTATTGGTTAAATAAATACCGCATGGATTTAAAGTCTAACATTATCGAACTTAACGAATTTGGATCAATGGGAAATGTGGATAAGTTCAAAGCCGGCTAGGAAATAAAAACCACATGTTTTTGCTGAAAAAGATCAATTAAACACACACTTGAACTCGGTTTGGGGATCGAATTCAAACAAATGGTGGGTTAATTTGTATCCATTTGGTTCGGTTTGGTTAAAGGGGACCGGGTTGGATAGTGCTTAAAATCATTTGAAACCAATCCATTTGCAAATGCGAGAATAGATGGACTGCTTGGGTGTGTGTGTTTGTTCCGGGAGGTCATCGATTCGATTCTTGCCTCCACCTATTTTTGAAATAAAAACCAATTTTTGGTTTTTGAACCATAACTTCCCTGTTCTAACCCCGAATTGATTCGTTCAAATTGTGTTGGAACCGTAATGGTATCCAGACAAAAATAAAACAATAAAATTTATATTTTTGACTTAAAATACTAATCACGTATAATTACGTGTTTAAGTATAAGCGTATATATGTATACAATTTAAACAACCGAACTTTAATTCGTACACGCTTTTGGATGTAAGTTTCAAATATCCTAACATACGTGTGTTGACACGCATGTGATTACAAACGCGATTTGACACTTCAAATAACGAAACTTTATCATTAATAACACAGATTCTTCATAGAAGACTATCTACGCAATCACACGAACACTTGATCATTCAGACTTGCGTTCCAAGGTGCGTACACAACCCCTTTTTACATTTTACTGTTTTGAGAGAGAAAACATGTGCAATCAAACATTTTACATACATATCACTTGCATGAGTTAGCTATTTACTATAAGTGCGAACATAGGATTTGAAGTCCTTACATATCAAACCGTTTAGTTTGCCGTAGTGCAAAGCATGGTAGTTGAAGATAGATCTATTCGGTTTGACAAACCTCACTTGGTAGATTGTAGGTCTACACAGGTGTTTAACTAGCCAATTCAAACATTACTATTGTTTGTGCTAGACAATAGTGGAAAGGCAACCAACATTTAAACAGACAGCTTCGGTGTCGATCGCTTATGCAAATAGTACAATGACTAGCTATCTTGACTATGCAATGTGTGATTATGTTATCTGCAAACATTACATTTCAAATAGTTGTTCAAACATTTGTGATTATTCAAACCTGTGCATGCACCAACCTTTGTTTTGACTTTATTCACATGTTTTCTCAGGACACTAAAGCACAAGCAAGAGGAAGCAGGGACTAGGACTTTGAGTCTCATGCATCAGTGTCTTATTTAATTATTGAAATTAAACATTGGATATTGTAATTTACAGTTTTTGCAACAGCTATGTTGTTTTGTTTAAGACGGAATTATGTTTAAAAGCATATAGAGGTCTTTCGCTATGTCTAATGACTGAGATCTTGGTTTGTCATGCCATAAACGACATGATTATGTTAGTTGGAAATTGAGCGTGTGACAGATTTGTATCAGCGACAGTGGTTATAGCGAACTAGGTTTGCATTGGTAGACTTAGGCTGTAACCATAGACATTAGACACATTTTCTTGCACAATTCATTTTGCATAGTATTTATACATAGTATTATGTAAACAGATATGGCATCACCGTCTACGCCCATTCATGATGAGGAGCCGCAAGTTGTTGAAATTCTGGCATCCAAGAAGAGGAAATTAGAGCCAGTGGATGGTACTATCCACTATGCAGAGGATATCCATATGAGACCTAGGGGGAGCAGTTATTATTGGCAGTGGTTCCCAGACCTTATCCGTAGTTGGGTGCGCGAGGAAAGAGTGCCTCCAACACTTGCTACTAACGCTACTACTGGCATTTGGACTCTACCTGCCCTAGGATATCCACTAGAGCAAGCTTTTGCTACATTCGTTGCGCACATGGATCGAGAGACCCGCAACATGCGGTAGGCAGTAGGGGCGATTATAGGTTTGCTAGAGAGGAACAACTGGGTTATGCAAAAATGGAGGAGCCTTACTGAGGAATTGGATCGTACATATGTGGGTTATGAGAATTTGGTGGAAGATGTGAAGCTGATGCGAGCAGCTATCTTTGAACTTACAGAAGGACTGCAGGAGGCTGAACTACGAGAAGCTATGGCTGGGGCACGATAACATGAGACTGAACTACGTTCAGCTATGGCCGAGGCAAGGGCCGAGGAGGCCATTGCACGATCTGAGGCGGCTATAAATGGAACCAACATAGTTGGGGACTTAGTTGAGCAGGCCTTGACACTCATCACTGGACGTATACAGTATGATCACGGTACAGGGGGTGGTCCACCAGAGCAGGCTGATTCATCTTCTAGTGTTGCGCCACCAAACGGTGGAGTTTAGTTATTTTTATGTTATTTACTTTTCATTTAATAAACTTGTATGAGTGGGATGTACTCATAACAAACAAAATGTCATGTTTTGTTGATTTGCATACAATTGATGAAAAGAAATTATGGAACTAGTTTTATTATATGAGAATTTGTATTTTGATGGAAATAGTTGTGTGTTATATTTACTTATGCATGAATGGTGATTATGTGATATATGTAATCTCATTATGTGTATTTGTAAATGTGAAGATTATGGCTGGCGAAAACATTAACATCATAGCAGCAGAACTCGATGCACTTATCAACGCTAGGATCGATGCAGCCATTGCAAACTACACTTAGGCACACCAAGCAGGACCACAAGGTCCATTGGGGAGACTGTTAAATCCACCAGAGTGCACGTTCAAGACATTCTTGGCTACAAACCACATCATTTAAAGGGGTCGGGAGGAGCTGTTGGGATTCTCAAATGGATTGAGAAGTCTGAATCAATGTTTGCAATGTGCAACTGTCCCGAGAAAACAAGGACATATATGCTACCGGTACACTAGAGGGTCCAGCATTAACATGGTGGAACTCTAATGTACAAACATTGGGCCTGGATGAGGCAAACGCCCTTACTTGGGATGGATGCAAAGCACTCTTGCAGAAGGAGTATTGTCCCCGTAAAGAGGCGCAAAAGCTTGAGGACGAATACTGGCATCTCAAAATGGAAGGGTCTGATATCAAGGAATTCACTACTTGATGTCACGAACTGGCAAGACTCCTACCTCACATGGCAACTCCGCCTAGCAAGTGGATTGAGAGATACAATGGAGGGTTGGTATCTCAGATCCAAAGGTTAGTTACATCTGCTAACCTTACTACCATTCAACAAGCTGTTTGATTGGCGCACCAGCTAACTGACCAGGCGGTGCAGCAGGGGATACTACCCAAGCTAACAGCAGCATCCAAAGTGGGAGACCACAACAGAAAGTGGGAGAGCAGCAAATCCAAGAATTCCAACCAATAATCATTTCATCAGAACCGCAAGCATGAATCCAACAAGACCCATCACAACCCAAACAATAACCAACAGTCATGTGGGGGTATGGAGGTAAATACCCAAAGTGCAACAAATGTGGATTCCATCACTTAGGGAATCAATGTGACATGCACCGATGCCAACGGTGCGGTAAGATGGGTCATTCAGCGAAAGACTGTCGCGGGGAACTGCAAACAAACCCCACTAATCAGAACAACACACAGAGGGGCTGCTATGAGTGTGGCAAGCCTGGGCATTTCAAGAAAGATTGCCCACAACTCAAGAAAGGAGAGGTTAATGATACAACCACAAATGGAAACGGCAGCAACAACAACAATAACAACACAAATGTTGCTAAGGGCAGGGCTTTTGTGATTGGAGGACGCCAGGCATGAGAGGATCCCCACTTTTTTACTGGTACATTCCTCTTGACTAATCACTCTGCCTATATGCTATTTGACACCGGTGCAGATCGGAGTTTTGTATCTAGTAATTTTTGCGAACTGCTAAATGTTAGTCCTACTGCCTTAGAAAACCCATACACTATAGAACTAGCTGATGGCAAGTTAATCACAGTAGAATATATTCTTAAAGGGTTTATCCTTGACTTGATGGGTCATACACTTGACATTGACCTTATGCCTATTGCCTTAGGCAGTTTTGATGTAATCATTGGTATGGACTGGTTGTCGAAACACCAGGCCGAAATTATATGTCATGAGATTATAGTCCGTATTTCTCTTCCACATGGAGAGACACTGTATGTACAAGAAGAGAAGAGCAGTATGCCACTGTTACTCATATCTTGTATGAAGGCACACAAATGTCTGCGTAAAGGTCATACAGTAGTTATAGCACTTATAACTGAGAAGCCGGTAGCTGAGAAGGAGATTGAAGACATTCTCGTGGTACGTCACTTTCTTGAAGTATTTCCAGAAGACCTACCTGTATTACTTCCTATCAGACAGGTGGAATTCCGAATTGACCTTACACAAGACGCAACACCGATTGCTAGAGCGCCTTATCGACTTGCACCATCTGAAATGCAAGAGTTATGCACACAACTGCAAGTGCTCTTGGATAAAGGTTTTATAAGACCTAGTTTTTCACCATGGGGAGCGCTAGTCTTATTTGTTAAGAAAAAGGACGGGACTTTTCCGCATGTGCATTGATTATCATGAACTTAACAAAGTCACTATCAAGAATCGGTATCCACTACCCTGAATTGACGATCTGTTCGATCAGTTACAAGGTTCGAGTTACTACTCGAAGATTGATCTTAGATCTTGTTATCACCTACTCAGGGTACAAGAGGCAGATATTCCAAAGACAGCATTCAGGACGCATTATGGCCATTATGAATTCTTGGTCATCCATTTGGACTGACCAATGCTCCAGCAGTATTCATGGATCTAATGAATCAGGTTTGTAAACCCTGTCTTGATAAATTGTCATTGTTTTCATTGATGACATTCTCATATATTCCCAGTCTAAGGAGGATCATGCTGAACATCTTCGTCTAATGTTGGAATTACTTAAACTAGAACAACTGTAAGCAAAGTTCTCGAAATGTGACTTCTAGATGCGAGAATTTCAATTCTTGGGTCATGTAGTCAATTAAAATGGAATACATGTTGATCCCGCAAAAATTGAAGCGATTTAAGAGTTGGGAAGCACCAAAGACCCCTACCTAGGTACGAAAATTCCTACGGTTGGCGGGTTATTATCGACAATTTATTGAAGGATTTTCGAAAATCGCTCAACCACATACAACTCTTACTCACAAAGGAACTAAGTACGACTGAACAAACAGGAAGCTGCATTCCAGTTACTAAAACAAAAACTCTACAGTGCATCGATTCTGTCCTTACCAGAAGGAACAAAAGATTTTGTGGTGTATTGTGATGCATCTGCCCAAGGTTTGGGATGTGTGTTGATGCAACGCGTTAAAGTGATTGCTTACGCTTCACGACAACTAAGACCTCACGAAAACTATTATACTACTCATGACTTGGAATTCGGAGCAGTGGTATTTTCCTTGAAGATTTTGAGGAACTATTTGTACGGAACCAAGTGTACCATTTACACTGATGATTAGAGTTTTCAACGTATCTTTGATCAGAAGGAGCTCAATATGAGACAACAATGATGGGTCGAATTGCTAAATGATTACGAATGCACAATCAAGTACCATCCGGGAAAAGCTAACGTGGTAGTTGATGCTTTAAGCAGAAAGGATACAACACACACAGGACGGGTTCGTGCACTTCAGTTAACAATACATACTGATTTACCTGATAAGGTATGTAGTGCTCAACTCGCAATCTTAGATAAAGACGATATAGAACTCGTTGTTTCATGAATCGAATTTGGATACCTTTGCATGGTGGTCTGAGGGAACTTGTGATAGATGAAGCGCACAAATCTAGATACTCTGTCCATCCGAGGTCAGACAAAATGTACCATGACCTGAAGGCACTTTATTGGTGGCCTCACATGAAAGCCGACATTGCTAAGTACGTTAGCAAATGCTTGACTTGTTCCAAAGTCAAAGTTGAATATCAAAAACCATTTGGTTTATTGCAACAACCAGAAATACATATGTGGAAATGGGAACAGATTTCAATGGATTTCATTACTAAGTTACCCCATACACCAAGTGGTTGTGATACGATATGGGTAATTGTTGATCGTTTAACAAAATCTGCACATTTCTTAGCAATTAAGGAAACCGAAAAAATGGAGAAATTGGCTCGCATTTACATTAAGGAAGTGGTATCGCGACATGGTGTGCCAATTTCCATCATATCAGATCGGGATGCTTGATTCACTTCAAACTTTTGGAAATCTCTCCATAAGTCATTGGGAACTCGTTTAGACATGAGTACCGCATATCCTCCACAAACCGACGTTCAAAGTGAACGTACAATCCAAACACTTGAGGATATGTTAAGAGCTTGTGTAATTGATTTTGGTGATAGCTGGGAAACCCACTTACCGTTTGTGGAATTCTCTTACAACAATAGTTATCACACAAGCATTTAAGCGGCACCAGTTGAAGCTTTAAATGCTTGCAAATGTCGTTCACCGGTTTGTTGGGCTGAAATTGGTGACACTCAGATTACAGTACTGAACTAGTACATGAAACGACGGAGAAGATTGTACAAATCCGGAACCGTATGGCAGCGGCTCGAGATCGACAATAGAGTTACGCTGACAAGCGTCGCAAGCCGTTGGAATTTCAAGTAGGAGGCTGAGTTCTTCTAAAAGTATCACCTTGGAATTGGAAAGGTGTGATACGATTTGGTAAGCGCGGAAAGCTTAGCCCACGTTACGAAGAAGCTTTTGAAATTCTGAAAAGAATTGGTCCGGTAGCGTATCAACTCAAATTACCGGATGAACTCAGCGGAGTTCATGATGTGTTTCATGTTTCAAATTTAAAGGAACGTCTTTCTGATGAGACATTGATTGTACCACTTAAAGAAATACAAGTGAACGAACAGTTACGGTTCATAGAGGAACCAATAGAAATCATGGACCGAGAGGTCAAACAATTCAAACAAAGAAAAATTCCAATAGTCAAGGTCCGTTGGAATTCAAAACGTGAACCTGAATTCACATGGGAAATAGAGGAACAAATGATGAAAAAATATCCTCATCTGCTCAAAACAACAACTACTGAGACGGCGCGTTAAATTTCAGGACGAAATTTCCTTCAACAAGGGGATAATGTGATACTTCACACTCCAACACTTCAGATTTCAAACTGTAAGCACAAACATTTTATACAATTGGCTTTTTTACAAACATTTGTGCTGAACACAAACATTTTAGAATTCAAACACTTACAAGCATGATTACAAACATCTTGTGCTACTTACATTTTATGTGCTACATTGCATAGTAGTACAAACATGATTAACTACAAACATTTGCTATGTGAGAGGATACATAGTACAAAACAGTTGCAAACATTTGCTATGTGCAAGGTCACATAGTACATTATGATTCAATATAAACATTCACAGTTAGGTGTACTAACTGGTGTGCATGCAAACAGTACATGGAAATATCACACTTAGGGGTGTGTTGCCAAACATTGAACATAGAACAATCACACTCAGGTGTGGTATTGCAAACATTGGACTTTGTGTGTGAGTACACACAAGTACACAAAATGATCAAACATCATACTAACACGTGTACTCTGAACTCACAAGTAGGGTCCTAACTACTAACATTTAACAATTTTCAGGACGAAAATTCCTTCAACAAGAGGATGATGTGAGAATCCGGCATCTTGGATTAACAACGTTAATCAGAAATTAACAGATATGATTCGAAATAAAAAAAATCAAACAAGAGGGATTAGAATTTAACAAAACAAGTCTAGAAACAATAAAAATTACAAAGATTAAACTTATAATTACCTAGAAAAATCGATTTCGACTTTTTAGGTCAAAATTTGACCTAGAGTTCCAATTGAAACCAAAATTAGAATGATAAATCATTAACAACTAAATTAAAACATTACCAACGGTCACATGTATTATCATCATCATCAATTCAATGCTTAATTCGACCATAATGATCGAATTAAACCAATTAACACCTCATTAAGTCGAAACCGTCACTAGTGGCTATATACTCCTTACAATTCGATCGAAATTCACCAAATTGAACATTCATATATACTAATCGGCATTCTTAGGGACTACAACATAAGCCAATTCGATCTTAGAAGCTGTGAATAGAACATTTCGATCGATAGCTTGGCCCAAACTCAACTTGTTAGTCAACTCACTTCAATTGAACATCAAAGCAGGTGAAAATTCATTCCTACACAACCTAAAAACTCTGACTAAGCATAGCCCCATGGTAATTCAGATTTTTAACATCGAATTGTATGGGTTTGATATCTAGGGTTCTCAGTTTGGATGAATTGAAGGGTTTTTAATAAAAACAAGTTCTAAAATCAAATTAAATTGTATCAGTAGCTTCAGAATAAACCATTTAACGAAAGCCCTATGATAATTACATTCAATTGTAACGAATTGCATGATTTTGATCATTAGGGTTCTTGAATAAAAACGAATTGGGGTTTTCTATTCAAACAGGATTATAAATCAAATTAAATTATACTCCCAATTTTGCAAGGGCTATATTATTAAAAACCCTATGCTAATTTTAACAAACAACATTGAATTAGGTGTTAACCAGTTTCAAGGCTTCACGTTAAGAACAACTTAGGGTTCTTGGTTCAAACGAGCATAAAAATTCAATTAATTAGTAAAGAAAGGTTTGAAATTATTGGTTAAATTAAAACCCCATGGATTTAAAGTCTAACATTATCGAGTTTAACGAATTTGGATCAATGGGAAATGGGGATAAGTTCGAAGCCGGCTAGGATATAAAAACCCCATGTTTTTGCTGAAAAAGATAAATTAAACACACACTTGAACTCGGTTTGGACTAAGGAACAAAACCCCTAAGGTTTGGGGATCGAATTCAAACGAATGGTGGGTTAATTTGGACCCATTTGGTTCGGTTTGGTTAAAGGGGACCGGGTTGGACAGTGCTTAAAATCATTTGAAACCAATTCATTTGCAAATGCAAAAGTAGATGGAGTGGATGGGTGTGTGTGTTTGTTCCGGGAGGTCATCAGTTCGATCCTTGCCTCAACCTGTTTTTGAAATAAAAACCAATTTTTGGTTTTTGAACCATAACTTCCCCGTTCTAACCCCGAATTGATTCGTTAAAATTGCGTTGGAACCGTAATGTTATCCCAAAAAAAATAAAACAATCAAATTTATATTTTTGACTAAAAAGACTAATCACGTATAATTACGTGTTTAAGTATAATCGTATATACGTATACAATTTAGGTTGAAGAATTGGATGATATTTCTCCACTCTTAGACCAACAATATGAAGTTGGACCAATGGGTTTTGTGAATATGATAATTAGTAATCAACTTATTCGTAATATATCATACACCCACAAATATAGATAATTACCAATTAATGTTATTATCATTATCTTTTAGTTAGTTAAAGCAAATTGAGCAGGGTAAACAAACTCAAATGCCCACTACCATCGCTTCATATATTGAAGATCCGATTCTAAAATTTATTAATTCGAAAATTGAGTTTTCTTTGGAGAAAATAACAAAGAGACCTCGTTCAATACAAAAGATATCTCAAATGTTGTCAGCTTACATTGGCGATGAACATGCAATTACATGTTCTACGCCTGACGGGATGTATCCCTTAAAGTATGTTAAAGGTCTTTCATATGTGGAGTTGTTGCAGTTATTTTGCAACGATTGTCTTGATGCTGCCATCATTCACTTGTTTGCAATATAATTTTTTTATTCTTTTTATATGTTTTAATAATATCTTTAGACGCAATCTAATTCATATACTTAACTTTTTATATGTTTTAATACCATCTATAGCAAGGTAATTTTTTTCACTTTATTTGCAATATATATATATAAATGATAACCAACATACCTAATTTAGTTATTTTATGATTTATTTATTGTAGTTGTCATTGGGTGCTATTTATAGTTTATCCTTTCAAAAAAATGATATGTTATAGATTCAATAATGAAGAACAAAAACAAGCAAAATTATTCCTTTACATTTCTAATTGAAGATGCTTTGGGCTTGCACTTAAATTGAGAAATGGTTAAGGTTTGTTTTATTTAATCCTTTTCATTTATTTGATTGTGTTTAAAATAATAGTTGTTAATGTAATGTAGTGCACCATACGGCAAAAAAAAACTATTGGGAATGTGGTTTTTGCTTGATCAAACACGTGTATGAGTTTCTCCATTTATATAATCAAAATTTTTGGTAAGTGTTTATTTTAAATTTAGATATAGTTTAGATATATATATATATATATATATATATATATATATATATATTAACTGTATCTCTCTCTTTTGTTGATATAATTTTAGATTTGGAATGGAAAGAAGTACATTACATGTAAGGAGATTGATGAAATGATTATAGACTAGTAGTATCCATAATTTTTTAACTACGTTTTTCTCGAACCAACATGATGTTTCCGGAATTCAGTTTGTATTATATCTAAAATTAAACTTGCATTCTAGCTTTAAGTTTTGTTGAAGTTATGTGGTTTAAATTTGAAAAAATTGCGTATGGATGATAGTATTGGATGTATATATGTTGGTTTGAATTTAGAAATTTGTATGCGGTGCATATTTTATTTTTGGCTGGAAATTTGTTTGCAGTATCAATATTTTTGGCTGAAAATTTCGTGCTGGAAAGCACATGCAATTACCAGTTTCGAATTGAAACAATTACCAGCTCCGAATTTATTAACAGCGAATGTCTGCCCCAAAAGATAATGGAACTGCCCCTAATATAACATAATACCCGATAAAAAAATGTGACAACTAGTACCAGATCGTCCGGCAATCCGTACGGTATGTGCACTTACACCATTACTATGTGTAAATAACTATGTGTAGACAACTATGTGTTTATAACTATGCGTGAATAACTATTTGATAAACAGTCGGGTGAAAACAGGGCTAAAGAACAGTATATCAGTTGTATGTATTTGAATGATAATTCAAGTACAAAAATACAACAAATCACGAGAAATAAAAAGGGTGAAAACAAATGACAAATACAAATCGGTTGCGATCTGATTTCCATAAATAACAGAAGTCAGATAACCAAAAAATCAGTGAGAAAACAATGTGAAAGTAGTCATAACAAGGTGAAAACAGTTAGGATTAGTTGAGTCCGTTAGTGAGGATGTGCAATACAAACAACAATTCAGTATCGTTTACGAATAATATACCGATAGTGTGTTTGCGTGGGTGACGATTCATACAAACATATATGTGGGTTTAACGTTCTGAACGGCAACTGAAAAATAGAAAACCAAATCAGAAAGTGAAACGTACGATCGTATTCGTATAGTTAGCGTTCTGTACGAAAACGCGCGTAAGTTACGTTTTCTGACGAAATGGCGAAAATAAACGATTACGAACGTTGAAATAATAAAAATAGAATAAAAATAATATTTATTAAGAATTACCACCTAAAAAGAATTTTATAAAAGTATTTTAGTAAAACTACACGTAATTAACGTTACGTAACGAAAGAACGAGATTTAACGGGTCTGATAGCGAACGAAAAAGTAAAAATAAGTAAAATATTATATTTTACGTTTTACAATTTTGAAACTCATCAAAAATAATCAAAGAAACCTAAATTTCAATCTAAAAAGTTTAATGGCGCAACCATAATAAAGCGCGCGTAAAAATACGCGAAACCAACACCGAGCGAGACCGAACATGCGGGGAACCACTCGGGGTATAAAAGCCCATTTATTCTCTTCATCTCCTTTATTGTTTACAGCATTATGTCACCCTCTCTCTCAAACCCCAAAAATCCCAGTTTTGGATTCTCACACTAGCTTCATATCTCACTCGTTTCTTAACCAAATCACGCAAATAGTATATCGAAATGACCGTCTCGACGAGAGGAAGCTGGAAGTACAAGGGATCGGAGCTAGCTCGATGTATTTTGGCCGGAATCTTAGAGAGAAGTTATGGTGTTGTAGGTATGTTCACTATTCATCATCTTCTTCATTTTTAAAAACTAGTTTTGAGCTATGAGACCATAGGATGCGCACGAAACTAGTTTAAAAACACGAAGAACACTTGATTTGAAACTTAGAATGACCGAAAGTGGGTGGAAAGGGCCGGGTGTAGTGTCGATGCAAGAAACCCGGTAGAGGATAGTATCGATGGAAACTCCATGGGTGCATCTTATTTTTTTTCGAACTTGCTAAGTTCAATGGCTGGTCGAGTTTGTTGTTATAGAGAATGGAAATATCGACGAGGATCAAGGGAGCTCGGTTTGGGACTCCTTGATATTAAGCTATATATATATACTCACCATGAGGCTTAGGTTAGTTTAAGACAAATGGGTTGAAAATAATCGGGTTTGGGTGCAATGGGTTTCATGAATTTTCTCGCTCATATTATTTAAACCTTGGGTTAAAAACATAGATCAACTTTAAAACAAATGTTTAAATCATAGAAATAGTTTTAAAACATGTCAAAGGTTTATAACTATGTTTATTTTGATCAAAGTAACCATAGGGTTACTTATATATGAATAAGTTAGCCACTTACTACAAAGTTGGTGGACTATGACACCCACAATTTTACAATTGGTTAAAGTCAATAACAAGAATAATATACAAAACAAAGACTTATTAATAAAAATGTGTTTCGTACTAATCTGAATCTAAATTGATAGTATTAGTATGTTATACCATCAAATGAGTTCAAGAAAAATTCGATACACAAAGACTTATAAAAATTAACCAACTGTAGGATTAACTTATGAATTGATAACTAGTACTCATAAGTTACAAACCACATTGAATTCACCACAGGTTTTGAATACAACATTATTAAAACAACGAGCGCGTGCGTTCTTTGATTACTTAGTCAACCACTTAACATCAAGGTGAGTTCTTATGCCCCTTTTTATTAATCTTTTGGTTTTAGTTGCGGGGCTGAGAACATGCTAAAAATTTTATTAAACGTTTTAGTACATTGTATGGTAATAAGGTTTTTACTTTGTTATTACAACTGTATGCCTTATTATGTAAAAGTTGATGACTTTGAGTTTATAACTGTTATTTTTGTTTGACAATATCTACGATTACTAAGTGATAAATTCCTCTATGGTTACAACTGTAATTCTCATGAGGAATACATGCTATTCCTAAAGATATATTTTATTAATTCTAAGGAAAATTATAACTGTTAAGTCTTTAGGAATAATTGCAGTTAATTCTGAGCGAATTGATCTGTAATACCTATGAGAACATGTGTGCCTATTGGATTGCTATGAGTTGATGGTTATGGGTTGAGAACTATAAGAACTCTTTTGATTTTTAGTCAGCCTATTCCAACTCCATCATTTTTGACACGGATGATGAGAGTATGATAGTTTCTGCTAATTATCTCACCACTTCTATTCTGTGGACTGGCAGACTGAGAGATTGACCTCACTCATGTCATAAGCTGGTGGCAGATAGTTGTGAGGTCTTGTGAAAACTAATGAATACATATTTAATTGAGGACATTGTGGTTTGCCTTTGTGGTGGCTGCAATGTGGTGAATTCAATTCTGATCACCTATTGGGATATAACTATGTGTCAGACTTGCTCTCACTTCCTAATCAGATGTGAGTAATAGTAATTCAAAGAGTATACCACCAATAATAACTGTGGTAATACCACCATTAATAACTGTGGTAATCCACCAATTATAACTGTGGAGAATTGTACTACTCATAAACCTATTGTGTTATGTTAATATCATGATAATGTAATGGTTTGTCATATTGGGGATTTTGATTGTGATTAATCCTTTGGGTGATGAAATGGATATCTATAGCTACAATACAGATCGTATTGAGTTCTGTCAAGTGTTTGGTGGGATGTCGGCTAGGGCTTGTCCCCTACGTAAGCCCTATATATAAGCATGCTTGACTGGACAATATCCTATCTGTAGGTGTATCTATAGAGAGGACATGGGAATGACTTAATGCCAAATGAGAATAACTGGGACTTGTGTAATACAAGATGTTGTGTAAATAACTCTGAAAGTTTTTAAATAACTAAACTTATGAAGTCACCAACCTAGTGTTGGCTTTGTTTAAATACATGTTTTCTGAAGTGAAGAACATGTCTAGTTACCAAATATCAGTGATTAAGCTAGATGACTTTATTGAAGACCTAGCTTGCTTTTTGGATGCATATATTTTGATGACATTTTGAATCTCTTTTGTATATCTTGCGCAGCTACAAGATAGAAAATACATGATTCTTTTGAGTAGATTTTCATAGTTGAATTATGAACACGTACTGTGTAATTTAACTTTGTAATTCTACGTATTGAATGTCATGTTAGCATTTCTCATTACATATCATGTGCCATGTAAATAATCTGATCACTATGACTATCACCCGATATTGCGTCCCGGGAACCTTCCGCCCGACGGGAAAGTCGATCCAGCCCGCTGGCTCGGGGTGTGACAAAAAACCACCCTATATAATACACCAAAGTTGGATCCGCCCCAAAAAACATAATTCAAACCGCCAAATATATTATATAACTGCCCCAAAAATTAACAATAACCACCCTATTTCTTTTAAAAAACCACCCTAAAAAGTAAATACATCAACCATTGATGCCTCTTTTTTGGGGGGGGGGGGGTTAATTTTAAGACGGTTTATCCCACCGTCCTAAAAAATAGAGACATCTTTTAGAGGGATATCATATAAGGCGGTTAAGAAACCGCGCCATATAGCCATTTTTAATGCCCTAAATATGTACTAGTGAATGCATACCTAGCTTTCTTATAGCATAGGATTTAATGGACTTTGATTCGAGTCTAATGAGTTCAAAAGTCGCTTGCTCTTTGTTATTCTTAACTTAAACTCTCACACTCTAATATATCTACAAAATTCCACGTAAACACCTTGTGGCTAATTCACCTTCACCTACAACCTACAAACCCATGCTTAGTTAATTAGTTTACATGCGTGGTTCATGCATGTGTGCAACACCCACATACAATCCCTATCTTGTACAAACCTTCTGTAACATACTCTCAAAAAACATACACATGGTATCCCATGCAACACTCGCCCTATTAAGGATCGTCCATTTCCTTGCCTTGTCTAAGCCTACACAGAAACCTAGCGTATCCGTGTTTATTATGGATTGACACGTGGCAAGGGTGATCGTTGTTGGAATAAAGTAATTGGTTATATAAATTATCCATGATTTAATTGTTTTCGAAATGAAATCCGTTAATTTATTAATAACCGATAAAACTTAAATTTAAAAATTCTAAATTTTACTAAATTAAGAAAGTTTAAAACATATTAATTTAAAATAGTAGTAAGTATGGAAGTATTGTAAAATATCATTGATTACAATATAATTAATATAATGAACAAATGGCTTCAATCAATTAGTCACTATTTAATTGTTTGTGAGTAGTTGTGACGATAAATACATTAACACATGAATTACGAGTATTAACGGAAATAAATGGAAAAATTGTTACTTCAATTGTGGTGTTGACACTTGTTAATTTGTCCTATGTGGATATGTTTTTAGAGTAACATGTGTCATTTAGATAATTTGAACAAGATAGTAAGATGACATGTGGTATTTAAGTTACTTATTTATTAAGATTAGAAGATCAGTCAAAAAAATACAATGTTTCTCTGATTTCCAATATAAACAAAACCTTATCAAAATCACGACGTTACACAAAGTGTTACATATAACAACTTCGATAGCTTTTACTAGGAACAACTATGTTACATTTGATTTACATATAAATCAATGTTGTTTTTACACATTACAATTGTGTTACATACGTTAAAAACTAATGTTTTACATATTAATAACTTAGTTTGTTTGCTTTATTTATCATAACACACGTTACAAATTACAACTTAGTTGTTAATGTTTTACATATTAACAACCTACATATGTTTTACATATTACAACTGTGTTACACATGTTCCAAATTAATGTTTGACAATGGGACTACGATCAAAAATTTGAAACAAAGCCGGTAGACCTCAAATCAGGTATAAATTTGATACGTTAGGTGAATCTTCAATGTATGTTAGGAAAAGTTCTTTTCAAGTTAGTGACAGCAAAACGCATATATCGTGTCTATGAGAATGTTTTTTATTTGGTAACACATTATAACAAAGACAACGATGTTAACAATGTTTTTCAGGTTCATGATTTGTTACATAGGTAATGCAAGTACGTTACAAAGGTCTTACATATTAACAACAATATTCTTTTTTTACTATATTACATATGTTTTACCGGGAACAATTATATTACATATTTTTTACGGATAAATTACATTCGTTACACAAGGTGTTACATCTGATTTACATATAAATTAATGTTGCTTTTACATATTACAACTATGTTAAATACATTACAAATTAATGTTTTAAATATTAACAACTTAGTTTGCTTCATTTATCACAACACACGGTACAAATTACAACTTAGTTGTTAATGTTTTGCATATTAAAAACTAACATATGTTTTACATATTACAACTATGTTACACATGTTACAAATTAATGTTTTATAGTGGAATACTGACGAAAAACTTTGGATGTTCTTGTCGCAATTTAACTAGAATCAGGTTCTTTTTGGCATGTATTCTGTGTTTTAAGGGTTAATAAATTAGCTCGAATCCCTGTTGAGTATATTGTTAAACGATGGATGAAAGATGTCCTACCCTGAAGGCATTTGTAACAAAGGTTGTGAGAAGATGCGTCGTTTGATAGGGGCTGGAGAAAAAGTAGTTGAGAAGTCTCATAAGGCACCAAGGCTTTGTCGTGCATCTCAAAAATATTTTACTAGGCATGCTTCATGTAATTGCAAGAGAAAGGGTTTCATTTCTGCTAAAGTGATGTCAAAAAGTAGGCAATTTTGGGTGCTTCTCGTTTTATGTTAATGTTAATTGAATAGGTGGTTTAAAAAAAATTCATGGTGTTTGTTCTTTTTATTGGGTTTTCTTTTGTTATGCTTTCATAGAAGGCATTTTTTGGTTTTGTTAGTATAAGGATATTTAAATGTGTTAGAAATGTATGTTATGCGTCGTTGTTACACTAATGTTACGCATATGTTACATTTGTAGAATCAATTTCAATGAATTTTAAAAAAATTTAACCGATGTGACATGTACATGATTCCTCTTCTGTACCTTACGTACCTGGTTGAAATTTACGTTCCTACCCTTTTGTTCCTTCTTTAACCACTAAAGCATCTTATAATCCCAACAAAAATTAACTTTCAATCTCAAACAACTATTTTTTAAATCAAAGACCTACATTATAGTTTTCAAGGTTTTCACATTGAAACATGGTTTTTCAAATTATCTATACCCTATATATATATATATATGTATATATGTGTTTGTGTGATAAATTGTCGTCCAAAAAAAAAACTAAATATACAAGCACAAGTACTACAAGAATATGGTTTACGTGTTGCAGTGGGTTAGACATATAAATGGTTGAAAGTTTTACAAACATTAAATGTGTAGATAGTCCATCAAAGTAGTGTTATACATAATAGGAATTTAGTAGCACATGATGACACGTTAAACAAATGACAACTAAGAAACAATACTATTACATGTTGTGGCTCGTTAAACCATCTGACTGCATTGCATTATAATATAAACAAGGTTGAACTAACTTTTTTAATTTAAAAACATTTAAAACTATCAAAAAGTAAAGTTTTAGGCATTCATATTTGTTTGTTGGAGCGACAAAGTCGAACTAAAACATATTATATTTGTACAAACTCATTTTCAAAAAAAATTTATACTGAAACATATAGAAACTCGAATTTATAGTTACATTTAAAAGAATAACCAAATATTATATTGTCACACCTCGGGTCGACAGGCTGGATCGAAATCCTGCCTGGCGGAATAGTCCCGGGGCATGATTGAATCGGAATGATCAGATTGTTTACATCGCACATTATAATATGAGAACACTAATTTTCATTGATAAAATAAAGTTAAATTACAACTGTTTTAATAGTTGGGAAAATATCATATATCCCCTTATTAAACATTAAAATTACATATATCCCCAATGTGAAACTAAAATTAGCAATATCCCCATATACCAAAAGTGCCCTTAGTAAGGAGAAGTATGTAAATTTTTTTAGTTAGTTCATTAAGGGTAAAATAGGAAATACATAATTTATTTTTTTAATAAAATGGATAAATATGTAATATATTTGGTTTAAAAGGGGAAATATGTAATAAATGGTTTTATCAAGGGGATATATGTAGTTGACCCTTAATAATTTAACTCTATTACAACTTGACTTGGACAACTTGGGAGTGACCCAGATGTTTCACAAAAATTGTTTGCAAAAGAGCAAATCTTGAATCTTGTATGTCACACACCGACCGACGGCGAAATACGTCGAGGCGCGAGCCTGACTGTTCCTTAGCTCATGGTGCTATTAATACGTTTGAATAATTAAAGCATTATTATTAACGATACAAACACTTCATTCATTACACTCAGGTTACATTACAATAATTTAATAAACAAACAATTACAAATGAAATTCTAAACATTGTTTTAAAGAATTAAGTAGGTCTACTAACATAAAACCTATCTTATGTCTTCGTCAAATCATCCACTTAACCTGTTACATATGCAAAATAAAGATTTTTGGTCAACTATTTGCATAGTTGGTGAGTAATTCATATAATTTATATAGTTTACATAGAAAAACTGATGCAATTCAATTAGAGTACAAAGTTTAAATTCTAGCATGCATATCCTAGTAGTTTGCAATTAAGTTTATACAATATCTCATCTCCAAAGTCGTATCTATACTTAGCTAAAAAGCTTAGTATATCTACAAGTCTACAATAGTTTATATCGTCTCCAAACTCGTTCGAATACAAAGCACAAAGCTAAGTATTTCACAAGTCTTCCCAAGATTGTACTTTTCGCCCTTTTGACACATTTGACCTAAGTCAAAGCGAAGGTGGTCTCTAACACACCTTAGGCTACTCAGTATCAAATAACATAAAATAACATAGAATCACAAAACTAGTAGTAACACATAGCAAAGATTCAAACCACGTAGACTAAAAGCATTGCATCTATATAATTTGAATTTAGAATAACTTAGATTTTGAATACTGGCATATGTAACATCCCAAAAGTACAAAATGTAAAAGAGGGAGTATAGAATTACTCACAGCTATGGAGTAGAGAAATCACACTTCACACTTCCGAGATCGGTTCGCGTATGCGAACCATTCTAGAACGAAAAACTATGAAACCCAAATACATTGTTTGTAATCGTTTTTGCATCATGAGCTTTCCTTATGATTTGGATCGTATGTACAACCTCGACTTCTTTGCTAAATAACCGATCAAGACCTGTTTTTGTGCACACAACCTATCACAATCTTCTCGAAATATAGAAAAATAGTTATATACACCTGATCAAGAATTCCTTTGGTGGAAACGATCAATTATGTGTTATAAATCTACTGTTCAAATATCGTTACGAACCGACGGTTGGATCTCCGGGAATCGACAATCCTTTGGAACTACATCATTCCACTCGGAAATCCAACAATCACGTTCAAGGCAGTAGAGAGCATACCTCCGAGTAATATTTCGAATCCCAACGGTAAACGAAACGATAAACTAGCTTTTAAAAACATACCCAAAAATTGGCTAAATACTACGGTTAGATCGACCGGGATCGTTTGTCACACCCCGAGCCGGCGGGGTTGGATCGGAATCCCCGTCGGGCGGAAGGTTCTCGGGGCGCGATATCGTGAGTGATAATCGTGATGATCAGATTGTTTACATCGCATCAATGTTAAGAATAACTAAAGCACAATCAAACATTTAAATATGATTACAAAGTTAAATTACAATATCAATGTTCAGTAATTTAACTCGGTAAACCTAACAAAAGAATCATATGTTTCCTATCTTGTATCTGTACAAGATATCAAGAGTGATTCGTATCCATAGCAAAATATGTGCTTCTCCAAAAGTCTACTAGGTATGCTAACTGGCATCCTAGTATGCAATCCAAAAGCTTAAGTCTATTCCTGTGCGTCACCTGAGAAAGCATGTAAGAAAACAAAGTCAACACAATGGTTGGTGAGTTCATGTAGTTTTAGTATTTGTAAAATAGCTTTTGCAAACCTTTTAGGTAAAACCTTAACCTCGTTAATAACACCTGTATCATCCAACTCGGTATGCTTATATATAGGGCATACCCCTGAGTCGAGCCTACGACCCGCCCAGACGCCGTCCCACCACATACTAAGTCGCATAGGACATTGTTATTAATGATAATTAAGCATTTTAACTACCATTCGATTCATTCTTCATCATAGCTTTAGTTTACTGTTTCAAAGTCTATAGCATTCGTATGTATTAGCTTCAATATAAGTTTCACAAGCATCATGTTTAAAAGTTTATGATATTGACCCAAAAGCATTTAAGCATCCCCTCAGTAACAACCTTAATCTCATTAACACCACCTGTATCATCCAACTCGGTATGCTTATATATAGGGCATACCCCTGAGTCGAGCCTACGACCCGCCCAGACGCCGTCCCACCACATACTAAGTCGCATAAGACATTGCTGTTAATGATAATTAAGCGTCTTACCTACCATCCATTTCGTTTATAGCTTTAGCATTGTGTTTAAGTTTATAGCATAAGTGAACATTGAGGAATTACTGTATGGCAAGCACTAAATGGCCATAAGTCTACTCCTTAAGTCATGACTATGAAGGTCACCCTATGGCAAGCACTGAGAGGCCGACGGTCTGTTCCTTCAAGTCCCAACTATGTAGAACACCCCATGGCAAGCACTGAAAGGCCAATTTAGTATGTTCTATCATAGTTAATAGCTTTAGCATTCAAGTTTATAGCATTTAAATAGTTTAACAACCGGAGAGGCAAGCACTGAGAGGCCAAACCGTTGCTTTTGCATGACAAGTATATAACATTCAAAGTTTAACAACCGGTGAGGCAAGCACTGAGAGGCCAAACCGTTGCTTTTGCATAACAAGTTTATAGCATTCAAAGTTTAACAACCGGAGAGGCAAGCACTGAGGGGCCAAACTGTTGCTTTTGCATAACAAGTTTATAGCATTCAAAGTTTAACAACCAGAGAGGCAAGTACTGAGAGGCCAAACCGTTGCTTTTGCATAACAAGTTTATAGCATTCAAAGTTTATAGCATTATGAGCACTTCAAGCATTTCGAGCATTTAAGCATGATAAGCATATGGTATTTGCATTATAGCATTAGCACTTGGCATTAGTATATAGCATTAAGCATCTAGTTTATGAATATAGTTTATAGCATAAGCATCACGAGTATAGTTTAAGAATATAGTTTATAGCATAAGCATCGAGTGTGTAGTTTAAGAATATAGTTTATAGCGTAAGCATCAAGAGTAGCGTTTAAGAATATAGTTTAGAGCATAACTATAAAGAGTATAGTTTAAGAATATAGTTTATAGCATAAGCTTTAAGAATATAGTTTAAGAATATAGTTTATAACATATGCATTAAGCACTTAGTTTAAGCATCAAGTGTATAATTTAAGCTTCTAGTTTGCAACATAAGCATCAATCACTAAGTTTAAGCATATTGTTGTAGCATAAGCATCAAGTCTCATAAGCATCCAACATATGTTTTCAAGCCTCAAGTTTAAAGTATAAGTTTCAAGTCTATTGCTTTTCAAAGTATTCTAAGTTTCAGCATAAGTTTCAACATAAGTATCATGTTTATGTTTAAAGCATTAAATAACATTTCAAGAGTTTATGAAAATGTTTAACATGCTTCTCAGTCCCGAAGTAAAACAAATAAGTTTGAAAAGGGACAAATGAACTCACCTTATGTCCGTAGTGGTTGACTAAGTAGAATAAGAATGCACGCGCTCTTTGTTTGCTTTTGTTATGATGTTCAAGCTCCTGTATTGATTTCATAGTGTTTGTAATCTATGCATATAAGTTTTAGCATATGTGTTTGCGTGTGCTTGTGTTAGCCTTAACTAGGCTAGCACCTGCTTGTCTCTTCCATTATCCGGCCCAATATCAATAATGTAGGGTAAGAAAGTATTGTTTTTCTTAGATTTTATTGTAATTTCTCCACTTAAAGTTTAGTTTAGAAGTTATGCTTTTACTCATAACCTTAAACATTCATTCACTTGTCTAAATGTTTATCACTATTCTTGTATTAACCAATTTGTTGGTCCAACTAATTTTAATATCAAGTTTAAGCGTTAGTGCGTGTGTTCCTCGATTTCTTGTATTCTATTGGGCCGGATAACCCTTAGTCCAACTCTTGATTTACTGGGCCGAATGTAGTTCACACAAACTGACTCAATAGTTATTGGATTTAACCACATGTCATTGGGCCGTAAAAAGATCAGTGGGCCGGTTAGATCATATGGGTCGAAGGGATGTGTTGGATCAATCACGTTTGGGCTGGAAAAATTGTGGGCCGACCAAATGTATTTGGGCCGAAAGTTTATTTGGGCCGAGAGAGGATGTGGGCCGGCTAATTTATGGAGGTTTAGCTTGGGTTGGCTAAATATTTTGGACTGGATACATAAACATGCCCCATTGGGCTATATTAACTAAATAATAAACCAAATTGGGCCTAACCCACAATGATGGGATTCCACAGAATTTTCTCAGCGAACCTATAGGGTTTTAGAGCTAGGGTTCGTGGGCCTTGGGGACAAGAAGGTTCGCAGCAAAATCTGAAATGGTTCGGCCAAGAAGGTTCTGTGTTAGGACAGGGTTCGTAGCCATGGTTCGTCTCCAAGGTGGTTTCGCTGCATGAAGGTTCGTCTGTGGTTGTGGGTTCGTGGATCTCAGAAGGTTTCGCCTCTGGTTCTTCGTGCATGGACCTGCATGGGGTTCGGCTAAAATATATATGGTTCGGCTGTTAGGGGTTCGCCGATTAGCACCAAGGTTCGGCTTCAATGGTCCCAAGGTTCGTGACCTGACCAAAAAGGTTCGTGAGAGAACCAAGGTTCGGTCGTCTAGGGTGTGGGTTCGTGGGTGACGGGAGGGTTCGCAGCCCTGCAAAAAGGTTCGGGTGTGGTTCGTGAAACCACAAGGGTTCGGCCGATCTTTGTCCTATCCAAACAGGTTCGCCCGTTCCAGCTCTTCACGAACCCTGTGGATTATCATCAACAAACTTCCTTCTGAGCATGGTTCTAGGTTGTTTCAGTGTTGAGAGGGTACCAGAGAACGATTTCTATTGGTTAGAACTCGTGAGCTACTGTTTCTAGCCGATCGAAAATGGTGGTTCGACTAAGGTGGCAAGAAACCCTATTTTCCTGAAAGTTTCAAGTGCTATTACCTCAGAATTGGCTGGACCAACGTGTAGATCTGCTGTACTTTCCAATAGAGGGCTTCAAGATGGTCGTTTAGGCGCAAGAATCACTGAATTTCATCAAGTTTTGATAAAGTTATGAAGATTTAAAGGTTGTTAATGGTGGGTTTTTGTTGGTGTTGAGGAAATGAACGGTAGAGAGGGAGTAGAGAGAGAGAGGGTGTGCATTAAATGAGAAAATCATCCTCATTTGATGCTTAAATACCCTGCGGGTATTCGGGTTCGTTTCGGTTGCTCGGTTTGCAGTTTCGTCGCGTATTCGGATCGTTACGCGCGTATTTTGTAAATAAAATAAAATGAGTTTATTTTAACAATTCGAATGTTATTTACTTCTAGAAATTATTTTAAATATCATTTAGTTAATTTAGTTGTCGAAGTTTCATTATTTTTACGCGTTTCGTTAATTCGTACTCGATTTAATAAAATGGTTTAATTTAATTTATTTTATGATGAGTTTCAAAATTGTAAAATAGGAAATATTATATTTCCTTAAATTTATGATCGTTCGTATCGTTATTCGTTTCGTCAGATCGCATCGCCATCGCGCCTATTCGTTCGAATCGTCATTCGAACGAACACGTTGATGGTTTGGCTTTCTGATTCTTGTTTTCTACTGTTAAGTCATTATTTCAGAACGTTAAACTATCAGAGTCATTCCTACAGATCGTCACCTATACGAATAATTCATCGGTTTAACATTCCGTAATAATAACTGTTAAGGTTTTGTTTTGTTTAACCTTACATACGTTTACACCAAATAATATCACATCCAGTATTTATGTTTCAACACTGTGTTGTCTGACATGTTTTCTGACCGTTAAACCCTAAGGTTTCAGTCAGATTCAGACAATCGTTTAGTAGTTTCATGTTAATTCAAAATGTATCAATAGCATAATATAGTTTTCACGTAAAGTGTACCTGAGTTACTGTGCAATCTACAGTGCAACTTACTGTTCCGGTAACGATTCCAGCACAGATGTTACAGTCTCCCCTTGTTAAAGAAATTTCGTCCCGAAATTTCAAATTATTATCGAGTACTACTCTTTCTATAACAATGGGAAAATTTTGATCGGTGTGATATCCCTACGCTCTCAGATTAACTCTAAGTCGCGTTTGAGATTTCCTACGTATGACCTCAAAGTTTTACTAGTCTTATTGCTCATAGTTGTCTTATTGTTATTGTTTGCTTAATCTTTGTGTGGCTCTAACACCTCATTGTGCAAACTAACCGATTTTATCAGCTTCAACGGTTACACAAATTTAGTGTTAGCTATGGCTTCCTACGTATGTTATATGTATTAACCAAGAATTCTTTCATTGCTTCTATCGAAATGAAAGAATTCCTAAGTTCTATGGAATACTCATGTGATTATACTAGTAGGAATAAGATAAATTTCTTATTCATATTAGTATCAAAATAAAATGAAGTCTTATGAGTGAGGAGATACTACATACCAGTACCCGTCGCCGGGTCTTGGCGTGCTGCAGCGGCTCCAATCATGAATGCCCTCCCACGAGGTGCTCGAACTCCTTGTTTTACTCTTTTCGGGCAGTCTTTGGAGAAATGACCTAATTCTCCACAGTTATAGCATCCTCGATTGTTGTTATAATTGCCAGGATTTTGTGGCAGATGAATTGCTACCGCAGCATTGTTTGCAGCTTGTGTGGCTGGAGCGCGGCACTGTTGAGTCCGGTGACCTAGTCGGCCACAGTTGTTGCATTGCCTGCATTGCACTGTAGCAAGATGATGAAATTTGCATTGTGCACATTGAGGATGCATTCCCACATAGTTTTTAGGCGCGGCCTGAGCAGGTGCTACAATAACTTGTTGCTGAGGGGTGGCCATAGCATAGTTTCCAATGACCTTTTGCTTCTTCGTTTGGTGTTGTTCGGGCTTCTTTGTTGCTGCTTCCTTGGATTTCCTTGTGTCCTCTTTCAGAACTCTAGACTTCACCATTACCCCAGTAAGTTTAGCTGAAAGAGCAATGGCTGACTCCAAAGTAGCAGGATTTGCAGCCAGCACAATACTCTGTATGCAGGAGGGTAAACCCACTACATCTCGGTCTACCAGCTTCTCCAAAGTTGGAACCATCTATGGCACCAAGGCTACTAGCTCATGGTAGCGTGTGGTGAAAGTCATGTGATCGGCTCCTTTCATCACATGGTTCGAGGGCTCAACCTCTAGCTGTTGCAGTTCATGTTTCGAACAAAACTCGTTCCTCAGAAGGAGTTTGAACTCTGACCATGGCAGTGCCATTGCTTTGTCTCTTCCCTTAGCCCTGATCTGTGCGTTCCACCATGTCAAAGCTCGTTTGCTGAAAGATCCAGCTGCATAGCGCACTTTGTGTTGTTCCGGACAACTACTTATGTCCAAAGTGTTCTCCATTTTCTCGAGCCATTGGATCAGTCCGACAGCTCCCTCGACTCCAGTAAAGCTAGGTGGTTTGCATCCTACAAAGGACTTGTAGGAGCAGTCTGAGGTGTGGCTAGTGTTTCCACTAGCTTCCCCTGTGGTATGTCCCGAGTTGTTGCCATGACCTTGAATCCTATTAATCATCTCTGGGATGACATCTTTCAGTTGACTTGTCAACTGAGTGCTCAGAAGTGTCGCCAAGACGATAGTGGCAGGATCTATTATCTGAACATTGCTTGAGCCTGGTGGCGGAGAGTGTGGAGGAGGTGGAGGAGGAGGAGGTGGCGGTGGTGAATCTGCAGGTGAAGGTGTCGAAGAGTGTGGTGCAGAAGTCTGTGGAGTAGGTATTGGAGTCAGTTGTTTTCTTGGCGGCATTCTGATCATAACCAAAAGAGTTTGGTTAGTGCAGTGATCGAATGCAGAAAACAGAATGCAAACTTAAGTCTTAAGTTCTCTACATGAGGGTCCCTAAGTTATAGTCTAGGCCAAACCATTTATGTAATGACCTATTATTCTCTATAACCTTGAGCTCTGATACCAATCTGCCACACCCCGAGCCGGCGGGGTTGGATCGGAGTCCCCGTCGGGCGGAAGGTTCCCGGGGCGTGATATCGTGGGTGACGGGAGGGTTCGCAGCCCTGCAAAAAGGTTCGGGTGTGGTTCGTGAAACCACAAGGGTTCGGCCGATCTTTGTCCTATCCAAACAGGTTCGCCCGTTCCAGCTCTTCACGAACCCTGTGGATTATCATCAGCAAACTTCCTTCTGAGCATGGTTCTAGGTTGTTTCAGTGTTGAGAGGGTACCAGAGAACGATTTCTATTGGTTAGAACTCGTGAGCTACTGTTTCTAGCCGATCGAAAATGGTGGTTCGACTAAGGTGGCAAGAAACCCTATTTTCCTGAAAGTTTCAAGTGCTATTAACTCAGAATTGGCTGGACCAACGTGTAGATCTGTTGTACTTTCCAATAGAGGGCTTCAAGATGGTCGTTTAGGCGCAAGAATCACTGAATTTCATCAAGTTTTGATGAAGTTATGAAGATTTAAAGGTTGTTAACGGTGGGTTTTTGTTGGTGTTGAGGAAGTGAACGGTAGAGAGGGAGTAGAGAGAGAGGGTGTGCATTAAATGAGAAAATCATCCTCATTTGATGCTTAAATACCCCGCGGGTATTCGGGTTCGTTTCGGTTGCTCGGTTTGCAGTTTCGTCGCGTATTCGGATCGTTACGCGCGTATTTTGTAAATAAAATAAAATGAGTTTATTTTAACAATTCAAATTTTATTTACTTCTATAAATTATTTTAAATATCATTTAGTTAATTTAGTTGTCGAAGTTTCGTTATTTTTACGCGTTTCGTTAATTCGTACTCGATTTAATAAAATGGTTTAATTTAATTTATTTTATGATGAGTTTCAAAATTGTAAAATAGGAAATATTATATTTCCTTAAATTTATGATCGTTCGTATCGTTATTCGTTTCGTCAGTTCGCGTCGCCATCACGCGTATTCGTTCGAATCGTCATTCGAACGAACACGTTGATGGTTTGGCTTTCTGATTCTTGTTTTCTACTGTTAAGTCATTATTTCAGAACGTTAAACTATCATAGTCATTCCTACAGATCGTCACCTATACGAATAATTCATCGGTTTAACATTCCGTAATAATAACTGTCAAGGTTTTGTTTTGTTTAACCTTACATACGTTTACACCAAATAATATCACATCCAGTATTTATGTTTCAACACTGTGTTGTCTGACATGTTTTCTGACCGTTAAACCCTAAGGTTTCAGTCAGATTCAGACAATCGTTTAGTAGTTTCATGTTAATTCAAAATGTATCAATAGCATAATATAGTTTTCACGTATAGTGTACCTGAGTTACTGTGCAATCTACAGTGCAACTTACTGTTCCGGTAACGATTCCAGCACAGATGTTACAGTCTCCCCTTGTTAAAGAAATTTCGTCCCGAAATTTCAAATTATTATCGAGTACTACTCTTTCTATAACAATGGGAAAATTTTGATCGGTGTCATATCCCTACGCTCTCAGATTAACTCTAAGTCGCGTTTGAGATTTCCTACGTATGACCTCAAAGTTTTACTAGTCTTATTGCTCATAGTTGTCTTATTGTTATTGTTTGCTTAATCTTTGTGTGGCTCTAACACCTCATTGTGCAAACTAACCGATTTTATCAGCTTCAACGGTTACACAAATTTAGTGTTAGCTATGGCTTCCTACGTATGTTATATGTATTAACCAAGAATTCTTTCATTGCTTCTATCGAAATGAAAGAATTCCTAAGTTCTATGGAATACTCATGTGATTATACTAGTAGGAATAAGATAAATTTCTTATTCATATTAGTATCAAAATAAAATGAAGTCTTATGAGTGAGGAGATACTACATACCAGTACCCGTCGCCGGGTCTTGGCGTGCTGCAGCGGCTCCAATCATGAATGCCCTCCCACGAGGTGCTCGAACTCCTTGTTTTACTCTTTTCGGGCAGTCTTTGGAGAAATGACCTAATTCTCCACAGTTATAGCATCCTCGATTGTTGTTATAATTGCCAGGATTTTGTGGCAGATGAATTGCTACCGCAGCATTGTTTGCAGCTTGTGTGGCTGGAGCGCGGCACTGTTGAGTCCGGTGACCTAGTCGGCCACAGTTGTTGCATTGCCTGCATTGCACTGTAGCAAGATGATGAAATTTGCATTGTGCACATTGAGTATGCATTCCCACATAGTTTTTAGGCGCGGCCTGAGCAGGTGCTACAATAACTTGTTGCTGAGGGGTGGCGATAGCATAGTTTCCAATGACCTTTTGCTTCTTCGTTTGGTGTTGTTCGGGCTTCTTTGTTGCTGCTTCCTTGGATTTCCTTGTGTCCTCTTTCAGAACTCCAGACTTCACCATTACCCCAGTAAGTTTAGCTGAAAGAGCAATGGCTGACTCCAAAGTAGCAGGATTTGCAGCCAGCACAATACTCTGTATGCAGGAGGGTAAACCCACTACATCTCGGTCTACCAGCTTCTCCAAAGTTGGAACCATCTATGGCACCAAGGCTACTAGCTCATGGTAGCGTGTGGTGAAAGTCATGTGATCGGCTCCTTTCATCACATGGTTCGAGGGCTCAACCTCTAGCTGTTGCAGTTCATGTTTCGAACAAAACTCGTTCCTCAGAAGGAGTTTGAACTCTGACCATGGCAGTACCATTGCTTTGTCTCTTCCCTTAGCCCTGATCTGTGCGTTCCACCATGTCAAAGCTCGTTTGCTGAAAGATCCAGCTGCATAGCGCACTTTGTGTTGTTCCGGACAACTACTTATGTCCAAAGTGTTCTCCATTTTCTCGAGCCATTGGATCAGTCCGACAGCTCCCTCGACTCCAGTAAAGCTAGGTGGTTTGCATCCTACAAAGGACTTGTAGGAGCAGTCTGAGGTGTGGCTAGTGTTTCCACTAGCTTCCCCTGTGGTATGTCCCGAGTTGTTGCCATGACCTTGAATCCTATTAATCATCTCTGGGATGACATCTTTCAGTTGACTTGTCAACTGAGTGCTCAGAAGTGTCGCCAAGACGATAGTGGCAGGATCTATTATCTGAACATTGCTTGAGCCTGGTGGCGGAGAGTGTGGAGGAGGTGGAGGAGGAGGAGGTGGCGGTGGTGAATCTGCAGGTGAAGGTGTCGAAGAGTGTGGTGCAGAAGTCTGTGGAGTAGGTATTGGAGTCAGTTGTTTTCTTGGCGGCATTCTGATCATAACCAAAAGAGTTTGGTTAGTGCAGTGATCGAATGCAGAAAACAGAATGCAAAATTAAGTCTTAAGTTCTCTACATGAGGGTCCCTAAGTTATAGTCTAGGCCAAACCATTTATGTAATGACCTATTATTCTCTATAACCTTGAGCTCTGATACCAATCTGCCACACCCCGAGCCGGCGGGGTTGGATCGGAGTCCCCGTCGGGCGGAAGGTTCCCGGGGCGTGATATCGTGGGTGACGGGAGGGTTCGCAGCCCTGCAAAAAGGTTCGGGTGTGGTTCGTGAAACCACAAGGGTTCGGCCGATCTTTGTCCTATCCAAACAGGTTCGCCCGTTCCAGCTCTTCACGAACCCTGTGGATTATCATCAGCAAACTTCCTTCTGAGCATGGTTCTAGGTTGTTTCAGTGTTGAGAGGGTACCAGAGAACGATTTCTATTGGTTAGAACTCATGAGCTACTGTTTCTAGCCGATCGAAAATGGTGGTTCGACTAAGGTGGCAAGAAACCCTATTTTCCTGAAAGTTTCAAGTGCTATTAACTCAGAATTGGCTGGACCAACGTGTAGATCTGTTGTACTTTCCAATAGAGGGCTTCAAGATGGTCGTTTAGGCGCAAGAATCACCGAATTTCATCAAGTTTTGATGAAGTTATGAAGATTTAAAGGTTGTTAACGGTGGGTTTTTGTTGGTGTTGAGGAAATGAACGGTAGAGAGGGAGTAGAGAGAGAGGGTGTGCATTAAATGAGAAAATCATCCTCATTTGATGCTTAAATACCCCGCGGGTATTCGGGTTCGTTTCGGTTGCTCGGTTTGCAGTTTCGTCGCGTATTCGGATCGTTACGCGCGTATTTTGTAAATAAAATAAAATGAGTTTATTTTAACAATTCAAATTTTATTTACTTCTAGAAATTATTTTAAATATCATTTAGTTAATTTAGTTGTCGAAGTTTCGTTATTTTTACGCGTTTCGTTAATTCGTACTCGATTTAATAAAATGGTTTAATTTAATTTATTTTATGATGAGTTTCAAAATTGTAAAATAGGAAATATTATATTTCCTTAAATTTATGATCGTTCGTATCGTTATTCGTTTCGTCAGATCGCGTCGCCATCGCGCGTATTCGTTCGAATCGTCATTCGAACGAACATGTTGATGGTTTGGCTTTCTGATTCTTGTTTTCTACTGTTAAGTCATTATTTCAGAACGTTAAACTATCATAGTCATTCCTACAGATCGTCACCTATACGAATAATTCATCGGTTTAACATTCCGTAATAATAACTGTCAAGGTTTTGTTTTGTTTAACCTTACATACGTTTACACCAAATAATATCACATCCAGTATTTATGTTTCAACACTGTGTTGTCTGACATGTTTTCTGACCGTTAAACCCTAAGGTTTCAGTCAGATTCAGACAATCGTTTAGTAGTTTCATGTTAATTCAAAATGTATCAATAGCATAATATAGTTTTCACGTAAAGTGTACCTGAGTTACTGTGCAATCTACAGTGCAACTTACTGTTCCGGTAACGATTCCATCACAGATGTTACAGTCTCCCCTTGTTAAAGAAATTTCGTCCCGAAATTTCAAATTATTATCGAGTACTACTCTTTCTATAACAATGGGAAAATTTTGATCGGTGTCATATCCCTACGCTCTCAGATTAACTCTAAGTCGCGTTTGAGATTTCCTACGTATGACCTCAAAGTTTTACTAGTCTTATTGCTCATAGTTGTCTTATTGTTATTGTTTGCTTAATCTTTGTGTGGCTCTAACACCTCATTGTGCAAACTAACCGATTTTATCAGCTTCAACGGTTACACAAATTTAGTGTTAGCTATGGCTTCCTACGTATGTTATATGTATTAACCAAGAATTCTTTCATTGCTTCTATCGAAATGAAAGAATTCCTAAGTTCTATGGAATACTCATGTGATTATACTAGTAGGAATAAGATAAATTTCTTATTCATATTAGTATCAAAATAAAATGAAGTCTTATGAGTGAGGAGATACTACATACCATTACCCGTCGCCGGGTCTTGGCGTGCTGCAGCGGCTCCAATCATGAATGCCCTCCCACGAGGTGCTCGAACTCCTTGTTTTACTCTTTTCGGGCAGTCTTTGGAGAAATGACCTAATTCTCCACAGTTATAGCATCCTCGATTGTTGTTATAATTGCCAGGATTTTGTGGCAGATGAATTGCTACCGCAGCATTGTTTGCAGCTTGTGTGGCTGGAGCGCGGCACTGTTGAGTCCGGTGACCTAGTCGGCCACAGTTGTTGCATTGCCTGCATTGCACTGTAGCAAGATGATGAAATTTGCATTGTGCACATTGAGGATGCATTCCCACATAGTTTTTAGGCGCGGCCTGAGCAGGTGCTACAATAACTTGTTGCTGAGGGGTGGCCATAGCATAGTTTCCAATGACCTTTTGCTGCTTCGTTTGGTGTTGTTCGGGCTTCTTTGTTGCTGCTTCCTTGGATTTCCTTGTGTCCTCTTTCAGAACTCTAGACTTCACCATTACCCCAGTAAGTTTAGCTGAAAGAGCAATGGCTGACTCCAAAGTAGCAGGATTTGCAGCCAGCACAATACTCTGTATGCAGGAGGGTAAACCCACTACATCTCGGTCTACCAGCTTCTCCAAAGTTGGAACCATCTATGGCACCAAGGCTACTAGCTCATGGTAGCGTGTGGTGAAAGTCATGTGATCGGCTCCTTTCATCACATGGTTCGAGGGCTCAACCTCTAGCTGTTGCAGTTCATGTTTCGAACAAAACTCGTTCCTCAGAAGGAGTTTGAACTCTGACCATGGCAGTGCCATTGCTTTGTCTCTTCCCTTAGCCCTGATCTGTGCGTTCCACCATGTCAAAGCTCGTTTGCTGAAAGATCCAGCTGCATAGCGCACTTTGTGTTGTTTCGGACAACTACTTATGTCCAAAGTGTTCTCCATTTTCTCGAGCCATTGGATCAGTCCGACAGCTCCCTCGACTCCAGTAAAGCTAGGTGGTTTGCATCCTACAAAGGACTTGTAGGAGCAGTCTGAGGTGTGGCTAGTGTTTCCACTAGCTTCCCCTGTGGTATGTCCCGAGTTGTTGCCATGACCTTGAATCCTATTAATCATCTCTGGGATGACATCTTTCAGTTGACTTGTCAACTGAGTGCTCAGAAGTGTCGCCAAGACGATAGTGGCAGGATCTATTATCTGAACATTGCTTGAGCCTGGTGGCGGAGAGTGTGGAGGAGGTGGCGGTGGTGAATCTGCAGGTGAAGGTGTCGAAGAGTGTGGTGCAGAAGTCTGTGGAGTAGGTATTGGAGTCAGTTGTTTTCTTGGCGGCATTCTGATCATAACCAAAAGAGTTTGGTTAGTGCAGTGATCGAATGCAGAAAACAGAATGCAAACTTAAGTCTTAAGTTCTCTACATGAGGGTCCCTAAGTTATAGTCTAGGCCAAACCATTTATGTAATGACCTATTATTCTCTATAACCTTGAGCTCTGATACCAATCTGCCACACCCCGAGCCGGCGGGGTTGGATCGGAGTCCCCGTCGGGCGGAAGGTTCCCGGGGCGTGATATCGTGGGTGACGGGAGGGTTCGCAGCCCTGCAAAAAGGTTCGGGTGTGGTTCGTGAAACCACAAGGGTTCGGCCGATCTTTGTCCTATCCAAACAGGTTCGCCCGTTCCAGCTCTTCACGAACCCTGTGGATTATCATCAGCAAACTTCCTTCTGAGCATGGTTCTAGGTTGTTTCAGTGTTGAGAGGTTACCAGAGAACGATTTCTATTGGTTAGAACTCATGAGCTACTGTTTCTAGCCGATCGAAAATGGTGGTTCGACTAAGGTGGCAAGAAACCCTATTTTCCTGAAAGTTTCAAGTGCTATTAACTCAGAATTGGCTGGACCAACGTGTAGATCTGTTGTACTTTCCAATAGAGGGCTTCAAGATGGTCGTTTAGGCGCAAGAATCACCGAATTTCATCAAGTTTTGATGAAGTTATGAAGATTTAAAGGTTGTTAACGGTGGGTTTTTGTTGGTGTTGAGGAAATGAACGGTAGAGAGGGAGTAGAGAGAGAGGGTGTGCATTAAATGAGAAAATCATCCTCATTTGATGCTTAAATACCCCGCGGGTTTTCGGGTTCGTTTCGGTTGCTCGGTTTGCAGTTTCGTCGCGTATTCGGATCGTTACGCGCGTATTTTGTAAATAAAATAAAATGAGTTTATTTTAACAATTCAAATTTTATTTACTTCTAGAAATTATTTTAAATATCATTTAGTTAATTTAGTTGTCGAAGTTTCCTTATTTTTACGCGTTTCGTTAATTCGTACTCGATTTAATAAAATGGTTTAATTTAATTTATTTTATGATGAGTTTCAAAATTGTAAAATAGGAAATATTATATTTCCTTAAATTTATGATCGTTCGTATCGTTATTCGTTTCGTCAGATCGCGTCGCCATCGCGCGTATTCGTTCGAATCGTCATTCGAACGAACATGTTGATGGTTTGGCTTTCTGATTCTTGTTTTCTACTGTTAAGTCATTATTTCAGAACGTTAAACTATCATAGTCATTCCTACAGATCGTCACCTATACGAATAATTCATCGGTTTAACATTCCGTAATAATAACTGTCAAGGTTTTGTTTTGTTTAACCTTACATACGTTTACACCAAATAATATCACATCCAGTATTTATGTTTCAACACTGTGTTGTCTGACATGTTTTCTGACCGTTAAACCCTAAGGTTTCAGTCAGATTCAGACAATCGTTTAGTAGTTTCATGTTAATTCAAAATGTATCAATAGCATAATATAGTTTTCACGTAAAGTGTACCTGAGTTACTGTGCAATCTACAGTGCAACTTACTGTTCCGGTAACGATTCCAGCACAGATGTTACAGTCTCCCCTTGTTAAAGAAATTTCGTCCCGAAATTTCAAATTATTATCGAGTACTACTCTTTCTATAACAATGGGAAAATTTTGATCGGTGTCATATCCCTACGCTCTCAGATTAACTCTAAGTCGCGTTTGAGATTTCCTACGTATGACCTCAAAGTTTTACTAGTCTTATTGCTCATAGTTGTCTTATTGTTATTGTTTGCTTAATCTTTGTGTGGCTCTAACACCTCATTGTGCAAACTAACCGATTTTATCAGCTTCAACGGTTACACAAATTTAGTGTTAGCTATGGCTTCCTACGTATGTTATATGTATTAACCAAGAATTCTTTCATTGCTTCTATCGAAATGAAAGAATTCCTAAGTTCTATGGAATACTCATGTGATTATACTAGTAGGAATAAGATAAATTTCTTATTCATATTAGTATCAAAATAAAATGAAGTCTTATGAGTGAGGAGATACTACATACCAGTACCCGTCGCCGGGTCTTGGCGTGCTGCAGCGGCTCCAATCATGAATGCCCTCCCACGAGGTGCTCGAACTCCTTGTTTTACTCTTTTCGGGCAGTCTTTGGAGAAATGACCTAATTCTCCACAGTTATAGCATCCTCGATTGTTGTTATAATTGCCAGGATTTTGTGGCAGATGAATTGCTACCGCAACATTGTTTGCAGCTTGTGTGGCTGGAGCGCGGCACTGTTGAGTCCGGTGACCTAGTCGGCCACAGTTGTTGCATTGCCTGCATTGCTCTGTAGCAAGATGATGAAATTTGCATTGTGCACATTGAGGATGCATTCCCACATAGTTTTTAGGCGCGGCCTGAGCAGGTGCTACAATAACTTGTTGCTGAGGGGTGGCCATAGCATAGTTTCCAATGACCTTTTGCTTCTTCGTTTGGTGTTGTTCGGGCTTCTTTGTTGCTGCTTCCTTGAATTTCCTTGTGTCCTCTTTCAGAACTCCAGACTTCACCATTACCCCAGTAAGTTTAGCTGAAAGAGCAATGGCTGACTCCAAAGTAGCAGGATTTGCAGCCAGCACAATACTCTGTATGCAGGAGGGTAAACCCACTACATCTCGGTCTACCAGCTTCTCCAAAGTTGGAACCATCTATGGCACCAAGGCTACTAGCTCATGGTAGCGTGTGGTGAAAGTCATGTGATCGGCTCCTTTCATCACATGGTTCGAGGGCTCAACCTCTAGCTGTTGCAGTTCATGTTTCGAACAAAACTCGTTCCTCAGAAGGAGTTTGAACTCTGACCATGGCAGTGCCATTGCTTTGTCTCTTCCCTTAGCCCTGATCTGTGCGTTCCACCATGTCAAAGCTCGTTTGCTGAAAGATCCAGCTGCATAGCGCACTTTGTGTTGTTCCGGACAACTACTTATGTCCAAAGTGTTCTCCATTTTCTCGAGCCATTGGATCAGTCCGACAGCTCCCTCGACTCCAGTAAAGCTAGGTGGTTTGCATCCTACAAAGGACTTGTAGGAGCAGTCTGAGGTGTGGCTAGTGTTTCCACTAGCTTCCCCTGTGGTATGTCCCGAGTTGTTGCCATGACCTTGAATCCTATTAATCATCTCTGGGATGACATCTTTCAGTTGACTTGTCAACTGAGTGCTCAGAAGTGTCGCCAAGACGATAGTGGCAGGATCTATTATCTGAACATTGCTTGAGCCTGGTGGCGGAGAGTGTGGAGGAGGTGGAGGAGGAGGAGGTGGCGGTGGTGAATCTGCAGGTGAAGGTGTCGAAGAGTGTGGTGCAGAAGTCTGTGGAGTAGGTATTGGAGTCAGTTGTTTTCTTGGCGGCATTCTGATCATAACCAAAAGAGTTTGGTTAGTGCAGTGATCGAATGCAGAAAACAGAATGCAAACTTAAGTCTTAAGTTCTCTACATGAGGGTCCCTAAGTTATAGTCTAGGCCAAACCATTTATGTAATGACCTATTATTCTCTATAACCTTGAGCTCTGATACCAATCTGCCACACCCCGAGCCGGCGGGGTTGGATCGGAGTCCCCGTCGGGCGGAAGGTTCCCGGGGCGTGATATCGTGGGTGACGGGAGGGTTCGCAGCCCTGCAAAAAGGTTCGGGTGTGGTTCGTGAAACCACAAGGGTTCGGCCGATCTTTGTCCTATCCAAACAGGTTCGCCCGTTCCAGCTCTTCACGAACCCTGTGGATTATCATCAGCAAACTTCCTTCTGAGCATGGTTCTAGGTTGTTTCAGTGTTGAGAGGGTACCAGAGAACGATTTCTATTGGTTAGAACTCGTGAGCTACTGTTTCTAGCCGATCGAAAATGGTGGTTCGACTAAGGTGGCAAGAAACCCTATTTTCCTGAAAGTTTCAAGTGCTATTAACTCAGAATTGGCTGGACCAACGTGTAGATCTGTTGTACTTTCCAATAGAGGGCTTCAAGATGGTCGTTTAGGCGCAAGAATCACTGAATTTCATCAAGTTTTGATGAAGTTATGAAGATTTAAAGGTTGTTAACGGTGGGTTTTTGTTGGTGTTGAGGAAATGAACGGTAGAGAGGGAGTAGAGAGAGAGGGTGTGCATTAAATGAGAAAATCATCCTCATTTGATGCTTAAATACCCCGCGGGTATTCGGGTTCGTTTCGGTTGCTCGGTTTGCAGTTTCGTCGCGTATTCGGATCGTTACGCGCGTATTTTGTAAATAAAATAAAATGAGTTTATTTTAACAATTCAAATTTTATTTACTTCTAGAAATTATTTTAAATATCATTTAGTTAATTTAGTTGTCGAAGTTTCGTTATTTTTACGCGTTTCGTTAATTCGTACTCGATTTAATAAAATGGTTTAATTTAATTTATTTTATGATGAGTTTCAAAATTGTAAAATAGGAAATATTATATTTCCTTAAATTTATGATCGTTCGTATCGTTATTCGTTTCGTCAGATCGCGTCGCCATCGCGCGTATTCGTTCGAATCGTCATTCGAACGAACATGTTGATGGTTTGGCTTTCTGATTCTTGTTTTCTACTGTTAAGTCATTATTTCAGAACGTTAAACTATCATAGTCATTCCTACAGATCGTCACCTATACGAATAATTCATCGGTTTAACATTCCGTAATAATAACTGTCAAGGTTTTGTTTTGTTTAACCTTACATACGTTTACACCAAATAATATCACATCCAGTATTTATGTTTCAACACTGTGTTGTCTGACATGTTTTCTGACTGTTAAACCCTAAGGTTTCAGTCAGATTCAGACAATCGTTTAGTAGTTTCATGTTAATTCAAAATGTATCAATAGCATAATATAGTTTTCACGTAAAGTGTACCTGAGTTACTGTGCAATCTACAGTGCAACTTACTGTTCCGGTAACGATTCCAGCACAGATGTTACAGTCTCCCCTTGTTAAAGAAATTTCGTCCCGAAATTTCAAATTATTATCGAGTACTACTCTTTCTATAACAATGGGAAAATTTTGATCGGTGTCATATCCCTACGCTCTCAGATTAACTCTAAGTCGCGTTTGAGATTTCCTACGTATGACCTCAAAGTTTTACTAGTCTTATTGCTCATAGTTGTCTTACTGTTATTGCTTGCTTAATCCTTGTGTTGCTCTAACACCTCATTGTGCAAACTAACCGATTTTATCAGCTTCAACGGTTACACAAATTTTGTGTTAGCTATGGCTTCCTAGGTATGTTATATGTATTAACCAAGAATTCTTTCATTGCTTCTATCGAAATGAAAGAATTCCTAAGTTCTATGGAATACTCATGTGATTATACTAGTAGGAATAACATAAATTTCTTATTCATATTAGTATCAAAATAAAATGAAGTCTTATGAGTGAGGAGATACTACATACCAGTACCCGTCGCCGGGTCTTGGCGTGCTGCAGCGGCTCCAATCATGAATGCCCTCCCACGAGGTGCTCGAACTCCTCGTTGTACTCTTTTCGGGCAGTCTTTGGAGAAATTACCTTATTCTCCACAGTTATAGCATCCTCGATTGTTGTCATAATTGCCAGGATTTTGTGGCGGATGAATTGCTACCGCAGCATTGTTTGCAGCTTGTGTGACTGGAGCGCGGCACTGTTGAGTCCGGTGACCTAGTCGGCCACAGTTGTTGCATTGTCTGCATTGCACTGTAGCAGGATGATGAAATTTGCATTGTGCACACTGAGGATGCATTCCCACATAGTTTTTAGGCGCGGCCTGAGCAGGTGCTACAATAACTTGTTGCTGAGGGGTGGCCATAGCATAGTTTCCAATGACCTTTTGCTTCTTCGTTTGGTGTTGTACGGGCTTCTTTGTTGCTGCTTCCTTGGATTTCCTTGTGTCCTCTTTCAGAACTCCAGACTTCACCATTACCCCAGTAAGTTTAGCTGAAAGAGCAATGGCTGACTCCAAAGTAGCAGGATTTGCAGCCAGCACAATACTCTGTATGCAGGAGGGTAAACCCACTACATATTGGTCTATCAGCTTCTCCAAAGTTGGCACCATCTCTGGCACCAAGGCTACTAGCTCATGGTAGCGTGTGGTGAAAGTCATGTGATCGGCTCCCTTCATCACATGGTTCGAGAGCTCAACCTCTAGCTGTTGCAGTTCATGTTTCGGACAAAATTCGTTCCTCAGAAGGAGCTTGAACTCTGACCATGGCATTGCCATTGCTTCGTCTCTTCCCTTAGCCCTGATCTGTGCGTTCCACCATGTCAAAGCTCGTTTGCTGAAAGATCCAGCTGCATAGCGCACTTTGTGATGTTCCGGACAACTACTTATGTCCAAAGTGTTCTCCATTTTCTCGAGCCATTGGATCAGTCCGACAGCTCCCTCGACTCCGGTAAAGCTAGGTGGTTTGCATCCTACAAAGGACTTCTAGGAGCAGTCTGAGGTGTGGCTAGTGTTTCCACTAGCTTCCCCTGTGGTATGTCTCGAGTTGTTGCCATGACCTTGAATCCTATTAATCATCTCTGGGATGACATCTTTCAGTTGACTTGTCAACTGAGTGCTCAGAAATGTCGCCAAGGCGATAGTGGCAGGATCTATTGTCTGAACATTGCTTGAGCCTGGTGGCGGAGAGTGTGGAGGAGGTGGAGGAGGAGGAGGTTGCGGTGGTGAATCTGCAGGTGAAGGTGTGGAAGAGTGTGGTGCAGAAGTCTGTGGAGTAGGTATTGGAGTCGGTTGTTTTCTTGGCGGCATTCTGATAATAACCAAAAGAGTTTGGTTAGTGCAGTGATCAAATGCAGAAAACACAATGCAAACTTAAGTCTTAAGTTCTCTACATGAGGGTCCCTAAGTTATAGTCTAGGCCAAACCATTTATGTAATATAATATTATTCTCTATAACCTTGAGCTCTGATACCAATCTGTCACACCCCGAGCCGGCGGGGTTCGATCGTAGTTGTGACACCCCGTAATTTCCAGGTCAGCTTATTATTTATTTAAATGTTTATTTAAATACATTATGTACACGTGGCACTAGAATTAGAATAATTTAGTGTGACACGTGGCACGACAGTACAAACACTGACACACAACAGGATAATTCGTGGAATTATCGGCAAACAGCACACACGTGTCAAAACACACTTACGTTGGTGAGCGTCAAGCACATTGTGTGGCACAACACTCGAAACTTCACGAAAACACTCACACATTGAACTAGGAAGTTCAAACAAGGCCAAACGATGGTTCGGAAGCGTGAAAACGGCGACGAACGGATCAAACCTATTAAAAAGGGCTTATTGGACTCTTCAGGGGCCCATCGCGGTACGCGATGGCCCAACAGGAGGAACTGTCGCGGTACGCGACAGACATCGCGAAGAGTTGACTCCCGGATTCCTTCGCGTAGCGCGAAGCATCTTTCTGGCCTACCTCCGCGGTACGCGACGGGTGTCAGACGGCAAATCTTTATAAAACCAAGATTGTAATCATACTAAGCCACCCTACTCTCTTAAACTCGATTCCCATGCACCTAAGCTTCGTCTTCCTCATCTGAAAACCCTCTGGCAGCCATTGAAGACCTGTAGAAAGCTCAAGAACTCAAAGGAGGAAGCCTAACATCCATCTAGGAGTTTGGAAATCACCATCACGACCTTGTAGCTACACGTTCTTGTCGACCAGGAGCTTGAGAGGACGAATACACAGCATCTCAGAGGACTTTGAAGCATTTGAGGTAGTTTCCATGGCTTATATACACTCTCATCACACACAAACACTCTCACAAGCTTCGAAACGCACATGCAAGCCACATAACCTTGCATGCACGAATTTCCTTATGTTGGAATCTGGGTTTGATGGTTTTAGCTTGATTGATGATGATCTAAGATGATTAGATGATGATCTATGATGATCTAAGATGATGAGCATGAGCCATGATGCTTAAAATGATGTTTTATGATATTATATTGCCATGCATGTATGATCCATGATGATAGAGATGATTTTCAGTATTTAGATATACATCTTGATGATATTGAATGAATGATACATGGTTAGATGATGATGAAATGATTAAGATGATGATTTTTGACAATCTTTCTATTTATAGAAACTTTTCGTTGTAAAATGATGTTGTGAATGGAATGGTGAACATGCATGTATGAAGAATTGTTGTTAGATTGATAATATGACGATTTGAATGTTTAGATTATGATTTTAATGATGATTATGGTCATATGTGATGAGTTACTATTTTTAGTAACTTTATTAGTTGAAATAATGTTAAGTGATGATTTTGGTTATGTTGGTATGCCTAGGTGGTATTGGATTGATTATTGTGATGATTGGTGACATGAAAATAGGATTAGAAATGCTAAAATGGTCATTTTCATGAAAAACTAGATAGTTACTATATTTAGTAACTTTATTTTTACAAAAACCGATTTGTCAACGTGTTGAATGATTTGAGCATGCTAAATGACTTATAATGCTATAAAATGATGATTAGATGCTAAGTTAGATGGTTTCCGATGTTACGTATGCTAAAAATGGAAACTTTCCATTTAAGGAAACTTTTATGTGCTAACATGATATAAACGACGTATATGACCTTGTATGATAATGTGCTACGTGTTATCATGACCCCGTAGGACCATTGAGCATGCTAGAACTCTAACACCGATATGCTTTGTGAACTTTCCATAAATGGAAACTTACTATAAATAGTAAGTTGTCCATAGACGCGACATGCGCGTTTTGCACACGACAAACACTTACACGATTGCTGCACGATTCACAACCGTCACACGGTTCACCAACGGGTCGTTGACGTGACACGGTCAACTCTGGTCAAACACGGTCAAACACGGTCACTGTGGACCAACACAGTCAAACACGGTCAATGTGGACCAACACGAGCAAACACGGTCATTGAGAACCGACAAGGACAAACATGAACAACCAAGGGTTGTTGGACACGAACACGAGCACTAACACAGACACTAGCACGGTCACATACACGAACTCACGTACGGTATACGATATAGGTTGCCGGTGACCGACGTGCCTACTACATCAGGAGCTTACGCGTACTTACGTTCACATCACTAAGGTGAGTTTACGGCCCCTCTTTACTCTTTTTCAAACGCTTTTAAATAGGGGGAGAATACTAGTTACATCGAGTCAAACATTTGTTACTGTACAAACATATTTGGTGTATGCTGGTTTATTGGACAAACATTAAGTGTTGAACTCGTATTAAGCCCTCACAAAGTCTTACCGTTAATGTACGAACAACGTGGTAGATTTGGATGGATCCATTAGGGAATGACTAACCCCACGGGGCACTATGTTGACTGGATGTCATAACCCGTGCAAATTCTGACCTAACTTGCTATGCATACGAGGCATAGTGGAGGCAAGGACAAACAAGTCTAGTTCGGTAGTGACGCACTGACACTTTGGGCCTATGGCTCGGTACTAACATTGATAAACAGCATGACACTCTTTTTTATTATATGTATATCAAAACCTGTGAACTCACCAACCATTGTGTTGACACTTTTCAAACTTGTATTCTCAGGTAACTAGTATGACTAGCAGGAGGACAGGGATGCACAATCTAAGGAACGAGCATTAGGAACTACATGCATAGTGTCTTGTTATTTCAAAAATAATTTACTTTTATTTTGGTTAAACAATGTTGTGTTGAACTATTTACATTTCCGCTGCAATTTGTCAAACACTTGATTTTCTGCTGCATTATGATATGATAACTTCATTCCGCTGCAAACTATTTCATAGTGTGTATGTGTCAAACTTGGATTTATATACGCATATAGAGTTGTTCTATATGACCATGAGCTGTGATTCTGGACACGTCACACCCACGTGGACATACGCCACGAGTGGGAAATTGGGGGTGTGACAGACTGGTATCAGAGCCTTGGTTATAGGGAACTAGGTTTGCATATAGTAAACTTAGACTATAGCCATTGCTCAACTTTAGACACTACACATAGAACTTGCACATTGATGATTATATTATTGCTTATATCGAACCGTTGCGTACTAACTTGAAACTTACAGGATGGCCAACAACGGAAGTACCAGCAAGAATTCGAATAGGCGACCGACGACAGACGACCTGACGGCAGAGAGCCGCCGACGCGTCGACGACATTGTGGAGCAGGTAGACGCCGAGATGGACCGGCGAGCCAGAGACGCAGCACGGGCCCGACACTGGGGGTGGCTTCCCACCATAATCCAGGGATGGATCATCGGGGAGAGGGTACCTCCATATCGGTATCCCGGCGATACCACTCCAGGACACCGACTACCATCACTTGGTGTACCACTGGAGCAGGCCTTCGCGGCCCACGTTGCTTGCACCCGACGAGAGATTTGGAGGACTGGAGAGCTGTCAGACGAGGTTCGAGTCCTTCGCGAGAAGAACGATCGACTAAAGAGACTGAACGATAGGCTGGAGGAACGCAACGACAGACTGGAGGCACAGGTGGAGACTCTACGTCTCCAAGTGTCTCAGCTGATGACCCAGCACGGACAGATCGTTGACATCATACAGGAGCATGATGTACGCATCACTGAGAATCGGACAGACATAACCGAGACTCAGGCGATGGTGCAGGCCAGTGATGCCATGCTTAATGCATGGGCTGCACAGTTTATTGAGGAACCACCACAGGAGGATGGTCCTGAATTCGAGGCCGAGGACCTCGAAGAAGGGGACTTTGATGAGGATCCTAATGAGGATCCGGAGGAGGATGATGATGACGGAGACGCTGCTAGCGATATTTCACACGTCTCTATGGATTCGGAGTAGAGGACGGTTGTATTTTGTACTTTCTTATTTTGGCCTAGACGAGCGGGATGTGCTCGAAGAACTTATTAAGTATTTCCTTTTGAAATTATTGTACTTCAAGCTTATTATTAATGAGAATTATGTTTTGTCATACTTATTACATGTTGACCATGATTGCTTGATAACATAACCTCTGACTTGACAGCTAACATGACATCTGATCCGACCTCTGACATGACATTTGGCTAACACTCTAACATGTGCTAATTAAAACTCTATCCCTTATGTATAGAACCATACATGGCGGGAAGAGGACCGTACGTGCGTCCTGCTAAACGGACACTAGATGCCGCTGTGATAAAAATGATGGTTGACCGTCGGGTCAACAAAGCGATCGCTGACAACGAAGCCAGTCGCCAGCATAGCGAAACTAGCGGAAACAACAACGGTACTAACACTTGCCTGACGCGACTAATATAGTGTAGCTAACACAATACTAACACACGACACTGGTTTCTGACAAACAGGGTCAAACAGCAGCAACGGGAAAGGATGTTCCTTTAAGTCTTTCCTGAACTGCCACCCACACAAGTTCAAGGGAACTGAAGGAGCTGTTGGGATGCTCCGCTGGATGGAAAAGGTGGAATCTGTGTTCGCCATGTGCGACTGTGTCGAGGAGAGCAGGGTTAAATATGCAACTGGTACATTGGAGGGACCGGCTCTCACATGGTGGAATACCCATGTTCAAACCTTGGGGTTGGACGGTGCCAACTCGATGAGCTGGGCTGATTTCACCAGACTACTGCAGGAGGAGTATTGCCCTCGTGATGTGATTCGGAAACTGGAAGCCAAATTCTGGGTACACAAAATGGTGGGGTCTGAGATCGAGCAATATTGCACTCGATTTCATGGGCTGTGTAAGTTATGCCCGGCGATGGTGACGCCGGAATACAAGAAGATCGAGCAGTTCATCAGCGGGCTGCCCGAACAAATCCAAAGCATGGTGACTGCTTCTGATCTCACCACCATCCAACCACTGATCCGACTGGCCCATAAACTGACCGATCAAGCTGTAGCTCAGGGCAAGTTAACCAAACGAGGCGAACACCTGAAGCCTCAAGAAAGCCAGAAAAGGAAGTGGGAACCTAGTCAGCACCAGTCTCACCAACCGCAGCAACAACAAAGATCTGCACCAGCCAGAGCTTTCGCTGCCACTCAACCCGATTGCAAAGGAAAGGGTGTGTATCAAGGGAAGTACCCACTGTGCAACCGATGCTCATACCATCACTTCGGGCAATGCGAACGATACCGTTGCCTGAAGTGCGGAAGACATGGCCACATGGCCAAAGACTGTAGATCCAAGTTTCCCAACAACAGCAACCCCAACCACAACCAGAACAACAACAACAACAATCAAAACACTCTCAAGGGGTGTTATGAATGCGGAAAACCGGGTCACATGAGGAGGGATTGTCCTCAACTAAAGAAGGCCGGAGGGGGAGCGGCCAAGGGTCGAGCATTTGTGATTGGCTCAGGGGAAGCCAAGGATGACCCGAACATCATGACCGGTACGTTTCTTTTAAATAATGTCTATGCTAGCATATTATTTGATACCGGTGCCGATAGGAGCTTTATATCTGGGGAGTTTAGTAAATTACTAGATATTACCCCAACGCCACTAGACTACAAGTATACCGTAGAGTTAGCCGACGGCAAGCTAATTGAAACACAACACATCTTTCGAGGATGCGTCATGGTGTTGGCGGATCACGAACTCGAAATTGATTTGATGCCGGTGACTCTCGGAAGCTTTGATGTGGTCGTTGGAATGGATTGGTTATCCGTTAACCAAGCCGAGATCGTATGCAACGAGAAGATCGTGTGCGTGACGTTGCAGAACGGTGAGCAGATCTCGATTCAGGGAGAACGATGGGGAGTACCTCTGAACATCATGTCATGCATGAAGGTGAACAAATATCTACAAAAGGGATACACTGCAATACTAGCTCTCATCACAGAACAACCAAAGAAAGAAAGGAAGATTGAGGACATCGCCGTAGTCCGCGATTTTCCCGAAGTGTTTCCTGAAGATCTACCTGGACTGCCTCCGAAACGACAAGTCGAGTTCCAGATAGACCTTACACCTGGAGCAGCACCGATTGCTAAGACTCCATACCGATTAGCACCGACTGAGATGCAGGAACTGTCTAACCAGTTGCAAGAACTGTTAGACAAGGGATTTATCAGACCGAGCTTCTCACCTTGGGGAGCACCGGTCTTGCTTGTGAAGAAGAAAGACGGAACATTCCGTATGTGTATCGACTATAGGGAGCTGAACAAGGTGACAATCAAGAATCGATACCCGTTACCACGAATAGACGATTTGTTTGATCAGTTGCAAGGATCAAGCTACTATTCAAAGATCGATTTAAGATCGGGTTACCATCAATTGAGGATACAGGAAAACGATATTCCTAAGACTGCCTTCAGAACCCGATACGGACACTACGAATTCTTGGTTATGCCCTATGGACTAACCAACGCACCAGCTGTATTCATGGATCTCATGAACAGAGTGTGCAAACCCTATCTTGACAAATTCGAAATAGTATTCATCGACGACATCCTGATCTACTCTAAGAACCAGGAAGAACATGCTGAACATCTGAGGCTAGTTTTGGGATTATTAAAGAAAGAGCAACTATACGCGAAGTTTTCAAAATGCGACTTTTGGATTCGCGAAGTCCAATTTCTTGGACACGTGGTGAATGAGCAGGGGATACACGTAGACCCAGCCAAAATTGAAGCAATTAAGAACTGGGAAGCACCCAAGACCCCGACTGAGGTGCGACAATTCCTAGGTCTGGCCGGGTACTACCGACGATTCATTGAAGGATTTTCGAAGATTGCTCAATCACTGACATCCCTGACACATAAAGACAAGAAGTTTGACTGGGGAGACAAACAAGAAACTGCTTTCAATTTGTTGAAGCAGAAACTGTGTACTGCACCTATTCTATCCTTACCGGAAGGATGCGACGATTTTGTGGTGTATTGCGACGCCTCTAAACAAGGGCTTGGTTGCGTGTTGATGCAACGTGAGAAAGTGATAGCATACGCTTCACGACAACTTAAAGTGCATGAGAAAAACTACACGACTCATGACCTTGAGTTGGGAGCGGTAGTGTTTGTTTTGAAGATCTGGCGACACTACTTGTATGGCACAAAGTGCACTATCTTTACTGATCATAAGAGCCTACAACACATCTTCGATCAGAAAGAGTTGAACATGAGACAACGAAGGTGGGTTGAACTCATAGGAGATTATGATTGCGCCATCAAGTATCATCCAGGCAAAGCCAATGTAGTGGCCGACGCGTTGAGCCGGAAAGAAACAACAAAACGCGTGCGTGCGCTACAACTCACGATTCACTCTGAACTACCAAATCAAATCCGACTCGCACAGCAAGAAGCTTTGAAGACAGAAAACCTCTCTCTTGAAGCCATGCGTGGCATGGATAAGCAAATGAAAGTAAAAGACGAGGGAGCTTACTATCTGATGGATCGAATCTGGATTCCACGCTACGGGGGATTGAGAGAAGTAGTGATGGATGAAGCTCACAAGAGCAGGTATTCCATACATCCGGGCTCTGACAAAATGTATCATGACTTGAAGACAACCTACTGGTGGCCGAACATGAAAGCCGAAATAGCAACTTACGTGAGTAAGTGTCTAACATGCTCAAAGGTCAAAGTGGAATACCATAAGCCATCAGGGTTACTTCAGCAACCGGAATTACCGATGTGGAAATGGGAGCAGATCCCCATGGACTTCATAACTAAGCTGCCTAAGACGGCAAGTGGTTGCGATACCATCTGGGTTATCGTAGATCGACTGACAAAGTCCGCACATTTCCTACCCATCAAGGAGACTGACAAGTTGGACAAGCTCACTCGTATCTATATAAAGGAAGTGGTCACTCGACATGGAGTGCCAATCTCGATTATATCTGACCGCGACAGTCGATTCACGTCGCACTTCTGGAAGTCTTTACATAAGGCTTCGGGCACGAGATTGGACATGAGTACCGCTTACCACCCGCAAACGGACGGACAGAGTGAGCGAACCATACAGACATTGGAGGACATGCTCAGGGCATGTGTTATTGACTTTGGAAATAGTTGGGAAACCCACCTACCATTAGTTGAGTTTTCATACAACAACAGCTATCACACCAGCATCCAAGCTGCACCATTCGAGGCACTTTACGGACGTAAGTGTCGATTACCCATTTGCTGGGCGGAAGTTGGAGACAGCCAACTGACCGGTCCAGAGCTTGTGCACGAGACGACTGAGAAGATCGTGCAAATACGCAAGCGAATGGCAGCAGCTCGAGACAGACGGAAAAGCTATGCTGACAAACGACGCAAACCGTTAGAGTTCCAGGTGGGAGACAGAGTGTTACTCAAGGTCTCGCCCTGGAAGGGAGTCATTCGTTTTGGCAAACGAGGAAAGTTGAACCCTCGTTACATTGGACCTTTCGAGATTACTAAACGAATAGGCCCTGTGGCCTACGAACTAAACCTGCCAGGCGAGCTGAGCAGCGTGCACTATGTATTTCATATCTCGAATCTCAAGAAGTGCTTATCTGACGAGACACTTGTTATTCCTCTCGAGAAGATACAAATCGACGAACAATTGAACTTCGTTGAGGAACCGGTAGAGATTATGGACCGGGAAACCAAAAAGCTCAAACTCAGCAAGATCCCGATTGTGAAAGTGCGATGGAATTCGCGACGAGGACCGGAATTCACGTGGGAACGTGAAGACCAGATGAAACAAAAGTACCCACATCTGTTCGCGGAACAGACGAACACTGACAACACAAGTTGAATTTCGGGACGAAATTCTTTCTAACATGGGGAGGATGTGACACCCCGTAATTTCCAGGTCAGCTTATTATTTGTTTAAATGTTTATTTAAATGCATTATGTACACGTGGCACTAGAATTAGAATAATTTAGTGTGACACGTGGCACGACAGTACAAACACTGACACACAACAGGATAATTCGTGGAATTATCGGCAAACAGCACACACGTGTCAAAACACACGAACGTTGGTGAGCGTCAAGCACATTGTGTGGCACAACACTCGAAACTTCACGAAAACACTCACACATTGAACTAGGAAGTTCAAACAAGGCCAAACGATGGTTCGGAAGCGTGAAAACGGCGACGAACGGATCAAACCTATTAAAAAGGGCTTATTGGACTCTTCAGGGGCCCATCGCGGTACGCGATGGCCCAACAGGAGGAACTGTCGCGGTACGCGACAAACATCGCGAAGAGTTGACTCCCGGATTCCTTCGCGTAGCGCGAAGCATCTTTCTGGCCTACCTCCGCGGTACGCGATGGGTGTCAGACGGCAAATCTTTATAAAACCAAGATTGTAATCATACTAAGCCACCCTACTCTCTTAAACTCAATTCCCATGCACCTAAGCTTCGTCTTCCTCATCTGAAAACCCTCTGGCAGCCATTGAAGACCTGTAGAAAGCTCAAGAACTCAAAGGAGGAAGCCTAACATCCATCTAAGAGTTTGGAAATCACCATCACGACCTTGTAGCTACACGTTCTTGTCGACCAGGAGCTTGAAAGGACGAATACACAGCATCTCAGAGGACTTTGAAGCATTTGAGGTAGTTTCCATGGCTTATATACACTCTCATCACACACAAACACTCTCACAAGCTTCGAAACGCACATGCAAGCCACATAACCTTGCATGCACGAATTTCCTTATGTTGGAATCTGGGTTTGATGGTTTTAGCTTGATTGATGATGATCTAAGATGATTAGATGATGATCTATGATGATCTAAGATGATGAGCATGAGCCATGATGCTTAAAATGATGTTTTATGATATTATATTGCCATGCATGTATGATCCATGATGATAGAGATGATTTTCAGTATTTAGATATACATCTTGATGATATTGAATGAATATACATGGTTAGATGATGATGAAATGATTAAGATGATGATTTTTGACAATCTTTCTATTTATAGAAACTTTTCGTTGTAAAATGATGTTGTGAATGGAATGGTGAACATGCATGTATGAAGAATTGTTGTTAGATTGATAATATGACGATTTGAATGTTTAGATTATGATTTTAATGATGATTATGGTCATATGTGATGAGTTACTATTTTTAGTAACTTTATTAGTTGAAATAATGTTAAGTGATGATTTTGGTTATGTTGGTATGCCTAGGTGGTATTGGATTGATTATTGTGATGATTGGTGACATGAAAATAGGATTAGAAATGCTAAAATGGTCATTTTCATGAAAAACTAGATAGTTACTATATTTAGTAACTTTATTTTTACAAAAACCGATTTGTCAACATGTTGAATGATTTGAGCATGCTAAATGACTTATAATGCTATAACATGATGATTAGATGCTAAGTTAGATGGTTTCCGATGTTACGTATGCTAAAAATGGAAACTTTCCATTTAAGGAAACTTTTATGTGCTAACATGATATAAACGACGTATATGACCTTGTATGATAATGTGCTACGTGTTATCATGACCCCGTAGGACCATTGAGCATGCTAGAACTCTAACACCGATATGCTTTGTGAACTTTCCATAAATGGAAACTTACTATAAATAGTAAGTTGTCCATAGACGCGACTTGCGCGTTTTACACACGACAAACACTTACACGTGACACGGTCAACTCTGGTCAAACACGGTCAAACACGGTCACTGTGGACCAACACAGTCAAACACGGTCAATGTGGACCAACACGAGCAAACACGGTCATTGATAACCGACAAGGACAAACATGAACGACCAAGGGTTGTTGGACACGAACACGAGCACTAACACAGACACTAGCACGGTCACATACACGAACTCACGTACGGTATACGATATAGGTTGCCGGTGACCGACGTGCCTACTACATCAGGAGCTTACGCATACTTACGTTCACATCACTAAGGTGAGTTTACGGCCCCTCTTTACTCTTTTTCAAACGCTTTTAAATAGGGGGAGAATACTAGTTACATCGAGTCAAACATTTGTTACTGTACAAACATATTTGGTGTATGCTGGTTTATTGGACAAACATTAAGTGTTGAACTCGTATTAAGCCGTCACAAAGTCTTACTGTTAATGTACGAACAACGTGGTAGATTTGGATGGATCCATTAGGGAATGACTAACCCCACGGGGCACTATGTTGACTGGATGTCATAACCCGTGCAAATTCTGACCTAACTTGCTATGCATACGAGGCATAGCGGAGGCAAGGACAAACAAGTCTAGTTCGGTAGTGACGCACTGACACTTTGGGCCTAGGGCTCGGTACTAACATTGATAAACAGCATGACACTCTTTTTTACTATATGTATATCAAAACCTGTGAACTCACCAACCATTGTGTTGACACTTTTCAAACTTGTATTCTCAGGTAACTAGTATGACTAGCAGGAGGACAGGGATGCACAATCTAAGGAACGAGCATTAGGAACTACATGCATACTGTCTTGTTATTTCAAAAACAATTTACTTTTATTTTGGTTAAACAATGTTGTGTTGAACTATTTACATTTCCGCTGCAATTTGTCAAACACTTGATTTTCCGCTGCATTATGATATGATAACTTCATTCCGCTGCAAACTATTTCATAGTGTGTATGTGTCAAACTTGGATTTATATACGCATATAGAGTTGTTCTATATGACCATGAGCTGTGATTCTGGACACGTCACACCCACGTGGACATACGCCACGAGTGGGAAATTGGGGGTGTGACAGTAGTCCCCGTCGGGCGGAAGGTTCCCGGGGCGTGATATCGTGGGTAACGGGAGGGTTTCCAGCCCTGCAAAAAGGTTCGGGTGTGGTTCGTGAAACCACAAGGGTTCGGCCGATCTTTGTCCTATCCAAACAAGTTCGCCCGTTCCAGCTCTTTACGAACCCTGTGGATTATCATCAACAAACTTCCTTCTGAGCATGGTTCTAGGTTGTTTCAGTGTTGAGAGGGTACCAGAGAACGATTTCTATTGGTTAGAACTCGTGAGCTACTGTTTCTAGCCAATCGAAAATGGCGGTTCGACTAAGGTGGCTAGAAACCCTATTTTCCTGAAAGTTTCAAGTGCTATTACCTCAGAATTGGCTGGACCAACGTGTAGATCTGCTGTACTTTCCAATAGAGGGCTTCAAGATGATCGTTTAGGTGCAAGAATCACTGAATTTCATCAAGTTTTGATGAAGTTATGAAGATTTAAATGTTGTTAATGGTGGGTTTTTGTTGGTGTTGATGAAATGAACGGTAGAGAGGGAGTAGAGAGAGAGAGGGTGTGCATTAAATGAGAAAATCATCCTCATTTGATGCTTAAATACCACGCGGGTATTCGGGTTCGTTTCGGTTGCTCGGTTTGCAGTTTCGTCGCGTATTCGGATCGTTACGCGCGTATTTTGTAAATAAAATAAAATGAGTTTATTTTAACAATTCGAATGTTATTTACTTCTAGAAATTATTTTAAATATCATTTAGTTAATTTAGTTGTCGAAGTTTCGTTATTTTTACGCGTTTCGTTAATTCGTACTCGATTTAATAAAATGGTTTAATTTAATTTATTTTATGATGAGTTTCAAAATTGTAAAATAGGAAATATTATATTTCCTTAAATTTATGATCGTTCGTATCGTTATTCGTTTCGTCAGATCGCGTCGCCATCGCGCGTATTCGTTCGAATCGTCATTCGAACGAACACGTTGATGGTTTGGCTTTCTGATTCTTGTTTTCTACTGTTAAGTCATTATTTCAGAACGTTAAACTATCAGAGTCATTCCTACAAATCGTCACCTATACGAATAATTCATCGGTTTAACATTCCGTAATAATAACTGTTAAGGTTTTGTTTTGTTTAACCTTACATACGTTTACACCAAATAATATCACATCCAGTATTTATGTTTCAACACTGTGTTGTCTGACATGTTTTCTGACTGTTAAACGCTAAGGTTTCAGTCAGATTCAGACAATCGTTTAGTAGTTTCATGTTAATTCAAAATGTATCAATAGAATAATATAGTTTTCACGTAAAGTGTACCTGAGTTACTGTGCAATCTACAGTGCAACTTACTGTTCCGGTAACGATTCCAGCACAGATGTTACATCGTTCATTCTTTATGACTAGGTTTTCAAAACCTAGTTCAGATCAGCTTACTTTGAGACTCAAGAAAACATATCTATAAGTCTCTGATCGCAATTTCCTCCGGTCACATTCAAGATATACGAGTGTAGAAGAACATATCCAAAAATGAGGTCATTTCAACTGTTAGATCTTCTGGGATCGTCCGATCTTTGTTGCTTATTCTTCAAAAACGTGAATGACCCACACTCTGTTTTTGTCCCTTTGCTCTTGGCCGAAAATTTGACATAAAATGAGGGTTTTTAGGGTTTAAATGCCCACTTATCTTGTTCTCAAAGTTTCTCACTTTAACCCATCATCTTTCTTCTTTTATTTATTGCCACACCTAATAAACTCAATTTTGTTATATTTCCTTTTACAGCCAAAACTCGTAATGACATATAGCGAAAATTTTAGGGTGTTAAATCCCCACTACTACGATGAATTAATTAGGTTGTTTTTAAAGGAGCTTTCGGTATGTTTCAATTTGGAAGGTGATCGCTGAAGTGTTTGTGTCCTTAATTCAAATTTCATCTTATGTTTAATTAGTTTCATATTTATCGTTTGAACAGTCAATTTCGGTTGACTTTTAAACGAAATATTGTTGTTAAATGAAATTGATTGCTCGGTTAATCTTGTAATCATGTTTTAAACATAAAACCGTTATGATTTTCAAATATTTATTTAGACTTTCAATAACATATTGTTATACATATATATATATATATATATATATATATATATATATATAATACAAAGTTTTATAATAATGTTAATAAATGTTTATTTTAGTAAGATTTGATTAATTTTGTAAATCCTAATAAAAATTATATATGTAACACATATGATAATATATGTATGTATGTATGTATGTATGTATGTATGTATGTATGTATGTATGTATGTATGTATGTATGTATGTATGTATGTATGTATGTATGTATGTATGTATGTATGTATGTATGTATGTATGTATGTATGTATGTATGTATGTATGTATGTATGTATGTATGTATATTTATGTGTTATTATTCATGTATTTGTTTATAAATCAACTAATGGTTACAGTCTCCCCTACTTTAGATAATTTCGTCCCGAAATTTATTTAGAATTAATTGTTATCCAGTGAGTTAATTGTTCTTGGTTTTCTTTTGTTCTACTTTATTTCTGTTGAATTTGTTTGCTGAGGTTTGACTATACTAAATTTGTTTGTTTATTTCTCTACGAATTACAATGAATTACCCGTATACACTTCAATGAGAAAGATATATAGTTTTAATAAGCATATGGGAATTGATGTTTTTATTCACGTTTTTCAAGTTACAACTCTCATTCTTTAAAGTATGTTGGAGAACTTGCAAATCAAGATGTTAAATTAGTAGATTGATGTTGATTTTCTCTCTACTGTTAGAATTTGATAAGAACTTGGAATAACTCCATAGTTGTGTTATCTTACTTCCTAACTAGTAAACGTAAATCAACCATGCAAACTAATAGGTGATTAATGATCATATAGCACGCTTTTCATTTTGTAAATGAAGATTTATCTCTTTAATATTGATAAAAGATCGCGCAATTTGTAATCCTCATTTATAATTAAAGAAAGTAGTTTGGAACCTTTTTTTTACTTATATGATTTAGGATGATGAATTAGGTTGTGTGATTGAGTTCTTGATAAAATTTAGTATTTTGTGATCTTAGGTCATACATGTTACTTCTAGATAATAAAACACTTTATGCTATGAGAATAGATATTGTTTCCAAAAAATTTTTTGGATAATAAGCTACGATTTGACCCGTTTTTGTGATCAAATCTAACTAAGAATATACCAAAATATTTTCGAGAAGAATATGATCATAAATTGTCTTAAGTTTTCTTGTGTTCATGGAAGTCGTAAGTACATCCGTTATCCTCATCGAGGTATAACTATCACCTCGAAATATTCATTTCTCAAACGAAACGTATTCTTTAGTGATGTTTTTACAAGTATGAAATCAACGATAGTTAAAAATGAGAATCAAGTGGATTTACAAGTGATTGAAACTAACTGTTGAAGGTTTCATCGTGTGGTCATTGTTTTACTTAAGCTTTTATTGTGATTTGCATTTGTTAAACCTATCTTGCTTAGAAAACAAAATGTGAACAACACACCCTCCCCTACTTTAGTTAATTTGTTACTGTTGTTAGTTTTTGAACATGGTTTACCCTTACATTATAGGTTGTTAAGAATCAAATATTTAGGATATTTTTTTTAGTTTACTTATCAAATTCTCATATTTATAACTAGAGTATGCTACCATCGAATTGACAATGTTTATATATAGGGTATATGTAGGGAGAACCCAGCCACCAACCCACCACATTGTCAATACATGGTAGTTTTCCCTAGTCAAATCTAGGAAAATTACAGTTCAATTAAGATGTATTAATCCAATTAAATGGAATTTCGTGTTTGTTCCATATCTCCAATAAAATATAGATGTGATAAATAGGTTATGATAGAAATGGTTTCTAGGGCTTATGATCATTATAAATCGAGTGAAAGAATTTCGGTAAATAGAGTCGAGATTTCAAATTGTAGACTAACGTATGGAATCGCAGGTCAGAAGCTTGGTGATTTGTAATAGGGAGTATAAAAATAACGTATTTGTTTATAGTGTTTGTATTCATAGTGTTTTGGGTTAATGATGGTTTGGTGGTCGTGATGTACGAATAACACTTTTGATTGACTCAGTACATTGAAGCACACTTAGTCTTAGTATTAAGTAGTAGTGGATTCACTGAATAGTTGTATCGAGATAATAGCTTTCTTGTAAACGAATGTTGGATACATGAGTTCAATTCCTTGGTCAATCTTGTGGTTCTTCTTCCAATGTATTGTTGGTGCTTATATATAGGGTATACCAAAGCCAACCCACCACACCACCAATACTTTGAAGCCATATCAATCACCTACCAATATTAACACAACTTTAACTGTAAACATGAATTTAATTTTGAAAGTTGGAGACTCGATCTTATGTTTGAAATAATTCGAACATACGTATTTGTTTCTGGAAAGGAATTTTGAACGAGTTAAAGATTTATATTCAAAATTTCACAACAATGGTGTCCATTATCTCATGTTATAGGATCCTCATGTACAGCAAATTATCGTTACGTGTGCACTCGCAACAATATTTTACTTTGCATGATCACCCTATCCTTGAGCTTGGCACCCAAGGTTGATTTAGAACTTAATAGAGTTTAAACTGGTCTGATCAAAATTATTAGATTTGATAGGACGTCTAACTTCAATTGATCATATTGAAGAAGTCTATCGCATAGAACCATAAACTTTGACCTGATTGACCTTTTACAAGATAACATAAGAGTTCTTTGCATTTCACATATTGTTCTAAGGTAACAAACTTTAAGCCATTTCGATTATTACAAGTAAAACTTGTTACTTTACTCGAATAGGTATAAGTATAGTAATTCGTGTTAATTGTGTTCAAATAGATTCTTGTGCTTATGAGTATTAGTGTATGTATGGTTTGGATATCAAATGGTATTAAAGATGGTTATGACATTAGGAAACTTAGATTAGAAATGATAAAGATATATCATGAATCATAAGTCTAATATGATAATATTTTGTTTCAGACGAAAGAATATGTGGGATAAGACGTTTAAGAATCTTTAGGTTAAGATGATAACATGTATCACCTATGTTAAGTATCTTAGAGCTTTTGAATTGTAGTTTAAGTATTCGAATATGTGAAATGTGACATTATAGAAATTTACATTAAAATGATAAATAAATATCAATAATCATAAGTATAATGTCTTAGAGATTTGGAATTTTAGTTTTGAGTATAAGGATATATGAAAATGGAAGTCTTACACAAGTAGTAATGTCTATGTTTTGTGTATGCTTAATTATGAATGAGGAGAGGATATCACATACTTATATTATAACCTTAGATAAATGGGATAAATGATCATTACTAATCATGGAGATTATACCTTAGATTTTTGACAAAATATGTATTGAGTAGGTGATATTATAGTACCTTAGATGTTAGAACGAATCACCATTACTAATCTTAGGTATAATATCTTAGATTTATGATAAGATATATATAATGTGTGTGACATTTTTAGTATCTTAGATGTAATAATGAATAATCATTATTAATCATAGAATAATGTCATCGAATTTTCTTAACTAGTATAGAATGTATAATTATGTAACATTGCAACATCGTAATATCTTATGTTTAGTAATGAATAAACTTCTTTAACAATACATATAATGTTATAAGATTTCTTTGATATGTATAAGATGTAAAAGTGAGTGACATTATAGCTTCTTATATATCATAAGGAATCACCCTCACAAAATCATAGATGAAATGTCATGGAATCATAGTATGAGTATTATGGAATTTTTAGAATTTGTGACACTTTTATACCTTAGATAAAATAAGGAATCACCCTTAATAATCATAGGTATAAGGTGTCTAGGCTTTGAGGAATGGTATCCAAAGTCGAATACTTTTGACATATTAGAACTTTGTCGCCTGTGAGACGTTTGGTATAACATGCTTTAGCCTATAAGTGAAGATACTTTCGTCGAGAGTCCTCAGGTAAGCTAAACGTGTCCCACAGTAACTCGGCGATTTATGCGAATTGCTTTCCTAAACAGGATTCTCGACTAACGATATTACACCCTTCCAGTTAATACATATCCGTCTTACAAACTTAGTTCTAACGTGAATAAGATCACAAAGATTTACATATGTATAGGGTTTTAAAAGGAATGAAACGATCGCAAATCCATAAAGTATACATAGAGTCCACGAACTTGCTAGAATGTAGAAAGTTCAGAATGAGAGTTGGAATTGAGGGTTCACTTAGATTTATAAAGCAAAGGTTCAAATGAGAGTTCACAAAAGGTTCAATAATGAAGGTTCATAATCGGGGTTCACAAAAGAAAAGGTTCATAATCGAGGTTCACTTAGCAAAGGTTCATAATAAAAGTTCACTAAAGCAAAGATCATAATGGAAGTTCACTTAAGCAAAAGTTCATAACGAAATTTCACAAAAGTAAAGTTCATAATGTAAGTTCACTAAGAAAAGGTTTACTATGTCACCTAGAGTCTAAAGTTCATTTAGTCAAAGACATGCTATACATATATGTGAAGCATAAATATGTAATCGTCCTAACATTTAGTATATGTTGGTTCATATAAGAGGGTAGCTTAGTTATAGTCTAGGTCACCATTTCTAATAACCTAAATCCCTATAACCATGGCTCTGATACCAATCTGTCACACCCCGACCGATGGAGGAATAAGTCGGGGTGCAAGCTCGACTGTTCATTAGCTCATGGTGCTATTAATATGTTTGAATAATTAAAACATTTATTATTAACAATACAAACATTTCATTCATTACACTCAGGTTACATTACAAGAATTTAATAAACAAACCATTACAAATGAAATTCTAAACATTGTTTTAAAGAATTAAGTAGGTCTACTAACATAAAACCTATCTTATGTCTTCGCCAAAGCATCGACTTAATCTGTTACATATGCAAAATAAAGATTTTTGATCAACTATTTGCATATTTTGTGAGTAATCCATATAGTTTATATAGTTTACATAGAAAAACTAATGCAATTCAATTAAACTACAAAGTTTAAATTCTAGCATGCATATCCTACTCATTTGCAATTAAGTTTATAGAATATATCGTCTCCAAACTCGTATCAATACTTAGATAAAAAGCTTAGTATATCTACAAGTCTACAATTGTTTATATCGTCTCAAAACTCGTTCTAATACAAAGCACAAAGCTAACTATTTCACAAGTCTGCCCATGATTGTACTTTTCGCCCTTTTGACACATTTGACCTAAGTTAAGCGAAGGTGGTATCTAGCACACCTTATGCTACTCGGTATCAAATAACATAGAATCACAAAACAAGTAGTAACACATAGCAAAAATTCAAACCACATAGACTAAAGGCATTGCATCTATATAATTTGAATTTAGAATAACTTAGATTTTGAATACTGGCATATGCAACATCCCAAAAGTACAAAATGTAAAAGAGGGAGTATAGAATTACTCACAGCTATGGAGTAGAGAAATCACACTTCACACTTCCGAGATCGGTTCGCGTATGCGAACCATTCTAGAACAAAAAACTATGAAACCCAAATACATTGTTTGTAATCGTTTTTGCATCATTTGATCGAAGGGGATCGTTCATTCTTTATGACTAGGTTTTCAAAACCTAGTTCAGATCAGCTGACTTTGAGACACGAGAAAACATATCTATATGACTCCGATCGCAATTTCCTCCAGTCACATTCAAGATATATGAGTGTAGAGGAACATATCCAAAAATGAGATCTTCAACTGTTAGATCATCGGGGATCGTACGATCTTTGTTGCTTATTCTTCAAAAACGTGAATGACCCACTCTCTTTTTCTCCCTTTGGTCATGGCCAAAAATTTGATATAAAATGAGGGTTTTTGGGGCTTAAATCCCCACTAATCTTGTTCTCCAAGTTTCTCAGTTTAACCCATCATCTTTCTTCTTATATTTATTGTCACACCTAATAAACTCAAGTTTGTTATATTTCATTTTACAGCCTAAACTCGTAATGACATATAGCGAAAATTTTAGGGTGTTAACTCCCCACTACTAAGATGAATTAATTAGGTTATTTTTTAATGGAGCTTTCGGTATGTTTCGATTTGGAAGGTGATCGCTGAGGTGTTTGTGTCCTTAATTCAAATTTCATCTTGGTTTTAATTAGTTTCATATTTATCGTTGGAACAGTCAATTTCGGTTATGACTTTTAAACGAAATATTGTTGTTAAATGAAATTGATTGCACGGTTAATCTTGTGATCATGTTTTAAACATAAAACCGTTATGATTTTCAAATATTTATTTAGACTTTCAATAACTTATTGTTATACATACATATATATATATATATATATATATATATATAATACAAAGTTTTATAATAATGTTAATAAATGTTTATTATAGTAAGATTTGAATAGTTTTGTAAATCCTAATAAAAATTATATAGGTAATACATATGATAATATATATATATATATGTATGTATGTATATAAATATATATATTTATGTGTCATTATGCATTTATTTGTTTATAAATCAACTAATGAATCTCATGATTTTTTGTTTATTTCAACTTTAGCACAATTGTAAGTCGTAACTTATTATCGAAAACCTTAATGGTTACATTGTAGCCAATGAGGCCTTGTAAGATTTGATGCAGGAGTTGTAGGGTCCTCTAACGGATCCTTTCTTTCTCTCAAAAAGGCATCCTGCTTACTCCTGTTCGTCACCTAAGCCAATGAAATCCTGCAATTTCGGCTTTCATCATCCTGTAGTTTGTACATTGTATACATGGCTTGCTTGCGACATGATGGTGCTTGCCCTGACACATAAGGTAAATGTGCCAGCGTACTACTTGCAGACTGAGCCCACTAATGAGTTGCAACGTTGAGTCCAATGACCTGGCTTTCCATAGTTGGAGCACAATTTGCACCGTCTATTGTCCTAATCATGGTATTGACATTTGATGCAATGAGGGAATGCCCTGCAAATGATCTCGTTATGGTGACTGGGACCTGCTTGGTTTGTGAAATCAGATCTCTTGAAGTTTCCGTTAGTTCTTTGTTTCTTCGGGAGAGGGTGGCTGGATTCGCCCGTCGATTCTCTTTGGGTCGCTTTAGCTTCCGTCTTCGGTATGAAAAAGATGTCATCTAGATGGCATGGACCGTGGTTGATTTTATTGACGATGTTAGGATGGCAGCGATGAGTTGCTCCGTGATGAGGGTAGCTCAGACGGTGGTCTCGAGGTTGGCGCGTGGTTGTTCCTTTGGAGACGTTGTGATTACCTCCGAAATGACACTGGTTAGCACTTGTGACTAGACACAAGTAACATATGCAATTTTTTGTATATTAGATATCTCTACATGAGGTCTCTAGGTTATAGTCTAGGCCAAACCGTTTGAGTAAATGACCTAATTCTCTATAACCATGGCTCGAATAACAATCTGTCACACACCGGGCCGGCGGGCTTGGACATCTAATATGAGAACACAAATTTATATTGATAAAATAAAGTTAAATTACAACTGTTTTAATAATTTAACTCTATTACAACTTGACTTGGACATCTTGAGGGAGACCTAGATGTTTCAAAAAAATTGCTTGCAAAAGAGCAAGTCATAAATCTTGTAGCCGATGAGGCCTTGTAAGATTTGATGCAGGAGTTGTAGGGTCCTCTAACGGATCCTATCTTTCTCTCTAAAAGGCATCCTGCTTACACCTATTCATTACCTGAGAACATATAAAATCAAGCAACACTAGGTTGGTGAGTTCACGTGGGTTCTAAAATATTAATTTTTGTAAAAGGCTTGTCACATTTGGGCAAGCTCACTTCCTATCCTTCGTTATCAAAACTATCCTGAGACGTCAGAAGGAGTCAACGTAACTCTACTCCGACATCTTAAGATAGTAAAGTAATGAAATATGGGGGGGTTCACTTATGATGAAAATGGAAAAAGAAATGGATTTTTACATTTGTTTAAAGAAAAATCCCAATATGTTTATTCAAGTTTACTCCTGAAATCGGAGGTTTTCATATCTGTTTAATTGTAAAGTCATACAAGTTTTCTCCTTTTTCCTCTTAACCGACATCATCCTGCCAAGTCAAGTAATGCTTATACATAGGGCATACGTACCAACGAGTGGAACCGCCAACCCACCACACACTTGACAGGGCATGACTTTGCCTTTGATAGGAAAAAGGAGGCTTATTTCATCTCTCTCCTTCTCACATTTTGCATTGTTTGTCTTGATCCAATCCAAATCTGGATCAGACATTAATTTGAAAAAAAATCCTTTGTCATTCCTCGTTTGAAAACATGAGATTTTAGTTTATTAGGGAAATATGCCTGTAATGTCACACATGTGATCATTACCAAACCTAACTGATATGCCCTTGTTGATCATATCCCATGGATCTGATCCGATATTTGACATGTGTACTTGTTCGTGTAACATACCAGCCTTAGCGCTGGAAGTTTGTTAGACTTATGGTACCATCTACGTTACCGTCGGTTGACCCATGTCATCTAATGGTAAAAGACTCTTGAAAAGGGGACTTGCTTGAGAAATCCTACGCGAATTCTTGATGTGTATGATGTGTGGATACATGTTCTAGTGAATTAACCTAGACAGATATTCTACTAAACTTGTTTGTTTGCTCGATTTGATATGTAACACAAGCTCTCGAGTAGTGTGTGTTCACCTCTTGGCTGGGCACAAAGCCTTGAACTGTTATGATCAACGGGCACTTCCTTAATGAGCTGTGTTTGAATCCTTGAAATCCTTATGGTTTAGGTTTGAAAAGTCATGATGAAGAGATGAACACTCAGTAAAATAGTTTAAGATATACTTATTCGAATAACATTTGAATTAGAGGTTTTAAAATGATTTCTGTAAAATTAATTGAAAATAACTCTTATTCAAATATCATTCGAATAAGAGGTTTCATGCTCTCAGCCCCAAATGAATTGGAAGGAAAAAAGTTAAAGAAAAATGGGTCTATGAACTCACTTATGGTTATGGGTCGTAGGCTGTCAATTTACTCTCTCGATGTATTCACTCGGTTTGAATTCCTGTGTTTTCAAGTATTTATTAGTTAATTAAGTGTTGGGTGGTTGGGAGTTCTGTTCTTGATGTGATTTTGGAAAATATGCTTTTATATTGTTATTCATTATGATTAGATTTAAAATTTGGTCTAAGTATCTGTTCCACCTTTACTAACAGTATTCGGAAGAACGTTCAACACTTAGCCATTTTGGTCTCCTCTTTGTGCGAATTGCTTGTTCGTACGAGTGACCTTCATTCATACGAATTGAATGATGCGAATGTCTACCTCTATTCTGGTGATCCATTCGTGCGAATAGATCTTCATTCGTATGGTTATCTCATTCGAATAAGTCCATTTCATTCATGTGGATGCTCATTCGTCCAGAGGTTCATTCTGATGAGTTTCCTAGGCGAATGGAGTGTACCATTCGTACGAATGAGCCCTTCGTACGGCTCATTCACCTGCAGATTCACTAAGAACGTCATTTTCAAAATCATGGGTTGTTTGTGGTGTTTATACGACCAAAAATGATGGCAAAATGTTTTTGAGTGTTTTAGTGCAAAGGATCGGTGCTAATACTCACTTTGCAGCTCGTATTTTACCGAAGAAGCTTGGAAATGGTTGAAATTTTGAATTGAAGGTGATGGGAATGAAATACACGATTTGGAAGCTAGAATGGTCCGATTTCAACGAATTTCCCTGTCTGTCATGGGGATTTTCCGCGTATTTGATTGATGTTTGTTATAGTTATCGTCGCTCTCGCACTATAGTCTTCTCTGTTGTTGCCATGTACACCGTGGGATTTCAGAACTAATTGTTGCTCGTATACCGGTTGTCACAGTCTCCCCTTGTTGAAGGAATTTTGTCCCGAAATTTGAACTATGTTATCGAGACCTCCTTTCCTTTTTGAGTCTTGATGGAGAAAACTGATCCGCATCGGATACTCATGTTCCCATGCAGTTCTGAGACTTACCTTGGAAAAGTGTTCATATTGGTTCGCATCCGTGGGTATACAACTTCATTCTAGTTCTTTGATCTGTCAACCTATGGTTGTCGATTTGTGATTTTTTATCAAGGGTGAGTTTGGGTGTTCACATGAGCTCCTCTAATGTGTAAGAATCAGAGTTTTCGTTGACTCAACATTTCATTTGTAGTTAATGCAAATTGATGTAACGATTCTATTGATGCCGCCATGTCATCCATTTATTTGGATGGCTATTGAAGCCTAGATGTTAGTAGATGCATGAATTCCATCAAGTATTCTTAACATAGAGCGTTATCTTTTAGTAACTGAACGACTTCTTATCTTAACATCAACTCATGCTATCTCAAGGTGGTTCCTGACTTAGATCATGTAGTGTACCTCAGCACCAGACTTCATCTGAATTGTTTGAGGTACTGATACGTCTCGATAATGTACATTCGCCCTATACTTCAGTACTACATCACTTATCCGCTGTAAATTTATGAACTTCATTCGTATAGATTTTGGGCTTTGCTTCATAAATTAGTCTAATTTGTCTAGACTTTGCATTGAAATCGTGTTTCCACTTTACAAATCCAGGAATGTTCTCTATGTTACTTTGTCAATCGTTAGTGATTATATGAGTAGAATTGTATAGTCTGAATTGCACGGTTCTTGCACGGTTCCGATCGCGTACGTATGTGTTTCCTTTTTCCGAATTCAAGGTTCACGGCTAGATGTCGAAACTATATGAATGATTTCTTATCCTCCTGTAGTAACCATGCCGGAGTTTAGCCTCACACCTTGTGTTGGTCTAGTACTAACTTCTACTGGGCGTGTGTTCCAACTCTTCATGATTGCAATCATTGGTGCTCACAACTCCATGAATAGTGTCTCAGAGGTCTTCGTGGCACAAATTATCAATCACAGTTTCAGGTAATGGTTGGGTAGTTCTTACGCACTCAAGTTATCATGATATGTGGAGGATGATCCCATCTCACCTGATGATGACTTTATTGATCGCTTACTGTGAAATCGTGTGGGGCGACCTTCACATTTCTGAGATTGGGTTGTTGAAATTCTACTCACTGGGGTGGTGATAACTTCTTTATGTAGACATTCTTGTTTGTTCTTCTCCCATACACGAATTTAATTCCTTAGTTTAATGAAATCGAGGGCAGACTCATCGCAAGCATCCGTGAGATGAACCTTCAGTGCCTCTCAATAACTACTACATGACCATGGTACCGCATGGGTTGTTGATGTATTCATTCCTTAGCTTATTACTTGGAGAATTACTCCCAGTGAGTACCTATCCCTGTTGTCTTGGGCATCTCGGGTGTCTTCACATTCTGTAGACCTTTGGTGGTTAACTTCAGCTCCTGGCATGCTTGATGGTTTTCCCAATGAAGATTGTTATACTTATTTCTCGCTTTGGGTCACTCGTAGTTGTGCCGGCTTGGGTTATTCATGCAGACTTAACTACACTGCCATTCTTTTGGTACTAGCTCACAAGGAAATCACAAGGAACACCTTAAATTTTAAGGCAATCGCCTTGGTTTCCAACTCTAGATTATGTGTAGTGTCGCTTTACTAAAAGGTTGCCACATTGGTGCGTAGGAGTTTGCTTCTCTTCCTCAGCACACTGTAGGGTCGTTGTTACCTATCTGAAAGGGCGAAAGTTCATGTGTTCGAAGGGCTATCATTATCCCTTCTCACTAGTATTGGAGCCTCTCATAGTTGTTTTCTTCCATGATGTCTATTCTATAACTAATTCAGATGGTTATAGTGTATTATGGCAGAGAATTTTGTTATAGTCATACGGATATGAAGTTCTTATAACCGTTCAAATCCATAGACTATAGAGAAGGTTTGGTTGTACGAACTGAAAGGTGATGTCGAATGATTCTTGTGGTATACGTCATGGAAATCAAGATTAGACTGTAGCAATTAAATGTAGTTCAGTTAACCAATTTGACAGCCCTAGTTTTGGATACTACTTCTAGATAGTCCAATTGCTGAGTTTGTCGTGATTAATGCGTATCGATATAGACTCCTACTATTACACAAAAAGAATTTGGAGTCCCTAACGACTAGAGATCCAGTACAATGGATTTAGTGTTCTAGTGACTCCATTGACTTTTTGAATAACTCCTGCTCTCTCAGGAGCTTTGGTCTATGTAGACACTAGATCATCGGAGTCGCTTCCGAAGTCGAATTGGTCAGGTAATACGCTGGTTGTATCAGAAGGCACATCAACGGATCTTCTGTTCGTCGGATGTGGCCTACATTTGTGTCTCTCCATCTGTCCTCATTACCTAGTGGTGACTAAGGTTGTCAACCCATTTTCTCCTCACGTCCTAACATAACTCTATAAGTTGTTTCATTTTACAGTCCACTAGACTTTTGTGTTATTGAGGAATTAGGAAGAGATAAGAACCTTGTAATGCATACATTAAACTACATACATTGTGCCTATTGAGGGTTTAAAAGGATGTACATGTGCCATTGTCCAGATCTCGACAAGCAGTGTGTGTTGATGCGTCAAGAGCTTCACAAGAAGACATACGGGCGATTAGTCACTGTAGATCTACTGATTTTGATCTTGATCGTACAACGGAATCCTATTAACAATCAAATATATGTGGAATCTATATTTGATCTATATGAATCAAAGAAGAACAAGCATTTTAATAATCATCTTCATTTCATTAATCAATCTGAACTGATTACAATGAAATACAATCTCACACAGAGAAAATACACAAGTTTCCAAGAGTTATAACAAAATCAGACAAACCTAGTCTAGCCGAACCTTGAGGTTCGCTGGACGAACCTATTTAGACAAACCTACTAGGTTCGCCGAACCTGCTATGGTTTGTGGGCCAGACGAACCTCAGCCAAACCTCAACCAACATCTATAATTTACATATTTTGATAAGCAACCTATTACAAATATGTACTAAAAAACTCACCCTTAATAGTTGCTTACAAAATCTTCAATCTCCGTTTTCAGTCTTCACTTTGAACTCCACTTGTTTCTCCATACCCATTATCAATAGCACGAATAACAAGAGATCTTGGAATCTTAAATAATCTTTCAGCTTCCAGCTTAGCATCTCTATCATCTATCTCTTTTTGAACTTTCATCAGCTCAACATACAAATAATTGACATCTTCCCAGTTACATCCAGAATGTATACCCATAGTATAACACATCCGAGCAATTGTTTGAAACTGAACTGCCATGTCTTTGTAACTAATCCCAACATCATGATATCCCTCATCAGCAAAAATTTCAGCTACATTTAGCAACTCAATGTCTTCTTTTGAACAATTCACTATCCAAACAGGATCCAACATCCTAATCACCCTCCATGTTTCTTCTTGTTTCAACAAAATAACAGCTTCAGATGTCTTTTCATCATAGAAACCGAACTTGAAATAAGAATTCCAATTCTGTTCTATCTTCCTCAACCTAGGTCTTGTAAAAGCTTTAGGCTTAGAATATCCATGCAACTTATCTTTTACTTGTGGAACCAACAAACTCCACCCATACTTAGCCTCTTTCTTCAACAGCTTTTCAAATGTGTCATTATGTTTAGTTTGAATTGGCTTTATCATCTTTAACCGGGATAACTACATACATTCAAAAGATGGTAAGGACATCATATCTAATGCTTTTCCAAAATATTGGCATCCATCAGTCCTTTTGACTACATAACATCCTTTATCCTTTATGCTTCCAGGAATGTTTTGAAAGTAACCATAGCTGACAATTCTTCCTTTCATCTTTGACTTAGATCCAATATTGAATCTTGTGAATTATTTAGCTTGGTTTTCTTGAACTTTTTCTTCTATGTCTTCAGTCATTTGCTTAAAAATGTACAAGTGATCAACTATGTACTTGCTTTCATCTTGATTCTCCTTCCAAAGCTCCATATAAGTCTTTTCTTTCATTTGAGCAATTGATGTATTTGGAACACCTCTTTGAACTTCAAGATCAAATATCTTCTTCAAAGTTTGTAGATTATACAAATTCTCATCTATTGGATCATCTTGTTTAAATTCAAATAAATCCATTTGATCATCTTGCTCAAAATCAAATACTTGATCTAAATCAACTTCAAACATATCATAAAAATCATTCCTTGAGTAACCACCAACAATTTCTCCTTCTTCCAATTCTTTATCTTCAGATATTTCAACAAACATTTTCTGCAAATGTATATCAGAATGTTGTTTAAACAAATCAAGAAAAGTAGGCAAAGAATAATCAACAATCTTCTTTGGATATTCTGTATCAGTTAAACCTTCAAGATCAACATCGTTACAATCTTTAGCGTTATCAGAAGTAACAACTGAAATAGGAGTAGCATCAAAAGAAATCTTGGAAGGATTATAGATCACTATAGCACTAGTCCTTGAATTTAATCCACCTGAACTTCCTACACCATTCACATCACCATCATCATCTTCATCATCAAAATAAGCATTAAAGCTTGGATGTTCATCAACATCTGAGTCCTCATAATCTATCTTCTCATCTTCTTCTTCATCATTATCAATGTTCACATACACCTGCTCAGAATGTAACAACAGTGCCGAAACCGGTGCCGGAACAGTGATCGCAACAGTAGCACAAACAGTAAACAGACACCAACTATACATATTTCATTCTTTTTCATGTTCATATTGATAGTCAAAGTCATTTCATGTTATCAAACAGCAGACTCATAAACATTTAGCAGAAACTAAGTACAGAACAATGGTTCATGAGTCAGGTAATTATCTGGCAACACTGAACCATCATGGGTTATTTGTTAGGATCTATTAGGATAGCACGTATGCGAGGCTAATCAAAACAATACAATAACAGTTGTTGTTACGGAATGTTAAACCGACGGACTGTTCGTATAGGTGACGATCTGTACGAATGGATCTGACAGTTTAATGATCTGAAACGATGATTGTAAAATAGACAACAAAATCAGAAAGTGAAACGTACGATCGTGTTCGTACAGTTAGCGCTCTGTACGAAGACGCGCGTAAGTGACGTTTTCTGACGAAACGAAAGACGAATCGAACGATAATAATTATAAGGAAATAAAACATTTCATGTTTGACAATTTTGAAACTCATCATAGTTACAATTAAGGCAAAACTATTTTAATTTTAGACGCGTAAACCATGATACGCGAATAATTAATAAAACGCGTAATATTTACGAGTTTCGATAAATAAATTAGGAAAATATTATTTAATGTCATTACTAGAAATAACCACTTCCCCAACACATAAAATATAACCTTTTATTTTAATTTCGTAATTTTACGCGTTACGATCCGGAAACGCGACGAAGACGCGAACCGAGCAAACGAAATGAACCCGAATACCCTCGAGGTATATAAACGATGAAAGAACACTTTTCTTTCATTTTTACACATCTCTCTCTCTCTCTAGCTCACTCTCCCGTTTTCTCTCTCTCTCTCTAAAATATCACCTTCAATCTTCAAGATCTCACTCGTTTGGAGACGAAATCGGGTGTTCTTGGTGTCCACGCGAAGCTCTCATCATCCTCTTCAAGGAAGTACAACCGATCTGTAGATTTGACCAACCGATTTTGAGGTATGGATATTTAAAGGTTCGAATATTTAGGGTTTTCATTTGTATTGTTATGGTTGTTCGAACCACACACACATACACGACCGGTTTAGGATCATAGTGCACGAAAACACACATCTAGACAACCTTCTAACATGAATGTCGACTCAAGGAACAACCTTACCCGAATTAGAGCTCGAAAATGGTGGTTGCAGGTAGGGTTCGTGAGTGTAGCTGGAAAAGAAGAGGGCTGCCGAACCTGTTTAATCAGCCATTAGACGAACCCATGCAGCATGAACGAACCTTTGGTTCGTTGGTCATCACGGCCGAACCCTCTACAGACGAACCCTTGTGTCTCCTGCGAACCCTAGTACCCACCGAACCCATGAATGACCATGTACCCGAACCTTAGACAGGCGAGCCTTTGGGCTGGCACACACCTCCGAACCTTAGTGCTACGCAGCAAACCATGAACGAACCATACCCTAAGCTTATCTAACCGAACCATGAAGGTACACGATCCCCCTCAAGGCAGCGAACCCTTGAACCCGGCCGAACCCTACACCTAGTTGGCGAACCCTCACGAACCCATGCATCAGGAACGAACCCTGGTTCGTTGGTCACCACAGCCGAACCCTAAGTGACATAGTGTTAGCCGAACCCTATTCCAGGACAAACCCTGCTTCATGCAGGCGAACCCTCGACCACGTTGTATGTTAGTCGAACCATATTGCACAAACCACCGAACCCTTTTAGTTCATCATGTAGCCGAACCCTTAAAAGGTTCGTTGGTCTGATGATATCCGGCAAACCGAAATTCGAATTTGGGCCAGCTTCATGTCCAACGCATTCTAAAGGGATCCACGATCGATATTGGGCCCAAACAATCACAACGTTTAAGTAGCCCAACATTCTAACCGGCTTCTATAACCCAATCGGCCCAACATTATGGGTAAGTCCAGTTACACGTAATTAGGCCCAACCCAAATGTCTAACTCATCTTATTCAATGCGGGCCGTTTGACTACAAGGTCTAGGCCCAATAACCTATCTTCGGCCCATATGGGGGTGTTAATCGGCCCATGTGTTGTAATGACCCAACAAGTTCGAGTTTAACTCACTAGGAACGAGATTGGTTCTAGACTTGACTCACACGTAGCTTGTTTAACTTAATTTGGCCCAATAACTAAGGATGATCCGTTGTACATTTGATTAAGTTTAATATTAATCAATTGGGTCACAAGAACAAGTTAGGCCTAACATAAGGCCACAAGATCTAAACTTCAATAAACCAATGCTAGGATTAATTACCGATCTAATTTAGGATATTCTAGCACCATTATCATATGGGATCATTATAGGGGTGATCATTCTCTTAGTCAAACACAAGTGAACCTCTTTAAACTAAGATATCAAAGGTCATGGAGAGAATTACATTCGGGATGGAAAACAAGAACCTAAAGGTTATGGTTTGACCTAAATGTTAACACCTAAACCATTGGGAATTTCAAAGGCATGATTAATCTAAATGGTTATTTACACCATCTAGGTTAATGACTTAATAAGCAAACAAGAGATCATTTGAAAATCAAAGTTTACTAAAGGGCCCAAGAATGGCCCAATGTGTTTAATATAAGCCCATCATGTTTAAATTACATTTTGCTTAAATTGAATATGTTTTTCATAAAAGAAATTATATTATAGTCCTTAACAAAATAATTAAATGATTTTCCTAAATAAATGATTTGCTTGAAATGTAATAAATTAAAAATGTTTTACATAAACACTTTAAATGCTTCATGTGGGATTTGGGTTACTAATGGGTAATAGTTTAACTTAGATAGAGGAAATTCTAGAAACACATTAGTAATCTAGGACACGTAGTTGCACACCGAGACCAAACCATAGATACGACAATTCCCGTATGTACTTATCGTATTCGAATTCTTTAAAATAACCCAGGTGCTAAAGATACTTAGGCAACAATCAAAGAGTGCGCTTATCTTTTGTGGTTCATTTCACGGCAACACAGGTGAGTTCATTGCCCCTTTTCTAACATTTTTGTTTTAAAACGCGGGGCTGAGAAGCATGCGTAAACTGTTTATTTAAATTGTTTACTTGAATGCTTTTAAATTATATGTTTTACATATATATAAATGTTATCCTAGATCATGTCTAGGAAGATTTTATGCAAGTTTATTAACTGATTTACTTATATATTAAGTGAATAATCAAGTTAAACTAAACTTTTCAATAAGTCAAAACAATTCAAGGAATCAAATCAAACATTTTGACAAAACAAGTGGGTGAATTCAAGGAATCAAATCAAACATTTTGACAAAACGAGTGGGTGAATTCAAGGGATCAAAACAAACATTTTTACAAATCAAGTGGGTGAATTCAAGGAATCAAATCAAACATTTTGACAAAACAAGTGTGGGACATCAAGACATCAATAAAACAATCTTTGCAAAGATAACATTCAATGTTCTACAAACCAAGTGTTTGTTGGACAATGAATCAAGTGTACAACCGATCAATGAATCTTGTATTCTATGATCAACACATCAAGTACATCTTGTGACAAAATCAGACGATCATTAAATCATTTTTAAGGGATAGTATGGGAAATATCAGAGATAACATTTGCCAACACATTGAATTCAGAAATCCTATATTTCAAGAAGTCCTAGCTAGACTGATTGAGTTGTAGGTCTTATGTTTGATGATATTTACAGAATTCCCTAACTACTAAGTACCTAGATTGACAGACTAGTCTACTCGAGTATGACCATAGGCCCCAATCATAAGGACTTAGATTTTATTAAATGTTTATTTATTTATTTAATTAAGCATTTATTAAACTGTTTCTACAATTTCTGTGGTTGATCACTATTGTGATGAACTTAAGGAATCAACATAGATTCCAAATTGTGGTAGTTACAGGAACAAAGGATTGACGAATCATTGGGTTAAAGGTAGGGGTAAAATGCTTAATTATCATCAACAACAATGTCCTATGCGGATTAGTATGTGGTCGGACGGCGTCTGGGCGGGGTTGTAGCCTCGACTCAGGGGTATGCCCTATATATAAGCATACCGATCTGGATGATACATGTGATGTTAATGAGATTAAGGTTGTTACCCGTGGGTTAAACAAAGGTTTTGTGAGAACATTTGAGTCATTGTGAACAAGAGTGTGTGATAGGTAAAGATGCTTAATTATCATTAACAACAATGTCCTATGCGGATTAGTATGTGGTGGGACGGCGTCTGGGCGGGGTTGTAGCCTCGACTCAGGGGTATGCCCTATACATAAGCATACCGATCTGGATGATACATGTGGTGTTAATGAGGTTAGGGTCTTTACCAAAGAAGTTTTCAAATCATTTTCAAACACTAAACAATATGAACTCACCAACCATGTGTTGACTTTTATTTTTGCATGACTTCTCAGGTGACGAACAGGTCAACTGAAGAGTTATTTCTTTGGATTAGGTTATCTGATAGAGGACCTAGCTTTTTGGACCTGCATATTTTGAAGCAACATTATACAGTTTGTTTAGTATATCTTGTGCAGCCACAAGATTGAAGACTTATGATGTGATAGTAGGTTTACACTGTTAAATTGTAAACTTAACTAATATAATTTAACTCTGTAATCCTATTTTATGTTAGCAAAGTTTCTCACTTATGTATCATGTGCAATGCGAACAATCTGATCAATTCGATTATCATTTTGATATCGCGCCTCGGGAACCTTCCGCCCGTCGGGGAAACCCGATCCTACCCCGCCGGCTCGGGGTGTGACAGATTGGTATCAGAGCCATGGTTATAGAGAAACATAGGTCACTTATTTAAACGGTTTGGCCTAGACTATAACCTAGGGACCCTGCATGTAGAGAACATAGAAATTAGGAATTTACTTGCATTGTGTCTTCTGCATTCGATCATTGCACTAACCAATGTTCTATTGGTTATGATTAGAATGTCACCAAGGAGACAACCATCACCGCCTCTACCTCCACAAGGGACGGACCCAGCCGTTGAGGTACTTGCAACACTGATCACTGAACAGTTGGTGGCGATCCTCCCTGGAATCATCACCCGGATCAGGAACAGTGAGGAATTTATCAGGAACTTCCCATTACTTGCTGCAGAGAAGAAGGAACCGGAAGAAGGAGAAACAAGCAGGAAGCGGAAACGGAGTCATTCTAAGAAATCAAGAAATCCTGAGATCTACACCGAGGCCATTCCCCTTCGTCAGATGGCCGTTGCTCCGGAGTCAGAGAATCGTAGGTGTTACACTGGAAAATCACCCCTTTGCACTAACTGTCACCATCACCACCGCGCTGAAATCTCATGCAAGCAATGCATCCATTGTGGCAAGACGAACCATTTGGATCACCAATGCAGAACATCAATGGAATTAGTATGCAAACCGGAGGCTAGCAAATTTCCTTTATGTGCCACGTGCGGTCTCCACCATGCTAAGAATCAACTGTGCAAACATTGTCTGAACTGCGGAGGAAAGGGACACTGGAGTCGTGATTGTAATAATGCCCCGACTCATAACCAGAATCCTGGAAACACTACATACCCCTTTCCTCGACACAGCAAAGATTGTTATGTGTGCGGACTGTCCGAACACATTGCCCGAGACTGCCCTGTGAGGATATCTTTTACAAATCCTGCACCTTCTAAAGGAAAAGCTTCCCTCTATTCGGCTTGTCACTACCATGACCTGGCTGAACCTTCGTGCCTACAATGCACGCGTGGTGGAATGACGGGACACGGGATACAACAGTGTCAGCCACCAATAGCCTCTACTCCTCGTCAATATTTTGGTGCATTTCCTAAATGTGTCAGATGTGGTTTTCATCATGGTGAGGAGAAACCTTGTAAACACTTTCTGAATTGTGGTAAATACGGACACTGGATTCAACGGTGTCGGTTTATTTCTACTAGGAAATGGGAACAAAAAGCGAGCATCTTTACTTCCCCTCAACATAACAACAACTGCTTCATGTGCGGAATGCATGGACATTTCGCAAAGGACTGCCCTGGGAAGATGTCTCCAGCAGACCCAGCAGACATTGAGGAACTACTCGCTTTACCAGCTCCTGGGGAACACTCGGAGTCCGATGACTCCATGGGTATGCAAATTTCTGCTTAATACCTTAAATTATCTATTGGGGTATTAATTAGGACTGCATAGTCTGTTGTAATTTTAGGAACCATAAATTTAAGTTAGTCAAAAGCAAAGTCAGTGTCGAAAGGATAATCAGAATAATAATTGGAGGAACCTTTAGGTTAAATAAAGTTAGATGATTAAATAGGGATAGAGTGATCCTTAATGCCGGCTTAATTACTTTAAATTAGAATAGGACTTTATCTAATTAGAACACCAAAAGCCTTAGAAATTAAAAAATGTCAAAACTAGTGTGTAGACTTTCATTTTATACATAGAGCTCCTAGAAATTGAGTTACCTAAATTTGAGAACTCTGGCTCTAGGATGTTAGGAAGAGTAAATATGAGAACTATGTCAAGTCCTTATGTAGACTAAATAAGTAGATCTAGGGAAGTCATTTGAGAATACAAGATGAGAGTATGCTCGAGAAAATATTTTGAATGAAATATGGGCGTTCCAAATTATGGTGAGGTTCTTCGAGTAGAAGAATGCATCTATGGTTTCTTGGACCTCATGAATCGAGCGTGCAAACCGTAACTGGTTAGTTTGTCATTACTATTAAGGATGACATACTGAATTATTGTAGTAGCACGACAAAACACGAACGACATCCCAGGGACATTTTGGAACCGTCAAGGAAAGAACAACTTCATCTTAAATTCTCCCAATTTGAAATCTGGTGAGAATAAGTAATAGTTGGAACAAAAGTTACAATAGGCTTCATAAGTCTCATGACTTTAGGGTAAGAGTAAGATAGATATACACCATCACATAGATGGGTATAGGTGTACTGAGAAGGTAGATCCTTACCTTTATCTTAATAACTCTACCGTATCTTAGGTAGACCTCCCCGCTGTATAATGTAAACCTTCGAGCTGAAGATAGATTAAACAAATGGTGAAGTATGTGTACGGTTATGTCAAACAACCTAAGTATCCACCATGGGTGACTTAAGGATCTCGATCTGAAGATCAAGACCTAGATGTAGTGAGAGTCACCTACGAAAACTTTAAGGAGTGTGTCATATTGTGATGCCGAAAGACGGTTTAAAATAAACCGGAGGTAACACTTACTACCAAATTAGTGGGTGGACTCTGGTGATAGGTAGACTGATGGATTATACAGCAACGAGATAGTGGTACGCTATGTGATACCATTGTTTAACATTTTTGGTTAGGGACGACATTTTCATAACGATGTGTAACCCACATCGCAGAAATCTTTAAGGGATGTACTTGAAAATAATCACAGCTCACCGTTCACCAAAGGACGGTCGAAGCGAAAGTACGACACGAATTTTGGGAAAAAAAAATGTTGAGAATTTGTATGTCAAACTTCAGTGGAAAGTGGGACACCCAAATGCCATCGATTTAATCTTCCTACAACATCCGTCAATATAGAAGCACCGAATGCACACCATTCGAGGCTCCTTGAGGTCGGCAACGTCAGTCGCCAACTGACGGATTAAAGGTGTAGTCCATCCCAGAATAAAGGGACGAACAAGCACCACGAAACGTAGGACAATCCGAGATCATACAACATATTCGTGTCATGGCACATAGATTGAGGTCACCAGATGACTCTAGTTAGATGCGTTACGTGTTTTGCGTCTCGAACTTGAATAAACGTTGTGCTAACGAATCGTTCGAAATATCAATTGAAGGAATTCAATTGGACGGACATTTATGCCTTAGGTAATGATCTTAAGAGTTTATGGCACGTCAGATTAAACAACCCAAGGAAAAGTCGTATTTCCATTGCTAAGTTCATTGGAAATTCAAAGCGCAAACTCAAGTTTATTTGGGAAGCGCAAAGGTCACGCGATGTTCAGGTAATCCCCAATTGCTTACAGAGGAAGCAGTGCCCGATAACTATTCTTAAATTTCGGGACGAAATTTCTCTAACAAGGGGAGACTGTAACAACAGTGCCGAAACCGGTGCCGGAACAGTGATCGCAACAGTAGCACAAACAGTAAACAGACACCAACTATACATATTTCATTCTTTTCATGTTCATATTGATAGTCAAAGTCATTTCATGTTATCAAACAGCAGACTCATAAACATTTAGCAGAAACTAAGTACAGAACAATGGTTCATGAGTCAGGTAATTATCTGGCAACACTGAACCATCATGGGTTATTTGTTAGGATCTATTAGGATAGCACGTATGCGAGGCTAATCAAAACAATACAATAACAGTTGTTGTTACGGAATGTTAAACCGACGGACTGTTCGTATAGGTGACGATCTGTACGAATGGATCTGACAGTTTAATGATCTGAAACGATGATTGTAAAATAGACAACAAAATCAGAAAGTGAAACGTACGATCGTGTTCGTACAGTTAGCGCTCTGTACGAAGACGCGCGTAAGTGACGTTTTCTGACGAAACGAAAGACGACTCGAACGATAATAATTATAAGGAAATAAAACATTTCCTGTTTTACAATTTTGAAACTCATCATAGTTACAATTAAGGCAAAACTATTTTAATTTTAGACGCGTAAACCATGATACGCGAATAATTAATAAAACGCGTAATATTTACGAGTTTCGATAAATAAATTAGGAAAATATTATTTAATGTCATTACTAGAAATAACCACTTCCCCAACACATAAAATATAACCTTTTATTTTAATTTCGTAATTTTACGCGTTACGATCCGGAAACGCGACGAAGACGCGAACCGAGCAAACGAAATGAACCCGAATACCCTCGAGGTATATAAACGATGAAAGAACACTTTTCTTTCATTTTTACACATCTCTCTCTCTCTAGCTCACTCTCCCGTTTTCTCTCTCTCTCTCTAAAATATCACCTTCAATCTTCAAGATCTCACTCGTTTGGAGACGAAATCGGGTGTTCTTGGTGTCCACGCGAAGCTCTCATCATCCTCTTCAAGGAAGTACAACCGATCTGTAGATTTGACCAACCGATTTTGAGGTATGGATATTTAAAGGTTCGAATATTTAGGGTTTTCATTTGTATTGTTATGGTTGTTCGAACCACACACACATACACGACCGGTTTAGGATCATAGTGCACGAAAACACACATCTAAACAACCTTCTAACATGAATGTCGACTCAAGGAACAACCTTACCCGAATTAGAGCTCGAAAATGGTGGTTGCAGGTAGGGTTCGTGAGTGTAGCTGGAAAAGAAGAGGGCTGCCGAACCTGTTTAATCAGCCATTAGACGAACCCATGCAGCATGAACGAACCTTTGGTTCGTTGGTCATCACAGCCGAACCCTCTACAGACGAACCCTTGTGTCTCCTGCGAACCCTAGTACCCACCGAACCCATGAATGACCATGTACCCGAACCTTAGACAGGCGAGCCTTTGGGCTGGCACACACCTCCGAACCTTAGTGCTACGCAGCAAACCATGAACGAACCATACCCTAAGCTTATCTAACCGAACCATGAAGGTACACGATCCCCCTCAAGGCAGCGAACCCTTGAACCCGGCCGAACCCTACACCTAGTTGGCGAACCCTCACGAACCCATGCATCAGGAACGAACCCTGGTTCGTTGGTCACCACAGCCGATCCCTAAGTGACATAGTGTTAGCCGAACCCTATTCCAGGACAAACCCTGCTTCATGCAGGCGAACCCTCGACCACGGTGTATGTTAGTCGAACCATATTGCACAAACCACCGAACCCTTTTAGTTCATCATGTAGCCGAACCCTTAAAAGGTTCGCTGGTCTGATGATATCCGGCAAACCGAAATTCGAATTTGGGCCAGCTTCATGTCCAACGCATTCTAAAGGGATCCACGATCGATATTGGGCCCAAACAATCACAACGTTTAAGTAGCCCAACATTCTAACCGGCTTCTATAACCCAATCGGCCCAACATTATGGGTAAGTCCAGTTACACGTAATTAGGCCCAACCCAAATGTCTAACTCATCTTATTCAATGCGGGCCGTTTGACTACAAGGTCTAGGCCCAATAACCTATCTTCGGCCCATATGGGGGTGTTAATCGGCCCATGTGTTGTAATGACCCAACAAGTTCGAGTTTAACTCACTAGGAACGAGATTGGTTCTAGACTTGACTCACACGTAGCTTGTTTAACTTAATTTGGCCCAATAACTAAGGATGATCCGTTGTACATTTGATTAAGTTTAATATTAATCAATTGGGTCACAAGAACAAGTTAGGCCTAACATAAGGCCACAAGATCTAAACTTCAATAAACCAATGCTAGGATTAATTACCGATCTAATTTAGGATATTCTAGCACCATTATCATATGGGATCATTATAGGGGTGATCATTCTCTTAGTCAAACACAAGTGAACCTCTTTAAACTAAGATATCAAAGGTCATGGAGAGAATTACATTCGGGATGGAAAACAAGAACCTAAAGGTTATGGTTTGACCTAAATGTTAACACCTAAACCATTGGGAATTTCAAAGGCATGATTAATCTAAATGGTTATTTACACCATCTAGGTTAATGACTTAATAAGCAAACAAGAGATCATTTGAAAATCAAAGTTTACTAAAGGGCCCAAGAATGGCCCAATGGGTTTAATATAAGCCCATCATGTTTAAATTACATTTTGCTTAAATTGAATATGTTTTTCATAAAAGAAATTATATTATAGTCCTTAACAAAATAATTAAATGATTTTCCTAAATAAATGATTTGCTTGAAATGTAATAAATTAAAAATGTTTTACATAAACACTTTAAATGCTTCATGTGGGATTTGGGTTACTAATGGGTAATAGTTTAACTTAGATAGAGGAAATTCTAGAAACACATTAATAATCTAGGACACGTAGTTGCACACCGAGACCAAACCATAGATACGACAATTCCCGTATGTACTTATCGTATTCGAATTCTTTAAAATAACCCAGGTGCTAAAGATACTTAGGCAACAATCAAAGAGTGCGCTTATCTTTTGTGGTTCATTTCACGGCAACACAGGTGAGTTCATTGCCCCTTTTCTCAAACATTTTTGTTTTAAAACGCGGGGCTGAGAAGCATGCGTAAACTGTTTATTTAAATTGTTTACTTGAATGCTTTTAAATTATATGTTTTACATATATATAAATGTTATCCTAGATCATGTCTAGGAAGATTTTATGCAAGTTTATTAACTGATTTACTTATATATTAAGTGAATAATCAAGTTAAACTAAACTTTTCAATAAGTCAAAACAATTCAAGGAATCAAATCAAACATTTTGACAAAACGAGTGGGTGAATTCAAGGGATCAAAACAAACATTTTTACAAATCAAGTGGGTGAATTCAAGGAATCAAATCAAACATTTTGACAAAACAAGTGTGGGACATCAAGACATCAATAAAACAATCTTTGCAAAGATAACATTCAATGTTCTACAAACCAAGTGTTTGTTGGACAATGAATCAAGTGTACAACCGATCAATGAATCTTGTATTCTATGATCAACACATCAAGTACATCTTGTGACAAAATCAGACGATCATTAAATCATTTTTAAGGGATAGTATGGGAAATATCAGAGATAACATTTGCCAACACATTGAATTCAGAAATCCTATATTTCAAGAAGTCCTAGCTAGACTGATTGAGTTGTAGGTCTTATGTTTGATGATATTTACAGAATTCCCTAACTACTAAGTACCTAGATTGACAGACTAGTCTACTCGAGTATGACCATAGGCCCCAATCATAAGGACTTAGATTTTATTAAATGTTTATTTATTTATTTAATTAAGCATTTATTAAACTGTTTCTACAATTTCTGTGGTTGATCACTATTGTGATGAACTTAAGGAATCAACATAGATTCCAAATTGTGGTAGTTACAGGAACAAAGGATTGACGAATCATTGGGTTAAAGGTAGGGGTAAAATGCTTAATTATCATTAACAACAATGTCCTATGCGGATTAGTATGTGGTGGGACGGCGTCTGGGCGGGGTTGTAGCCTCGACTCAGGGGTATGCCCTATATATAAGCATACCGATCTGGATGATACATGTGATGTTAATGAGATTAAGGTTGTTACCCGTGGGTTAAACAAAGGTTTTGTGAGAACATTTGAGTCATTGTGAACAAGAGTGTGTGATAGGTAAAGATGCTTAATTATCATTAACAACAATGTCCTATGCGGATTAGTATGTGGTGGGACGGCGTCTGGGCGGGGTTGTAGCCTCGACTCAGGGGTATGCCCTATACATAAGCATACCGATCTGGATGATACATGTGGTGTTAATGAGGTTAGGGTCTTTACCAAAGAAGTTTTCAAATCATTTTCAAACACTAAACAATATGAACTCACCAACCATGTGTTGACTTTTATTTTTGCATGACTTCTCAGGTGACGAACAGGTCAACTGAAGAGTTATTTCTTTGGATTAGGTTATCTGATAGAGGACCTAGCTTTTTGGACCTGCATATTTTGAAGCAACATTATACAGTTTGTTTAGTATATCTTGTGCAGCCACAAGATTGAAGACTTATGATGTGATAGTAGGTTTACACTGTTAAATTGTAAACTTAACTAATATAATTTAACTCTGTAATCCTATTTTATGTTAGCAAAGTTTCTCACTTATGTATCATGTGCAATGCGAACAATCTGATCAATTCGATTATCATTTTGATATCGCGCCTCGGGAACCTTCCGCCCGTCGGGGAAACCCGATCCTACCCCGCCGGCTCGGGGTGTGACACAGAAGTAGCACCAGTAACCTCAGTTTGATTATCCTTTGTTTTCAATTAAATCTTCTTCTCTCCATTTCATCAACTGAGAAAATTGTCTTTTCATAACATCTAGATCACTTGAATTTGAAGAAGAAGGTTGTTCAGCATCAACTTTCTCCTTTTGTTTTCTATATTTGTCAAACTCTTGTGACAATATAGAAATTCTTCTTCTAAGCTCACTATCATCATAATCCAAGGAGAAATTTAGATCCAAATCATCTAATCCCTCAAATAACGACTCTCCTCTTGATGTAGAAGCAGCTTGAACTGAAGTAGTTGCTTGAAAAGATGTAGTTACTGTTGTAGCATCCATGAAAGAAGGAACAAAATTAGCTACATTCACAAAATCAGGACTCTGGAAGAATGAATCAAAAGACATATGAATAGTAGAAGTAGAAGCAGTTTCTTGAACTGTTGAAGCCACTGAAACAGGTTCAGAAATATGAATAGAAACTGGTGTAGAAGAAGCAGCTACAGAAGACGATACAATAATCCTTGGAGCTTTAGTCTTCTTCTTCTTAGGCATCTTAGCCATTCTCTTTTTCTTCTTTGGCCTTGAAGTTTCAGGCTCTTCAATTATAAAATCAGGATCACCTGCCTCTTCTCTTGCTTCTTCATTTTGCTGTTGTGCATGTCTCTTCTTTAATCTCCTGACCATATTATTTCCAATATGAACAATTTCAAACTCAGACTCAGTCTCTGTAGATTCTTCACCTTCATCATCAGCTTCAACATTCTCAGCATCAACATTAACAGAAGTAATATCCTCTTGTTGTCTTTGATCTTCTTGTTGACCTGGAAAGATTACTTGAAGAGGAACCAATGTAGAAGGAGTTACACTTGGCCCTTGAGTTTGATCTTGACTTTGTGATTTAGATTGAGAAGATTGAGCTTGTGACTTCCTTGATTGTGATATAGGAGGAGGAGGTGGTGGTTGTTGTTGATCATCATCATTGTCACTAAACAGTTCACTATCAGAACTTGAATCTTCATGTCTCTAAGCATCATTATCAGGATCAACATAATTAGCTCTCGCACAATGACATACTAAATCTTTAATCAACACCTCATCACTGCTCTTCTGATAAATCTTGTCCTGACCAAGACTTGAGTCAGTCATATGATTTAACTTGAGAATATCAGCAGCAACTCTAGGCATATTCTGCTCTGGAAATCTCTCATCAATCAACATCTGGATGAATCTGGGATACATATAAAATTTGTCCTTTGCTTTGGTGATATTATCAGACATGTATCTGAATATCATTGCTAAGAAATTGAACGGTTTGTTCAATATCAAAGCCACCATTGCTGATCTCATTAAGTCTCTTATTTCATCAAAAGTTCCCTTCCTCATGCTCAAACAATGTAACAACACATGAGCCAGCAACTTGTATTGCAGAGGAAGCTTTCCCTTCTTGATAGAGTTCTCACTATAGACTCCAAAATAATGAATCCTCAAAAAACAACCCTTGATACACCTTTCAGGAATGAGTGTCATTCCAGCAGGTTCTCCACCGAACTGTAAAACTCTTCTAATATCAGCTTCAGTAATCCGAATGGCTTGATCAAGCACATTTGCCTCTATAAAATACTCTTCATCAACAGTAATTAACCTTGCTGAGTCCCAGAAGCTTTGAACATGAGATCTGTAAATCTGACAAGAGTTTGATATGGCATGATAAATTCTCGATGTTCTTAAAAACTCGATCATAGGTCTGAAATCTTTGCCATTCTTTGTAGTTGGATCCAGATATCCACACAAATTGTGTTTATCCCCAAATGTAAGATTCGCCATTTCTACAATCAGAAAGAAAATAAAATTAAAACAAAATTAAAATAAAAAATCAAAAAAATCAAAAAAATTTCTAAGTGTTGACCCCCTGTGCCGAACCTAAACTTTAGACGAACCTCTTGTTCAGACAAACCTATTAAACCTAACGAACATTTTAATGAACGAACCTTCAAATGAACGAACCTTGTCTTATCATGAACCTAATGGTCAAACGAACCATTGACCAAAGAAGGTTCGGTTAAAACAAAGAGGTTCGGCCCGAACCTTTAAAATTCAAACGAACCTTAAAGAATCCAGCGAACCTATGTTCATTCAGGGAACCTGATCCATTTCAAAATCAAAATTTCAAATCTATGAATCAGATCACAAAATTTATATCCAAAGGTTCGCCAAACACAGATGAATAACATTAATGAAAACATTTTGTCCAGAAATCAGATTTAAACAGGTTTTAATACTAAACAACAGATTCGACTAAAACTAATTGAAAATTAACAAATCTCCTAATTTAGCCGGTCAATCTTGAAAATTTTTACCTGTAAATGTTCACAAGACAATTCTGAATCAAACGATATATGGCAAAATGTTTCTGGGATCCTAAATCAAAAAATCTAAAATCAACTGTTGTAGGTTCGTGGATAGGTTCTGATGAAAGTGACGAACGTATCACACGAACCTTTATTTATATACGAACCTGTTGACAAACCTTTGAACGAACCTTTGACCAACTGTTGACCGAACCTATCAACAAACCTTTCAGGAGAACCTGTTTTAAACCTATTAGACGAACCCGTTCAAAACCTCTTGAACGAACCTGTTCAACAAACCTGTTGGACGAACCTGTCCAACGAACCTACTCACAAACCTATTGGACGAACCTGTCCAACAAACCTACTCACAAACCTCTCAAACGAACCTCTAAGCAAACCTTTTGAAATTCAATTTTATTTAAAATTTCAAACAAACCAATGTTTTAATGTTTCAAAGTCAAAAACAAATAATCAAAAATTATTGATTTAACATCAGATAAAAGAAAAATCTTTTTGTATTTTTTTAAAATTTTTTAGAACAAACACACTACAAATTTAACAAATCTAACTATAAAATATAAACTAAAAAAACAATCACATAATTTTGTTTGAGAAAAATCCAGACATGAGATCATATTTTATTACAATTATCAACACACCTGATTGAATTAATGAATATATTTAACAGCAAATTACAATTCAAAGATGATTGTCAGTATAAAACCTCTTTAAGTTTAATTACTTAGATAAGATATCAAATAAAAACAAAACTATCAAATACTTTATGTTTTCCATTTACTTGAACACATCTCCGATTTATGAATAACTAATCAAACAATAATGTTCTTGAAACAAAATATTTCAATTTTAACTAGCTTGACCATGCAAAAACAAAACAGAATTTCTTTTTAAAATAACAAAATATAAAACAATTTGAATTTGTTTAAAATCTTGGAATCAATGTTGATACTTACGTATACTCAGATGATCCAGAAAATGAACGAAACAATAATTTAAGATTAAGCTTTTAACAACCAGATCGATATTTTCATATACGCAGAGATTGTCCAAAACTTAATCAATAACCAAGAAAACAAACTTGAATCATTTAAAGCTATAACAATCAGGTCGATACGCAAGTATACGCAAAGAATGTTTCAGCTTTAAACTAAAACAAAATTAGAATTTCTTTTGAAAATTAAACACATGATCAAAACTAGTAATTTAACTTTTGTTCTAGAAACATTTTGTACGATTAACTACCACTCATTCAGGACAAAACTAAATACTGTATTCTAAGCATCTGTTTCTCATAAAGCAAAATCAAAATTTTGTCAAATGGTATCTCAACTAAGTTATAAACCTACCAACATATCATACTAATTAATTGTAACAACTTTTTATGTTTATGTTATAGTAAGATACATATGTGTTTCCAACTGCTACAATGTACTATCATTTCTCATTTGGTAATCAATTTCTCAGAATTTTAATTTTTTAAATGTTTTTGTGTTTTTGATTTTTCAAATGTTTTTGATTTTTTTCAAAATTTTCTCCCCTTAAAAACTAAAACACAAAACAAACAAAAACAAATAAAATATCTGATGTTAATTCAATAAAAATTGATTATGAAGGAAATTGATTTGATATTACCTCACCCATAACCCGAATACCATTTAATTTGAGTAAATACTCGAAAAGATTTTTATCAAAGACCTTGGTGAGAAGATCTGCTCTTTGCTCATTTGTATGTATCTTCACAACATCAATAAGTTTCTTTTCATAGCAATCGCGTATGAAATGAAACCTAATATCAATGTGTTTAGATCGTGAATGATAACAGGATTCTTGGTGATAGCAATAGCAGCCTCGTTATCAACATGAATTGGGGTTGTCAGAAAATTCAAACCATAGTCTCTCATCTGTTGTTGTATCCAGAAAGCTTGTGAACAACAACTGGCAGAGGCTACATACTCAGCCTCACACGTCGAAGTAGCAACAGATGTTTTCTTTTTACACTACCAAGAAACTAAACACTCCCCCAAAAATTGTGCACTTGTAGTTGTGGATTTCGCATCTGTCTTACATCCTCCATAGCCGGAGTCACTGTAGGCATTGAAAGACAAGTTATCATCCTTAGGATACCACAGACCGGTGTCTGGAGTACTGTTCAGATAACGAAGTATTCTCTTGACTGCAATCAGATGTGACACTTTGGGTTTTGATTGATATCTAGCACAGATACTTGTAGCAAATACAATATCTGGTCTTGAGGCAGTCAGATACATCAAACTTCCAATAATTCCACGATAAAGAGTAGGATCAATGATCTCCCCCTTAAGATCAGGCTCAATCCTGTGATTGGGCTAAATGGGCGTGGAAATTGGTTTTGAGTCAAGCATGCTAAACCGGTTTATCACATCTTGAATGTATTTTGTCTGATGAATGAAAATTCCATCATCAGTTTGATCAATTTGTAAACCCAGAAAAAATTTTATATCTGACATGGCACTCATTTCAAATTTCTCAATCATCACCTCTTTAAACTCCAAACACATTTGTTCATCGGTAGATCCAAACATAATATCATCTACATAGATCTGAACAAGAATAATATCCTTGCCCTTTTCCCAATAAAACAAAGTTTTGTCAATCTGACCCCTATTGAACCCGTGTTCAATAAGGTGAGTCGATAATGTCTCATACCAGGCACGCGGAGCCTGATGTAGACCATACAGTGCTTTTTCCAAGAGGTAAGCCTGATCCCGGTGGATAGGATCCTTAAAGCCCGGTGGCTGACAAACATACATTGTTTCCTTCAAAGAACCATACAGAAATGCAGACTTGACATCCAACTGAAAAACTTTGAATTTCTTGTGAGCAGCAAAAGCAAGAAAAAGTCTAATTGCTTCTAGCCGCGCCACAGGTGCAAACACTTCATCGTAATCAATTCCTTCAACTTGTTTGAAACCTTGAACCACTAAATAAGCTTTGTTGCGAACAATTACGCCTCGGTCATCTCGTTTGCATCTTAAAAACAATCTAGTTCCAATTTTCTTCTCGCCTTTTGGGAAATCAACTAGATGCCAAACACCAAACTTCTGAAACTGATTTAACTCTTCTTGCATAGCCTCCACCCAGGCAGGCTCACACAATGCTTCAGTAACAGTCTTTGGCTCTATCTGAGAAATAAATGCAGAATGCATCCAGAGCTCTTGAGTTCCATGAGTTCTTTCTAACTCAACATATAGACTCTCCTCATTTGTGACTTGATGTCGTGTCTGTACACCAGCAGCTAGATTTCTGATGATCTGATCAACAGGGTGATTTTCATAAACTCTAGTGACAGGCACTTGCGGGACTTCCACATTATGATCCAAATTTGTAATATTCTGATCAATGTCTTGATCATGAGAAATAGCATCTTCAAAAACATCTTGATCATCATGAGATGACCAATCATCATTAATTACTTCTGAAACCCCTTCCTCATGTGGAGTATGATTACCATCCTCAGAATGATGAGAAATACCTTGATCTTCAGAATTCTACAAATCATATAACATTTGTAAGGTTATTTCTTCATCAGAAACATTTGGAGACAAATTAAAAGACTCAAACAATTTATCATAATCAAAAAGCCAATCGGGTCCTTTTTCGTCTGGTATAGGTGTATGTCTTTGAACATCCACATGATACCATAATTCCACAACACCCGTACGTTTATTAAATACACGTTTGTTAGGAAGACTGTAGCCAAGAAAGAAACCCTCTTCAACTTTAGAATTGAATTTTGAATCTTTCTTTAACATGGTACAAGGAGCCCCAAAAGGTTCCAAGTGTTCCAAATTAGGCTTTCGATTCTGAAGCAGTTCATAGCATGTTTTATTGTGTCTTTTAACATTCAAAACTCTGTAAAGAGTAAAACAAGATGTAGCCACAGCTTCACTCCAAAATTTAATGGGGAGTTTAGAATCAGCTAGCATCGTTCTTGCAGACTCAATCAACGTTCTGTTTTTTCTTTCAGCTACACCATTCATTTGGGGTTCATATGGTGCACTGAATTGTTGCTGAATGCCCTTTGAATCACAAAATTCTTCCATTTGATGATTCTTAAACTCAGTCCCATTATCTGAACGTACACGCCTTACTCTCAACTTATAAAATGTCTCCAACCTAATAATCAACAACACAAAATTTTCATAAGTATCTAATTTATGCTTTAAGAACAAGACCCATGAAAATATAGAAAAGTCATCAGTCACCACAAAACAATAAGATTCACCACCTATACTTTTCACATTGATTGGTCCAAACAAATCCATGTGAAGAAGTTCAAGTGGCTTATCAATAGAAAACATTGTTTTTGTTTTGTGTGACTTCCTTTTCTGTTTACCCTTTTTGCATGACACACACACATCAGGAAGTTTAAAGTGTTTAACCGGTACAACCTCAACTAAATGATTGTGTACTAGATGATCCATCTTCCTAATATGAATATGTCCCATCCTTCGATGCCAAGAACGTGTATCTTGCTCTGTTGCCTTGGACACCAACCAAGTCTCCACATTATTCATCGACTCTGCCTTCGCCATGTCAAGTACATATAAATCTTTGCTCCGATCAGCTGTCATCAGAATCCACTCCTCAGGAATCTGAAATCCTTGCTTAAGTACATAACACCTGTCTTTATCAAACATCACTTTGTATCCTTTGTCACAAAACTGTGAAACACTCAACAAATTGTTAGTTAATTCTTTACAGAAATTAACATTATCAAATGAAACTTTTCCATTCGTCAAACTACCCAACCCAGTAATTTGACCTCCTTTGTCTCCTGCAAAGTTCACATAACTTCCTTTTATTTGCCTGAAATCCTTCAACAAATTCAACTCTCCAGTCATGTGCCGTGAATATCCACTATCAACAATCCAACGACTATTGATACGGCCCATGGATGCCACCTGCACAATAAATTAAAATTCTATCAGTATCAAAAGGGATGACCCCCGCTATTTCGGCGTCGAGTCTCCTTGAATGGACCCCTGCCATTCTGTTGTGATGAACTGCTTGAAGACCCATCTCCACTGTTTTCATCCTTTTTCCCAGAAATTTGATCACCTGACCTGTTTTTCAATTTCCAAAATGATTTTGACTTAAAAGATGGTTTTGAAAATGATTTTGAAGATGTGTTGTCAAAAGAATCATCATCAGATGATATCACAATTTTCACAAGCTTTTTCACATTTCTTTTGTTATCAAAAACTCGTTTCTTCTGATTAATTTCTTCTTTCACCCAAACACAATCAGGATCAAATTTCCGAAGAACTCTCATTTCTTCTTCACTAGGTTTCACTTTCCTAGGACTTCCACCTGACCTATTCACCCAACTCTCATCATCTGAACTCTTTCTGATTTTGTTGTTTGGACAATTAGCAGAAATATGTCCTTTTCCACAACAAGTAAAACACTTTCGTGTTTCTCTTGGTGAAAAAGACCTAAAGCTGCTACAATCAGTAAAACTGAAATCCAAATCACAATCAGCAATCAGATGACCAAATTTACCACAATGGTAACATTTTTTATCTTTTAGATGATTCTTTGATTTTGGTTCATCATAATACTTTGATGAACTGAAAGGTTTAGAAGCAACCTTTGCAGATGAAAATCTGTTTCTCAAACCAGTTGATTTAATCTTTGAATTAGTCTTTTTGTTTTGAAAATTCTTTGATTTGTCTTTATGTCCAATTCCAAACTTATCAAAGAAAAAATCCACTTTGTTAACTTTTTTTAGAAATCACATTATGCTTTTGAAAAATACCACTTGACTCTCCTTGATGTGTGGTAGATGACTTTAAATACACAATTGGTTTGAGAGTAGTGGTTGTTTTGGTTTTCATCACTGGTTTGGAAACTAGATTTGGTTTAATCACCACCTTCTCAACTGGTTTCATCTCAACTTTTGACTTTTGAGACTTCAGACTCTTTTTATCACCAGTTTTAACCTGATAACCATTCTGTCTCAAAATATCAGGTGAATATTCTGATTCAGTGATGTCTTCAATAATAGGAGCATCACTATCAAGAGACACAATTTCGTCAGATGATGATCCTCCAGTACTTGCAAAAACATGTTCAGACCCATGTTCATCCAAAGAGACAGAATGAACTTCCAAATTCAGATCCATTTGTGGTCTTGGAACATAGCTGGAAGGAGGTGGTACTGCACGAAAACCTAATCCAGTAGTATCATTCGATGATCTTTGCATGGAAGCAAAGTAATCGATGACATACTGAGAATTTTGATAATTTTCAAGCTTGCTCTTGTTCATTTCAGCTTCTGCTTTTGCTGCTGATAAATCAACTTTCAGCCTTTGCACTTATTCGAGGCGCACAGAAACTGCATGATTATTTTGTAAAACTTTGATTTTCAACTCTTCATTTTCTTTTCCTAAATCAATTATCTTTTTATCAAAAGCTTTTTCTCTTGAAATTAGCTTCTTGTTAGCTTCTGTGCACTCTACCGGTTCAGCAGTCAACTGAGCATTCATCTCTTTCAATTTATCAGTGATCTCTAAAAGATCATCATTTACCTCACCAACCTTCTCTTTGCCTTTGCTTGTGTCTTCATCCAAATAAGCCATAAAAGCACCCATCAACTCATCATATTGCTTTTCCCAATCATAACCTTCATCAGCTTGACTTACTAAAGCTTTTGATGACTCTTCAGACTTTTCTTTCTTCTTCTGATAAGCTTCCTTTGGTTTGAAAGGGTTTAAATTTCCTTGCTTCTTCAGATTTTTGCATTCTCTAGCAAAATGGCCTAACTCACCACAGTTGTAACATTGAGTAGTCTTTGGATTAAATCCAAACTTGGTGTTTCGAGCAAAATTTAATTTCTTCCCAGTTTTCTTTTCATATCTATTTATTCTTCTAATCACACTTGCCAATGCCCATTGAGTGTCAATCAACTCCATCTCGTCATCATCAATTTTCTCATAATCTTCAAATGTAAGATTTCAGTTTCCAATCTTTCCTGCAATTTGTTCATCATACGCACTGACTACACATGACAAAATTGACATATGATCCCGAACAGCCTCTACAGTTACTTTCCCCAGATTTGTTGTATTCAGCTGAACAGGAGTTGTTGTTGAGTCATACTTCTTCTCTTTCATAGAATAAGATGAACTAGAACTCGCAGATGCAGAAGGTGTAGGAGTACTATCAGAAGTACTAGAAACAAATGTTGTCTAAATCTTTGCAGAAGAAACCGGTGGTGTAACCACAGATGCACCGTATAAAGAAGGATCTTGAGTAACATTTACTCTTCTTGCTTTTCTCTTATCCTTCATCTCCTGTTCTTCTAGCTTTTGAATAAATTTCACCAATGTCATTCCCGGTAGATTTTCTTTCAAGATTAACACCAATGAATTCCACTTTTCAGGCAACGCATCTGCAAAGCAATCTATCTTTTCCTCTTCAGTGTATTCAAATCCACACTTCCTGACTTCAGCCAATAAATGCCTATATCTTGTTATTAAGGCTTCAAGACTCTCATTGCCAATAAAATTGAAGTTCTCAATCTCTTTACGTATATCAGTGGCTTTCATCTTCTTTAACTTGGTATTTCTCTCAATCCTTGCTTTCAAAGCATTCCACAAACCATATGAGGTTTTGTGTTCATCAAATTGATGAAGTATCTGATTAGGGATTGCTTGGCTCAGCATCCAGTAAGCTTTCTTCTCAGAATCGTATTTCTTTCGTTGATCAACATCCAATCTCTCAAGGGTTTGATCCAAATCTGTCCCCACAACCTTGGGTCTTTCATAAGGTGATAAAATTCTTTCCCACAGATTAGTGTCAGTTCCATTTAAATGTGTTTCAAACCTTCCTTTCCAGTTCTCGTAATCTGTCAAATCAAGTAACTTTGGAACTTTGTTTGTACTTCCAACCTCAGTTTCACTAATCAAAATGCTATGTATTTTAGAATTCTCACTAGCTACAGCAGCAAACATCTCAGCCATGGTTTTAAATTTTTTAATCAGCGAACCTCTGAAGACAAATTCACTTCACGAACCTTACTATCAGGCGAACCTCCAACAATCCTTGATCTGAACGAACCTCAAGTTACGAACCTCAAATCACGAACCTCAAGTCACGAACCTGAGACAAACCTTTTATCTCACGAACCTAATGCAACGAACCTTGAGACAAACCTGATCTCACGAACCTGAGACAAACGAACCTCTGCAGAAAACCTTTAACGAACCTCTTCAAAATCTCTAAACGAACCTCAGAAAAATCTCTTGAACAGCGAACCTCTTGCTTCAGTTACCCACAGGTTCGGCTCACGAACTTGTTCTTCAAAATTCAAAAATTTTGGAGGGAAAACCTTCCAAATTTGAAGAAAATCCTTCAAAAATCCCAAATTAGATTCCCTATCTTGTTATAATATTATACTAGGTAGACCTTGGATACATGATATGAAAGATGTCCTCTCGACCTATCATCAGTGTGTCAAGCTGCCAACACCATGGGGAGTAGTGAAGATCAATGGTGATCAACAGGAAGCCAAGGAGTGCTATTCATTTTCGATGAAGGCAACAACCAGACCTTCATCAGCATAGCAATCAAAGTGCAACCTTGGGGATACTTAGGAATATAGAGAGAAGGAAGTAAAGGAAGTACTTCGAAACCCCGATGATCCTGAGATCAAATTCCTTATAGGAACTAATATCCCTAAGGATATTGAAGGGAAACTGATTTCTTTTCTGAAGTCAAGAGTTTCCACATTCGCATGGAAACATGAGGATATCACTGGAGTATCCTCAGATGTGATTACACATAAGTTAGGGATAGATAGGAATATAAAGCCTGTCCACCAAAAAATATGGAAGTTTGCACCCGGAAGGAATCTAATCATTCAAGAGGAAGTAGAGAAGCTGCTCAAAGCAGAAATGATTAGAGAGGTGAAATTTCCAAGGTGGCTAGCTAATGTAGTCGTGGTTCAAAAGAAGAATGGAAAGTGGATAGTTTGTGTGGACTACACAGATCTCAACAAGGCTTGTCCTAAAGACTCCTTTCCATTAACACATATAGACTCCATAGTAGATGCAACAGCAGGACATGAAATGTTAACTTTCATGGACGCATCAGCAGGCTTTCAACAAATTCAAATGGAACCCTCGGACCAAGAAGATACAACCTTCATGACGCCAACAGGGATATATTGCTATATAGCAATGCCATTTGGCCTAAAGAACGTTGGAGCTACATATCAAAGACTTGTCAATATGATGTTCAAAGAGAAACTGGGGGACACTATGGAAATGTATATTGATGATATGGTGGTCAAATCAAAGATAACTGAGAATCACCTTAAGGATCTTCAGGAATCCTTCGATATCCTGGGCCACTACAATGTGGTGGTCAAATTGAGGCTAAAGCCTTTATGCAAGTTAGAGAAAAAGAAGTAATCTCATTCATAAAGAGAAATATCCTGACTAGATTTGGGATACCCGCGGAAATCACTTGTGATAATGGATCTCAGTTTATAGGCAAAAGGACTACAAACTTTTATGAAAGTTGGGGCATAAAGATGATAACCTCTACACCTGTCCATCCTCAAGCTAATGGCCAGGAAGAATCGAGCAACAAGATCATCATCAACACCTTAAGAAAAACTTGGGATGCAAGAAAGGAAAATGGGCTAAAGAACTTCCATTTGTCCTAAGGGCAGATAGAACAACTACAAAAAATGCGACTGGGCAAACACCATTCTCATTACTGTATGGTTCTGAAGTTGTTCTCCCAACTGAAATGGTTATTCCTACTACAAGATCAAGTTTACAAAATCTAGAATCCAACAAGGGGATACTTTCTGAGGATCTAGATACTATTGATGAACTTAGGGATATTGCAAGGATAAGGATGGCAACATATCAGCAAAAGATAGCCAAATCCTATAATAAGAATATTAGAATACGTAGATTCCAAGTTGGAGATTTGGTTTTAAGAAAGGCATTTCAAAATACTCGAAATCCAGCTGATGGAAAACTTGCTCCAAAATGGGAAGGACCTTATAAGATCGAATCTGAAGCTGGAAAAGGGGCATATAAGTTGACCAACATGGAAGGAGAACCTCTTCCAAGATCTTGGAATGCCTTTCATGTTAAGTTATACTTTATATGAAAGTTATTGTATCAAACTGTAAAAGATTATTAAATTATAATTTATACTCATATTTCCAAATATTTCTATTTATTCTTATATAATCCTATGTATTCTTGTATATTCCTAATCATCATGCTACTAACTTAAGCATATAAGGGGCATCAGGAATCCTGATTCCTAGCTATGCAAAAATCTTATTCTTTTGTAGGTATAGCAGGAGAAGATATGAGACTTTATGTCTTAACCCAAGTTCTGACATGAAATCAGAACTTGATCAAGACCCTGCACAGAATTTATGTCTAGCTGGAAAGTTTTGACCTGAAATCAAAACTTTAGAAGACCCATGCACAGACTTTATGTCTAGCTACAAAGTTTTGACTTGAAATCAAAACTCAAGAGACTTTTGTCTCTCATGAATACTTAGGGTTCATACCCTCACCAGTTGCGCACGTTTATCCTATTATAGTCTGAGATAATGGGACCAGTACACTCATGAGTGGATGACAATTTCATTATCGAGGGTTATAACTAAGTATCCTCCGAAATATCCCGGTATAGTTGGTGATTTTGGGACGAGTACACGCATGAATGGCTGACAATTTCATTTTCAAAGGCTACTACCAGGGATCCTCCGAAATATAGCATTCATATGCTATACAATCGGGCCTTAGTCGCCAGAATTCCGGCCTAGTCGCTAGTATCCAAGCCTTAGTTGCCAGCATTTCGGCCTTAGTCGCCAGTATCTTTCAGCCTTGTCGCCAGTATTTCGTCCTTAGTCGCCAGCATTCCAGCTTTAGTCGCCAGTATCTTTCAGCCTTGTCGCCAGTATTTCAGCCTTGTCGCCAGTATGTCGGCCTTAGTCGCCATTATTCCGGCCTTAGTCGCCAGTATTCCGGCCATAGTCGCTAGTATTTTCGGCCTTAGTCGCCAGTTTAATCGGCGTTGTCGCCAGTATCTTTGGCTTGTCCCAAGTTTTCTTGTTTTTCTATTTTTGCAGGATCAACTTTCAAGGATACTTAGGAATATCGCAACATACTTGGGGATATTCAGGTATGAAATTCTTTTGATGTTTTGACAGGATCAAAGAAGATTTCGAACTAAACCTACTATCTTTGGAAATTGGTATTTGTTTCTTAACTCTTTTAATATACCGCGACATTCTTTTTTTCTTATTATATCTATTTAGAAATATATTCTCATGATTGATAGTATGCATTATACTTATTTCTATATGTCATATGCGCATTTCTATTTAGGGGCATGTTAAATTACCAATTGCTTCATGTGCAAAGGTAAATTTAAACAAATAATAACACAATATCAATACGTTTAGACATAGTTATTTACAATCATACATATAATTAAGACACTAGTCAGATTAGGCTAAGTATAGCTTAAACTTTCTTTAATTATTCCTAAATATATTTGATATAGATTAAACCTATTAAAATATATTCTAAAATTCTTCAATAGAAGTAAAGAGGATATTTGAACATTTTAAAGCATATATGATTAATTACAATTCATACATGTTCGAAATATAATTCTTTATAAACATTTTACAAGGGTTTAATCTCTTATACAAAATATCATTGAGAATATTTATGAATGCTCAAAAATATCTTAAAATTCATAACGATAATTATGAATAAGAAACTTCATAACAAATAATGTCTCTAGAACTGGATACAGTATTAATGTACTCAATGCTATATTCAAATTGTTTACAGTCATTAGTTCAACTAGAATCCAATTCAAAATAAGCCAAGAATAGATTAGATTATTCTCAATTATTCCTAAGTATGCCTGAGAAAGCTTATAAATAAATATCCTAAGCGGAAATCGTTTGAAAGACTAAGTTCATATGTGTTTAAGATATTAAGTACTACAATTAATACATGCCAAGTCAAACTATATGAACCATTAGTATTCATAAAAGTTATTAAAGATATTAATCCCTTATATGAATACAAAATATCTAAGATAATTGAGAATACTTTGGGATATATAAGGGTATTTTCAAAGAATAAACAACTATACATAACACTGAAGCATTAACCAAAATATTAACTGTTATATTACCAAAAGCAGTTAAAATCAACACGTTATCAGTCATTACTTCGTCATGAAACTCATAAAGATAACAACTGTAATATATAATGATATTTTCAGATTGCTTTTTCTTAGCATATTTGGTATGTTTTACTAAACTATATGTCTATCTTAAGGTATAAACAATCTCTTTATTTAAAGATATTCTAATGTGTAAAAACATTAGAAGATATTGGACATAAGTTACCAGCTAATAGACCTGAGTTGAGAGTAATTTGATTTATTTATAATACTTGAAATTATCATAGCAGTTTCTGGCCTTGCACCATCACTAAATATTCCGAACTATTGTGTCAAGATATTCAACAATTTGTTCTACATAAAGGGTTTTAGCTTAAAAGATAACCTAAACAATAAAGTTTATAAGTTTCATACAACTCTGAAAAAGAAAATATGCAGATAAGAATTATTTTAAATTCCAAATCTCAAGGAATATCAAGACAAATCCTCACAAAGGTTAAGTATGAAAAATTTTAAAGATGTATGTATTAAAAACAACTTACAAAATTTTTGGGGCAATTGTTGTGGGCCAATTTTTATGGTTTGAGATTCGAGATAGCCGGGGATAATCCGGAATATGGGATTCTTAAGTATCCTCAAATATCCTGAATACTAACTTCACTAATTTTACCTTAAAAGTCGGGATATAGTCAAAGGAAACGTGGTGAACATGCTAAATAATGGCTACAAGTGAAGAACAAGTCTCAAACGATCATATTGACTAGATTGGACCTAAAGATTTGGGATTTAGTTAAAAGAAACGATCACATGCGATTAGTGGACGTTTAAGTGGAGTTACCAACCGTTGGAAACGTGGTAGCTGTCACAATTGAAGACATGCTCATGATTCCGATGTTCTCGCCGGAATATTCGGGATTGCTGTTAATTGTATTTTAGTATAAATTGAGGCATTTGATCGATATAGGATGGCACTTTTTGCACACCAGATCACTCTTTCACTTCTTTCACTATCATTCGCAGTATTTGAAGCTCTGTAGCACTTTTGAAGCTCGGAAACACTTAGAGATTAATCATTTGTGCTCTTCTTTTGTAACTTCATTTGATTATATTAATAAGAAAAAGGCATAGTGATGATTGTCACCTCCCGAGGTTTTTATGCCGGCAATTCTAAGGGATTAAGGGATTTTCCTCGTATAAATTTCGTGTGTAAGGTGTTTATTTCATTCATATTCTGAAATATCCCTAGGGATCCTTACGGATAATTTTATCGAATTTTACATATTAACTGTTTTCTCAATTGTAAAACACAAAACCCCACTAAACTAATTTGGTTTTGCTAAAAATTGCATTTGTTAATTTATACCCGAAACATTAAGGATGCAAGAACAATGCTTACAGACTCAAGATTACCTTTATCCTTCTGGGCTGAGGCAGTAAGCACTACTTGTTATGTCTTAAACAGAGTTCATATTGTCAAAATGTCATAATAAGACTACCTATGAAGTACTTCACAAAATAAAGCCTCTCATTTCCTTCTTTAAATTGTTTGGATGTCCATGCTTCATCTTAAACACAAAGGATTCCTTGTCTAAATTTGCTGCAAAAGTGGACTCAGGATACTTTGTGGGATATTCTCAAACCTCTAAAGCCTACAGAGCTTTCAATCTAAGAAAAAAGATTATGGAAGAAACTATACATTTTAAATTCAATGAATTTGCATCTACCTCTTCTTTTCCCTCAACTCCTGAATACTTGTTTGATCTTGAAAGCTTCACATACCTTCCTCCTGCTCCATATGTGGCATCGTATCAAATTTATGAAGATTTGTCATCTCTTGAAGAGTGTTCAGTATCACAGGTTTTCTCTTCTATTCCTTCTTATCCAACAAATCCTCAAAACCATGAGGAGCATGTGTCAACATCTACATCCCCAATTGTTGACACCATGCCAATCAATCATTTGGAACAGGAACATGTTCCCAATCTTGATACATCTCCTTCTCATGCTGAAAACTCTTCCTCCTCTAAATTTTCTTCTACAAACAAGTGTTTGGACATCATTCCCTTTAACACGAATCACCCTCTTGAACGAATACTAGGTGATCTAATGTGACACCCGGCAATTTCAGGCAAATTGCAACTCCTAAACTCTACGTATTTCACATTCATACTTGTTGCATTTTATTTAATTAAGCTTAATTAGATGAGCTAAACACAAACACAAAACAATAGTTCGGATAATTATTGAATTGTGCATTACACGTTGATTAGGATTAATCAAGCGTGCAAACACTTCGTTAGACACGAACACAAACTATCGAAGATAATTCAAGGAATTATCGAAACACACACACGAGACTCACGAACGTTGGTGATCAATCAAACTTATGTGTTATCATATGTGCTTATGTGCTTAAACATGTATTAGATGTTTAGGATAAGCGTAGGAATCGATTACGAGTGAAATCGCATCAACGAAATCGAAAAACAAGAGAATGGACCCGTCGCGGTACGCGGAGAGTCCCTCGGCGAAAGTCTTCGCGATACGCGAAGCAAACCGGGAGTCAAGACTCCCGAATTTCATCGCGGTACGCGGTAAATAAATTTGATCGGCCTCCGCGGTACGCGAAGGCCATGCAGATCAAAATTTTTATAAAACTCAACCCCAGTCATTCTGTGCGATTTCTTCACATTTCCTCCGACTTTTTACCCATACTCTCGACCAAGACCTGCTGGAATCAACCCTCCAAGCCACTAAGATCACTAGTGGAACTAGTTTTGGTGTTTGGAAGTCTTAGAATCATCAAGGAAGCTTTGGAAGCCATTAATCAACAAGAAGCTCTCATCTCAGCCATCTTTGGGACTTCCAGGAGCTGTTCTGGATTGGATTTGCACACCTAAGGTAGTTTTACATGACTTCTTATAGATAGATCGTACATGCAATGGGTTAAAACCCACATGCAACTCCATACGGTTATTGTGCACAAAATCGTTGGTGATTTGGTGTGATATTGTTATAGAGTTACTGATTTTGATGCTTAGAAATGTTAGGATTGAGTTTTGGTTAAGCTAGATTCGATTTGATAATGTTGTGGTGCACTTGCCATAAAAGGAAACTTTTATGTTGCAAGTCTTCGATTTGTGATGATCTAGACATGTTAGACATGTCTAGATATTGTTAAATGTGTATTGAAGTGTTTAGAAACACATTGGGATATTTGATTTTGTCAAAAACTTGGTTTAATAGAAACTTACTAAAAATGGAAACTTTTGAAAATCAAAAGAGGGCTTTTGATGCTTTTGAAAGATTTGATGAACTTAGATTGTTGAAACATGTTTAGAAATGATTTCTAACATATTTGGAAACCTTGATTTGTGAAAACGAGCTTTTAAACAAGTACTTACTATTTTAGGAAACTTTATTTGGGCAAAACGGCATAAATGATGGTTTATGCGCAAACGATGTGTTTTAAGTGTATAAACGTGTTTTTACAAACATACTAGAGTTATTAGTTTTATGAAATGGAATTTCATAACCACACTTTCCTAAATTGGAAACTTTCTAAAAATGGAAACTTATGTGATTAGAGTCATAGGATGCATTTTGGTGTCTTATGCGCATCAAGGCACATAGACACAACAATCGTGTCACCAACGATTCGTCGAGTCAACACAAGTCAACACACACATACTCGGTTGAGCACACCGACACTTGGAGTTGTATGGAATACAACGCATCACAAAACACATACTTACACCTATATGATCATAGGTGCTTACTAGCAGGTGCTAACTTTCGCAGACGCGAACACACGAAAACCGGAAACTGCACTACCAGGTGAGTTCACGGCCCCTTTTTATCTTTTCTACCTTTGGGGGAGAAAACACTGCACTACAACTGTTTTTGAACAACAACTCATTTTATGGACATGCTTTATCATTATATGTATATGTGTGGGCCCCTATCACAACTAAAAGTCCTCGCGATACTCCTCGGACCGTTAATAGCATAACGCCTAGCGTGGTAATCTTGAATAGTACTATTTGGGCCTGACAAGCCCCACTACACCCGACTGGAGGTCGGAACAGTGCAATATTGACCAACACTTTGCCATTGTCTCGTGATAGCATGGCGGGAGGCACAATCTGTCAGCTTCGGTACCATCCACAATATAATATAACTGTATTGACTAGCTATCAATCGATACTGCATTGTATGATATGTAAATCTGCAAAACTCTTACTTTAAACATTTTGATGTTTACTGCTTACGAAAAACCTGTGCTCTCACCAACCTTTGTGTTGACCCTTTTACTCGCATGTTTTCTCAGGTAGCTAAGGCACGCGCACAAGGATAGGATGCTAGGATGGAGTCCCATGCATCAGCTTTAGTGTCTTAGATCATCGATAACATTTAACGTTTTTACTTGGTTATGTCTTGTATTGATAAACAACTTTCAATCGCTTCCGCAAACCTTAAATTTATGATGTTCTGAAAACTGTTTTAAAATAACGCTTCCGCAACTTACGAACTGTATTTGTTTTGAGATTGTATAACTTCCGCAACTCTGATTTTGCAAATTGATTTATCCATGTAATTGGATGTACGTATATAACCAGACATGTAGGTCTCGCATGTTGTGTGACCGGAGACTGCGATCCTGACAATCTGCCGTCGCTCGCGCCCCAGGAAGGGACGGGATTTCTCGGGGTGCGACAGATTGGTATCAGAGACTCCGGTTATTGCGAATTAGGTTTGCATTTAGTGAACTTAGTCTATAACCACTAGTCTCCACACAACACATAGTGCTTAGTATTAGTACTACTTGTATACATTATCGTACATATACACAACTCACTCATTTAGTTGTGGCATTAATGTCATCACCACCTATGCACGCATCCGACTGGAAGGAACAAATTGTTCCTACACCTTCAGTATCAACACTATCGGTAGCAGTTGAGTTACCAAAATGAACCAACTATCACCCGGACGCAGCACGTCTGAGCCATCGCAAGAGGAGCAGCCGGTACGCATATGCTACATCACCGGTGCCCGAATCGAAGAGGCGAAGACAGAAGCTGATCGGGGATGAAACTATCGTAAGTCAAGGGATGAAATAGGCCTTGTGGCTCAATCATGATTGGAAAAGACATTGATTCTCTTTCCCGCTCTCAAACAACATTCTCGTAGCCCTTTTGTACTACAACACCTACTACTTGCAAGGATAACACGAGGAGATACCAAACTCGACTCCTTGTCACTCTTAGGATACCATCAAACGGGCAGTGTCATCCTAACATTCACACCATGAGTGTCCAACACTCAGTGACATAAGGAAAACACACACAAGCCACGTAGATATCCTTATAGGACTTACGAAAGATCCTATAATATCATTCAACTCACGTAACTATCCCAAGTATTAGTTTCGATAGGCTATTCAGCCATACCTCATATGACTCTTGTTTGAATCTTGATGTCATGAATAAACTCTGAATCCAGTAAAACCTAGTAGCTCTAAGTAGGAAGAACTAGAGTTCTTATGTAAGGTAAATTGACGATCATGGTGCGCAACATAATCGTGAATTTACAGGTACGCATGAATTCTGGCAAATTCTATTATGAGTCTATTTCTGGAAACACATACATTGATATTCGCTTATCCCTCACTCTGATAGTTGCAACCGAATTCGAACAACGAATCAAGATTTCAACATAACATTCATCAAATTCCCAGCCATAGTTCGAACTACCATATATCCCCGAAGACCTCATGTTGCGACTTTACACTTCACATGAAGCAACGTATCAAATTTTTGATAAGGACCATGACAAGGATCCTGAGGAGGACCCCTTGGAAGAGCCACCCGACAATACATTTCTCATACCAGACTCACTTGAGCCTGAGAGGCAGTGTCTTGAGTTGGATTGACTCGTGACCTGACCTGGGCAAACAACCGAATCGAGTGTCTTGCAAAGGAACTGAGATATACGAATGCCCAATAAGCAGGACCTTGTAGCGTAGTCAACAAGCTGGGGCGGGATATAACCCAGTTGATTTCAATATTCCAGGCAGTCGAAGACCGGGCTGCCATCGCTAAAGCTAGAATCGAAGAGCTGGAAAACAAGGTCGTCGGTCCAGTCCTAAAAGAACCTGACACTAAGGAAGAGGAACCAGTGTCGGATGCTGATTCTGATTCCACTATCGATAATGCCTCCGATTAACTTAGCATAGGCCTGGTAGAGACGAGTTTTGAGTTGCGTCTCTTTACTCGAAACTTTGGAATACTAGTGTCTTGGGTATTAAATGAATTGTAACCAGTACGACTTATTATATATCAAGACTAATAACTGTTATTGAAAATTTTGCCTATGCCAATCAATACATGTTTTCTTACCGTATCAATCACACGCTACATTAGTCATTAGACCTACACTAACGCTTATTCTCGCTATGAAGATCATGGCTGGAAGACGCGAAGGATGCAAGAACACGGAAGGGCAAGGAAACATTAACCTCACCGCAACAGAACTAAACGCACTAATCAACAAACGAGTTGAGGAGGAAGTCGCTGCACGTGAAGCTACACGTAACCAGAATCAACTGACCCAAGAGACAAACCCTAATCCACCCCACTGCACATTCAAAACATTCTTAGACTGCAAACCACCTTCTTTCAATGGTACGGAGGGTGCAGCCGGTCTCTTCCGATGGATTGAGAAAATGGAATCATCTTTCATCATGAGCAACTGTAGGGTTAATGATCGCGTGAAGTACGCAACAGGAACCTTAGAGGGAGCAGCCCTCACTTGGTGGGACACAAATGTTCAAACCATGGGATGGGAAACATGTAATGATTTACCCTGGGAAGAGTTTAAAAGAATGATGAACCACGAATATTCCCCTCACGACAAAGTTCAGAAATTGGAAATGGAATTCCGGAACCACAGGATGATCGGTTCTGAGATCGAGGCATACACTTCCCGATCTTATGAGTTGGCACGCATGTGCCCAGAAATGGTGACCCCAGCCTACAAGCATCTCGAAAGATACATTGAGGGATTGACACCAGAGGTTCGGGATATGGTGCTATCCGCTGACCCCACTACCTTGCGACAAGCCGTTTACTTAGCCCATGAACTGACTGATACGGCAGTTATTCAAGGATTATTGCCTCCACCTGGATCAGTAATCGAAACCACCGACAACAAACGCAAATGGGATAACTCTCAAAACGAAACCCCCACTCTACAATCACCCAAACGACGTAAGGGTACTTATGCTGGCAAAAATCCAAAGTGCAACAACTGTGATTATCATCATCAACGAGGACCGTGTGAAAGATACCGGTGCCAACGTTGTGGAAAGTTAGGTCACGCAGCTGAAAACTGCAGGGGTGAACTAGTGACCAAAATCCCACGGCCACAACAGCAGCTATACAAAGCACCAAAAGGATGCTTCAGATGTGGAGAGCCAGGGCACTTTAAGAGGGACTGCCCCCATGTGAAAAACAGTGGTGACGAAGTACCGAAGAGTTGCTTCGAATGTAGAAATCCAGGTCACATCAAAAAGGACTGCCCGCATCTGAAGAACAACAACAATAACGAGAACAACAATGGTCCGATGGGACAAACCCTCGTGATTGGGACTACTGAATCCAGAAATGACCTTAACCTTGAAACGGGTACGTATCTCTTAAACGGTCATTACACTTTTGCATTGTTTGATACTGAAACTGAGGAAAGTCTTATATTTAAGTACCTTAGTAAATACTTGTCAAAACCCCAATATCCTTAAAGGCTAAATACACCGTGGAATTAGCTGATGTTAAACTGATTGTAACTGAGCACATCCAAAGAGGATGCACTTTAAAGATAGCAAACCATAAATCTTAAGAACGCCCTCATGCCAGTTACATTAGGCATTTTTGAGATAATAGTGGACATGGAATGATTGTCTAAAAACTAAGCTAAAATCGTTTGCCACGACAAGGTGGTGCGCATACCTCCCCCTAGTGGAGAAACCTTAGACATCAACGGTGAATGGAGCAACACTCCTCTGCCCCCATGTGGAAGTGGGAACAAATTTCCATGGACGTCATTACCGAATTACCTCGTACTCCTTGTGGAGGTGACACTATCGGAATAATCGTGGAAAGACTAACTAAGTCAACAAACTTCCTTGCGATTAAGGAAAACGGCAAGATTGGAAGAGCTAGCCAGAATCTATGTCAAGGAAGTGACCTTGCGACACGGAGTGCCGACCCCCATCATTTCGGATCGAGACGCTAGATTCACTTCTAATTTCTGGAATTCACTGCCAAGGTCGCTTGACACTCAGTTGGACATGAGTACAGCATACCACCCACAAACTGATGGCCAGAGCGAACACACCATACAAACTCCTGAAGACAAACTACGAGCGTGCGTAGTAGACTTCGACAATAGCAAGGAAACTCACCTACCGTTGGTAGAGTTCTCCTACAATAACAGCTACCACACAAGTATCAAGGCGGTGCCTTTTAAGGCCCTCTATGGCAGGAAATGCCGATCACCTATCTGTTGGGCGGAAGTGGGCGACAGTCAGCTCACAGGCCCGGAACTCACACACGAAACAACGGAGAAAAATGGTGCAAATCAGAAATCGCATGGCAGCAGCTCAGGACCGTCAGAAGAACTATGCCGACAAACGCCGAAAGCCACCGGAATTTCAGGTAGGAGACAAAATCCTTCTGAAAAGTTTCACCTTGGAAGAGCGTCATTCATTTCGGTAAACGAGGCAAACTGAACCCACGATATATTGGACCATTCGAGATCCTGAAGAGGATTGGTCCGGTAGCATACCAACTCAACCTTCCAGCGGAACTCGATGGAGTTCACAACATATTTCATGCCTCAAACTTAAAGAAGTGTTTATCTGATGAGACACTCGTAATTCCACCAGATGAAACCCAGGTGGATGAACAACTACGGTTCATAGAAAAGCCGGTAGCGATCCTGGACCGAAAGGTCAAACAACTAAAGCAAAGTCGGATTCTGATTGTCGGAGTCCGATGGAACTCGAAACGCGGACCTGAATTCACGTGGAAACGTGAAGAGCAGATGATGCGCAAATATCCCCATCTCTCCAAGCAACGTCGAACATCGACAACAACGAATAAATTTCGGGACGAAATTCCTTTCAACAAGGGGATGATGTGACAACCAGAAAATTTTTGTTTCTCAAACACTCTCGCTTCTCAAACACTATCAACAACAACCAAATTTCGGGACGAAATTTCTTTCAACAAGGGGATGATGTGACACCCGGCAATTTCAGGCAAATTGCAACTCCTAAACTCTACGTATTTCACATTCATACTTGTTGCATTTCATTTAATTAAGCTTAATTAGATGAGCTAAACACAAACACAAAACAATAGTTCGGATAATTATTGAATTGTGCATTACACGTTGATTAGGATTAATCAAGCGTGCAAACACTTCGTTAGACACGAACACAAACTATCGAAGATAATTCAAGGAATTATCGAAACACACACACGAGACTCACGAACGTTGGTGATCAATCAAACTTATGTGTTATCATATGTGCTTATGTGCTTAAACATGTATTAGATGTTTAGGATAAGCGTAGGAATCGATTACGAGTGAAATCGCATCAACGAAATCGAAAAACAAGAGAATGGACCCGTCGCGGTACGCGGAGAGTCCCTCGGCGAAAGTCTTCGCGATACGCGAAGCAAACCGGGAGTCAAGACTCCCGAATTTCATCGCGGTACGCGGTAAATAAATTTGATCGGCCTCCGCGGTACGCGAAGGCCATGCAGATCAAAATTTTTATAAAACTCAACCCCAGTCATTCTGTGCGATTTCTTCACATTTCCTCCGACTTTTTACCCATACTCTCGACCAAGACCTGCTGGAATCAACCCTCCAAGCCACTAAGATCACTAGTGGAACTAGTTTTGGTGTTTGGAAGTCTTAGAATCATCAAGGAAGCTTTGGAAGCCATTAATCAACAAGAAGCTCTCATCTCAGCCATCTTTGGGACTTCCAGGAGCTGTTCTGGATTGGATTTGCACACCTAAGGTAGTTTTACATGACTTCTTATAGATAGATCGTACATGCAATGGGTTAAAACCCACATGCAACTCCATACGGTTATTGTGCACAAAATCGTTGGTGATTTGGTGTGATATTGTTATAGAGTTACTGATTTTGATGCTTAGAAATGTTAGGATTGAGTTTTGGTTAAGCTAGATTCGATTTGATAATGTTGTGGTGCACTTGCCATAAAAGGAAACTTTTATGTTGCAAGTCTTCGATTTGTGATGATCTAGACATGTCTAGATATTGTTAAATGTGTATTGAAGTGTTTAGAAACACATTGGGATATTTGATTTTGTCAAAAACTTGGTTTAATAGAAACTTACTAAAAATGGAAACTTTTGAAAATCAAAAGAGGGCTTTTGATGCTTTTGAAAGATTTGATGAACTTAGATTGTTGAAACATGTTTAGAAATGATTTCTAACATATTTGGAAACCTTGATTTGTGAAAACGAGCTTTTAAACAAGTACTTACTATTTTAGGAAACTTTATTTGGGCAAAACGGCATAAATGATGGTTTATGCGCAAACGATGTGTTTTAAGTGTATAAACGTGTTTTTACAAACATACTAGAGTTATTAGTTTTATGAAATGGAATTTCATAACCACACTTTCCTAAATTGGAAACTTTCTAAAAATGGAAACTTATGTGATTAGAGTCATAGGATGCATTTTGGTGTCTTATGCGCATCAAGGCACATAGACACAACAATCGTGTCACCAACGATTCGTCGAGTCAACACAAGTCAACACACACATACTCGGTTGAGCACACCGACACTTGGAGTTGTATGGAATACAACGCATCACAAAACACATACTTACACCTATATGATCATAGGTGCTTACTAGCAGGTGCTAACTTTCGCAGACGCGAACACACGAAAACCGGAAACTGCACTACCAGGTGAGTTCACGGCCCCTTTTTATCTTTTCTACCTTTGGGGGAGAAAACACTGCACTACAACTGTTTTTGAACAACAACTCATTTTATGGACATGCTTTATCATTATATGTATATGTGTGGGCCCCTATCACAACTAAAAGTCCTCGCGATACTCCTCGGACCGTTAATAGCATAACGCCTAGCGTGGTAATCTTGAATAGTACTATTTGGGCCTGACAAGCCCCACTACACCCGACTGGAGGTCGGAACAGTGCAATATTGACCAACACTTTGCCATTGTCTCGTGATAGCATGGCGGGAGGCACAATCTGTCAGCTTCGGTACCATCCACAATATAATATAACTGTATTGACTAGCTATCAATCGATACTGCATTGTATGATATGTAAATCTGCAAAACTCTTACTTTAAACATTTTGATGTTTACTGCTTACGAAAAACCTGTGCTCTCACCAACCTTTGTGTTGACCCTTTTACTCGCATGTTTTCTCAGGTAGCTAAGGCACGCGCACAAGGATAGGATGCTAGGATGGAGTCCCATGCATCAGCTTTAGTGTCTTAGATCATCGATAACATTTAACGTTTTTACTTGGTTATGTCTTGTATTGATAAACAACTTCAATCGCTTCCGCAAACCTTAAATTTATGATGTTCTGAAAACTGTTTTAAAATAACGCTTCCGCAACTTACGAACTGTATTTGTTTTGAGATTGTATAACTTCCGCAACTCTGATTTTGCAAATTGATTTATCCATGTAATTGGATGTACGTATATAACCAGACATGTAGGTCTCGCATGTTGTGTGACCGGAGACTGCGATCCTGACAATCTGCCGTCGCTCGCGCCCCAGGAAGGGACGGGATTTCTCGGGGTGCGACATCTAAATAAAGGTGTTCAAACAAGAAGTCAAATCTCGAACTTTTGTCTTCATGCTGCCTTCTAATCCCAAATAGAGCACTCCAAGTACCAAGAGGCTCTAAAAGACAATTACTGGGTGGAAGCTATGCAGGATGAGCTACTTCAGTTTAAAAGACAAAATGTTTGGACCCTTTGCCCTTCACCCAAAGGAAAATACCCTATTGGAATCAGATGGGTATTTAGAAATAAAACTTATGGAAAGGCAATTTAGTCAATAACAAAGCCAGATTGGTAGTTCAAGGTTACTGCCAAGAGGAAGACATTGACTACGATGAAACCTTTACCCCTGAAGCCAGACTCGAAACAATAAGACTCTTCCTTGCATTTTCTATATCCCATAAAATTAAAGTGTTCCAAATGGATATAAAAAGTTCCTTTTTATATGGAACTATCAAGGAAGAAGTCAATGTCTGTCAACCACCAAGGGCCTTATATGGTTTAAAACAAGCCCTAAGAGCCTGGTATGACACTCTTTCCTAATTTCTGTTTTCAAATAAGTTCACCAGGGGACTATTGATAAAACATTGTTTATCAAATGGGCAGATAAGGAACTTTTGTTGGTTTAGATTTATATTTATGACATCATCTTTGGGTCAAAAAATCCTTCCGTATGTGAACAATTTTCTAAACTAATGTCTTCTAAGTTTGAAATGAGTGGCTTAAGTGAATTAAAAACATTTCTAGGACTTCAAATCAAACAAATTCCCAATAGGATTTTTATTCATCAGTCTAAATACATAAAAGATATTTTAAATAAATTTGAAATGGCTAATTGTAAAACAATTTCTACCCCTATGGCAACTGCCCCTGGAATAACACAAGATGATGATGGTGAACCTGCAGATCAAACTCTCTACAGGTGCATGATAGGATCTTTGATGTATTTGACTCCATCACGGCCAAACATCATGTATGCCACATGTGTTTGTGCTAGATACCAATCCTCCCCTAAACAATCTCATTTATCCTTGGTGAAAAAATATTCAGATACATGAAAGGTACCCCTGTACTTGTTATTTGGTATCCTGCTAATCAATCTTGCAAGCTTGTTACTTTTTTAGACAGTGATTATGCAGGATGCTCTCTTTCAAGGAAATCAACTTCTGGACGATGCCAGTTCTTTGAAAACTGCTTAGTTTCATGGCAAAACAGGAAACAAACTTCAGTCTTTAACTCAACTGCTGAAGCCGAATATATTTCAGCAGCACATTGTACTACACAAGTCCTATGACTTCAGTACCGACTACTGGATTTTGGAATAACTGAGTTAAAGACTCCACTCTTGATAGAAAGTGATGTCAGGATCGGGATTAAGACAACAACTATTGAGAGTTTTACTGAACACTAAGTGGTGGAAAAAAACAGGTTCAACTATTTAAACAAATACTAGAAACGTAGATCAAATGAGCAGACAAGTATTAATCAAATTCATCTTTCATTAATCATAAATCATTAATTAAAAAGGATCGAGGATCATGAAACAGACTTCTGATCACAGAACATCACTATGTTAACAATTATTCTCTCTCTAGAACTTTCTCTCTCTAGGTGGCTATTTTAAGAAATCTCTATTGTGTGTGTTTGTTGTTTCCCTAATTCTATTACATCATTTCTATTTATAGGCAATTGGGGCCCATGAAACACCATTAATAATGTCCCAGAATAGAATGTAAAGAATAAAGAGCTATACTGTCAAAAATAATCTTGTTAGCATCTTATGTGTCATTCTATGTCAGCTGTATTAGCAACCTTGTCAGCATCAGCATATAGAAGGAAGGAAAACTCTTAAGTCTTGAGAGCATTGTGAACATTTTCGAACAACATATTACTTATTCGTAAAGTTCAGAGGTTCAGTTGACTATTTGTTCATTCGTACAAACTTCATCATAAGAGAGCATCTTCAAATTCAGAGAGCAATCATTTATTTAGAGAACTTCTCTACATATCTGCAAGCTAAAAAATTTAGAGTTAGAAAGTTCCAAGTGATCTGAGTGTGCACAAGTTCAAAATTCATAAATCTTCTTATTGTGCAACATTTATTCATTCGCAAATGATCTGAGTGTGCACAAGTTGAACATTCGTAAATGTTCTAACTGTGCAACACTTGTTCATTCACAAATGATCTGAGTGTGCACAAGTTGAACATTCATAAATGTTCTAACTTTGCAACACTTATTCATTGGCAAATGATCTGAGTGTGCACAAGTTGAACATTCATAAATGTTCTAACCATGCAACAATTGTTCAATCGCAAATGATCTGATTGGGCACAAGTTGAACATTCGTAAATGTTCTAACTGTGCAACACTTGTTCATTCGCAAATGATCCAAGTGTGCACAAGTTGAAGAATCGTAAATGTTCTAACTGTGCAACACTTGTTCATTAAGAAATGATCTGTGTGTGCACAAGTTGAACATTCGTAGATATTCTAACTTATTCATTCGCAAATGATTTGAGTGTGCACAATTTGAACATTAGTAAATGTTCTAACTATGCAACACTTGTTCATTCGCAAATGATCTATGCACAAGTTGAACATTTGTAAATGTTCTAACTGTGCAAAAAATTGTTCATTCGTAAATGATCTGAGTGTGCACAACTCGAACATTCATAAATGTTCTAACTATGCAACGCTTGTTTATTCGCAAATGATCTAAGTGTGCACACGTTGAACATTCGTAAATGTTCTAACGGTGTAACACTTTTTCACTTGTTAATGTTGCATTTTCTCAAATTATTACCTGTGATGTACACCATCATCTGTTCCTGGAACTGTTAACTGAATAATAAATCATGTTCATCTGTTCTATATTAAACATATAAATCTGTCAGTATCTCATAATGCACAAGTTAATAAACTATAGTTTAACTATTCTAATATAAAAGATAATTTTGGATATAGCATCTATCCTTTTAAATATCCAACAAGTGAAGCTGCTAAAAACATAATAAAGAACCCTTCTATTATTCGAAAACAAAACACTTTGAAATAAGACACCACTTCATAAGAGACTATATTGAAAAAGGACTAATTGTCCCAGAACATGTACCAACAACTGACCAAGTTGCAGACATTTTTACCAAACCATTAGACTCATTAACTTTCTCTAAATTTGTCTCAAAATTGGATATGATAAATATGACCTAATTGTTTGATAAATAATATTTAAAATTGTTTCTAAACCTTCAAATTGTACATTAAAGAATAATTCACTAATTTTCCTAACAACGGACAAAGTGATAAGCCTTGAAGGAATAACCTTGGTTCACTCATCAGTGGTTATACCTAACAGTGGACAGACAACAGTGAATACGAAGTTGTTGTAATTCACTGCTTCTATCTCTCCGAGGTTATACCACATCCGTTGTTACATTCTCTCTGTGGTTATATCACATCCGTTTTTATTCTCTATGTGGTTATAATCCTTACTAATTGCTCTGTGGTTATGACCCTCAGTAATTAATCCGTGGTTATAATACGCATTAATTACTCCTTGGATGTCACACTCAGTAATTAATCCATGGATTTGACCCTCGTTAATTGTTACACGGCTAAAATATCTCCTTCGTTTTTACCTTTTTACCCTTTGACTTCGTTGACCACCAGTTCTTTTCCTTTATCTATACCCTTCGTTCCCAAATCAGTCGTTTTCATCTTCCGTTCTTACCCTAATTTTCCGAAACTTCATGATTATCTTGATTTATGAAGTTAATCACATTCAAACAAACAATGTTGCATCTGGTTCAGGATAACTGCTTGTCAGGAATGTCGTTTGGCTCGGTGCATTTACACTGATATTTTTTGAGCTCAATGCACATGATGCTTTAGTGTAACGGCATCGGACCAGGCTTCATTCCAGACAAAACATTGTTTGTGCTTCAAGATTTGCATGATGGTGTTGGTTTGTCTTTTGTTTATCTCTATCCACTTTTTACGGGTTTGTCTTTTGTTTATCCCTCTCCGCTTTTTACAGATTTGTCTGTTGGTTAAAAACCCTATAATGACTTTTTACCTTTTTCAATAAGTATCAGTGGTTTCCCAAAGATATCGCTCATACTTTGCAACAGTTACTTTCTCTCCTTCTTTATCTCCTAAAGTTAAGGTAAAATCTATAATCGTCTTCTTCATTTGAAACTGTTTCTTTTACTTCGATCTTTTCAAAACCCTAAAACTTTCAAGAATCTGTTCTTCATTTGCAATCATCCATGGAGATTGAATCATTGAAACTCAAGCCAGTACAATACCTAGATGCATACCTTACCAAGTCCTCTGAATACCCCCACTATGATGACGTGATCGACACTCTCTCAAATTCTTTTGTTCATACTGCTCTCACTATGAACCCTCCTATTTCTATCTCTGCCCTTAACCAATTTTGGGCGAACTCTGCTTTGGTGACTAAGGATAACGTTGTTGAAAGCTTAACCTCTGAGGTTGCTGGTTAACAAGTTACCATCACCCCATCTCTTCTTAGTCTTGCCCTAAATTTGGTTGACACTAATGCACCCGTAATTGTCCCTCTTAGGTGCCTCCATGCTGAACTTATTCAGTGTGATTATTAGGGAGACCTTAAGAACAGGACCTTGGACAAGGAATGTCTCTATCCCAAGTACAAGTTTTTGTATCACCCCATCTCTTCTTAGTCTTGCCCTAAATCTGGTTGACACTGATGCACCCGTAATTGTCCCTCTTAGGCGCCTCCATGCTGAAGTTATTCAGTGTGATTATTAGGGAGACCTTAAGAATAGGACCTTGGTCAAGGAATGTCTCTATCCCAAGTACAAGTTTTTGTATCACACCATTCTCTAGTCTCTTTCCCAGAAAACAACTAGTTCGGGAGATATGCCATATGACATGCAATATGTCATGTATGCAGTTCTCACCAACAAGAAGGTAAGTTTCTCTCAAATTATCTCTTTGGTTCATGAGCAAAAGGCTCCTAAGTTTTTGATGTATCCCAGTTTAAAATGACCTGTTTGTTTAATGAGTTAAAAACTGTTTGTCATATTGCCCATCTTTCTTACGTCAAGGTAATTGACAAAAAAACTTTTGCTAGGCTCAACACTAATGCAAAGGTACTGGATGGCACAAAGGATACAGCAGTCCCAGGTGAACGCACATCTACCTCCTCTTCCACACATGTAAAGGTACTGCCAAAAAGAAAACCAACAGCCAAACCCCTTCACTCTCAAAAACCCAAGACTCTTCAGGAAGATGAGATCCCTGAACAAGTAATTGTCCCCACTTGACAGGAGAATCCATCTAACCCATCCTCACAGGTGGATCCTGAATCTTATCCCTAGCAAGCTCCTCATCAATCCTCTCAATAGGATGATGTTGTAATCCAAAGAGAACCCACACAAACCACTGAAGTATCACTTGATACTCTGATGGGAGCCTCCTCTCCCAGTGACTCTCCTGTTTCTTCAACCCATCAAACCACTGACTCCATATCCCATGTTATCCAAGAAAAAGACACTGCTCTTGGACCTCCTGGTTCTCCTTTCACCACAACACTTAAGGATCAACCCCTTCAAACTAATGTCCATGATGGTCAATCTCCAACCCATGGAGAAGAGGATGAGATCAGGGTGTACAGTCCATCTAGACATCTTGATCATGTAACTGGAGCATCCACTCCACATGAAAGCCCAAGGGGTCTTTATTTGGATGGATTAGGCAATACGACTCCATTTACGACAATGGCAAATGAAGTTCTTGAAACTGAGACCAGAAACCCCCAGTTTCAAGAAAAAGGGGCACATGAAAATCCTGATATGGACTCAGGTTATCTTGAAACTGACACACCAGTCAGGGATTTGGGTGATATCCTTAAACGGATTGACGAATTAAACCTCAAAATTCAGGAATTGACTGCAACCGTTACAACAATTCAGGCTAATGTAACGAAACTCACTGAGTTGGTTACAAAGGTCCTGAATGACCAAGACCTACAATCCAAATACAACCCAATACAAGAACCTTTACTTGAAGGTCCCCCAACCACTGCAAACACCTCCACTCCTCCTGCCTTTTCTCCCCAAGTTCTTCAAGAAGTGTTAAACCCACTTCTTACCACCCACCTCACACACTTCTTTCAAGCATTTTGCCAAAGACTTCTTCCAAACCCAGAAAACCCAAATGGATCTGCTGGAAATTTCTATAGATTCCAAACTCAAAACCCTCAAACATGAAGTCTCAAACCATTCCTTAGATCTAAAATCTCTCACAAGTATAGCTCCTCCTTCCCTTGGTTCAAGGAACAAGAAGATGAAGCCAGAAAGAGGGAGAATGAAAAAATCCTCACTGATGCTCAAGCAGCCAATAAGGCTCAAGATGAAACTGAGCGAAGAAAACTGAAAGCCTTGAAACTTAAGAATCAAGAGGCCCTTCTCAAGGCTGCCTTGGATCAGCAGTTTGTGACTACAGCTCCAAAGCCAGCCTTGAACAAAATCTAAAAGAATTAGCTTCTCAAGTGGAGACGGAAACATCTAGGGTGATCAGCAAACCCAAACCCAAGCCAACCAAACCAGCTCCTACTGTCCTCGTAAAAGCTATAACTAGGGCTAGGGCTTCTTCTTCTTCAGCCCCATCTACCCAGGACAAACCGGCTCAACTGAGTCTGCTTAATCAAAGCCCAATCAAACCTTTTCCACTCTTGTACATACTTCCAAATCAACTTCCCATGCCAATACTACACCTCCCTCACCTACAAACACCACCAGAGAAGCCTCACCCACTCTATCTCCCAAATATGCTTCTCATACCCTTCTTGACTTATCTAGGGAAACCTCTACCACTCAAACCCTTCTGGAATTATCCAGAATTGGCCAAAAACCCAGACCCATTATCATTTGTGCCTTTACAAGAAGACAAAAGAATGTGGCCAGAAAGTCCAAAACCCCACAGCCAAACCTCTGAAGCCTCTAAACCCCATACAGGAGTCAAAGTTAGACTCAAATAATCATCATCCTATGCCATCTCTAATGCCAAGAAAAACAAGGATTAGACTGACTGATGATGATGAGTCTGATTACAATCCACCCAAGACTACCAGAGCTCCCTCTCAAATAAAACCAGCTAATATTGCAGTTGAAGAACCTCAAACCTCCCCCCCCCCCCAAGAGAATCTTACTCCCCAAAGAGGCACATCCCTTCAATTAAAGAATTTCAAAGCAAACTATTTGAAGAGGATGAAAGGTAGAAGAAGATCCTAGCTTATCTTGAAGCTTCAGGCCTTTCAGAAGAAGAGCTGATCAAAGTATATAAAGATCAGATAATCCTAATTGATCAACAACGAGATGAAGCCTATCAGGCTGAGAGGGAGAAAATCATCAACTTTTTGCTGAATGGAGGTAAGTACAAAGTAGAGACCTTCATGAACTGGGATATTACAAGCCTCAAAAAGGAAGCTGAAGTCCTATCTAACAGATTAAATAAGGCAAATAAAAAGAAGAAGGCGGTTGAACAGTGTAAAAGGATAAAGCATATCGTCGTCCAAAATGGTTGGGAATCAAGAAACACCATTATGAGATGGAAGGATAACACTTTGTTTGATGAATGGGCCAGTTTTAAAAGGGTCCAGAGTGACCACCCAGAGCTCTGGAAAGAGTCTGCATCTCCTTCCACAACCTTGGTATCTTCCAAAGTAACACAGACCAAGGAAGCCCCCACAAACACAATAATTGATCAACTGCTGAATGAATCTTAAGGAGATTCCGGTGATGGTTTTGTACGGCCATCCTTGGGTGGCAAGTTCACGGATAGATATTGAAGAAGAGTTCAAACTTGTCCTGTTGAGAAACTATGAACCTGATCATCATGTCATGGTCAAAAATGTGCTTGACTCTAGATCTCAGGTCAAAAGTAGGGAAATCATACACTGGCCTTCATCATCTACTCCCCCTCTCTTCCAGTTCCTCTTCCTCAACAACGTAAACCCTCTGCCAAAGTATCTCTTCAACTTGCTCATTCTAGAGCTGGAATCAAAAGGTGGTTCTTTGATGAATACTCCAGCACCATAACCATTGAAATGTTCAATGGCTCAAGAACCGCCTTTACAAATTGGCACTCTATCTTAAACCTCTCCAAATTAAAGGAGATCTGTCAATGTTGTTGCACATGACTTTAGAAAATGTTGAAACAAACTATGAAGTTTTACAGTTTGTGCGCAATCTTAAGGATCAAATCAACTTGATCCTAAGTCAAAAATAAGTGGTTTTGGCTTCATCAGTCCAGAGGGACATTGTTGGAAAAATAAGGACCGATGAGCCTCAACCACACTCTCCAACCACTGTGTGCAAAATAACTGAAATACAACCGCGGATGATTCATAAATGAACAACCGCGGATAATTGCCCTCAACCACTGTATTTCAACCTTGGAGCACAAACACTGATCATCCTTGCCTTGAAAGACAACTGCTGAATCAAGAATAACAACCGCAGATCAGCAACCGTGGTTTGAACACTGATCACACAACAACTGATTACAACCAAGGAAGAGCTAAATACTGAAGAAAAACTGAAGAATTAAGTTTCCGTTGTTGTTCTTTCTATCAGTTGTTGTACTATTCTGTTTGTATCAGTGTCTGTACAATTGTCAGTTGTTTGTCTTATTAATTTTGTCCTGTTACATTTAATGTTTGGGTATTTATATCCCAACATTCCCTGAACTTTATGAATTGAATTTCCCGATAATTCCTTGTGTTATTTATCTATTATTCTTCTTTTAGCTAACCTAACAAACTGTTGAAACTACCGAGTGTTTGACTAAAAAGGGAGTTTATACATAGTCTTTGACCTAGAGTCTAAAGTCTAATAAACCTGGTAAACAACTTCCTGGTCCAACAACTTATATAAAACATTTAACATGCTTCTCAGTCCCATAGTCTATAAAACAAAACAGTTGAAAAGGGACAATGAACTCACCTTTGTGTTGTTATATGATTGTGTCGTTTTAAGAATGCGCACACTCATTGGTTGTAATTGGACTGAGTTCAACACCTGTTTTCATTGAGTATTGTTCTATTTTGTGAGTATTGTATTTGTTTCTCGTTGTGTTTAAGACTACGTATTGAACTAAGTGACCTATCCTAAGTTTTGGTGTGTTACTAGATTTGTTAGCTAATTTGTATTGCATATGCATTCAAACTATTACCCATAATTTATAAAACCTTAGCTTACGTTGCCAAATATTTTGTTGTAATGTTTGAAAAGACTCATATTAGTTTAAGAGCCATGCATAACATATATACAAGTTATTAAAAGAAGGATGTCATAATTGTTTTATAAAACCCTTTTGTTTCATTGATGTCACCTTTCAAAAATGTGTTATTGTTGATCTTTATAAACCTTTAACACATCTTTTTATTTATTAATTCAAACAAAATTTATGTTAATTTAAGAAAATATTACTTTTCATACACTTGGGATTAAGTTTATCCAAGGTTAGACTTAGCACATATTCATGGATTACTTAATAACATCTATGAGTTTTAAGAAGGGTTGCCTCTAATTATTTTTTGTTTAATATCACTTGGGTTAAGTAAATTAATCATTATAGAAGGTTGTTCTTTGTGAAAAGGTTAGCTAGTATCGACCAATGTCCATAAAAAATCCCAATTGACCCTGCAGATACTAACAAGTTCAACCCTTGTTAGTATCGGCTCTAACAGCCCCATAATGGTTAACATCAACTTCGCCCTTATCCCGTATTCCTTGGATTACATGTGTGAGTCTAGTATCGACGAGAGCTGTTGAGCATCGACACTATCGATGTTGACAAAAGCCTTAGAAGTCCACATAAGAGACTGCCGATACTACAGTGTCGATGACCCTTAGTATCGATGTTAAATATTCCTTAACCAGCTAATATCAATGATCCCTTAGCCCACAGCCCTTACAACTCGTCGATCTTATCAGTCTCGATGAGATTTCAGTGAAAGGTGTAACATCAGTGCCGGAACCATTATCGGAACAGTGAACTGCACAGTAACGTGCACGGTAACTCTGGTACAAACTATGTGAAACACTTATATGCTATTAACATTGTAATGCTTGACACTAAACTATTATGCAACTGTTTCTGAAACCTGATTAAATCTCATGGTTTAACAGTCAGAAACACATCAGACAACACTGAACAGATACACAAATGCTTGATTTGATGCTATTATGTATAAACGTATGCGAGGTTAAACAGAACAAAACCATAACGGTTGTTGTTACAGAATGCTAAACTGACGAATTATTCGTATAGGTGACGATCTGTACGAATAAATCTGAGAGTTTAACGTTCTGAAATGATGACTGGAAAGCTAGAAAACAAAAGTCAGAAAGCTAAACCATCGTCGTGTTAGTTCGAATGACGATTCGAACAAATACGCGCGATGGTGACGCGTTCTGACGAAACGAAAACGAAAACAACATGAACAATAATAAATTTAAGAAAATATAATATTTTCTGTTTTACAATTTTGAAACTCATCAGAAATAAATTAAAAGGAAACTATCTTAATTAAAACGCGTAAAATAATAAATGACGATAAATAATTCAAGAGAAATAATTTTAAAAAGATTTACTAGAAATAACCCCCTCCTAAACATTCGAAAATAAATTCCTTTTTATTTAATTTACAAAAAACGCGCGTAACGTGACAAGAACGAGACGAAAACGAGAACCGAGCAACCGAAACGAACCCGAACACCCCTGGGGTAAATAAACCCTAAATGATCCCATTTCTTCATTTATTACACTCTCCCTCTCTCTCTAAACTCACTCAAGCCGTCACTCTCTCTCTTTCTCTAAGATTTTCCACTTCAAACATCAAGATCTTGCTCATTTGGTGATGAAATCGCGTGTTCTTGGTGTTCACACGTAGCTACCAACATTCTCTACATGGAAGTACAACTGATCTGAAGGATTAACCGCTGAAAATCGAGGTATGAGGATGAGAAACTCACGAAAGTTAGGGTTTTACACATCCTTATTCTATCACACATACAAGTGGCTGAAAAACTTGACCTATCCGACTCTAACCCTTCATCCAAGCTTCACGAAGGATAGTAGAACTAGGTATGAGCCATGGAACAATTCGAAACCCCTCAGATTGACGATGATGATGGAGCTGTTGCAGGTTCGCGAAGTGGCTGAACCTGCCTTGGTCGAACCCTTGAACCCTAGCCGAACCTGTGAGCTACCCCTTCGACGAACCTCGGCCTAGATGGACAAAAAGGTGGCAAACTATCTTGGAGCCGAACCTTCGACCTTCATGCAAACCTTACCACTACCGAACCAATGTGCTGCCATGTCACGAACCTGCATAAGTCTAGGGAGAACCTCAACCTGAACGAACCATAAGGTTCGCAAGGCATGTCGGGGCCGAACCTTGTGTCATTCCACAATGAGGTTCGCTGAAGTTAGGGTGGGACTCACCCTTCGTCGACCAGCTAATCAACTAACCATAATTCACTTGGCCCAAACCAATTGTTTAGCCCATGCACATACCAAGTGGCCTAAGGCCTTAGTAGGCCGAAACCCTATCATGACCCATTGCTCATTCGGCCAAGCCCAATAAATTTATTCGGCCCAACAGTGTACACTCGGCCCACAATATCCTCAACGGCCCATGACCATTAGTGGGCCTATGTTGTCGGCCCAAGAAAACACAATAGGCCATGTGATTTCCTTGGCCCACTCATTGATTCGGCCCAACAACACTATTACTTGGCCCATATGGTTAGAAAATAAACTAACACACTAAAACTATGAACGAGAACTGCATGGATTTTATATAGACTTTAATTACTATAAAGGTGACATAAATTGGTGATGCTACACTCGCAAATCCTAAAACCTTAATTTTTCCACAATAGTTGCATAGTTAGTAGATAACTATGTAATGAGCTACTTAATCTAATGAGAGCAACATGGGGAGTGTTATCTCTAAAGCTAATTTAAACACCCAAGTATGTTTACAAAGATCCACGTAATACAAGTAATTAGCAAAACAATTAAAGGTCTTGGAATTACAAGAATGAATTAGGGCCGAATGGAGACTGAGACTCACAAGTGTTAGCCAACTTTAGGGCTAACACATACGCAGACGCAGATCACTACAACTCGTACTTATAAGTTGCAATCAACGTGAAATGAATACAGGACCGTGAAAACAACAATTACAACAACGAGCGCGCGCATTCTTGTTTATACTTAGTCAACCACTTCAAACACAAGGTGAGTTCATTTGTCCCTTTTCAAACATATTTGTTTTTACCTCAAGACTGAGTAGCATGTTATACATTTTAAAAAATTATTGAAATGTTTATTAAAGGCTTTTACATTTATTCAAGATGCTTATACTAATGCTTAAACTTGTAACTCTGATTCTGGAAGCTAAAGACTAAGACTTAAACTATATGCTTGATGCTTATGCTATAAACACTATGCTCCAACTATATGCTCGATGTTTATGCTGTAAACTATATGCTAATACTTGAAGTTAGATTCTCCAAGCTATGATTACATGCTAAATGCTAATACTTGATACACTCGTTTTAAAGGCGAATACTATATACACTGACTCTAAATATATATACTTTATACTCTTACTATTAAAAAGTTAATATCTTATACTCTTAACCATAATGCTAATGCTGCTTACACTTACATTTATCTGTTTAAAACTTTTGAAGCTTTGAAATGCATAAGAAAGAATAATACTAAAACTAGAAATGCTTATGAAAACTATACTTATGTAAGCTTGAAAACTTAAACTTATAAAGACTCATATGTTTGAAATGCTATGGACACTTGAATGTTTGATACTCTTATAATACTTGAAACACTTGAATGCTTGATACGCTTGGAATACTTGGACACTTGAATGCTTGATAAACTTGGAATGTTCACACAACAGGCTGATTGACCGCCGCGTGTTGACCTATGTGTCAACCCCTACTAGTCATCAGTAAAACTATGTGAATGCTCTAAACTTGTATGCTTAAGCTATCGGACATCGTAAGACAGACTGTTTAGCCATCGCGTCTTGACATTGGTCAAGCCCTACTAGTCATTAGTGATCTTTGTTGTCAGAATCTTGTAAGACAGACTGATTGGCCGTCGCGTCTTGACAGTGGTCAAGCCTACTAGTCATTCAGTGTTCTTCTTGATTCATCCACAGTGATGACAAGTGACTAGGATGATTTTGGCTTCTTCTAGCTGACTTTGTGTCATCTTGAGGATTCCTCTATCAAAACACCGATGACGTGAGTCATATTTAGTTCCGTTATGGATGGATGCTGAATTCCTTAGGGTGTTCAGCTGTCCATAATGGTAACTCTCGAAACTTGATGCTCAAATACTATTTTGTGCCTGTTGGAACTCATAATCAGAACACTTAAAGCTATGATGGGATTTGAAGTAGGTAAGACGCTTAATTATCATTAACAACAGTGTCATATGTGGATTAGTATGTGGTGGGACGGCGTCTGGGCGGGTTGCAGGCTCGACCCTTTCGTATGCCCTATATATAAGCATACCGATCTGGATATTACATGTCATGTTAATGAGATTAAGGTTGTTACCGAAGGGGATTTGGGGAATGCTATTGGGTAGATATCTTAAACTTCTAAACAGGATGCTTGAAAGTATGATGGAATTGAATGGTAGGTAAAATGCTTAACTATCATTAACAGCAATGTCCTATGTGGCTTAGTATGTGGTGGGACGGCGTCTGAGCAGGTTGTAGGCTCGACCCTTTCGTATGCCCTATATATAAGCATACCGAGTTGGATGATACATGTGGTGTTAATGAGGTTAAGATGTTACCGAAAGAGGTTTGCAAAACTATTTTTCAAATACTAAAACTACATGAACTGCCCAACCATTGTGTTGACTTTGTTTTCTTACATGCTCTCTCAGTTGATGTACAGGATTAAGCTAAGGCTCAGGATTGCATACTAGGATGCCAGTTAGAGGACTTAGTATATTTTGAAAAGCACATGATTTGATGAACGCTGTGAAGCTATTTTGATATCTTGTACCGATACAAGATTGAAAACATCTGATTCTTTTGATAGGTTTACTTAGTTAAGTTATCAAACATTAACAGTTGTAATTTAACTTTAAAATCCTCGTTTGATGTTATATTGTGCTTTAGTTATTCTTAACATTGATGCTATGTAAACAATCTGGTCATCACGATTATCACTCACGATATCGCGCCCTGAGAACCTTCCGCCCGATGAGAAAGTCGATCTGTCCCGTCGGCCCGGGGTGCGACAGATTGGTATCAGAGCTCAAGGTTATAGAGAATAATAGGTCATTTACTTAAATGGTTTGGCTTAGACTATAACTTAGGGACCCTCAGGTAGAGAACATAGGATCTAGGATTTGCAATGTGTCTTGTGCATTCAATCACTGCACTAACCAAAATCCTTTGGTTATGATCAGAATGCCGTCCAGAAGACAACCGACTCCGCAAGCCTCAGCACCTCACTCATCTACCCCTACACACCAGATTCACCACCGCCTCCTCCTCCTCCACTAAACCCTCCTCCAAACCCGAATGCAACTCTAGTTTTGGATCCTGCTACCATTGCCTTGGCAACATTAATGAGTAGTTGTAACATCTGTACATTTAGTCATGGTAGTCGTAAACAGTGTTAGTACAATATGTGTTTAATTCAGTGTTTTCAATGTGATTCAAGTGTTCATGATTGTGTTGGTGTGTGATAGGATCCTAATTTAATAGGAACAAGTATGTATTATTTATCTACAGTCGATTTCGCTAGGCAAGAACAGTATCGTATTATATCGAAACAGTGGTGGGACGGCGTCAGATAAGGCAGGTAGCTGGACTCTGGGGTATGCCCTATACATATACTGCGTTCGGTGTAATGGGATAGTGTTAGTGCGTAGTGTTTAGACGAATAGTATGACAAAAGAATTAATTAAACAAAAATCCTAATACGTAAGCGAGACTGAGTATAATTATGGGTGACGATCCATAACGATAAGAATGTTGAACTTATAATTATGATTAAACGACAATAAATAAATAATACGATCGAAAAACGTACGCGATTGCGGGTATACACGTAATTGTATTTGTTTAACGATCTGATAACGAACGAAGTGTAAAAATAAGTGAAATAAATTATTTTACATTTTTACAATTTTGAAACTCATCAAAATGATGAGAATAACAACTATTTTATATAATACGCGAAAAATGCGCGTTACGTTTCGAAAACACAAACCGAGCGACCGAAACGAACCCGAATACCACGCGTAGTATAAAAGCCTTGAAGAAAGGCTTTTCCCTCATTTATTGCTGCAAGAACCCCTTCTCTCTCTAAGAAATTCGGTTTCCACTTTCTCACACTAGAAAACACCACAAAAATCCCCATATATCCTTCGTTTCTTGATGAAAATGGATGATTCTTGAACCTACGCGTAGCCCTCGACGTCCTCTACAAGATAGTACCACAGATCTGAAGGTTTATCCACAGAATCTCGAGGTAATGGAACTTGAAAAACTCGAAATTTAGGGTTTTCATCTAATTGTTCGACCGAACCACATAACCGGTATTAGGAACCATGTAGACCAACTCTAGACCTTCGACACTTTGTTCTTGATCATAAGAGATATGGAGGCCTCACCATGGACGGTCGCATCTGTGGAGTTGTAACAGGTTCTCCGGGAGAAAAGTCGGCCGAACCCTCTGGGTGTTAGACGAACCCTGGTGGTCTCACGAACCCTGGGGTGCCGAACCCTCCTCAGCCAGCCGAACCATTGTGCCGTCCATGAACCTCCATGATGACAACGAACCATAGCCGAAGCTTCTACCTGGCCGAACCCTCTTGGATCGACGAACCTTAACCAAACGGCCGAACTTTGCATGGTTTTCACGAACCATCAACAGTAACGAACCTTTAGCTTCCGGCCGAACCATGATCAGATGCCGAACCCACATGAGCCGAAGCTTCCATGTGGCGAACCTTTCCAGTGACCAACGAACCATCTTATGCGAGCGAACCTTGATGCCACCAAAGTCAGCCGAACCCTACATTACAATAGACGAACCATGTTGGGCCTTGCATGGCCGAACCTTAGGCCGAACCTTCATAAGGTTCACTGCCCTGGGTGGCCGGAGATGGGTTATGTAGCTACCATTTGTGTAGTTCGGTCAACAAGCTACTACCATTCATTTGTATCGGCCCAATAACAAAACCACAGGCCCAATTCGGATACATGCGGCCCACATGATTCTACCAAGCCCAAAAGGACTCTCGGCACAACAACCCACCTAAATGGCCCACGCATCCTAAACTTAGCCCAACTATTAAGTTGAATCGACCCATAGAACTTCAATTTGGCTCCTAAGTATGCTCAAGGCCCAATAACCAATGCTAGGCCCAAAAGGAAGAGGTTGACCCATGGAATTATATCCTGGCCCAATTTTGGCCTTTTAACTTAGTAATTATGAATTGATCTTGTTGGTTTAAGTTTAATACAACCTAATTATGAGATCAAGTCATAATCACAAGGGTCTAAAACACTTTAACATGTCTTCAAAATACATGTTAAACAAGAGTTATCATAATCATAAATGCATGTTACTTTGATGTATACAAGTTGTGCATAAAAGAACATGACATATTCTTTTCATGAATCAATTATCAATTAAGTGACGCAATCATGATTTTCAAATTCACACAACATTCCTAAACATGAGAACAAGTTATTCACGAGTAATCAAGTTCAAGTTAACAATGAATCAAATTCTATACAATCATAAATCTTATATCTTATGTATGATTACAATGATATAGGAACCAGTTAGAAGTCTTGTTTGCTACTTGCTACTTGTTATAGTTCAGAGTCTACTACATACAGGTGAGAACTTTAGCCCCTCTTTTACTGTTTTACAACTGTTTTGGGATGGAACACGTGACCAAACACTTTCTACGCAAATCATATTTCATATACAGGATTCATGTTACTGTTCAACTGTTATAGGTTCACTTTACAAATTCAAGGGATTTCTCAATTATTTTAAAAAGGATTTACTAAACTGTTTTATATATGTTTTACATAAATGCTTTTATACATGTTAAATACTTTAAAAGAATAAGTTTTATAAACTCTTTTACTATAATCTTGTGCTTTGATAAAACGATATTTTATAAACCTTGTTATTATACAAGGACTCTATTCTCAGTATTAAATCAGAGGTTTCAAAACAAGGAATTAAATCAATAGTTTTCATGGCGGTATTAAATCAAAGGATTTCAATTCATGGTATTCAAGCAAGGTTTTCAAATCATGGTAATCAAATAAGGCATTCAACCAACGGTTTCAAATCATAGTATTCAAAAACATGGTGTTCATGGTTGTGAACAAACTTGTACATACATCAAGACACGTATTCTTATTCATATAGCGTTAGTACTGGTTGATCACAACAAGGGAAAGCGGACACATTTGGTTACGCCAAGGCTGCGGTTAGCGTTTTAAATTTGTTTTAAAAACTAACTGCAGATTGGATGCATTACGGTAATATGAAATTGCTGCTAATTAAGTTTACCAGCATAAGTCATATTGACCAGGTCACTCAACTCGGAGTTGTCTTTTGAGTAAGCTCATTAGTACAGCTAGTGTTGAATGTAGTTGCTGACTAATATTTTTCAGACTCCAAACGTGGTTTGGGACTTGATTGATTGTTGGCTTCTCTAGTAAACAGTCTTTTGACTGTTTGCACACGTTTTTCTTACTTGATGTTAGTTTGGGTTGCAACCATCCATGTATTTTCCTTCATTGCTTTATACATATGCCTTACAATGCAGATTCATATTTACAAATGTTAAACCTATTGTTCTCACCAACTACTTTTGTAGTTGACAGTTACTTTTCACGTGTTTCAGGTAATCAGGTTTAGTATACTTTCAAGGACAACTAAGGAGACCGTTGTAAGATAGAACAAGATGAAGAAACAAGCTAGGATGGATTTAGAAATACACTTAATCCTAATTGTTTAATTGTCTTGTTTAAGTCTTATTTTGTAAACACTATTTTTGGGTCTGTAGTTGTCATTCTTTTGGGAAGATAGATAGATTGTCTGTAACTAAACAATGGTCTAATCTTTATGAAATTTAGTAATGCATTGTGGTTGTTCTTATTCAATACTTGTGCATGATTCAACCATCGATCGTCATCGCGCCGTGGATTCCGCACACGGCGCAGGGGGTGTGACAGTATCAGCTGACTAACCAGCTGAAGGATATCATCCCGGAGATGATCAACAGAATTCAAGGACACGGTAACAGCTCCGGGAATACTACGGAGGAAGCTAGTGGAAACACCGGCAATACTTCAGATTGTTCCTACAAGTCATTCGTAGGATGCAAACCGCCAAGCTTTAGCGGTGTTGAAGGAGCTGTTGGACTGATCCAATGGCTAGAGAAAATGGAAACTACCCTAGACATCAGCGGTTGTCCAGAACACCATAAGATTCACTACGCTGCTAGATCTTTCAATAAGCGTGCCGTAACATGGTGGAACTCTCAGATACAGGCTCGAGGCAGAGAAGAAACACTAGCCATGCCATGGGCAGACTTCAAAATCTTGTTAAGGAATGAATTTTGTCCTAAGCACGAACTTCAGAAGCTAGAGGTGGAACTGTCAAATCATGTGATGAAGGGAGCAGATCACATGACATTCACTACTCGTTATCATGAACTGATAGCCTTGGTGCCTGAGATGGTGCCGACTCTGGAAAAGCAGATTGACCGATATGTACGAGGATTACCATCCTGCATTAAGGGCATTGTACTTGCTACAAACCCTGCCACTCAGGAGTCAGCCATCTCCCTATCAGCTAAACTCACTGACGTAATGGTGAAGTCAGGAGTTCTGAAGAACGGCTCAGGCAAGGCTAAAGAGGAACAACCGAAGAAGAAGCAGAAGGTCACTCAAGGCTACACGATGCCCATACCCCTCCATCAAGTTGCTACAGTACCTACTAAGGTTGCACGCAAACCTTACTCGGGCGTACATCCTCAGTGTGCAAAATGCCAATTTCATCATGCTGCTACAATGTCGTGTAGGCAGTGTACCAACTATGGCCAAAATGTTCATTTGGTTCAACACTTCCAAGCTCCACCGACACCGACTGCAAACAATGCTACTATGGCAATACCACCACCACCAAACCCTGGCAATCACAACAACAAAAATCGGGGATGCTATAACTGTGGAGAACTAGGTCATTTCTCCAAGGACTGCCCGAAGAGAGTGCAACAAGGAATTCAAGCACCTCGTGGGTACTGGTATGTAGTACCTCTTTACCCATAAGTCTTTGTTTTATTTTGATACTAGTATGAATAAGAAAACTTATCTTATTCCTATTAGTAGAACCACATAGGTATTCCATGAAAACTTAGGAATTCTTTTATTGCGGTAGAAAACAATGAAAGAATCCTTGGTTAATGCATAAAACATACGTAGGAAACCACAGCTAACACTAAGGTTGTGTAACCGTTGATGTTCATAGCATCAATTAGTTTAGAACAACAAGGTGTTAGAGTTACGCAAAGATTAAGCAAGGCAAAGCAGTAAGACAACTATGAGCAATAAGGCGAACAAAACTATGAAGTCATACATGAGTAATCCCTAACGTGACCCAAAGTTTATTTGGGAGCGTGGGGACATCACACCAAACAAAAGTCTCTCCACTGGTTAACAAAGAAGGTCGTACCTGATAACAACTTTTAAATTTCGGGACGAAATTTCTTTAACAAGGGGAGACTGTAACATCAGTGCCGGAACCGTTATCAGAACAATGAACTGCACAGTAACATGCACAGTAACTCAGGTATAAACAATGTGAAACACTTATATGCTATTAACATTGTAATGCTTGACACTAAACTATTATGCAACTGTTTCTGAAACCTGATTAAATCTCACGGTTTAACAGTCAGAAACACATCAGACAACACTGAACAGATACACAAATGCTTGATTTGATGCTATTATGTATAAACGTATGCGAGGTTAAACAGAACAAAACCATAACGGTTGTTGTTACAGAATGCTAAACCGACGAATTATTCGTATAGGTGACGATCTGTACGAATAAATCTGAAAGTTTAACGTTCTGAAATGATGACTGGAAAGCAGAAAACAAAAGTCAGAAAACTAAACCATCGTCGTGTTCGTTCGAATGACGATTCGAATGAATACGCGCGATGGTGACGCGTTCTGACGAAACGAAAACAAAAACGACACGAACGATAATAAATTTAAGAAAATATAATATTTTCTGTTTTACAATTTTGAAACTCATCAGAAATAAATTAAAAGGAAACTATCTTAATTAAAACGCGTAAAATAATAAATGACGATAAATAATTGAAGAGAAATAATTTTAAAAAGATTTACTATAAATAACCCCCTCCTAAACATTCGAAAATAAATTCCTTTTTATTTAATTTACAAAACACGCGCGTAACGTGACGGAAACGCGACGAAAATGAGAACCGAGCAACCGAAACGAACCTGAACACCCCCGGGGTATATAAACCCTAAATAATCCCATTTCTTCATTTATTACACTCTCCCTCTCTCTCTTAACTCACTCAAGCCGTCACTCTCTCTCTCTCTCTCAGATTTCCAACTTCAAACATCAAGATCTTGCTCATTTGGTGATGAAATCACGTGTTCTTGGTGTCCACACGTAGCTACCAACATTCTCTACATGGAAGTACAACTGATCTGAAGGATTAACCGCTGAAAATCGAGGTATGAGGATGAGAAACTCACGAAAGTTAGGGTTTTACACATCTTTATTCTATGACACATACAAGTGGCTGAAAAACTTGACTTATCCGACTCTAACCCTTCATCCAAGCTTCACGAAGGATAGTAGAACTAGGTATGAGCCATGGAACAATTCGAAACCCCTCAGATCGACGATGATGATGGAGCTGTTGCAGGTTCGCGAAGTGGCCGAACCTCCCTTCGTCGAACCCTTGAACCCTAGCCGAACCTGTGGGCTACCCCTCCGACGAACCTCGGCCTAGATGGACAAAAAGGTGGCAAACCATCTTGGAGCCGAACCTTCGACCTTCATGCGAAACTTACCACTACCGAACCGATGTGCTGCCATGTCACGAACCTGCATGAGTCTAGGGCGAAACTCAACCTGAACGAACCCGTGGTTGGAGCAGTCGAACCTTTTTGATTCCATCGACCGAACCTTCATATGAGCGAACCATAAGGTTCGCAAGGCATGTCGGGGCCGATCCTTGGGTCATTCCACGATGAGGTTCGCTGAAGTTAGGGTGGGACTCACCCTTCGTCGACCAGCTAATCAACTAACCATAATTCACTTGGCCCAAACCAATTGTTTAGCCCATGCCTCCTATTCGGTCCAACAGCACACTTTCGGCCCATATATGTTCTTACTCGGCCCATGCACATACCATGTGGCCTAAGGCCTTAGTAGGCACAAACCCTATCATGACCCATTGCTCATTCGGCCAAGCCCAATAAATTTATTCGGCCCAACAGTGTACACTCGGCCCACAATATTTGTAACATCTGTACATTTAATCATGGTAGTCGTAAACAGTGTTAGAACAATGTGTATTTATGTCCAATCAGTCAATGCAATTCATATGTTCATGATTGTGTTTGTGTGTGATAGGATCTTAATTAATAGGAACAAGTATGTATTATTTATTTACAGTCGATTTCGCTAGGCAAAAACAGTATCGTATTATATCGAAACAGTGGTGGGATGGCGTCAGATAAGGCAGGTAGCTGGACTCTGGGGTATGCCCTATACATATACTGCGTTCGGTGTAATGGGATAGTGTTAGTGCGTAGTGTTATGACGAATAGTATGACAATCAATTAATTAAACAAAAATCATAATACGTAAGCGAGACTGAGTATAATTATGGGTGACGATCCATAACGATACGAATGTTGAACTTATAATTATGGTTAAACGACAATAAATAAATAATACGATCGAAAAACGTACGCGATTGCGGGCATACACGTAATTGTATTTGTTTAACGATCTGACAACGAACGAAAAGTAAAAATAAGTGAAATAAATTATTTTACATTTTTACAATTTTGAAACTCATCAAAATGATGAGAATAATAACTATTTTATTACTCCATATCTTCTTCATTACTCCACGAAAATGGATGATTCTTGAACCTACGCGAAGCTCTCGACATTCCCTACACGGAAGTACAAAGGATCTGAGATTTTCACCGGCCAAATCAGAGGTATGAACTCAAGAAGTTTCGGGAAAATAGGGTTTTTGTAGGATGGTTCGATCCACACATGTATAACGAGTCTTAGAACTATTTTCACGACCTACTCACCTTAGGGAATCACTACTGCACCACGTATTGTTGTAGAGCAGGTTGTATTTGATCGGAAAGATTAAGATTTGAGGTGCAGGTCGTGGGGCAGAAAGGTGGAGCCGAACCTGTAATTCTCGGAACCTTAGGGTTCGTTTCACCTACTGCCGAACCTTTTGCAGAGCCACGAACCCACGACCAAGCGAACCTATCTCAGGTCAACGAACCTTCGATCAATTAGCTTCATCAGACGAACCATCACCTTGCCGCGAACCTAGATCCGGACGAACCTTGCATGGCATTTGGCCGAACCCCTGTTCACGAACCCTATTGACAATCATAGACACCGAACCCTCGGCGAACCTAATTGCAACCGAACCATTTCAGTGACCAACGAACCATTCTTTTCCGGCGAACCATTCCTAGGCTCGAACCCAGATTAAACACCCGAACCATCATGAGTTTGCCGAATCCTTGGAATGTAGCCGAACCTTGCATGGTTCGTTGATCAGCTTGTCGAACCTTTGTGAAACCGAACCCTTCAATACAAGGGACGAACCAAGTTGGACATGCATGGCGAACCCTTGATCACCGGTGAACCTAGATCAGGCGAACCTAAGGGTTCGCTGCCATCTTTGTTCAGCCTAGCTACAACATGCAATTCTAACCATTGCCTCGGCCCAACTCACTTTTGTTCGGTCCAATCGATGGGCCTAAGACCTCGACCTAGTTCCTTTTGTCCAGCCCATGAACGGTTCGAATTAGGTCTAGCCCACCACCATTTGGCCCAACAACACACTCAATTGGCCTATGGCCTTTGATTAAGCCCACTATGGTTTCATGGGCTCAAGGCCCAATGTTGGCCCATAATTTAACATAGTTGTGAATTGATCTTATTCGGGTTAAGTTTATAACTTAACATAATTATGGGATCAAGTCACAATCCTAAAGACTTAAACAATTTGAACATCTTTTCAAAATGCAAGTTAAACAAGAGTTATCATGATCATAAACACATGTTACTTTTATGTGCACAAGATGTGCATAAAAGAACATGACATATTCTTTTCACGAATCAATTATCAATCAAGTGATTCAATTATGATATTCAAATTCACACAACATTCTTAAACATGAGAACAAGTTATTCAAGAGTTAATCAAGTTCAAGATAACACAAGTCAATCAATAAGTCAAAGTCTATACAATCATAAATCTTATATCTTATGTATGATTACAATGATATAGGAACCAGTTAGAGGTCTTGTTTGCTACTTGCTACTTGTTATAGTTCAGAGTCTACTGCAGACAGGTGAGAAGATTAGCCCCTCTTTTTACTGTTTTACAACTGTTTTGGGGTGGAATGCGTGATCAAATACTTTTATTTCAATCATATTTCATGACACAGGATTTATGCTACTTTACAAACATTACAGGTTCACTGTACAAATTCAAAGGATTCATCAACTGTTTTAAAGAATTTTATCAACTATTAAACATTTTCTACTAAAAAGGTTTTATAAAGGTTCTTCAAACTGTTTTATATCAGTTTTTACTCAAATGGTTTTACAAATGGTAAACACTTTTAAATAATGGAATTTATAAACTCTATTGCTTTAAACTCGTGCTTTCATAAACAATATGTATTAAACCTTGTTACTATACAAGGATGCTATTTTATGTATTCAATCAAAGGTTTCAAACAAGGTATTCAACCAATAGTTTTCATGATGGTGTCCAAACAAAAGAGTTTCAATTCATGGTATTCAAACAAGAGTTTCAATTCATGGTATTCAATCAAGGTTTTCAAATCATGGTATTCAAACAAGGCATTCAATCAAAGGGTTTCAATTCAAGTTTTCAAAAGCATGGTGTTCATCGTTGTGAACAAACTTATACACACATCAAGTTACATATTCATTTAGCGTTAGTACTGGTGATCACAACAAGGGAAAGCGGACACAATTGGGCAGACCAATTTCTGGAGTTAGCTTTTAAATTTGTTTTAAAAGGTAACTGCAGGATTTGGTTACGTATGGTTTTATCAATGTTGCTGACTAATTATCTAACTCCAAACGTAGTTTGGGACTTGATTATATGTTGGTTTTTCTAGTAAACAGTCTGATGACTGTTTGGACACATTTTACATACTTGATGTTAGTTTGGGTTGCAACCATCCATGTATTTTTATTCACTGTTTATCCTATATGCCTTACAATGCAAATTCATGTTTACAAATGTTAAACCTATTGTTCTCACCAACTACTTTTGTAGTTGACAGTTACTTTTCACGTGTTTCAGGTAATCAGGTTTAGATCATTCTCAAGGACAACTAAGGGGACCATTCTAAGATAGAACAAGATGAAGAAACAAGCTAGGATGGATTAGAAACACATTAAATCCTATTTGTTTAATTGTCTTGTTGGTGTCTTATTTTGTAAACTATATTTTGGGTTTGTAGTTGTCATTCTTTTGGTAGATAGAATGTCTGTAACTAAACAATGGTCTAAACATTATGAAACTTAGTAATACACTGTGGTTGTTCTTATTCAATACTTCTGCATGATTCAACCATCATTCGTCACCGCATCGTGGATTCCGCACGCGGCGCAGGGGGTGTGAAAGCCTTATACTGGTATGTTTCAACTTTGCACCAAATGCCAATACCATCACCTACCCACCATTCCATGCAGGAAATGTCTCAAGTGTGGGCGGATGGGACATTTGGCTGCAACATGTTGATCTGCTCATCTAGTTGCTGCTACAACTACCACCGCTAATCCTGCTACTACTGGTGGAAGGGTTTGTTATAACTGTAGAGCAGAAGGACACTTCAGAAACCAGTGCCCGAAACTCAACAACACGACTGCTACTGCTCGTGCCTTTGTTATCGGAACTTCCGAAGCACGCGAGGACCCGGCAGTCATCAAGGGTACATTTCTCATTAATGATCACTACGTTTCTATTATATTTGACACTGGTGCTGATAAAAGTTTTGTCTCTACTAATACTGCTTCCCTGTTTAATAAACAACCATCTATACTTGATGTTCCTTACACCGTAGAAGTAGCAGATGGTAAGACCATATTAGTAAATTCAATAATTCGGGATAGTGAATTAAGATTGAACAATCATCTTTTCCTTATCGATCTCATTCCTATGACTCTCGGAAGCTTCGAAGTCGTAGTAGGAATGGATTGGTTATCCAAAAACGGTGCCGAAATCGTATGTTCGGAGAAACTTATTCGAATTCCTCTACCGTCCGACGAAATGATGCAAGTTTACGGCGAGAAACCCTGCCGCGAATTGAAGATTGTGTCGTGCATCAAGGCTAGGAAGTACCTGAAGAAGAAATACTTTGCGTTCCTAGCTCACGTGGTGGAGAAGAAACCTGAAAAGAAGGCAGTTGGAGACGTTCCGGTCATCAGAGATTATCCGGACGTATTCCCAGAAGACTTGCCTGGACTACCACCGATCAGACAAGTGGAGTTTAGAATCGATCTCGTCCCTGGAGCAAACCCAGTGGCGAAGTCACCATATCGATTAGCACCGTCTGAGATGCAAGAACTGTCTAGTCAACTCCAAGAACTTCTAGACAAAGGTTTCATAAGACCGAGTTTCTCTCCTTGGGGAGCTCCGGTTCTCTTTGTCAAGAAGAAAGATGGTTCATTTCGTATGTGCATCGATTACCGGGAGCTAAACAAGTTGACAATCAAGAACAGATATCCTCTACCCAGGATTGATGATCTGTTTGATCAATTACAGGAAGCGACTTACTTTTCTAAAATTGATCTACGATCCGGGTATCATCAGTTACGAGTAAATGATGAGGATATACCAAAGACTGCGTTTAGGACTCGATATGGACACTACGAGTTCGTGGTTATGCCATTTGGACTGACCAATGCACCGGCAGTGTTCATCGACTTGATGAATCGAGTCTGCAGACCATATTTAGATCAGTTTGTTATCATCTTCATTGATGATATACTGATTTATTCCAAGACGGAGCAAGAACATGAGGATCACTTGAAGAAAGTCTTAGAGCTACTAAGAGCGGAACAACTTTATGCTAAATTTTCAAAGTGTGAATTTTGGCTAAAAGAAGTTCACTTCTTAGGGCATGTCATTAACAAGGATGGGATTCATGTAGATCCATCAAAGATTGAGGCGATCAAGAACTGGACTACCCCATCTACTCCAACAGAGATTCGTTCATTTTTGGGTCTGGCAGGTTACTACAGAAGGTTCATCGGGAACTTTTCAAAGATCGCCTTGCCACTTACCACTCTGACCCAGAAAAGTCAAGCGTTTGTATCGGGACAGAAACAAGAGGATGCATTCCAACTTCTTAAACAGAAGTTACGCAATTCCCCTATCCTTAGTCTTCCAGAAGGCAGTGATGATTTCATTGTCTACTGTGATGCTTCAAACCTTGGTCTCGGTTGTGTACTTATGCAGCGGGACAAGGTGATTGCCTATGCTTCAAGACACCTTAAGGTTCACGAGAAGAACTATACTACTCATGACCTTGAGTTAGGGCCTGTGGTCTTTGCATTGAAGATTTGGAGGCACTACCTTTATGGTACTAAATGTGTCATCTATACAGACCACAAGAGCCTGCAACACATTTTCAATCAGAAAGAACTCAACATGAGACAACGGCGTTGGGTTGAGCTTCTAACTGATTATGACTGTGAGATTCGCTACCATCCGGGTAAAGCCAATGTGGTGGCGGATGCTCTTAGTCGTAAGGAACCAGTCAAACCTATTCGTGTAAGAGCCATGGAGATCAACACACAGCCAAACTTGAAGGATCTAATTCGTATTGCACAACAACAAGTGGTGACAGACAATCAACTGAAAATAGACTTAGACTGCGGAATTGAGAAGAAACTGGAACGTCGATCTGACGGGGTGTTATATCTCAACGGTCGCATCTGGATTCCAAAGTCAGAAGAATTGCGCACACTCATCTGTGATGAGGCTCATAAGTCGTGATACTCAGTTCATCCTGGAGCAGATAAGATGTACCAAGACTTGCGAGCATCTTACTAGTGGCGGGGAATGAAGAAAGACATAGCACTGTACGTGGGGAAATGTCTTACATGTTCCAGAGTCAAAGCAGAACATCAAAAGCCTTCTGGACTTCTGCAGCAACCTGAAATTCCTCAATGGAAATGGGAACAGATTTCCATGGATTTCATAACTAAGTTGTCGAGAACTCCGCGAGGATTCGATTCGATTTGGGTGATCGTTGATCGACTCACCAAATCTGCTCATTTTCTCCCGATCCGAGAGGATTACAAAATGGAGAAGTTAGCTACCTTGTACATCAACGAAATCATTGTGCGTCATGGTACTCCAACATCAATCATATCTGATCGTGATAGTCGTTTCACTTCTCGCATTTGGCAATCATTGCAAAATGCTTTGGAAACCCGTGTTAATCTTAGCACGGCGTATCATCCCCAAACTGACGGTCAAAGCGAAAGGACTATCCAAACACTCGAGGACATGTTTCGTTCTTGTGTGATCGATTTCGGTGGGAGTTGGGACACTCATCTTCCACTCATCGAGTTTTCGTACAATAACAGCTACCATACAAGCATTCAATGTGCACCATTCGAAGCTTTATATGGTAGGAAGTGTCGATCGCCGGTCTGCTGGACCGAGGTTGGTGATTCACAGGTCGTAGGACCTGAACTCATTCAAGAAACAACAGACAAGATCACAATCATTCAATCAAGGCTTAAGGCCGCAAGGGATAGACAAAAGAGCGATGCCGATCAACGTCGGAAACCACTTGAGTTTCAAGTTGGTGACCGACTCTTACTCAAGGTTTCTCCCTGGAAAGGCATTGTCCGATTTGGGAAGAAAGGGAAACTTGCACCAAGGTACATTGGACCTTTTGAGATCCTGGAACAGATTGATCCCGTAGCCTACAAACTCAAACTTACAGTGGAGCTAAGCAATGTTCACGATACATTTCATGTATCGAATCTTAAGAAATGCTTGGCAGATCATGATGTTCAGATTCCACTGGAAGACATTCAGATTCAAAACAACATGCAATTCATAGAACGTCCGGTAGAAATCATGGATCATGGAGTCAAGAAACTTAAACGTAGCCGTATCCCGATCGTAAAGGTGTGATGGGAGGGCAAACGTGGTGCTGAGTTCACCTGGGAACGTGAAGACCAGATGAAACTTAAGTACCCTCATCTTTTTACAGTACCTTCGGCTAGTTAATTTCGGGACGAAATTCCCTTAACTAGGGGAGACTGTAACATCTGTACATTTAGTCATGATAGTCGTAAACAGTGTTAGAACAATGTGTATTTATGTCCAATCAGTCAATGCGATTCATATGTTCATGATTGTGTTTGTGTGTGATAGGATCTTAATTAATAGGAACAAGTATGTATTATTTATTTACAGTCGCTTTCGCTAGGCAAAAACAGTATCGTATTATATCGAAACAGTGGTGGGATGGCGTCAGATAAGGCAGGTAGCTGGACTCTGGGGTATGCCCTATACATATACTGCGTTCGGTGTAATGGGATAGTGTTAGTGCGTAGTGTTATGACGAATAGTATGACAATCAATTAATTAAACAAAAATCGTAATACGTAAGCGAGACTGAGTATAATTATGGGTGACGATCCATAACGATACGAATGTTGAACTTATAATTATGATTAAACGACAATAAATAAATAATACGATCGAAAAACGTACGCGATTGCGGGCATACATGTAATTGTATTTGTTTAACGATCTGACAACGAACGAAGAGTAAAAATAAGTGAAATAAATTATTTTACATTTTTACAATTTTAAACCTCATCAAAATGATGAGAATAATAACTATTTTATTTAAAACGCGTAAAATGCGCGTTACGTTCCGAAAACGCGAAACGAGCAATCGAAACGAACCCAAATACCCCGAGGGTATATAAACACCAAATGAAGGTGTTTCCATTCATTTATTGCAGCCACAAACCTCTCTCTCACTAGAAGGTTCGTCATTCCATCTTCTCACTAGAAAACCACAGTAAAAGCTCCATATCTTCTTCATTACTCCACGAAAATGGATGATTCTTGAACCTACGCGAAGCTCTCGACATTCCCTACAAGGAAGTACAAAGGATCTGAGATTTTCACCGGCCAAAACAGAGGTATGAACTCAAGAAGTTTCGGGAAAATAGGGTTTTTGTAGGATGGTTCGATCCACACATGTATAACGAGTCTTAGAACTATTTTCACGACCTACTCACCTTAGGGAATCACTACTGCACCACGTATTGTTGTAGAGCAGGTTGTATTTGATTGGAAAGATGAAGATTTGAGGTGCAAGTCGTGGGGCAGAAAGGTGGAGCCGAACCTGTAATTCTCGGAACCTTAGGGTTCGTTTCACCTACTGCCGAACCTTTTGCAGAGCCACGAACCCACGACCAAGCGAACCTATCTCAGGTCAACGAACCTTCGATCAGTTAGCTTCATCAGACGAACCATCACCTTGCCGCGAACCTAAATCCGGACAAACCTTGCATGGCATTTGGCCGAACCCCTGTTCACGAACCCTATTGACAATCATAGACACTGAACCCTCGGCGAACCTAATTGCAACCGAACCATTTCAGTGACCAACGAACCATTCTTTTCCGGCGAACCATTCCTAGGCTCTAACCCAGATTAAACACCCGAACCATCATGAGTTTGCCGAATCCTTGGAATGTAACCGAACCTTGCATGGTTCGTTGATCAGCTTGTCAAACCTTTGTGAAACCGAACCCTTCATTACAAGGGACGAACCAAGTTGGACATGCATGACGAACCCTTGATCACCGGCGAACCTAGATCAGGCGAACCTAAGGGTTCGCTGCCATCTTTGTTCAGCCCAGCTACAACATGCAACTCTAACCATTGCCTCGGCCCAACTCACTTTTGTTCGGTCCAATCGATGGGCCTAAGACCTCGACCTAGTTCCTTTTGTCCAGCCCATGAATGGTTCGAATTAGGTCTAGCCCACCACCATTTGGCCCAACAACACACTCAATTGGCCTATGGCCTTTGATTAAGCCCACTATGGTTTCATGGGCTCAAGGCCTAATGTTGGCCCACAATTTAACATAGTTGTGAATTGATCTTATTCGGGTTAAGTTTATAACTTAACATAATTATGGGATCAAGTCACAATCCTAAAGACTTAAACAATTTGAACGTCTTTTCAAAATGCAAGTTAAACAAGAGTTATCATGATCATAAACACATGTTACTTTTATGTGCACAAGATGTGCATAAAAGAACATGACATATTCTTTTCACGAATCAATTATCAATCTAGTGATTCAATTATGATATTCAAATTCACACAACATTCTTAAACATGAGAACAAGTTATTCAAGAGTTAATCAAGTTCAAGATAACACAAGTCAATCAATAAGTCAAAGTCTATACAATCATAAATCTTATATCTTATGTATGATTACAATGATATAGGAACCAGTTAGAGGTCTTGTTTGCTACTTGCTACTTGTTATAGTTCAGAGTCTACTGCAGACAGGTGAGAAGATTAGCCCCTCTTTTTACTGTTTTACAACTGTTTTGGGGTGGAACGCGTGATCAAATACTTTTATTTCAATCATATTTCATGACACAGGATTTATGCTACTTTACAAACATTACAGGTTCACTGTACAAATTCAAAGGATTCATCAACTGTTTTAAAGAATTTTATCAACTATTAAACATTTTCTACTAAAAAGGTTTTATAAAGGTTCTTCAAACTGTTTTATATCAGTTTTTACTCAAATGGTTTTACAAATGGTAAACACTTTTAAATAATGGAATTTATAAACTCTATTGCTTTAAACTCGTGCTTTCGTAAACAATATGTATTAAACCTTGTTACTATACAAGGATGCTATTTTATGTATTAAATCAAAGGTTTCAAACAAGGTATTCAACCAATAGTTTTCATGATGGTGTCCAAACAAAAGAGTTTCAATTCATGGTATTCAAACAAGAGTTTCAATTCATGGTATTCAATCAAGGTTTTCAAATCATGGTATTCAAACTAGGCATTCAATCAAAGGGTTTCAATTCAAGTTTTCAAAAGCATGGTGTTCATCGTTGTGAACAAACTTATACACACATCAAGTTACATATTCATTTAGCGTTAGTACTGGGTGATCACAACAAGGGAAAGCGGACACAATTGGGCAGACCAATTTCTGGAGTTAGCTTTTAAATTTGTTTTAAAAGCTAACTGCAGGATTTGGTTACGTATGGTTTTATCAATGTTGCTGACTAATTCTCTAACTCCAAACGTAGTTTGGGACTGGATTATATGTTGGTTTTTCTAGCAAACAGTCTGATGACTGTTTGGACACATTTTACATACTTGATGTTAGTTTGGGTTGCAACCATCCATGTATTTTTATTCACTGTTTATCCTATATGCCTTACAATGCAAATTCATGTTTACAAATGTTAAACCTATTGTTCTCACCAACTACTTTTGTAGTTGACAGTTACTTTTCACGTGTTTCAGGTAATCAGGTTTAGATCATTCTCAAGGACAACTAAGGGGACCATTCTAAGATAGAACAAGATGAAGAAACAAGCTAGGATGGATTAGTAACACATTAAATCCTATTTGTTTAATTGTCTTGTTGGTGTCTTATTTTGTAAACTATATTTTGGGTTTGTAGTTGTCATTCTTTTGGTAGATAGAATGTCTGTAACTAAACAATGGTCTAAACATTATGAAACTTAGTAATACACTATGGTTGTTCTTATTCAATACTTGTGCATGATTCAACCATCATTCGTCACCGCGCCGTGGATTCCGCACGCGGCGCAGGGGGTGTGACAATATCCTCAACGGCCCATGACAATTAGTGGGCCTAAGTTGTCGGCCCAAGAAAACACAATAAGCCAGGTGATATCCTTGGCCCACTCATTGATTCGGCCCAACAACACTATTACTTGGCCCATATGGTTAGAAAATAAACTAACACACTACAACTATGAACGAGAACTGCATGGATTTTATATAGACTTTAATTACTATAAAGGTGACATGTATTGGTGATGCTACACTCGCAAAACCTAAAACCGTAATTTTTGCCACAATAGTTGCATAGTTAGTGGATAACTATGTAATGAGCTACTTTATCTAATGAGAGCAACTTGGGGAGTTTTATCTCTAAAGCTAATTTAAACACCCAAGTATGTTTACAAAGATCCATGTAATACAAGTAATTAGCAAAACAATTAAAGGTCTTGGAATTTCAAGAATGAATTAGGGCCGAATGGAGACTGAGACTCATAAGTATTAGCCAACTTTAGGGCTAACACATACGCACACGCAGATCACTACAACTCGTACTTATAAGTTGCAATCAACGTGAAATGAATACAGTACCGTGAAAACAACAATTACAATAACAAGCGCGCGCATTCTTGTTTATAGTTAGTCAACCACTTCAAACACAAGGCTAGTTCATTTGTCCCTTTTCAAACATATTTGTTTTTACCTTGGGACTGAGAAGCATGTTATACATTTTAAACAATTATTGAAATGTTTATTAAAGGCTTTTACATCTCTTCAAGATGCTTATACTAATGCTTAAACTTGTAACTCTGATTCTGGAAGCAAAAGACTAAGACTTAAACTATATGCTTGATGCTTATGCTATAAACACTATGCTCCAACTATATGCTCGATGTTTATGCTGTAAACTATATGCTAATACTTGAAGTTAGATGCTCCAAGCTATGATTACATGCTAAATGCTAATACTTGATACACTCGTTTTAAAGGCGAATACTATATACACTGACTCTAAATATATATACTTTATACTCTTACTATTAAAAAGTTAATATCTTATACTCTTAACCATAATGCTGATGCTGCTTACACTTATATTTATCTATTTAAAACTTTTGAAGCTTTCAAATGCATAAGAAAGACTAATACTAAAACTAGAAATGCTTATGAAAACTATACTTATGTAAGCTTGAAAACTTAAACTTATAAAGACTCATATGTTTGAAGTGCTATGGACACTTGAATGTTTGATACTCTTAGAATACTTGAAACACTTGAATGCTTGATACGCTTGGAATACTTGGAACACTTGAATGCTTGATAAACTTGGAATGCTCAGACAACAGGCTGATTGACCGCCGCGTGTTGACCTATGTGCCAACCCCTACTAGTCATCAGTAAAACTATGTGAATGCTCGAAACTTGTATGCTTAAGCTATCGGACATCGTAAGACAGACTGTTTGGCCATCGCGTCTTGACATTGGTCTAGCCCTACTAGTCATCAGTGCTCTTCGTTGTCAGAATCATGTAAGACAGACTGATTGGCCGCCGCGTGTTGACAGTGCTCAAGCCCTACTAGTCATTCAGTGTTCTTCTTGATTCATCCACGGTTATGACGAGTGACTAGGATGATTTTGGCTTCTTCTAGCTGACTTTGTGTCATCTTGAGGATTCCTCTATCAAAACACCGATGTCGCGAGTCATATTTAGTTCCGTTATGGATGGATGTTGAGTTTATTAGGGTGTTCAGCTGTCCATAATGGTAACTCTCGAAACTAGATGCTCAAATACTACTTTGTGCCTGTTGGAACTCATAATCAGAACACTTAAAGCTAGGATGGGATTTGAAGTAGGTAAGAAGCTTAATTATCATTAACAACAGTGTCATATGTGTATTAGTATGTGGTGGGACGGCGTCTGGGCGGGTTGTAGGCTTGACCCTTTCGTATGCCCTATATATAAGCATATCGATCTGGATATTACATGTGACGTTAATGAGATTAAGGTTGTTACTGAAGGGGATTCGGGGAATGCTATTGGGTAGATATCTTAAACTTCTAAACATGATGCTTGAAACTATGATGGAATTGAATGGTAGGTAAAATGCTTAATTATCATTAACAGCAATGTCCTATGAGGCTTAGTATGTGGTGGGACGGCGTCTGGGCGGGTTGTAGGCTCAACTCTCTCGTATGCCCTATATATAAGCATACCGAGTTGGATGATACAGGTGGTGTTAATGAGGTTAAGATGTTACCGAAAGTGGTTTGCAAAACTATTTTTCAAATACTAAAACTACATGAACTCACCAACCATTGTGTTGACTTTGTTTTCTTACATGTTCTCTCAGGTGATGTACAGGATTAAGCTAAGGCTCAGGATTGCATACTAGGATGCCAGTTAGAGGACCTAGTATATTTTGAAAAGCACATGATTTGATGAACGCTGTGAAGCTATTTTGATATCTTTTACCGATACAAGATAGAAAACATCTGATTCTTTTGATAGGTTTACTTAGTTAAGTTATCAAACATTAACAGTTGTAATTTAACTTTGAAATCCTCGTTTAATGTTATATTGTGCTTTAGTTATTCTTAACATTGATGCTATGTAAACAATCTGATCATCATGATTATCACTCACGATATCGCGCCCCGAGAACCTTCCGCCCGACGGGAAAGTCGATCCGTCCCGCCTGCCCGGGGATGACAAAAGGGGACCATCGAACCTAGTATGTCCGATGAGATGAGCTGAACATTCAAAAGTCATCGATACTAACCACGTTGAGGTTTTCTTTTGTTGACACTAACCCTTTTCTAGCCTTCTTGTGTCGATACTAACATGTCCAACCCTCCAATTCTTATTCTAACCTAATTCAAGTTTCCTAGATTCATTTTCATGCCAATTTTATGAGGTTTAAGGTGTTTAAAATCGATTTCAAGTTCCATTCATCCTGCTTTGATGAAAACCCTAAAAATCGTATGTTTGAGCTTAATTTTGCCTCGATTTCGATGGTTTTAAGCTTAGATCCGTTGTACTTTCGTGTTCTACGTATTGTGAGGGTCGTTTTGACACCAAGAACTCGCGATTTGGTTGAGAAACAAGTGATTTGGATGTTTGAATTTTAGAGAGAGGGTATAGAGAGAAATTTACGAAATTCTAGAAGGAGAGCTTGAGCTGCAATAAATGAGGGAAAGAAGAGGGTATTTAGGGCTTTTATTGTCTGGTCTTTATGCGCGTGTTCGGTTTCGTTCGGTTTCATTGTAACATGTTGTTTTCATTACGTTTCGTTAAATGGTATAACTTTTGTAAAAGTGGTTTTATTTAAATCTTTTTACATGGTAATTTCTAATAAATATTTTAAATGTCTTTTTAGATGGTACTTTCCAATATTTTAAATGTCTTTTATTTTAAATGTTTCATCGAATCGTATCACCTTCGCGCGTATTCGTACAGATCGACACCCGTACGAACACGACGACAGCTTTACTTTCCTAGTTGGTTTTCTAATATCATTCAGAACTTTAAAGTTACAAATATATTCATGCGAATCATCATCCACACAAACACACTGTTAGTTTAATATTCATGAACGCTATCCGTTATAGTTTTGAGTTTGATATTATCAAATACGTTTATACATAATAATATCTTAACTAACATTCGTTTGTGTTTTCCTTCATAGATTTTCACATCAATAGTGAATTAGCGTTGTGTAGCATATAAGTATTGATCTGTCTTGGATTTCCGACCTTCTTTCTGAAGTGTTTAGTGTTAGATTCACACTTAAGGGTTTACAAACAAATTTCGTACACTTATCTACTGTACAAATCCTACCGGTCTAGTACTGGTTGTCACAGAGGGCAATGTCCTCCTTCAAACTCTCATTTAGTCCACTAAGATAGATCTTCAAGCGGTGACCGTTAGCCTTCCCTTCATTCCCTTTATCATCCTCTAACAGAACAACTCCTTAAGGGTAGACCTCCTTCACTACATAGGGACCTCCCCATCTTGATCGGATCTTCCCGGGAAACACCCTTAAACGAGTATTGTACACCAAAACTTTATCTCCACACTTGAACTCTTTACGACCCTTAAAGTCTCAATCATGTAAAGCCTTGGTTCTCTATTTGTGGCTCAATGATTGATCATACGCTTCTTCTCGAAGCTCATCAAGCTCACAGAGTTTGAGATAACGGTTCTTACGAGCTTTAGGTAAATCAAGATTCACAGTTTTCAATGCCCAATAAGCTTTATACTCAAGCTCAACCGGAAGGTGTCAAGCCTTTGCCATAGATCATCCTAAAGGGATTAGTCCTAATAGGAGTCTTGAACGCGGTTCGAAAATCCAAAAGTGCTTCATCAAGCTTGTCAGCCCAATCCTTCCGGTTTTTACCAACCATTTTCTTCAAGATTATCTTCGCACCTAAGTTTGCATTCTCCACTTGACCGCTTGTTTGTGGATGATAAGTGGTCGCGAGCTTGTGAGTCACCCCATATTTTTCCATAATTATTTCCATTTGGGCATTAAAAAAGTGTGTGCCCCAGTCACTAATGAAAGCTTTTGGAGTGCCAAACCTACAAAACAATTTTTTTCAAGATTCCCACCACCATTTGGGCATCATTTGTGGGCAAATCTTGTGCTTACATCCACTTGGACACATAGTCAATGGTCACGAGGATGTACCGTTACCCTCGGGAGGAAGGTAACGGACCCATAAAGTCAATGCCCCATACATCAAAAACCTCAACAACCTAAATAGGATTTTGGGGCATTTCATTCAGGGATCGAATCATGAGCATCCTTAAACACCGTGGGCCAATAGAAGATCGATTCAAACATTTTTTGCCCGGTTGAAGATGGACCATGGTGTCCACCTGTCAACCCCTCATGACAATTTTTTAGGATCTCACGTTCCTACTCTCTTCGCACACATCTCCTCATCACTCGGTCACCTCCAACACGAAACAAATACGGGTCATCCCAAATGTAATGGTTGGAATCAGAAATTAATTTCTTCTTTGTTGCCAAGAACATGCCCTTCAACAATGTACCATCTGCAAAATAATTTGCAAAATCAGAAAACCATGGCAATCCTTGCTCCTTGACGGTAACAAATGACACTGTATCAATGGATATAGCATCCAACCTCATCAAAGTCTCATGGGGTAATGGTTTGATTCCTATCTAATCCCTTCTCTATTTGGATCCTCTTAACATGAAAAATGATTCACTGCCACGTTTTCCGCTCTCTTTTTACCCTTGATATCAAAATCAAATTGTGAGAGCAATAGGATCCAACAAATCAAACACAGTTTTGCATCCTTTTTTGCAAAGAGATACCTCAAGGCTACATGATCTGTGTACACAATGGTCTTTGAAAGCTCCAAGTAAGATCAGAATTTGTCAAAAGCATAAACCACCGCCAAGAGCTCTTTTTCAGTAGTCGTGTGGTGCTCTTGAATATCATCTAATGTTTTCCTAGAATAGTAAATCAGGTGGAAATGCTTATCCTTCCTTTGTCCTAAAACAACCCCCACCACGAAATCGCTCGCGTCACACATGAGCTCGAATGGTAAGCTCCAATCGGGGGCCACTAGGATGGGGGCACTAATCAACCTCTCTTTTAAAAATTCAAATGCCTTTAAGCAATCAGAATTGAATTCAAAATCAATATCTTTCTCAAGGAGGGGTGTCATGGGTCAGGTGATTTTGGAAAATTCCTTAATGAATTGGTGATAAAAACCTACATGACCCAAGAAACTTGGGACCGATTTTACACTAGTAGGAAGCGGGATCCTACTAATAGTATCAATCTTGGCACGGTCAACCTCAATGCCATCATGTGAAAACATGTGTCCAAGCACGATCCCCTCGATGACCATAAAATGGCACTTCTCCCAATTAAGCATCAATTTGGTCTCCACACATCTATTCAACATTTTCTCCAAATTTTCAAAACAATTATCGAATGAGCTCCCAAAAACAAAAAAGTCATCCATAAAGACCTCAATTGAAGTCTCAATCATATCCTAAAATATAGCCACCATACATCTCTGAAATGTGGTCGGAGCGTTACATAACCCAAAAGGCATGCGGCGCTATGCAAAACTACCAAATGCGCATGTTAAAGCGGTCTTTTCCTCATCAAGTGCACGTGGGATCTAGAAATAACCTAAAAAGCCAACAAGAAAGTAATAGAATTGATGTCTTGATAAATGCTCCAACATCTGATCAAGGAAAGGAAGAGGAAAATGGTCTTTCCTAGTGGCATCATTCAGTCGCCTGTAATCGATGCAAACTCGTCATCTGGTTACAGTCTAGGTGGGAATCAACTCATTCTTGTCGTTTGTCACAACCTTTATCCCACCCTTTTTTGGGACCACCGAAACCGGGCTAACCCATGGTGAATCAGAATTGGTATAAATCAACCCTGCATCAAGGAGTTTCATTACCTCCATTCTCACCACATCTGACATGTTGGGATTGACCCTTCGCTATGGCTGAACAACAGGCTTGTACTCATCCTTCATAAGTATCTTGTGCGTGCAAAAGGAAGAGCTAATACCCTTCACATCCATGAGCTTCCACGCAATAGCCTGTTTATGTGCCTTCAGCACATCCAACAATTTTCTTTATATCCTCGTCTATCAATATAGCAGAAATGATGACAGGTGAACCAAACTCACCATCTAAAAATTCATACTCCAAATGTGAGGGTAGCTCCCTAAGCTCAAGAGATAGTATGTCCTCAATATATGACTTTTCTCCCTCTTTGGTGTTCTCAGAAACCTCAACCTCAAACACCTTAGGATACTCAATAGGTGGATTAGCCATGTGGCTGGGACAATGATCCGTGGAAATGTCACTCTTAACCGAGGGTTCCTCGCCCACCTAATGATCGATGAGCAACAAATCAGCACCACATATGTAGTCAAGACAACGATCAACACGGAAAATGAATGTATCAATGAACACAGAATCGTCTTGACCGCTCGAATTTTTCATAGACTTTGTGACATCAAAGGTGACATTCCCATCCTCCACTCTTATTGTAATCTTATTGTCACACCCCGACCGACGGCGGAAAACGTCAGGGCGTGATTGTGAATGCTCAATTGCTCATGGTGCTATGTTGTAAATTTCAATAGTTAAAGCATCAATATTAAAGATTTAACAACCAAGACTTAATTTAAATTAAGTTGAACAAACACCCATTACTTAGTTTCAAAATCCAAATTACATAACTTGAATAAGTCTAACATTGTTTAAATTCAAACTAGGTCTACTAACATGAAACCTATCATATGTCTTCGCCAAAGCATCCACGTAACCTGTTACATATGCAAAATAAATATTATGTCAACTATTTGCATAATTGGTGAGTAACCCAGACAGTTTATATAGTATACGTATGAAAACTGATGCAATTCAATTAGACTACAAAGTTTAAACTCTAGCATGCATATCCTATTAGTTTGCAATTAAGCTTAAAGAATATCTCGTCTCCAAAATCGTATCAATAATTAGCTAAAAAGTTAGTATATCCACCAGTCTATAATAGTTCATATCGTCTCCAAACTCGTTCCAATTCAAAGCACAAAGCTAAGTATTTTCTCCAAACTCGGTATCGAATAACACAGAATCACAAAGCAAGTAGTATCACATAGCAAGGAATCAAACCAAAATAGATTAAAGGCATTGCATCTATAGAATTTGAATTTAGAATAACTAGGATTTTGAATACTGGCATATGTAACATCCCAAAAGTACAAAATGTAAAAGAGGGAGAATAGTATTACTCACAGTAATGGTGCTCGAGAAAACTAGTATAATGAAGAAGAATCAAGATCAACAGTTGTTTCAAACTAGATGCCCTGGGGATTGAACGTGTGTGGCCAGACAGCAGCTCAAAGGAACCGGTATGCGATCCGAATGCAAACGTGGTTCAACCCAGTCAAACGAATGCAACGAGAAAGACTAAACATTATGTGTAACATCAGTGCAGGAAACGTAACCGGAACAGTGATCTACACAGTAACATGAACAGTAATTCATGTACAAACTATACGTATGTCATTGTATATCATTATCATTTCATGTTTGTCATAGAACTATTCCACAATCATTGCAGAAACGTAGCTCAGAACGATGGTTCAACAGTCAGATATTTATCCGACGACACAGAACCATCATGTGATTGTTAGTTAGGATTCTATTATGTACAAACGTATGTGAGGATTTACAGACAATGTCGTTATGTGAATGCAAAATTGACAGATTATTCGTATAGGTGACGATCTGTACGAATATATCTGAAAGTTTAACATTCTGAATGATGTCCTATAATTAGAAAATCATATCAAAAAGTGTAGTTATCATCGTATTTGTACGGGTGCCGATTCGAACGAATACGTGCGACGACTGTACGATTCGATTTAAACTGTAAATTTAATATTTTCAGAAATTTAAAATAAACGGGAGATATTTAGTTAATTTACTAGGAATTGCCACCTAAAATAAATTTACAAATCCTATTTTCAAAACCGCGATGTTTCGTTACGAAAACAAAACGACACCTATGTTTCTACGCGAAACCGAGCGAAACCGAACGAGACCGAACACACCCGGGTATTTTGAAGCCATTAATATGGCATTTAATGCCATTCCTCCTCCCACCTACCAGCTGTCACACCCCGAGCCGGCGGGCCGGATCGTGTGTCCCATAGGGCGGAAGGTCCCCAGGGCGCGATATCGGGAATGATAATCATGATGATCAGATTGTTTACATAGCATCAACATTGAGAATAACTAAAGCACAAATAGCATTAAACTAGGATTACAAAGTTAAATTATAATTGTCAAGGTTTGATAATTTAACTGAGTAAACCTATCAAAAGTGATTCACAACAATTAACAAAATATGTGCTTTCCAAAAACTAGTAGGTCCTCTAACTAGGCATCCTAGTATGCATTCCTGAGCCTTAGCTTATTCCTGTACGTCACCTGAGAAAGCATGTAAGAAAACAAAGTCAACACAATGGTTGGTGAGTTCATATAGTTTAGTATTTGAAAATAGCTTTGCTAACCTTTTTCCGGTAACAACCTTAACCTCATTAACATCACATGTAATATCCAGATCGATATGCTTATATATAGGGCATACGAAAGGGTCAAGCCTACAACCCGCCCAGACGCCATCCCACCACATACTAATCCACATATGACATTGTTGCTAATGATAATTAAGCGTTTTACCTACCATCAAATTCCATCATAGTTTCAAGCATCATGTTTAGAAGTTTAAGACACGCACACAATAGCATTTACAAACCCTTTCGGTAACAACCTTAACCTCACTAACATCACATGTAATATCCAGATCGGTATGCTTATATATAGGGCATACGAAAGGGTCGAGCCTGCAACCCGCCCAAACGCCATCCCACCACATACTAATCCACATATGACATTGTTGTTAATGATAATTAAGCGTCTTACCCACCATCCAATCCCATCATAGCTTTAAGTATTCTGGTTAAGAGTTTCAACACACACAAAGTAGCATTTGAATATCATGTTTTGAGAGTTACTTTATGGACAACTGAACACCCTAAGGAATTCAGTATCAATCCATATTGGAACTAGATGTGACTCGCGACATCGGTGTTTTGATAAAGGAATCCTCAAGATGACACAAAGTCAACTAGAAGAAACCAAAACCATCCTAGTCACTCATCACCAACCATGGATGAATCAAGAAGAACACTGAATGACTAGTAGGGCTTGCCCAATGTCAAGACGCGAAGGCCAATCAGTCTGTCTTACAAGATTCTGACAACGAAGAGCACTGATGAGTGACAAATGTCAAGGCGCGATGGCCAATCAGTCTGTCTTATGATGTCCGATAGCTTTAGCATACAAGTTTATAGCATCCACATAGTTTAGCATTTGTGTATCCTTTACTGATGACTAGTAGGGGTTGACACGTAGGTCAACACACGGCGGTCAATCAGCCTGTTGTCTTAGCATTCCAAGCATATCAAGCATTCAAGTGTTTTAAGCATTTCAAGCATTTCGAGTATACAAGTGTTTATAGCATTTCAAGCATATGAGTCTTTCTGAGTTTAAGTTTTTCAAGCTTTCAAAAGTTTAAGCATTTAAGTATAAGTGTATGCAGCATTAGCATTAAGAATAAGAGTATAAAGTATTAGCCTTTAAAATGAGTGTATAAAGTATTAGTATTTAGAATGAAGAATTTGCTTTTAGTATAGGAGTATAAAGCATCAGCATTTAGAATAAGTGTTTAAAGCATTAGCATTTAGAATACGTGTTTATAGTATTAGTCTTTAGAATAAGTGTATAATGTATTAACCTTTAGAGTAAGTGTTTCAAGCATTAGTACTAGCATTATGAATAAGCATAAAAACATTTAAGAAACATTCAAACATTTGTTTAAAATGTATAAACATGCTTCTCAGTCCCGAAGTAAAATTCAAATTAGTTTGAAAAAGGGACAATGAACTCACCTGTGTTGCTAAGTATGAATTACCACAGATAATGTGTGCTCGTTAGTTGTAGCTTAAGTATCTTCAACACCTGAGTTGTTTTAAGAAATTCGAATACTATAAGTCTTTATAATAGACGCAAACTAGGGTTTTGGTCTCGGCGTACAACTAAGTGTCCTATGTTACTAATGTGTTTCTAGAATTTCATCTAACTAGTCCAAACTCATTACCCATTAATAACCCTTATCCCACAAATAATCGTTATAAGTCTTTAATTAAAACGTTTTTAAAATAATTCACTTTAAGTTAAACATTAAATTAAAAATCATTTATTTTAATTTAATAAAGTTTACAATTTAATTTCTTTTATTAAAAGCATACATACTTTAAGAAAAACATAATTTACACATGATGGGCTTAGGTTAATCCCATATGATTAGCCTAGGGCCCAATTACTAGCTTTTGCTTGCCAAATGATTTTCACCATTTATGTTTAACTAATAATAACGTTTAAGATACTCCTTGTTATTCCAAACCCCACTTCATTATTCCTTGTTATCATTAAGAAAGACCTTAGTTTGTTGCCACATGATGATATCATATTAACTTCTACATTGTTTAAGCTCCATACTTAGTTCTTAGATTACCCAAAGTTGTTACCACGTAATGAAGCCCTAGTATGCTTCCCATGTACACACACTTATTTGCTTCCCATGCATGCACACACACACACACACTTTAGATTAGAGTTCATGCATCCCATACATTATCCAACCCTAATCAGCCTTGGCCGAATGGGTTCCAGTGAATAAGAGCCCAGCCGAAGGAGGTTGGCCGCATAAGGCCTTGTGCTAATGGAAGCCTACTGACTGAGTCCCGACCGAAGGGACATAGCCAACCGAAGGAAGTGGGCCGAATGGATTCATGCGACTCATGATCCATCCGAATGAGCTATGGGCCGACAGAATGGGCATGGGCCGACTGAAGGATATGATAGGCCTGCAGAATGGCTGCTTCGGCCTGGTCTCTTTGGCCGAATGAAAACGGAAACTCATTCGGTGAGCTGGGAAAGGCCTATTCGGCCGGTCGGTTCTTGGCAGCTTCCACACTCATTTTTCGAACTAGGCAACTACCCCAAGTGATATATTTTGTTGCTATATCATTCCTATGTGTTTTAGTGGCATTTCCCTAAGGTTTTAAGGGTTTAAATCGACAAGAGAGATGGCCGATCAATAGGGTTCCAAAACCCTAAAACCGAACACAAAACTCGATCTTTACCTCAAATATGTTGGATCCAAGCTTAGATCCGTTGTACTTTTGTGATCTACAAGTTGTAATGGTCGTTTTGACACCAAAAACACAAGATTTCATGGAGAAATGAGAGAGATTGGGTGTGAGGTTCTAGAGAGAGAAAGTTGAGAGAGAGCTCCAGATTGGGGGAAAAATCTGGTAGGTGGGGAAGATGGTGACAATAAATGCCATCGTAAATGGCCTTAAAATACCCGGTTACGTGTGGGTTTGTTCGGTTTCGCGTAAAAACATCGTTTTTCTTTCGTTTTCGAAATGGAACATCACGATATTAAAAGTAAAGTTTAGAAATTCATTTTAGGTGGTAATTCCTAGTAAATTAACTAAATATCTTCCATTTTTTTTAAATTTTTTGAAAACATTTAATTTACTGTTTAAATCGAATCGTATAGTCGTCGCGCGTATTCGTTCGAATCGTCACCCGTACGAATACGACGATAACTACACTTTTCAATATGGTTTTCTAATTGCGAGACATCATTTAAAATGTTAAACATTCAGATATATTCGTACAGATAGTCACCTATACGAATAACCCGTCCATTTAGCATTCTTGTAACGACATCCGTTATTGTTTTGTTATGTTCAACCTCGCACACGTTTGTACATAATAGCATCCTAACAAGCATTTATGAGTCAGTTCAGTGTTGTCTGATGTGTTTCTGAATGTTAAACCATGAATTTGAATCAAGTTACTGAATCAATTGCATATTGGTTTTGTGTCAAGTATTACATGATAATAGCATACTGTGACATCCAGTACCTGATCATCCGGCAAGTCCGTACGGTACGTGTACTTTCAATATTTACTGTGTGTAAATACATGTATATAAACAGTGTTTGTGATAACAAGAATTCTTAATACAAGAAACAGTTGTACGTATTTATGTGAAAAACTTAAATACTGCAAGTACAACAACTCACGATAAACAATAGTTGTATGTATTTAGGTGAAAACCTAAGTACAATTAATACAACGAATCAAGAATAACAACAGTGTTCAAGTAAATAAAAAGAACAAGTCGGTTGCGATCTGATATCCATAGATTACAGGAATCAGATGGCCGACAAATCAGTACGAAATCGTGTGAAAACAGGACGTTTAGTTCAGTCCGTAAGTGAGGAAATACAATTCAAACATAATTGCAGTGTTATTTCCGAATAATGAACTGACAGTGTGTTTGCGTGGGTGACGATTCACACAAATATATCTGTGAGTTTAACGTTCTGAAATAATGACTGAAAGGTAGAAAACAAGCGTCAGAAAGCAAAACCAACATCGTGTTCGTTCGAGTGACGATTCGAACAAATACGCGCGAAGGCGACGCGTTCTGACAAAACGAAAACGAAAACGGCACGAACGATAATAAATTAAGAAAATATAATAATTTATGTTTTACAATTTTGAAACTCATCAAAAATTTATTTAAAACAACTCTTGTATTTAATTATACATAATATACGCGTTACGTTCCGGAAACGCAACGAGGACGCGAACCGAGCAAACGAAACAAACCCGAATACCCTCGGGGTATTTAAAGGCTAAATGAAGCCTTTCACTTCATTTTTATCATCTCATCCTCTCTCTACAAGCACATTCCCGAACCTATCTCTCTCTCTCTAGATTCCAACTTCAAATCGCGATATCTCACTCGTTTCTTGACGAAATCGGGCGTTTTTGGTGTCCAAACGAAACTCTCAACCTCCTCTACAAGGAAGTACAACTTATCTGGAGTTTTGCCCAGCCAAATCAAGGTAATGATTAAAAGAAAAATCCGAAAACTAGGGTTTTCTTAGGGTTGTTCGACCCACACACAACCAATCGGCTCAAAAATCTAAATACACATACCCTACACTCTCGAAAACCATTTCTGGTACACCACCAACATGGGAACAACCTGTGACATGAGTGGTTCGACGAAGAAGATGATGAACAGTCCCTGGTTCGCATGAGAGTGAGTTGGCCGAACCTTAAGGGCGATCGGCCGAACCTGCTTGATTCTTGGCCGAACCTTGTGACCATCAACCGAACCCATGGCGAACCTGTTACAACAAACGAACCTGTGATGATGGACAGCCCTCTACCGTGGTCACGAACCCACACTGGATCAGCCGAACCTCACCTCCACGAACCTGCATGGCAACTACTTGTCCGAACCCTAGCCGAACCCCTATTTCCACGAACCTGTTGGGATGAACAACAACCACCGAACCTTCATGAAATTGCCGAACCCACTGGAGCTTAGCCGAACCAAAAACCAGGACGAACGTAGCCTGAGCGAACCCTTAGGTTCATGGGAGCATCGCAGGGCCGAACCTAGCCACCAAACAACCCAAAGGTTCGCTGGGTTGAACAGCCATGGTGTTTGTGAGGCGGCTTAAGTAATTGCCCCATTTCTTTTATGTAGGTCCAACCAGCATGCGGCCCAAGCCCACACGACTCATCCGGCCCATCCCCTTTGCTACGGGCCACAATGCTTATTCCAGGCCAACATCCTTCGGCCCACAATCCCAAGTGAATCAAGCAAACCAGCCGGCCCATGTGATTCCTGTTGGCCCAGGAACAAACAAGAGCCCATGATATCCTAACTCGGCCCACACAATTAGATCGGGCCAAGAGACTATCTTGGCCCAATAACAACTCATTCGGCCCAAGTGATTGGTATTTGGCCCACTTGGCTTTAAATGTAAACAAGAACATAACTCAAGTGCATGGATGCCATGCATATTTATCTAACTTACTACAAAGGTGGTCATGATTTTGATCTAAGAAACTTGACAATCTCAAAACATTAAGCTTATACAAGGGTTATTACCTAAGTCTATCTTTGGTTTTAATTACTAAGCCTTATAGCAACACAAATGATTAACACTTAATGACAAAGTTTATAGATTATCAAGAGTGAATCAAGTCAAAACATACAACATAAAGTCACATAGTAATAACAATCTATGACATTTGAAATAAGGGCCGAATGATGACCGAGACACGCGAGTGTTAGCCAACTTTAGGGATAACACAAACACACATACAAACACATACTCAAAGACTTATACTTATAAGTTACATACAACGTGAAATAACTACAGGATCGTGAAAACTACTACAAGTACAACACAGAGCGCGTGCATTTCTTGTTTAAGCTAAGTCAACCACTTCAATAACAAGGTGAGTTCATATGCCCCTTTTCTAATCCTAACTGATTTTAAACTCTCGGGGCTGAGAATCATTCTTAAATTTTATTTATTTAAAAGTTTTAGTTTACAAATTGCTTATACTTTGATTAGATAATATTGCTTGACTTATTATCATTTATCATTGTATGCATGCTAGTATGATCATGATATGACAGGAACAATTAAGATGAATATGATAATATAATTTCAGAACTCATCAACACAGTAGAATAACATGGTTGTAAGATTATATCTTACAGCACTTAGTTATTCTTACAAGAACAAACATTGGGATAATCACAGGTGAACATGATGACAACAACAAGAAACACATGAATGATATGAAGATAATATATTTTCATAATAACATTCAACACTAGAGTTAAGCAAGTGTAATAAGGCAAGTTCTTGTAACACTTAGCTTACAGCTCGATACATAGTATAAGATAACATGGAACAATTATCATCCACCACTTGAGTCGACTAAGTGTAGTAAAACTAGTTCTTACCACAGCTTAGTGACAACATGGTGACTATATGGAACAACAAGGAATGATAATCATGATAATGTAACTTCATGATAACAACATCATTCATACATCAATTAACATAATGTAATAAGACAAGATCTTATTTAATTTTGTTAATAACAACAAGAACATACAACATTGAGAACAAACAACACAATACAATTGATTACTATTGAACGGTCTGCATTATATCATTTCAATCATGTGCCTTGTACTCAAGTTGATCATTGTAAGTCCCTTTCATAAATCGCTGACAAGTTAATTTGACGTGACTAAACCGACGATAGCATAGTGGTACCATAGGTTTGACAAACCTCTAGCTTGTAGGGCTAGTATGTTGATCGTACTCAATTATTGGCCGGTAACGTATGACCGGTGACAGGGCTACTCAAGTCAAGGTCTGGAAAGCGACACATGGTGATATTAATCTGCAGTGAAATTGTAATTAATCCATCGCTTCTTGTTGATTAGTAGACTCAGGAATTTACTTCTCTCATGTCATATTACTAGTAACAGTTCGATGAGGTCTATGGTAATACAAAGTGGTAGAGGTAAATCGGATGCATTGTAATCTGATTATGTGAGGATTGCAATGGATTCCTTTTAGGCTCTATGCACTTCAAGTTGAGAACAAATGACAATTGGTTAACTAACACTCTTATTAATTTAAAGTGATTAACAGTTAACCCCCCAAGTAATAGAATAATACAAGGATTAGATTAACTTAATCTAATCTCCTTAATACACAAAGGGTTTATCAATACTTTGGTTTGATAACTAAACCCCTATTTTTATATTATTCTACACATGATACAACAGGTGCATTACAAACGGGATGAACAGGTGAAATGGGAATGGATATCTATAGTGGTATTGTAAGTAGTGTGGAGTTCTATTAGTTATGTGGTGGGATGTTGGCTAGGTCTTGTTCCCTTACATATGCCCTATATATAAGCATAACTAATAGGATGAGATATTTCTTGCAAATATAACTATGGAAAGGCCATTGTGTGAACATGTGAATCAAACAAACTACAAGTAACATGTGTGCTATGGTGATTGTGTATGTGAATGGATCAAGGTTTTCAATTATCAAACTTATGAACTTACCAACCTAGTGTTGACTTTGTTTAAATGCATGTTTTTCTCAGGTGACGAACAGGTTTAGTCACCAGGATTACAGGGACATAGCTAGTGGACTTTAAGAAGGCCTAGCTACTTTTGTGTTGCATACTTTTGGATGACAAAACAATGAATCATCTTTTGTATATCTTGTACAAATACAAGATATAAACTCATTGATTCTTTTGATTAGATTTACTTAGTTAAATTATGAGGAAACAATGTAATTTAACTTTGTAATTCTATTTCATTGTCATGTTAGCATTTCTCATTTTATTTATCATGTGCTATGTAAACAATCTGATCACTTCAATTATCACAACGATATCGCGCCCCAGGAACCTTCGCCAGGCGGGAAAGTCGATCCAGCCCGCCGGCTCGGGGTGTGACACATATAGTTAATACACATAGTTTATGTCTGAGTTACTGTGCAAGTTACTGTTCCGGTTACAATTCCGGCACAGGTGTTACACCAGCTCACAATCCCTAATCTCGTTTCTCTCTCTACTTTGTGTCAAGTATTACATGATAATAGCATACAGTTAATACACATAGTTTATGTCTGAGTTACTGTGCAAGTTACTGTTCTGGTTACAATTCTGGCACTGGTGTTACACCAGCTCACAATCCCTAATCTCGTTTCTGTCTCTCTACTTTCTCTCTCTAGAAGCCAAAAACCTAAATCCTTCCATGTTCAACGAAATCGAGCCTTCTTGGTGTCAAAACGAAAACTACAACCTGTAGATCACGAAAGTACAAACGATCTGAGCTTGGAATCATTCGATTTGAGGTAAAAACGAGCTAGATATCACGATTTTAGGGTTTTCAAACCCTGGTTCGAACCCACCTTTATACCCGGTTCTAGATCTTAAAACCTTAGGAAAACTACACACTAACACCTTAGAATGGTGTAGGAACTTATGAGGTTCATGGGGTGATGGCAAAACTCGAAAACAAGGGGTTGTGCCTGGCACCTCTCGAACGGCCGAATGAGCACCTGCACAGGCCGGCCGAATGGCCTGGCCGACTGGAACCAGCCCGAGCGACTGGCCTAAGGCCGAAGGGCTGCCCGGCCGAACGGATTCCTTCGCCTAAACCCCGTTCGGGTTCCTACCTATTCGCACGGGTCACCACATTCAGTCAAGTCCTTCACATGGACCATCTCATTTGGTTGAGCATCTCATTTGGTTGAGCTTCCCTTGGTCGTATACACCCTTATTCGGCCAAGACTCTTATTCGAATAAGCTACCTCCTTCGGACAAGACTTCCCTTCGCACGAACCCTATTCGGAAAATCTTGGTTATTTCGTTTGTAGCCAATACATTCGGCCAACCATTAGCTCACATAAACTGATTTCTTCCCATGGGTGACCCAAATAGGTTAATTACATGGATTGGGTACACTATGGCATGCATGGTTTGATTACGTAGTTGCATGCATGGGTTTGGCATATGGATGTCAACATGGGGATCTAATAGGGTTTAACACTAAAGTCTTCCAAGTGATAATGAGGTTTAATCATGGGTTATTGAATGTAGGTTTGGTCTAATATGCATGAATTCATTTAAAGAAACCATGATTAGGGTTTTCAAGAACAAGAATTTTTCTAAACCATCTTAACATACAAAGATGAGTTTTAACAAAACAAAGAGTTTAAAACTTGTTAAGTTAAGGCATGTGTTACAAAGAGTAAAACTACTTTCATTCATAAGATTAAAATCTAGAAGTTGAGCAATAATCAAGAAATCAAGAAATTAACTAAGTATGAGAGTTGGTTTCATTACTAACACCTAATACTTAGTAAATTCTATGCAACATACAACAAAGCTAGATAGTTCAATTGAACTTTCTAAGCTAAGTTGTACACACGAACGATCAAAGTACCATGGAAAAATCAAGATCTAGTAACGAGCTTAAGGTTAATTGAATGAGATTAACCTAAGTCTACTCATGTTAAGTTATATTTTCATAAAATAGTTTATTTTTAATGAAAGAAATTGATTTATAAACTTTTTTAAAATTAAATTAAATGATTTCTAACTTAATGATTTAGCTTAAAATGAATTATTTAAAATGTTTAATTAAAAGACGTTGAATGAAAACAAAAAAAAACCTTACATAACTAAGGTTAATAGTGATTATTCATGGGATAAGGGTTAATAAGTGGTAATACATTAGATTAGTTAGAGAGAATCATAGCAAACACATTAGTAAGATTTAGGACACATAGTTGCACACCGAGACCAAAACCATAGATACATCGATTATAAATACTTATAGTGTTCGAATCCTCTTAAAACAACACAGGTACTGATGAAACATAGTCTACCATTAACGAGCGCGCATTTTTTGTGATTCAATTCCTAGCAACACAGGTGAATTCATTGCCCCTTTTCTAAAAATTTTTGTTTTCAAACGCGGGGCTGAGAAGCATGCGTAAACCTTTTCTTTAAATATGTTTTACGTTAATGCTTTTTATTATTGTATGTCTTATATGCATGTATATATTCCTAGAATCCTGTCTAGGTGAATTATGTACAGGTTTAACTAACGAATTAATTAATTACTCTTACGAGTAAGACAAAAATTCTAAATCAAACAATTACTATATCAGAGTTCAAATTCAAAGAATCTAAACTTAGTGTGTGTGATCAAGAGAGCTAAATCTAAAGATCAAATCCAATGAATCAAATTCAGTGTGTGTTCAATAAAACTAAGGATCAAATACAAGAATCTAAAATCAGTGTTGTAGCCATGGAATTCTAAGGATCAGAATCAAGGAAATCATATCCGTGTGTGAATCGAAGAACTAATGAAATCATTAACTAATGAAATCATTAACGATCAAGTTAAGGTGAATGTCAGTTGTATGCAGATCGAGACCACGTGTTAACACACGGAAAGTCCCGTCATAAATAGTAGACTTTCATAGTCAAGCTATTTGGGCATAAATCAAACGATCAAACGAATTCTAAAGAACAAAGACGATCAAAATCAAAGGATATCCTAAAGTCTCGACATGTACAGTAGACCTGAAGGTCAAGCTGATATGGGCACATCATGAAAGTCCCGACACATACAGGTAGACTCATTTGAGTCATGCCTGATATGGGCCACGTGTGAGACGGTAGAACTTGGAAAGCAACAACAACTAAGTCTAATTGATTGAGTCAAATAAGGCCTGTAACATTTGTACATTTAGTCATGATAGTCGTAAACAGTGTTAGAACAGTGTGTGTCCATGTTCAGTCAGTCAATGTGAATCATATGTTCATTATGTGCTTGTGTGTTAGAATCTTTATTATGTAACAAGTATGTATTATTTATTTACAGTCGAGTTCACTAGGCAAGAATAGTATTGTGTTATATCGAAACAGTGGTGGGCAGCGAGAGTGAGCCCTATATATATACTGCGTTCGGTGTAACAGGATAGTGTTGGTGCGTAGTGTTAAGACGAATATTATGACAATTAATTCAACAAGAATTGTAATACGTAAGCGAGACTGAGTATAGTTATGGGTGACGATCCATAATGATACGAATGTTGAACTTATAATTATGATTAAACGACTTTAAATAATTAATACGATCGAAAAACGTACGCGATTGCGGGTATACACGTAACTGTGAGTGTTTAACGATCTGTCAACACACGAAGAGTAAAATAATTGAATTAATTATTTTATATTTTTACAATTTTGAAACTCATCATTTTAATGAGTTTAACAACTCTTTTTATTTAAAACCGCGTAAAATACGCGTTACGTTCCGGAAACGCGAACCGAGCGACCGAAACGGACCCGAATACCACACGGGCTATAAAAGCCTTGAATGAGATCATTTATCTCATTTATTTCGCCTACAACACTTTCTCTCTCTATATTTTCGTCCTACCCTCTCTCTCTCTAGAAAACCAACTTTAATCGTTCGTAACTCACTCGTTTCTCAACGGATTTCGTCTTTCTTGGTGTCCACGTGAAGCTCTCAACATTATCTACACGAAAGTACAAGAAATCAGCGAGATCAGCCGGCCAAAGTCGAGGTATTTACGCTTGAAAAATCTGGAAATTAGGGTTTTTGGTTCGTGGGCTTTGTTAAACGCATGCATAACCGATTCTAGCACTCCATTTCCATTTTCGCACATTTAGTAACATTCCTTGAAATCATAATAGCTTAGATCGTGGTCTGGATCAAGAAGTTCGATGATGGTAAGGATGCAGATTGACAGGTTCGTGGCTGTTGGAGGGGCCGAACCCTCTTTGGCGAATCAATTCTGGAAACGAACCTATGGTTCGTTGGCCACAAGCAGCCGAACCCTGGTGGGTCTCATGGACCTGCACGAACCTTGGTACTGATTCACGAACCATCACGAACCCTTGGTCTATGGCGAAGCTTCACGCACCTGCATAGTTCGTTTCATGGTTAGCCGAACCCTAATGGATCTCCCTAGTTTGAGCGAACCCTCCTTGTTGCTGCGAACCATCTGTGATCATGGACAAACCCTTGCTTTCACGAACCTGTATCAACATGCAGCGAACCTTAGTAGCCATGCACGAACCCTACACCCTTCATTCTTCACGAACCTTGCATGCAAACCACCTAGCCGAACCAAAACATTTCAGCGAACCCTTAAGACTATGGCAAACCCTCACGAACCTGTTGTGGCATGTGACGAACTCTTGCTGATCCGCGAACCTACATGTTGCCCCACCTAGGGCCGAACCCTAGGTCAGAACCTTAGAAGGTTCGCTGCCAAGAGGGTTGGCCGAGACCCAACATGCGAATTCCTTCATACACCTTGGCCCAATCGATTTGTTTAGCTTGGCCCATATTAGTTCCATCCCCTCCGGCCCAAACAATTATCATTGGCCCATGTTATTCCTTTGATTTCACATTTTGGCTTTTGACACATTAAGAGTTCTAAGTTGGCCCAATGACACATTCAATTGGCCCATAGAGATCTAAGTGGCCCATGGCTTTTGTTAAGCCCTCATGGTTACATGGGCTAAGGCCAATTGTGTTGGGCTCGACTTATGATACTTGTGAATTGATCATGAATTGGTTAAGTTATAACTTAACAACAATCACGAAGATAAATTCACAATCACAAGAACTTAAACAATTGGAACATCTTTTCATAAATCATAGTAATCAATGGTTATCAAATTCTCAAACAATTATCATTTTATGCATAAGATTTACGCACAAAGGAACATTTCATATTCGTTTCTTGGACCCATGATCAATCAAGTGATTCAAATCATAACTTTCAAGTTTTCACAACAATCATAATCATGAGAACAAGTCATCATGTGATAATCAATCTCAAGAGGGCATAAGTCAATCAATGAATCAAAGTCTATACAACTATAAATCCTATATCTTATGTATGATTACAATGTTATAGGAATCAATTAGAAGTCCTGTTTGCTACTTGCTATCTATTTTAGTTCAGAGTCTACTGCAGACAGGTGAGAACTTTAGCCCCTCTTTTACTGTTTTATAACTGTTTTGGGGTGGAACACGTGATCAAACCCGCTACTTACAATCATATTTCATTACACAGGATGTGTGTATTCTTATAAACATTTCAGGTTATGTTACGAATCCAAGGGATTCATCAACTGTTTTAAAGGAAATTGTCAACTGTTTTGAAGGAATTATCAACTGTTAAACTCTTTTCACTAAAAAGGTTTTATAAAGGATCTTTGAACTGTTTTGTAACAGATTTACTCAAATGTATTTATGAAGGATAAACACTTTTAAATAAATGATTTTATAAACTCTTTTGTTATAAACCTTGTTGTTACACAAGGTCACTATTTCATGGTATTCAAATCAAGTGGTTCATTTCATGGTATTCAAATCAAGTGGTTCACATCATGGTATTCAAATCAAGTGGTTCATTTCATGGTATTCAAATCAACAGATTCATTTCATGGTATTCAAAACAAAGGATTTAATTCGTGGAATTAAATCTAGGTTTTCAATTCTTGTTATCAAATAAGGCATTAACACATTTGGTTAAAGTAAGGTTCAGAAACATGGTGTCTATTGTTGTAAACAAACTTGTAAAAGCATCAAGTATCGTATTCATTAGCGTTAGTACTGGGTGATCACAACAAGGGAAAGCGGACACATTGGTTCTTATCCAGGATGGAGTTAGCTTTTAAATTTGTTTTAAAAGCTAACTGCAGGTCTGGTGTCATTATGGTTTTCAAAATTGCTATACATAATCTAACTCCAAACGTGGTTTGGGACTTGATATTATATGTTGGCTTTCGTGCGAACAGTGATTGGACTGTTTACACTCATTTTCTTACTTGATGTTAGTTTGGGTTGCAGCTCATCCGTGTGAATCTTATGTTGCTTTAACTTACCTATGCCTTATATCATATATTCATGGTTACCAAATGTTAAACCTATTGTTCTCACCAACTACGTCTGTAGTTGACATTTACTTTTCACGTGTTTCAGGTAATCAGGTTTAAGACATTCTCAGGGACAACTAAGGAGACCATTCTAAGATAGAACAAGATGAAGAAACATGCTAGGATGGATTAGAAACACACTAAATCCTGATTGTTTAATTGTCTTGTTTGAAGTCTTATTTTGTAACTATATTTTGGGTCTGTAGTTGTCTTTCTTTTGGTAGATAGCTGTCTGTAACTAAACAATTGTCTTAACATTATGAAACATAGTAATCCGTTGTGGTTGTTCTTATTCAATACTTGTGCATGATTCAACTGTTCATACGTCACCGTGTCGTGGATTCCACACGCGGCGCAGGGGTGTGACAAGGCCCAATCATCATGTCTTAGTTGTATTTAAATGATTAATTATTCATTTAATTAAGCATTTATTATTATGTTTCTACAAGTGCCATGGTTGATCATGAATACGTGATGAACTCAAGAAATCAGTAGTATTTCAATTTGTGGAAATCAAAATCTATATCTAATATGACGATGGATGGAATGAAACGCTTAATTATCATTAACAACAATATGTTAAGCAGTCCAGTATGTGGTGGGACGGTGGCTGGGCGGGCGGTAAGTTCGACCCTACATATGCCCTATACATAAGCATACTTTATTGGATAACATAGGTGGTTGTTGATGAGGTTAAGGTTGTCATTTCGGGAGATCAAGGTAAACAAATTTTAGGGTAATCAAACGTTGTGAATCCAAGGTATGGGAAGAAATGTTTAGTTATCACCAGGAACAAAATATCATGTTGTTTGGTATGTGGTGGGACGGTGGTTGGGCTGCCGGTAAGCTTGACCCTACATATGCCCTATATATAAGCATACTGAACTGAATGGTATAGGTGGTTAATGGTGAGGTTAAGATTGTCATCCGAACGGTTATTCAAATTCATTTTTAAATAAAACTCCATGAACTCACCCACCATGTGTTGACTTGATCTTTTGCATGACTTCTCAGGTGACGAACATGTCTAAGTAAGAAGTTATTGCTTTTGGACCTGGATGCCAAATAGAGGGCCTAGTATTTTGGACCTGCATACTTTTGAACATCATTTTAAGAATTATTATGTATATCTTATGCAGATACAAGATAGAAGAATTATGATGTTGATAGTAGATTTACATTGTTAAATTATGAACAAAACTGATGTAATTTTACTTTATAATTCTATTTTCATTTAGCATTTTCTCATTATATATCATATGCAATGTAAACAATCTGATCATCACGATTATCATTCCCGATATCGCACCCAGGGCCTTTCCGCCCAATGGGACACACGATCCGGCCCGCCGGCTCGGGGTGTGACATTATGCTACGCATAGCTAAATGAACGGACGTCATACACAAAACTCGTTGGCCTAACGATCCTCTACAAGGCTACACCAACTCTAAAGACAGCCTAAACAATGCAACCTAAACCAACCTAATGCCGGCAATTAATAACCTAAGCTCAACTACTTAGACTAAGAAAAGAAAAAATAAATAAATGGATAATGAAAAGAAAGAAAAAGAAAAAGAAAATTACCTCAAAGAAACTTTACAGATGAGACGACCTTGAAGCGCAGCACCTCCTCGCCAAGAGCATAAAAGAAAACTACTACGTTCAACATCCCAATGGGTGTTGCACTTGTAGAACTACCAAAATTTGGTTATTCTACTTGTTTATACTCAACTAGAAGTTGCAAGCTATAAAGGACTGAGAAAGGATATTTATATGTGTTTAAAGGGAAAAAATATTGGTTTCTTGGGCGATGTGGGATGCCTTTTTTAAAGAATTTGAGCCTTGCAATCGTCAACAAACATCAAACTTGTTTTCGCGATTCCCGCTTCGTTATAACTCCGTTTTGCGCACGGTTTTCTACAAAGTCCATCGTTTTCAGAGTACTATCATATGGAATATATTAATCCAACATTCATGGTGTCGAGAATTGGGTTTAAACTTTGTATATTGGCGTGAGTCAATGGTCACGTTCTCAAACTTTTGTTTGTGATTCTTGTTTCGTTTCGGCTCGGTTTTATGCACCTATTTGAACGTAAGTTCTCATTATTATACTACTATATATAGAATATTTGGGTGGTCCAAAATGTTAGTTCGAGGATAAGGAAATATTGGCTAAATAGTCACCCGAAAGTTATCTTATGTCAAAACTAAGAATCCAACCTTTAGAGTTTCTTACATGCTATCATTTACATATAAGTCTTACAAAACACAATGTCCTATGTTAGGATATGTATATAATGTAAGTTGGATGATAAGATGGCCAGGATATGAGTTTTAGGTGTGTTCACGAAGTCCAACGTTTTTGATCAACCTAAGTCTTAGTTCTTGAGAGGTGGATAGTTGGTATAAGATGAATGAACCAAAGACCGAATGAGAAGGAGAAGGGAAGATGAAATTTGGAAATCCCTATAGTTATGGATTTCTCTAATTTATAATCCAAAGATTTTTTTATGTAATGTTTATGTTTAGGTCTCGAAAATTGTAAGATTGGCCCGTTAAATTTTGTAGTTTAACTTTTTAAGTTAAAATCATTTATAAAAGCTTATACACTTTATTTATACATTTATAACCTCACACTTTATATAACATAATTAATTTCAATTAATTAAATCTTCTATTCATTTCATTTTTTTGTTGATAAAATTTACATGTAAATATATTTATGAGTTGTATTTCATTTAAGTATATATATCTTCTTGCATATGTGTTTGGGTTTATAAATACAACTATCCAAAGCATATTATAAACTTTTTTTTATTATGTATGAGTATATATAATTATAATAAAATTGAAAATAGAAAACCATAGGGATTACACTTACCGTCAAAGACATCGATCAACGCCTTGACGGTTCTCAGAAAGTGGCGTCCCAAAATAAGGGGGACTCAATCATCAACATCCATATCGAGGATCACAAAATCTATCGGAAAGAAAAACTTGTCCACTTCCACAAACAAGTTTTCACAAATCCCTCTCGAATACTTGATCGATCGGTCAGCCAATGAAATGCTCAAGCAAGTGGAATATGATCACCAAGGTCTAGCTTCTCATAGATCTAGTATGGCATCAAATTTATGCTAGAATCAAGGTTGATCAATGCATGATTGACAATAAAACTACCAAATAAACAAGGAATGGTGAAAAAACTGAGATTAGACAATTTATTAGGAAACTTGTTCTACACAACTTCAGAACATCTCTCACTCAGAGTAACAATGGACAACTACTCTAACTTTCTCTTGTTAGACAGGAGATCTTTCAAGAACTTAGAATATTTAGGCATATACTGGAGTGCCTCAGCAAATGGAAGATCAATTCTGAGCTTCTTAAAAGGTCCAAAACGTGTCCATAATCCTTAGCATTATTCTACAGCATCAGGCGAGCAGGATATGGAACACGGCTCAAATCAATCTCGGGGTCCTTCTTCTTCTCCCCTCTCTTATCAACAACCTCTCTCTCAACAACTCTCTTAACTGGAGGCTTAGTAATCGGTGTGGTACTTGTTGGAGCCTCCATCTCTATCTCCTCATCAGCCGAGATCTCATCATCAACCGGCTCTACATCAATAACTCTACCTTTACCACTGCGGGTGGTCACTGCCTTAAGGGTGGCTTTGGGGTTTGGCTCAGTGCTGCATGAGAAAGAACCCCCTTGCCTCTCACTAAGCTGACGTGCAATGTCTCCCACAGATCTCTGCAATTCAAGGAAAGCAGACTCCTGATTTCTCAGCAAGGTATCATGATCACTAAGTTACTGGTAAGTCTCTTTATCCCTATTGATCAACTGAGATAATATCTGGTTCTGGTTTGTCAACAACTCCTCTATCTTTTTATCTCTCTCACTCGCACTAGAACTAGAACTCCCAGAGGCATGTGCAAAATTAGGTTGACTCTATTGAGTCTGAAACCCTGGTGGGTTGCCTTCGGATCTCCAACCAAAATTGGGGAAATCCTTTATCCCGAGTTATATTGATTGCCAAAATTATTTCCAAGCACTCGGTTTGGGTTCCCTACAAAGTCAACATGCTCCTGCTGTGTCACTGGACACTCGATGGTGTCATGGCCACATGTACACTCCTCACATCTCTGAGCACTCACCTTCAAATCCTTTATCTCTATTGCCATAGCCTCAAACATAGAAGCCACACTAGTGTAAGGAATGACCTGGTGAACACCCAGAGTGGGAGGTGTAGGAGAAGCTCTAAGAGCAACAGGGATGTCTTTCCTCACAAAGGAAGGTTGTTGCGGCTCAGCTAGGGATAATATCTCAAACATCTCCTCGCACTTAGTCGTGTCTTTCTTATCCATTATGTACCCCCAGTCGTAGTGTTAAATAGGAGCTAAGTCTAAAAAGTTAAGCCATTGTAGAATTTCTCTACAACTGTCCATTCAGAAAGACCATGCTAAGGACACTTGTTCCACAAAGTGTTGAATCTCTCCCAAGCCATGTGGTATGTCTCCTTGAGATCCATGCGAAGGAGTGGATCTGATCATGAAGGCGTGCAGCCCTAGAAAGAGGATAGTATTTTTTTTTTTTTTGTAAAGAATTTAGATTGAAGGTCCGCCCATGTCATGATAGAATCACTTTTGGCAAGGTATCAAGCCAAGTAGCAGCTCTCCCAGACAAAGATAATGGGAACAAACGCAAGTAAACGGCGTCCTCGGAAACGTCATTTATGCGGAACGTATCACAAATACGGAAAAAAACGAGACAGATGCGTGGATGCATCCTCATCCTCTAGACCATGGAACTGAGTGGAGTTTGAGATAGTGGTCATAACATGAGAGGGAATTTTCCAATTATTATTCATGACATGGGGACGAGAATGGAAGATCGGGGTCAAGTAATGCCGTCATTGGGCCGTTTGCCTAGCTGGTTGATTAGGATCTACCATCACAAGAACAAGTGGGGTAACAATGCTCACATTGTAACTTTCGTCAAATTTGTAACATAATATATAAGTTATTTCTAGTGGAATTTGATCAAATGCAATCTAACCACTTAGTTATATTCAAATTTATAGAACTTAGCTCAAAACTTTATAACAAAATAAGAAACGTTATTTTAATTTGATGATAACATAATGTGATTTTTGATACTTATAGAAACTATAAAATAATAATAACAATAAACAAATAATAAAGTTAGTTATACCTTTATAAGCTTTAAATATAATTTTTATAAGCCTATTAAAATAATAATAATAAAACGCTAAGAATTTTGAGATATATATAAAATTAATATTATTTAGTTATAAATATTATTTAGATTTTAACTAAATTATCCAAACTTTATATAATCTTTGAAGTTCTTTTAATAAAACAAAGGAACTAAATATAAACAAAAAAAATATAGTAATAATATAAATAGTTCGAAAACTGTAAATATATTATTTATATGTTTCATATAAACCTATATAATTTACATAAATTTATAACAAAATTTTAATGAATTATATAATTTTCAAAAGGTATAATCCATTTATAAAAGAAATATGTTTTTTAATAAAAATTATAATGATAAAACATTTTAAGAGCTATACAAAAATTATTATTATAAAAAAATTTATAAAATTCATTTATACATTTAATATGATTTTTATAAACTTTATAGAATTACTAAACTATAGTTTTATAAAATACAAGGACTGATTTTGCCATAACAGAAATTAATTCTAAGGGACACAAAATATAGGGACTGAAAAGGTCAATATTCCAATCCTGCTTACCTTCCTCACCCCGGGTAACCTTCCTGGATCGACCTGAACATCGGTTTGATCCGGATCACGATCTAGCCACTCCCAACATGTTTACAGCTCGAAGTAAAACTTGAGACCCTATATTTTATTATGTTAAAAAATAAAAACCCTCCTCCAGGAGGGCTTGGGACCGACAACAACAAACTAAAAAGTCCCTAGTCAATTAACAGTCTCTAATAACTTAACCCTAAGCAATGTCAAATACTCAAATTAACAAGCGACCAAACATAGAGAACCAATAATATATAAACCAGTTAACAAAGCAGTTAACCCTAACTAGTTAACATTAACTAATTTAAATATAGCTTGCATATTGGAAGGTTTCTTAACTATTAGTATTGTTTTGTGTAATATCACTGATTGTTGCTAGCATTGTTGATATGATTAATTAACTTTTAGCATTGATCAGTTTTAGAACTAGAAATTATAATAAACTGAATAGAACACAATCACCGAATTGCGTTTAAAAAATTATTGATGTTTACTTTGTGTTACAGCTAACATTTTCTTTATGAATCTGATAAATTTATTTTTTCAACATGAAAATTTCTTTCAAGCTTATGTGGATTTATTATTATCACACCCCGAGCCGTCGGGCGGAAGGTTCTTGGGGCGCGATATCGGGTGATAATCATAGTGATCAAATTGTTTACATGGCACATGATATATAATGAGAAATGCTAACATGACATTGATACAGAATTACAAAGTTAAATTACACAGTACATGTTCATAATTTAACTAAGTAAATCTACCAAAAGAATCATTAAGTTTTCTATCTTGTATCTGCACAAGATTTACAAAAGATGATTCAAAGTTATGCCATTCAAAATATGCACATCACAAAAGTAAGCTAGGTCTCTTCTAAAGTCCACTAGCTTAATCCCGATGCTTGGTAACTAGACATGTTCGTCACCTGAGAAAAAAATGCATTTAAACAAAGTCACCACTAGGTTGGTGAGTTCATAAGTTTAGTTATTTAAAAACTTTCAGAGTTATTTACACAACATCTTGTACTACACAAGTATTAGTTATTCTCATTTGGCATTAACTCACCCCCATGTCCTCTCTATAGATACACCTACAGATAGGATATTTTCCAGTCAAGCGTGCTTATATATAGGGCATACGTATCACGAATGAAGCGCCAGCCCACCCCACACTTGACCGAACTCAATACCACATGTATAGTAGCTATAGATACCCATTTCATCACCCTTAGGCTTAATCACAATCAAAATCTCCAATATAACAAACCATTACATTATCATGATATCAACATAGCACAACAGGTTTCTAAATAGTACAATTTTCCACAGTTATAAATGGTGGATTACCACAGATGTTAGTGGTGGTATTACCACAGTTATTAGGGGTCGTATACTCTTTGAATTACTATTACTCACATCTGATTAGGAAGTGAGAACAAGTCTGACACGTAGCCATATCCCAATTGATCTATAGAATTGATTTGACCACATTGCAGCCACCACAAAGGCAAACCACAATGTACTCAATTCATTTATATCCATTAGTTTTCCCAGGACCTCACAACTATCTGCCACCAGCCTGTGACTTGAGTGACGTCAGTTACTCAATCTACCGGTCCACAGAGTAGAAGTGGTGAGATAATTAGCAGACACTAACATACTCTTATCACCCGTGTCAGAAATGATAGAGTTGGAATAGGCTGGCTAAAAATCAAAAGTGTTCTTACAGTTCTCAACCCATAACCATCAACTCATAGAAATCCAATAGGTATAACATACATGTTCTCATAGGAATAACAGATCTATTCGCTTAGAATTAGCTGCAATTATTTCGAAAGACTTAACAATTATAATTTTCCTTAGAATTAAATAAATAAATCAATAGGAATAGCATGTATTCATCATGAGGATTGCAGTTGTAATCACAGAGGAATAAAAGTTTTATCACTTAGAAATCGTAGATATTGTCTAATAGAAATAACAGTTATAACTCACAGTCATTAACATTAACATAATGAGGTATACAATTATAATAACAAAGTAAAACCTTATTATCATACAGTGTACTAACACATTTAAGAAAAAGTTTTAGCATGTTCTCAGCCCCGCTGTTAAAGAAAAAGTTTAGTAAAAAGGGGCATATGAACTCACCAGGTAGTTGAAGTGGTTGACAAGAACTCAAGAAATGTACGCGCTCACTGTTATTGTGATGATCTTGTTATTCACTATCCAGTGTTTATTTCACTGTTATTTAAAACTTATAAGTATAAGTTATTGTTTATGAGTTAACCCTAAAGTTGGTTAACTTTGAGGGATTCCTTGTTATCTGTTTAATCTTAGCTCACTTTGTAGTATAACAAACTAATACTTAGCCTTTTAGGGTTAAGCTTGATAAATCATACTATTCTTTGTTTACATGACTTAACATGTTATGAACTTTAACACATTGTATATGTTTTGAACCCCTAAATATTTTCTATGTTATACTTAGGTTTATTAGGTCGGACATCATTATCCATTTCCTGTTGTAACTAAGTTTGTATTAAGCCATTTAAGTGTGTTATTATACAGAATAGGTTATCAAGATTAACCACTTGCTATGTTATAAAACGAATATAGAAAAATTTATATCATAATATTTATAAAGCATTATTGACTCTGTTTAACAATTTCTTAACACTTTTTTAAGAATCCTAGCAACGTTTAATCAAGAGATGCTTGAGTTATAACATTCTGATGCAATTTAAATCCATATTTGGTTATTAAATTATTAGTTTTCATGATTTGTGTAACATCAGTGCCGGAACCGGCACCGGAACAGTGATCTGGACAGTCCATGAACAGTAAATCAGGTACATATTTCAGTTATCATCCGCATATCATTATCATTTCATGTTATCGTAACACAATTTCAGATTCAATTCAGAAAAACAAGTTCAGAACTATGGTTCATCAGTCAGATATTTATCTGACGACACAGAACCATCATGTGATTACTTGTTAGGATTTTATTATGTATAAACGTATGTGAGGCTTTACAGAACAAAACAACACGGATGTCGTTACGTGAATGCTAAACCGACAGATTATTCGTATAGGTGACGATCTGTACGAATAAATCTGAAAGTTTAACGTTCTGAATGATATCTAATAATTAGAAAACAATATTGAAAAGTATAGTTATCGCCGTGTTCGTATGGGTGACGATCCGAACGAATACGCGCGACGACCGTACAATTCGATTTTAAACCATAAATTAATTATTTCTAAAAATTTAAAATAAATAAAAGATATTAGTTAATTTACTAGGAATAACCACTTAAAATAATTTTATAAATTCTATTTTAAAACCGGATCGTTTCGTCACGAAAACGACGAGAAACCGACGTTTTTACGCGAAACTACGCGAAACCGAACGAACCCGAACGAACCCGAGTATTTCCACCTCATTTAATGAGGCATTCAGGCCTTTCAACCACCACCACCAACTCATCTTTTTCACAAAATTCTTCCACTCTCTCTCTAGAATCTCTCTACCTTCTCTCTAAGAGTTCTTCCTCGTTTCTTCACGAAATCAACCCATTTTGGTGTCTAAACGACCATCTCAACTTGTAGATCATAGAAGTATAACAGATCTGAAGTCCTATCCAACAGATTTGAGGTAAAACCACGATTTTTGCTCGGTTTAGGGGTTTGAAAACCCTAATCTCGAACCCATCTTAAAAACCGGTTCTAGACCACTTTCACCCTTAGGAATCTCACTATTTCACCTTAAAATGGGGTATGAAGAAACCTCCTTTCATTAGCCGGTCGATTTGTTCGAAAATCCGATGTGTTCCCCTCACCAAGCCACTACGGCCGAATGGCCAACACAGCCCACCGAATGACCAAGTTTCCCCATTCGGCCGAATGGCCAAGGTCTCATTCTGTCAGCCACCTGGTTCATTCGATCGGCCAGTCGTCATTCGGGGAAGGCCTTTCGGCCAAAAGTCTTTCGGCCGTAACATTCGGGCTAAGCTCATTCGGCCCTCTCTTCCGATCGGCCAACCCATTCGGCCTACATTCGGCAACCCTATTCGGCAGCAGTGCTTCGGTCGAGACCTCAACATTCGACAGCATCCATTCGGTTCAACTCATTCTCACACCAACCCTCATTCGGTCTAGGCTCATACTCCCCTATCTTATTCGGCCCAAGCCTAGGTTCAATCGGCCAAGCCCCATACGACCAAGGGATAGGTGGATTATCTATACAACTTGGGAATACTAGCTTATGCATGGTTTGCATGCATGAGGGACTAAGGTGTCGTGTGTGTATGCATGGGGGTTGATATGATGAAAAAGTGTGCATGCAATAGTATGTGAGTGGATGGGGGATTCCACGTGATACATGCATGGTTTAGGATTACTAATGGACATGATTTGCTCAAAACACACTAACAACTCAACATGGGTCATTAATATCTATTACTTTAGTTTATAACACTTGAGGTCTACTGTAACATCACTGTACTTTCGGTTGTCCGTACATCCGTACTATTGTACTGTACGACCGGAGATTTATGAATATTATTGATTATGATATTATTGTTTGACTTTGCTGATATTGTCACTGTTACTGGTATGCATGATTTTATAATATATTATAAGCGTAAACCTTGGGAAGTTTAGTTGAAATTTAACTGAACAGACCCATAAGGTTTATCGCAGTGTTATTACTGATGATTATGGATTATTGGTTTGAGAATGGTTTTGGGATGGAACTGGGAGTTTGTTATGGTCTGGTTACTAAACATAGTTAAGGACACATGGTCATGGTTTATCGAAATAGCGGTGGGACGGTGTAGGGGAGGTTGCGATCTACCTCTGCATATGCCCTATACATATGCATATTTCGGTCTATTATGGATGTGTCAGTGACTTGGTTTAGTGGGTTTGTGGTTTGGGAAATGATAATATTAAAGATGATAAATAATGGGAATTAATTACGCGAAGTGAGGTTACGAACGCTATTTAATCGCGAATATTAATTTAGAAATATTAACTTAATGATGTATTCGCGCGGGTGACGATTCACGCGAATATAATTATTAGGAATAATATTCTAAAACGATATTCCATAAATCTTAGATCAAATCGAAATGCGATACGAGCATCAGATTCGCAAAGGTGACGATCTTTACGAATACGTACGCGAGTAACGCATTTCGACGAGATAAGTAAATAATATTTAACGATATTAAATTAATGATTGTGAACTTAAAACGTTTATTAGGAATCACAACCTAAAACGTTTTCGAATAAATTATTTATTTAAATAATTATTTAACGAAAACGAAACGGAATTTATTTTACGAAACAATTTCTTTAAGCTTATTTTAATTAAACAAAACTAATTTATTCAAAACGATTTATTGTTTTAAATATGTTACGTTAGAGAACCGGGCATGTTGTTACATTTCACGCGTATTAAACGAGACATGTTACGAGACAAAGGGTATTTAGAAATCATGATAATTAATGAAACCATATTATTATTTAAACACTTTTTATTTAAATATGTTTAACGAGGAAAAACCGAGTTTTATTTTGTTTTATCGCGATAAAAACGGGACCGAGCACACGGGGATTACACGCGATATAAGAAAGAAGATGTAGCCTCTTCTTTCTCATTTCCATCTCCATCTCTCTCTCACTAACTCACAAAAACGCACACCCTTTCTCTCTCTAACTTCTCTCTAACATTTCGGGCTCGTTTCTTGACGAAATCGGGAGATCTTGACGCCAAAACGACCACAAGATCGAGAGGAACAAGAATCCACAAGAAAACTCTGCGTTTAACAGCCCATTCGAGGTAAATCTGAGAAATTCTTTTGGGGTTTTGCTAGAAAACGTGTTATGTTTATGATTCTTAACTTTGACCATGATTAGGGTTTTAGAACTTGTAAATCGCAATAGTAATGATAGATAGAAGCTGTGGATGTTATGCAAAGGATAGAACTCGACGAGAGAAGATGATGGTCTACAGGTTCGGTGGACTGGTGTTGGTTTTGCTGCAATACAGCCACGAACCAAAGGGGGGTTCGCCTAAGGGAATTGGTGGCCGAACCCTAACCCTTCACGAACCCTACTCCTTCTCTTGGCCGAACCATGCAGGCACTCCACAGCGAACCCTAGCGAACCTAGCCAGTCCGACGAACCCTAGCTGGGCGGGAAAAAGGCGAGCCGAACCCTGCCAGGCAGACATGCCACCGGCGAACCCTTGAACTGTTTGGCCGAACCCTGGACCAGCTGGCAATCACGAACCCTCACGAACCTCAGACAAGGATGCAGCGAACCTTAGCATATAACTAGGGCCGAACCTTGCTGCTTCTTCTTGGCCGAACCATATTAATCCAACAAGCCTCTAAGGGCCGAACCTTGGGGCTGGAACTATGGTCTTTTAGCCGAACCCTGGTGTTAAAACTACTATTGGGCCGAACCTTGGCTGTATTTTGCCAAGGGTTCGCTGCCCAAAAAGGGAAGCCCGACCTAGTTTCGATTAATTAGGGGTTAAAGGATAAATAGAGAACACGATTCATATACATATACGTATGTAGAAACACATGCATGCATGCAATAAAATTTCTAGTTACCACCTTTATTTTAATGTTTATAAATTGCAAATTTAGAACTTTCATACATTAAATATGATTGATGAACAAGTTAATTTGGTTCTTAAATCTAAATTATATATTGTTAACTTGGATATCATGATGATTAGAATTATCTAAAGCATGCATGCGAGTACACATACATGTATATATACATTTGTATATGAATGTGTGTGGGTAACATAAGGGTTTATCATGGAATTATCTTCATTAAGTAATTAAGCTATCATGTATGAATCCATAATCAAGAATGAAATCATGTGTTACCAACTTAACTTTGATAATAGAAACTAAGTTAAAGGGGCATGAGTAATTTTAAGTAAACACTTAAGATCGCTTAATTAAATGAAGACACGTATACTTATAATCATGAAACATAATAATCACAGATTTGTTGAGTTGACCTTGAGTTTACATACGCGAGCGCGCATAATACGAGAACCCGAATTCTAAGGACTTCAGGTGAGTTCTCATAACCTCCCTTTCTTTAAACTGTTTTAGTTTTAAAACTCGGAGGTGAAACATGTATACCGGTTTAAATATTATTTTGATAACACAAGGATAATACCTGTTTATCATTATGATATTCACTATTATGAATTATCATTATTATGGATTATCACTGATTATTATAAATCCGTGTAAACATTGTTATTGACTTCGGTGAATAACAAAGATTACATGTATTGTCTCATACTCCGTGAAATCATTACTTTTAACTTCGGTTATTTGTTTTGGCTTCATGTATTGTCACGTGGAGGGTTTCCACATCCGTGAAGTATTGCTCTTGACTTCGGTTAATTGCTTTGACTTCATGTATTGTCACGTGGTTAGCGACCACTCCATGATTCATGTATCTAACTTATGTTAAATACATAAGGAATCATGTATAGTCACGAACATTGATTGAGAATATGATTGATTGAGTTTGGTTGATTTGTTGTGGATTGATTGCCTATATTTGATTATGATTATTTGTGATTGGCTATGATTGATTTGGTTATGTGGTTATGTGATTGTGTATGTGTTTGGCTGTTGAATTGATGGATGTGTGTTGGATTATCTCATACAGGTATTCATATGGATTTTCTCAAGAAGATCATGAGTTTTATACCCGTTTTAAACAAAGCATTTTATAAAACCAATTTAAGCATAAACTTTCAAACGCATTTTACTAAAACATTTTTAAATATAAAAACTTATGATTACTCACCAACTACTTTTGTAGTTGACACTTGATTTTCTTACATGTTTCAGGTGATGGAGACAAGTAGGAATGAAGAGAGGATCTCTTCTATTTTGGACATCATCATCATATAGGATCTTGGACTTAGTTAATTAACTAAATTTCTGGCGATTAGAGTTTAGTTAATTTAACTAAATCTTTTGTGTATTTGACATACTTGATTCATGATGAACATGATTTTTGTGTAATTATTGTGGTTGATTAAATGATATATGATGATATGATTTAGATGCCCATGAGCTTTTGAACAATCTACACATCCCTCGTGGCATCCCGATGATTCCGCCGTCGGTCGGGGTGTTACATCTACAATAGGAGCATGTGAATCAAAACGATAACCTAAAGGTTATGGAGTGGATTTAATTATTAACTCCCAAACCTTGGGAAAAATCAATAACCACATGTAACTAACTTAGATGTTTTATTTAAATCATCTAGGCTAAGTTAATCAAGGAACTAACTAGAGATCGTTTGAATGATCAAGTCAAGAAATGGGCCCAAGGGAGGCCCAATAGGCTTAATTTAAGCTCATCATGGTACTTATACTCATCTCTTAATTAGTTACGTTTTAATAAAGGTAAATGACTTATAAATTTCATTAAATTAATTAAATGATCTTTTCTAAATAACTGTTTAACTTAAAATGAATTAGCTTGAAAATGTTTCACTTAAAGACTTTAATTGATTAATGTGGAATTAAGGTTAATAATGGGTAATGAATTAGACTAAGTTAAATGAAATTCTAGAAACACATTTGTAATCTAGGACACGTAGTTGCACACCGAGACCAAACCCTAGTTACGACAACTATCGTATGTACTTATCGTATTCGAATTCTTTTAAAAACAACTCAGGGACTGAAGATACTTAGGCAACAATCAAAGAGAGCGCATATCTTTTGTGGTTCAGTAGCACATCAACACAGGTGAGTTCATTGCCCCTTTTCTAACATTTTTGTTTTAAAACGCGGGGCTGAGAAGCATGCGTAAACTGTTTTATTTAAACTGTTTATTTAAATGCTTTCATTTATTATATGTTTTACATATATATGTTTGTTGATACTCCTAGACCCTTGTCTAGGAAATTATTAAACAGATCAAATATCCAAATCATTAAAGTACTCTTATGAGTAATACTTTAAATTTAAATTCTAAATCAACCCCTAGTCCATCAAGCTCAAATTCAAGAATCTAAATGCAAAGTGAAATCAAATGAACAAAAATCAAAAGATCATATTCAAAGGAAATCTAATTCAGGGTGGAATCAGAGAACAAATAATCATAATCAAATCAATTATCATTGTGAATCATGGGAAACCAAAGATCAAGATCAAGAGACTCAAGGAATCAGAAATCATAAATGCGTGTGAATCATGTTAATAATGAAATTATTATGATCTAATGAAATCATTAATATTCAAGTTAAGGTGGATGTCAGTTGTATATGGAATCAAGACCACGTGTAACACACATATAAAGTCCCTCTCAGATACAGAAGACCTTCGGGTCAGGCTGTAACGGGCAATAACATGAACGATCAATGAAATCAATATCAAAGTCAAATCAAGAGAATCAAGAGATCAAGAATCAAAGGATATCATTAAAGTCCCACTCAGATGCAGAAGACCATTGGGTCAGGCTGTAACGGGCAAAACATTAAAGTCCCACTCAGATGCAGAAGATCATTGGGTCAGGCTGTAACGGGCAAAACATTAAAATCCCGCTCAGTTCAGGTGTACTCCTTGTGAGTTATGCCTGACATGGGTCACGTGTGAGAGGTTACAACTTGGACAACCACCAACAACTAAGTCTAATTGATTGAGTCAAAAAAGGCCCAATCATCATGTCTTAGTTGTAATTAAATGTTTTATTTATTTAATTAAATATTTAACATTTATTTCTATTACTGACTTTTGGGAAATCATATAGCTATGATGAACTCAAGAGAGTCAAAGGTAAATCAAGTTTTGGGAAAACAAAATCTAAATCAGAGATGTGTAGGGTAAAAATGCTTAATTATCATTAACAACAGTGTCATATGCGTATTAGTATGTGGTGGGATGGCGTCTGGGCGGGCTTGTAGGCTCGACTCAGGGGTATGCCCTATATATAAGCATACCGATATGGATATTACATTGAAGTTAATGAGGTTAGGGTCTTTACCGAAAGGGATTTTCAAATCATTATCAAATAATTTCCAAATCATTTTCAAATACTAAACTACGTGAACTCACCAACCATGTGTTGACTTGATCTTTTTGCATGACTTCTCAGGTGACGAACAGGTCAATTAAGAAGTCATTTCTTTTGGACTAGGACTTCCTATAGAAGAATTAGTATTTTGGACCTGCATACTTTTGAAGACATTATTATACAGATTATTTTGTATATCTTGTGTAAATACAAGATTGAAATTTATGATGTTGATGGTAGTTTTACATTGTTAAATTATAAACAATACTGATGAAATTTAACTTTGTAATTCTATTATATTTAGCATTTCTCATTATCATGTGCAATGGAAACAATCTGATCATCACGATTATCACTCACGATATCGCGCCCCGGGAACCTTCCGCCCGTCGGGGAAACCCGATCCTACCCCGCCGGCTCGGGGTGTGACAGATTGGTATCAGAGCCATGGTAATAGAGAAATATAGGTCACTTATTTAAAACGGTTTGGCCTAGACTATAACCTAGGGACCCTACATGTAGAGAACACAGGAATTAGAAATTTACTTGTATTGTGTCTTCTGCATTCGATCATTGCACTAACCAATGTTCTATTGGTTATGATTAGAATGTCACCATGAAGACAACCATCATCGCCTCTCCCTTCGCAGGAGCCGGACCCAGCAGTCGAGGCACTTGCAACTCTGATCACTGAACAGTTGGTGGCGGTCCTCCCTGGAATCATCACTCGGATCAAGAACAGTGAGGAGTTTGCTAGGAACTTCCCACTACTTGCTGCTGGGAAGAAGGAACCGGAAGGAGGAGAAACAAACAGGAAGCGAAAGCGGTGTTGTTCTAAGAAATCAAGAGAACTTGTAATCTACACTGAGGCCATTCCCCTACGCCAGATGGTCGTTGCTCCAGAGTCAGAGGGTCGTAAGTGTTATGCTCGCAAATTTCCTTTATGTGTCACGTGCGGTCTTCACCATGCTAAGGATAAACTGTGCAAACATTGTCTGAACTGCGGGGGAAAAGGATACTGGAGTCGTGATTGTAATAATCCCCCGACTCATAACCAGAATCCTAGAAACATTACCTATCCCCTTCCTCGACACAGCAAGGATTGCTATGTGTGCGGACTATCCGAACACATTTCACGAGACTGCCCCGTGAGGATATCTTCCACAAGTCCTGCACATTCTAAGGGAAAAGCTCCCCTCTGTTCGGTTTGTCACCACCATCATCGAACTGAACTCTCATGTGTACAATGCACGCACTGTGGAGAGACGGGACACCGGATGCAGCAGTGTAGGTCGTCAACAACCTCTACTCCCCGTCAATATGTTGGTGCATATCCTAAATGTGTCAGATGTGGTTTTCACCATGGTGAGGAGAAACCTTGTAAACACTGTCTGAATTGTGGAAGATACGGACACTGGATCCAACAGTGTCGGTTTATGTCGACTAGGAAAGAGGAACAAAAAGCGAGCACCTCTACTTCCTCTCAACACAACAACAACTGCTACACGTGCGGAATGCACGGACATTTCGCAAGGGACTGCCCTAGGAAAATGCCTCCAGCAGACCCAGCAGTCGCCGAGGAACTACTCGCTTTACCAGCTCCTGGGGAACACTCAAAGTCCGATGACCCCATAGGTATGTAAACTTCAGCTTGATACATTAAATTATTTATTAGTGTATTAATTAGAACTGTATAGTCTGTTGTAATTTTAGAGACAATAAATTTAAGAAAGCATTAAGCAAAGTCAGTGCCAAAAAGATAATCGGGATCATTACTTAAGAAACCTTTAGGTGAAATAAACTTTAAATGATTAAATAAAGTTAGGGTAAATTTTAATTACCGTCTAAATAATGTAGTTAGAAAAAGAACCTTAGCTGAATTGAGCACTAGAGTTATAGAAATTCAAAATGCTCAAAACTGATGTGTAAATTTTTCATTTTCTATCCAAACCTCCTAGAATTTGAGTTATTTAAGTTAGAGAACTCCGACCCTAGGATGTTAGGAAAAGTAAATGTGAGAACTGTGCTAGGTTCTTATCTAGATCAAATAAGAAGATCAAGGGAAATCACTTGTGAATGCAAGATGAAGATACGCCAGAGGAAAATATTCCGAATGAAATATGGGCGTTCCAAGTTACGGTAATGCCTTTCGGATAGAAGAAAGCACCTGTGGTTTTCATGAACTACATGAACCGAGTGTGCATATTGTATCTGGATAAAATTGTCATTTTCATTAAGGATGGCATACTGATTCATTTAGCAGCAAGACAGAAAGCGAACAACATCTCAGGGATAATCTAGAGCTGTTAAAGGAGGAACAACTCTATGTTAAATTCTTAAATTGTGAAGTAAGGATAAGAATAAGTAACAGTTGGAAACAACATTTATAATGGACTTCCGTAAGTCACATGATTTTGGGTAGGAGTGAGGTAGATAAACCTCACCTCACAGATGAGTATAGCATTACTTAAAAGGGGTAAATCTTTACCTTTATTCCCATAGTACTACCATATCGTAGGTAGACCTCCCTGACATATAAGTTCAATTTCAAAGTTGAGAACAGATTAAATATATGGTGAAGTATGTATACGGTTATATCAAATAACCTAAGAATTCACCATGTGACTTAAGGATCTTAATCAGACGATCAAGATTCAGAGTCTTCAGAGTCACCTATGAAAGCTTTAAGGAGTGTGTCAGATGGTAGAACAGAGTGACAGTTTAAGATAAACCGGATAGAATACCTACTACCAAAATAGTGGGTGGATTCCGGCGGTAAATAAATCAAGAAGACATATTCGTGAGAAAGCACACGAACTAGATAATCAGTACATTCAGGCACTGATAAAATATAAAGAGGTCTACAGAGACCTTATTTGGTGGCCGTGAATGGAGAAAGACGTAGCCGAGTACGTCGGTCGATGTCTTACGTGTGCAAGGGGAAAAGCGGAACACCAGAAACTGTCAGGGTTACTGGAACAGCCTGAAATTTCACTCTGGAAGTGGGAACAACAGCTATAGACTTCATTACCAAGCTACCCCGCACTTCCAGTGGTCATGATACCATATGAGTTATCAATGATCAATTGACAAAAATCTGTCATTTCTTGTCGATGTGTGAGACTCTCACGATGGATAAATCGGCGAGATTGTACATCAATGAGATAGCGGTACACCACGGAGTACCATTGTCTATTATCCCTGACAGAGATAGCAGATGTACATTATGGTTTTGACAATCGTTACAGAAATCTCTAAGGACATAGTTAAATATGAGTACAGCTTACCATCCACAAACGGAAGGTCAAAGCGAACGTACAATTCAGACCTGGTGGACATGTTAGGAATCTATGTGTTAAATTTCGATGGGAATTGGGATTCTCATTTGCCACTGATTAAATTCTCCTACAACAACGGTTACCATGGTAGCATCGGAGGTGCACCGTTCGAGGCTCTCTATGGTCGAGACATCGGTCACCGATCTGTTGGACTGAAGTGGGGGATAACCGTGTAACTGGGCCAAAACTTATTCAGGAAACCACTGATAAGATTGCCCAGATTCAACGAAGATTACAAGATACAAAAAGCGGACAGAAAAGCTACGCCGATAAACGAAGAAAGCCGTTGGAATTCCAAGTGGGAGACCGTGTCATGTTAGAGGTTTCCCCATGGAAAGGTGTAGTACGTTTTGGAAAGAAAGGAAAGTTAGCACCATGATACGTAGGACCGTTCGAAATTATTGAATGTATTGGTCCTGTAGCGTATAGACTGAGACTACCAGATGAACTCAGTAGTGTGCATGACGTGTTTCACGTCTCAAACTTAAAGAAATGCCTTGCTGACGAGTTACTCGTCATTCCACTCGAAGAGATTCAAGTTGATGATCAGTTGCATTTTATCGAAGAACCTTTAGAGATTATGGATCGCAAAGTCAAGCAACTGAGGCGAAGCTGTATTCCGATTGTAAAGGTTCGTTGGAACTCAAGACGCGGACCTGAGTTTACTTGGGAACGTGAAGATCACATGAAGTCAAAGTATCCCAACTGTTTGAAGAGGAAGCTGTACCCGATAACAATTCTAAAATTTCGGGACGAAATTTCTCTAACAAGGGGAGACTGTAACATCAGTGCCGGAACCGGCACCGGAACAGTGATCTGGACAGTCAATGAACAGTAAATCAGGTACATATTTCAGTTATCATCCGCATATCATTATCATTTCATGTTATCGTAACACAATTTCAGATTCAATTCAGAAAAACAAGTTCAGAACTATGGTTCCTCAGTCAGATATTTATCTGACGACACAGAACCATCATGTGATTACTTGTTAGGATTTTATTATGTATAAACGTATGTGAGGCTTTACAGAACAAAACAACACGGATGTCGTTACGTGAATGCTAAACCGACAGATTATTCGTATAGGTGACGATCTGTACGAATAAATCTGAAAGTTTAACGTTCTGAATGATATCTAATAATTAGAAAACAATATTGAAAAGTATAGTTATCGCCGTGTTCGTACGGGTGATGATTCGAACGAATACGCGCGACGACCGTACGATTCGATTTTAAACCATAAATTAATTATTTCTAAAAATTTAAAATAAATAAAAGATATTAGTTAATTTACTAGGAATAACCACTTAAAATAATTTTATAAATTCTATTTTAAAACCGGATCATTTCGTCACCACTTTCTGGTTCATCTTGGTCTACTGATAATACGTCATAATTATCAGGTACGATTAAGTCACAAACTTCACACCTTCCCCTGATATTTTGCCTTATATCACTTTTGCAGAGCTTACAGCTTTCCTTTTCTTTGGGTTTTTCCTTCCTCCAGTTGTGAAAACATAATTCTTGGTCTTCTGGGAGCTTTACTTCTGGCCTCCATGAGGATTCTTTCATGGTCGTTACATAAACTTCTTCTGAAATAACTGCGAACGCCCATTCCTCCATTACCGCTGCAAAGCTTGTCTGTTCTCCTTCTGACATGCTACATATAGCATCACTTTCTGGTTCATCTTGGTCTACTGATAATACGTCATAATTATCAGGTAAATCAAGATTTTGAAAAGCATTTGCTCTTTCAACATTGCTCACTTTACTTCTGCATTCTCTTGCAAAATGGCCTTCTTTTCCACAAACATAACATTTGCACTTCTTCATTCGATCACCATATTTTGATTTGAATACCCTTACATGAGTATTATGTGGCTTGCCCTTATAAGTTCTTGATTTTCTTAAGCCATACCTTTTTGTTCTATTTTTATAGACACCAGGTATATATATCTCTCTACAGAACTGAAGATCTTTTAGCTCTCTTTGGAGTCAATAAGAAGTTGGAAAAACTGTCAATTGGTGGTGAAAAGTTACACAAACCAAAAGGACCGTATTACGTTTTTAAAGATCCTTACAGGATTCTTAAAGAAGAACAAGAAAAACAAAAGACAAAATGAGCAGAAGGGGAGAAAGGTTAGCCTTTGGTGAAAACCGAAATACAGAAACATTGGCTAATCAAGAAGACCAGATAAGGGACTATAGAAGATTACAAAGGTTATGAAATAATGTACAAAGATGGGTGCCAACAGGAAGATTTAATAGAACTATCGAAAGCCAGATAGACCCTGAAGCCGAACTCAGGATATCACAAGCAAGACGTGCAAGTTTAGTCCCAGCTGAAACCTTGTATGATGAAGGATCAAGGTCCACTAGACAGCGCGTCTATCAACACTACAGCGAAGAAAGAATTCTGGTTACTCCAGAAGGTCAGCAAGAAGACATAGGATTCGTTAATGAACAATCCTACAATGAATTAATTAGAAGTGGCATGCAGCATGTGCATCTAGGACTCATGATGATAAGAGTCCATGCTCTACATAGAAGAGATGCTAGTACCCAAGTTCTCCTAGTACTCAGAGGCACCAGATGGGCTGACGACAGAGCCATCCTAGGAACCATGGAGGTTGATATGACCAGAGGAACACAATTGGTCTATTTAGCTCCTGATTTAATGATGTCTATACATGACTTTTACAATCATGTACAAGTATCCATCCAAACAAGGGGATACGAAGATTTCACTGGAGAATCAAATCTTCTAATAACACGGGCGTTAGTTGGAAGATTGACAAATACAAGTTATGCCGGATTCAAATACAACATACAAAGGGTTGCTGAACATCTAGCAACCAATGGAATTCAAGCCGTACCAGGAGAATCAAGATCAGTCACTGAATTACAAGGCCAAAGATGGATGCTAAAACCATCAAAGAAGAAAGTAACAAAGGTTATATTTCTGTTGATCTTTCCATTCCCATTGGTTCTTCTGATACTGGTGGCAATCTTTGGGCAACCAGGTACTGAACACGGATTCGTTAAAAACCTGAACGAACCCGAGTATTTCCACCTCATTTAATGAGGCATTCAGGCCTTTCAACCACCACCACCAACTCATCTTTTTCACAAAATTCTTCCACTCTCTCTCTAGAATCTCTCTACCTTCTCTCTAAGAGTTCTTCCTCGTTTCTTCACGAAATCAACCCATTTTGGTGTCTAAACGACCATCTCAACTTGTAGATCATAGAAGTACAACAGATCTGAAGTCCTATCCAACAGATTTGAGGTAAAACCACGATTTTTGCTCGGTTTAGGGGTTTGAAAACCCTAATCTCGAACCCATCTTAAAAACCGGTTCTAGACCACTTTCACCCTTAGGAATCTCACTATTTCACCTTAGAATGGGGTATGAACAAACCTCCTTTCATTAGCTGGTCGATTTGTTCGAAAATCCGATGTGTTCCCCTCACCAAGCCACTACGGCCGAATGGCCAACACAGCCCACCGAATGACCAAGTTTCCCCATTCGGCCGAATGGCCAAGGTCTCATTCTGTCGGCCACCTGGTTCATTCGATCGGCCAGTCATCATTCGGGCAAGGCCTATCGGCCAAGAGTCTTTCGGCCGTAACATTCGGGCTAAGCTCATTCGGCCCTCTCTTCCGATCGGCCAACCCATTCGGCCTACATTCGGCAACCCTATTCGGCAGCAGTGCTTCGGTCGGGACCTCCACATTCGACAGCATCCATTCGGTTCAACTCATTCTCACACCAACCCTCATTCGGTCTAGGCTCATACTCCCCTATCCTATTCGGCCCAAGCCTTGGTTCAATCGGCCAAGCCCCATATGACCAAGGGATAGGTGGATTATCTATACAACTTGGAAATACTAGCTTATGCATGGTTTGCATGCATGAGGGACTAAGGTGTCGTGTGTGTATGCATGGGGGTTGATGTGATGAAAAAGTGTGCATGCAATAGTAAGTGAGTGGATGGGGGATTCCACGTGATACATGCATGGTTTAGGGTTACTAATGGACATGATTTGCTCAAAACACACTAACAACTCAACATGGGTCATTAATATCTATTACTTTAGTTTAAAACACTTGAGGTCTACAATAGGAGCATGTGAATCAAAACGATAACCTAAAGGTTATGGAGTGGATTTAATTATTAACTCCCAAACCTTGGGAAAAATCAATAACCACATGTAACTAACTTAGATTTTTATTTAAATCATCTAGTCTAAGTTAATCAAGGAACTAACTAAAGATCGTTTGAATGATCAAGTCAAGAAATGGGCCCAAGGGAGGCCCAATAGGCTTAATTTAAGCTCATCATGGTACTTATACTCATCTCTTAATTAGTTACGTTTTAATAAAGGTAAATGACTTATAAATTTCATTAAATTAATTAAATGATCTTTTCTAAATAACTGTTTAACTTAAAATGAATTAGCTTGAAAATGTTTTACTTAAAGACTTTAATTGATTAATGTGGAATTAAGGTTAATAATGGGTAATGAATTAGACTAAGTTAAATGAAATTCTAGAAACACATTAGTAATCTAGGACACGTAGTTGTACACCGAGACCAAACCCTAGTTACGACAACTATCGTATGTACTTATCGTATTCGAATTCTTTTAAAAACAACTCAGGGACTGAAGATACTTAGGCAACAATCAAAGAGAGCGCATATCATTTGTGGTTCAATAGCACATCAACACAGGTGAGTTCATTGCCCCTTTTCTAACATTTTTGTTTTAAAACGCGGGGCTGAGAAGCATGCGTAAACTGTTTTATTTAAACTGTTTATTTAAATGCTTTCATTTGTTATATGTTTTACATATATATGTTTGTTGATACTCCTGGACCCTTGTCTAGGAAATTATTAAACAGATCAAATATCCAAATCATTAAAGTACTCTTATGAGTAATACTTTAAATTTAAATTCTAAATCAACCCCTAGTCCATCAAGCTCAAATTCAAGAATCTAAATGCAAAGTGAAATCAAATGAACAAAAATCAAAAGATCATATTCAAAGGAAATCTAATTCAGGGTGGAATCAGAGAACAAATAATCATAATCAAATCAATTATCATTGTGAATCATGGGAAACCAAAGATCAAGATCAAGAGACTCAAGGAATCAGAAATCATAAATGCGTGTGAATCATGTTAATAATGAAATTATTATGATCTAATGAAATCATTAATATTCAAGTTAAGGTGGATGTCAGTTGTATATGGAATCAAGACCACGTGTAACACACATATAAAGTCCCTCTCAGATACAGAAGACCTTCGGGTCAGGCTGTAACGGGCAATAACATGAACGATCAATGAAATCAATATCAAAGTCAAATCAAGAGAATCAAGAGATCAAGAATCAAAGGATATCATTAAAGTCCCACTCAGATGCAGAAGACCATTGGGTCAGGCTGTAACGGGCAAAACATTAAAGTCCCACTCAGATGCAGAAGACCATTGGGTCAGGCTGTAACGGGCAAAACATTAAAATCCCGCTCAGTTCAGGTGTACTCCTTGTGAGTTATGCCTGACATGGGTCACGTGTGAGAGGTTACAACTTGGACAACCACCAACAACTAAGTCTAATTGATTGAGTCAAATAAGGCCCAATCATCATGTCTTAGTTGTAATTAAATGTTTTATTTATTTAATTAAATATTTAACATTTATTTCTATTACTGACTTTTGGGAAATCATATAGCTATGATGAACTCAAGAGAGTCAAAGGTAAATCAAGTTTTGGGAAAACAAAATCTAAATCAGAGATGTGTAGGGTAAAAATGCTTAATTATCATTAACAACAGTGTCATATGCGTATTAGTATGTGGTGGGATGGCGTCTGGGCGGGCTTGTAGGCTCGACTCAGGGGTATGCCCTATATATAAGCATACCGATATGGATATTACATTGAAGTTAATGAGGTTAGGGTCTTTACCGAAAGGGATTTTCAAATCATTATCAAATAATTTCCAAATCATTTTCAAATACTAAACTACGTGAACTCACCAACCATGTGTTGACTTGATCTTTTTGCATGACTTCTCAGGTGACGAACAGGTCAATTAAGAAGTCATTTCTTTTGGACTAGGACTTCTTATAGAAGAATTAGTATTTTGGACCTGCATACTTTTGAAGACATTATTATACAGATTATTTTGTATATCTTGTGTAAATACAAGATTGAAATTTATGATGTTGATGGTAGTTTTACATTATTAAATTATAAACAATACTGATGAAATTTAACTTTGTAATTCTATTATATTTAGCATTTCTCATTTATATCATGTGCAATGGAAACAATCTGATCATCACGATTATCACTCACGATATCGCGCCCCGGGAACCTTCCGCCCGTCGGGGAAACCCGATCCTACCATGCCGGCTCGTGGTGTGACAATTTGTAAATGTTTAGCATATTGCAAGAGTTACTTTCGAGGATCCCTACCCTCAATATCGATGAAATGCCACTCCCCCAAGCCTTTTTCAGCCTTAATACTTTCGATGAACTTGAAACCCAGTACCTGCTCACCGATACTGCGGTTGTTCATCAGTTTGTTCATACATGTTGAGAGATGCTTGTGTCAATACTATCTTGTCCCTACCTAAAACCTTATTGTGATGTTATTCAAACATGGTGAAACCATTTTTATACAAATTTAACATGTTTTAGTGGTTAATTTCAAACAAGAAACTCAGCAGCTCATCTAATATAAACGAATTTCCAACCCTTGAGTTCCATCGATCAAGCTTACTTCGATGAGCAAGCTGCCCAGTTTTTCCCAGCTCATCTATACTAGCTCCTTGGTTTGTTTATGCTCCAGTGTTACGTCTCAAGGACTCCCGGCCCATTTTCTATCATTCGAATCTTTAAAACAACTTGTTTTTCAAGTCCTAAACTAGTTTTTAGTGGACAATTCAGCTGGTTTGGAGGATAAAACCGGTTACAAGTTCCTACCTTAGAGATGAAGAAAACCAACTTCCAGCAGCAACTTCTCTCTAAAATTCTGGTCGATTTAGCTCGAACCAGCTACGATACCTTGAACTATAAGCTTCCTCTCGTCGAGACGATCGCTTCGATATATTATTTTCGCGATTTGGTTAAGGAATGAAGAAGATCTAGGTGATTTTGTGTGGATTTTCTAGTGAGAGAAAGTCTTGAACGAATTTTAGAGTGAGAAAGAGATATGGCTGCAATTAAATGAAGGAGATGAACCAAAATAAGGGTTTTTATACCCCAAGTGGTTCCCAGCGTGTTTGGTCTCACTCGGTGTCGGTTTCGCGTATTTTTACGTACGCGCCGTTACGTTTACGTAAATAAACTTTTTAGATTGAAATTTAGATTTCTTTAATTATTTTTGATGAGTTTCAAAATTGTAAAACGTAAAATAATATATTTTACTTATTTTTATTGTTCGCTCGTGATCAGATCGTTAAATCTTGTTATTTCGTTATTTAACGTTAATTATGTATAGTTTTATAAAAATAGTTTAACTTAAATATTTTTAGGTGTAAATTCCTAATAAATATTATTTTTATTTTATTTTTATTAGTTTCACGTTCGTAATCGTTTATTTTTGCCGTTTTGTCAGAAAACGTAACTTATGCGTGTTTTCGTACAGAGCGCTAACTGTACGAATACAATCGTACGTTTCACTTTCTGATTTGGTTTTCTATTTTTCAGTTGTTGTTCAGAACGTTAAACTCACATATATGTTTGTGTGAATCGTCACCCACGCAAACATTCGGTCAGTTCCTCGTTCGTATACGATACTGAACTATTGTTTGAATTGTACATTTTCACAGACGGACTCAATTAATCCTAACTGTTTTCACATTGTTATGAATACTTTCACATTGTTTTCTCACTAATATTGTTAGTTATCTGATTTCTGTTATTTGTGGATATCAGATCGCAACCGATTTGTATTTGTCATTTATTTTCACCCTTGTTATTTCTAGTGATTTGTTGTATTTCTATACTTCAATTTTCATTCAAATACATGCAACTGATATAATGTTCTATAGCCCTGTTTTCACCCACTGTTTATCAAATAGTTATTCACGCATAGTCATACACACATAGTTATCTACACATAATTATTTACACATACCGTACGAATTGCCGAACGATCTGGTACTAGTTGTAACAGTTATGAACTTGAGGCATAAGTGCATAACTCATATATGAAACCTAGAGTTTCAGTTGGCAAAATGTATATTTTGTGGATTAGTTATGAACTTGCGTAGGTGGCCTTTATGGGGTTACCCGGAAGTTGGATTCAAACCAAAGAAGTCTTCAAGATATATAAAAAGCAATGTTTTTCTTACAAATGTTGTTAGTTTTTTATATTATGTGCCTTCAAGATCAGTACCTAATGTTCTCCGACATAACACATCATGCAAGAAAATTAGGCGTCAAACACAAACATACAGTGAACCATACATGTGGTCCCGAGCCGAAGAGTGAGAACTGAGAAGGCTGAAGTCGGATACCAGCCCAGTAGCCCACCGGTCTGTAACTCAACGAACGATCCTCTGTCATCCGATCTCCAGTCCAATCTGACCTTCTTTGAGACGTCGATGTTCGTGGTTCCCCATTTCCCCAAATCCCAACCCCCCTTAGAGGTTTCAAAAGTTCCCTCATTCGTGGTTAGCCCTTTGGTCTTCCTCCTTCAGTGGTTCGGTGATTGCCGTTTGCCTCCTTTTCTTCTGTCACCGTTTGCCCTTTTTCCTTCCGTAATCTTGTTTAGTTTTTTTTATTATTTTTTTATGATTTTGGCTTCTGTGTTTGGGACAATTGGAATGTTGAACGGTTGGGGCTCCCGGCCCACAAGAAACACTACAAAGAATTTGAATATTTCGCCCAACTACATGGAATATATATAAAATAATATTTTAAAATTTGGGGGCCCTATTTTTTGGATGGCCCCAAGCCATAGCTTGGCCCAACAACGCTAATAGGTCGGCTCTGCTCTCAATTATGGTAAGTTTTAAACGCGTAAACGGATTGGGGAATCAATTAAGATGATTAACTTACCATTTCGATTGAAATCATTCCAAAAATATACGAGATACGACCGAATTCGAACTCCACTTAACTTCATATAAATACTCGAATTAATCAAATCATTTCGTTCCTTTCATCCCTACGAAACTTTTTGAAGACATTTAACACACAAAAACATAAATCGATCGTGATTTGGACTCACAAGGGTCGACAAAACGCTTCCTCGTCTATTCTATCCGAATTAGACAAAGGCGCCTCGTTCAAGCCTGCTTTGTGGTTGGCTTTTAACCATTTTTTCTTTATTCTTTTTATAACATTTAAATTACGAATTGTTTTAAATTTTAGAGAAAATGTTTATGAATAAATAAATATTAAATATGATAAATTTATATATTTTCATGATCAGTTTTAAAAAAAAATTATATATATATATATATATATATATATATAAGTGAAGTGGGTATATAGATATACATATATAAATGTTTTAATACTTTTAGTTGTAGTTTTAATTGTATAAAATTTGCAAACCTAGAAAGTGATTTATTATTCAAAAGGTTATATAAATATTATAACGTGATTTATTTTAAAAATTTTATATTAAAATATATATATATATATATATATAGGGAGAGGTTCCATTGTTAACCCTCCCTTATATCGTTAACCCGTGTTAACCCGGCATTTTTTGCCCGAATCTTTGTTTTTTTTTCATGGTTTTTGTTATACATAAATAGGGGGTTTCTTTTTTGTGTTTTTGCTAATTCATCACCGTTTAGAAATTATTTACAAGTGTAAGTAAGTGTAAGTTACTTACACTAAACGGTGATGAATTAGCAAAAACACAAAAAAGAAACCCCCCCTACTTATGTATAACAAAAACCATGAAAAAAAAAACAAAGATTCGGACAAAAAATGCCGGGTTAACGATATAAGGGATGGTTAACAATGGAACCATCCCCTATATATAATATATATATATATATATAGATATATATATATATATATAATATATATATATATATATATATATATATATATATATATATAATCATTTATTAAACTTACTTTTAAATTATAAGAAAAAAATCATACAAATTAATATAAAGATTATTTGATATGTTTAATCTCTTTTCGTAAAAAATATACAACAAATGTATTCTAAGGATTTATGAAATGTAATCATAACATTTTAATGATTGAAATGCTAATTTATATAGAATTTGAACTACAATCCCTTATAGGCATTTTTATAATAAAGTCTAAGAAATATCTTTTTAAGCAAAGTGAAATTTAAACAAACGATCAAAACCGAACCATGATGGCCCATTAAGAATGGCATAGAAAGTAATAACTAATTTAGCATATAAATGTTTGAACTATATAGGTTATATGCGATACTGTGTTGGATATAATTGAGCTACAATTTGACTATCTATTGCAAGCTAGCAACTCATCAAAAGGTGAATCTTTATAACCCTTCGTTAACTTGTTTTGAACTTTTGGGGTAAAACATGTAACTTTGAACTTATCTTTAACTTATGTCCATGTGAACTTAGCTTTATGACCTAAACTATAGTGTGAACTTAGCTTGAGCTTGCATTGATCACAACTTAATCTTAGTAAACTATGATAAATCTATTGGACCGACCATCCCACTGTTGGTTGAGTTGACTTCGGTCCTCTGCAGTGATTGTTTAATACTTCGGCATTGTTAGGAATGCTAGCTTGGTCAAACATCATTTGTTAACATTATTTGATCTGTGTATGGTTTACTTACATGTTTTTATTCTTATTGGTTTATTATCACATGTGACAACTTATCTTGTGTGTGCTTAAACATGTGAAACTCACCAACTCTTTGTAGTTGACCTTGATTTTAAACATGTTTCATGTGTAAATGTAAACTAAGCACGCTTTGGACCTAGTTTTAGTATTTATTAGTCTGTTATGTTTGAATTATGATTAATGTAATAGATTAGAATTTGAATGGTTTGACTATGTATTGAATGGATTTGAATTTTGAATTGTCTTTTAAATTATCTACAACTTTATACCCTGTGCTATGAACAATCTACACTTCGTGGTATCCCGATGTTTTCGCCATCGGTCGAGTGTTACACACATGAGTGCCCTCGTCCTCTGAAGAGTCACTATCTGGAACTGAACTTGTTGTCGTCTCGGGTGCTCCCTGTTAACAAGTATGTGGCATAAACAAGGAAACAAAAATATAGGAATAGAAATGAAAATAGAATAGACAATAAATGAAGGAATAAACAGACACACAAGAAAGCTACACTAATCTAAGCTAATTGCTATTGCCAATTGTCCCTGGAAACGACGCCAAAAACTTGATGTCATATACTATCTATTCAAATATAAATGCTAAAAATATTCTAAAAATATACCTAAATTATACACCTAAGTTAAACTCTAAACTCAATCTAACCTTGACCACAAAACAGTCAAGTGTACCTCTCACTATAGTAAAACTCAATAAAGTCCGGATATCAAACCCACGAGATACTAAGATTAGCAAAACTAGACTCGAGTAGTAAAAACTAATAAAATTGAGGGGTGGGGATTGATTTTTGGTTTTTGTTTTGTTTTAGCAAGTAAAAGTTAAATGCAAGAATTAAATTAATATTAAAACTGAGTAAAAATAAAGAGAACAAAAAGCAGATAAGAAACACAGTAAAAAAATAAAGAGTTAATTACACGGATGGTCCATGTGATATGCCCAGTTTGCACTCGTGGTCCCTAATTTCGATAAATTACACCGGTGGGCAGAAACTTTGCAAAAACGTAACACTAGTGGTCCCTGGAATGGATGGACGTTAGTTTTTGCTGTTATATTTTCAAAAATACCCTTATTCCTACACACACCGAAACACAAATGTGTGTTCTCTATAAATGATTGACCACATCCACCCATTCTCGATTTCTCCACCAGTGCCATCCAATCCACCATCGACCATCTGTCACACCCCGAGCCGGCGGGTTGGATCGATTTTCCAGTCGGGCGAAAGGTTCTCGGGGCGCGATATCGGGAATGATAATCGGAATGATCAGATTGTTTACATTGCACATGATATATAAATGGGAAACTGCTAAATGAAAATAGAATTAGAAAGTTAAATTAGATCAGTTTAGTTCATAATTTAACAATGTAAATCTACTATCACATCATAATTCTTCTATCTTGTATCTGCACAAGATATACAAAATAAATCTGTAAAATGATGCTTCAAAAATATGCAGGTCCAAAAAGCTAGGTTCTCTAACTGGTATCCTAGTCCAAAAGTAATAACTCCTTAGTTGACATGTTCATCACCTCAGAAGTCATGCAAAAAGATCAAGTCAACACATGGTTGGTGAGTTCATGTAGTTTTATAAAAATGAATTTGAATAACCTTTGAATGACAACCTTAACCTCAACATTAACCACCTATACCATCCAATTCGATATGCTTATATATAGGGCATCTGTAGGGTCGAACTTACCGCCCGCCCAGCCACCGTCCCACCACATACCAAACCACATAATATATTGTTCCTGGTGATAATTAAGCGTTGCATCCCATACCTCTGATTCATTGCATATGATTACCTTGAAAATGTTTACCTAGATCCTCGAAATGACAACCTTAACCTCATCAACGACCACCTATGCTATCCAATCAAGTATGCTTATATATAGGGCATATGTAGGAGACAAGCCCCAGCCACCGTCCCACCACATACCGGACTGCTTAGCATATTGTTGTTAATGATAATTAAGCGTTTCACTCCATTCACCTTCATTTTAGATTTTGATTTCCACAAATAGATTCACCTCTGATCTCTTGAGTTCATCATGTATCCATGATTACCCCAAAACACTTGTAGAAATATAATATTAAATGTTTAATTAAATTAATAACTAAGCATTTAAATACAACTAAGACATGATGATTGGGCCATATTTGACTCAATCAATTAGACTTAGTTGTTGGTGGTTGTCCAAGTTGTACCCTCTCCCACGTGGCCCATATCAAGCATGACCCACCAGGAGTCTACATGTATGCGTCGGGACTTTCATGATGCCCATATCAGCTTGACCCATTGGCCTACTGTACATGCCGGGACTTTAAGGATATCCTTTGATTCTTGATCGTCTTTGATTCTCTTGATTTCGTTTAATAGTTTAAGTTATGCCCATATAGCTTGACTACAAGAGTCTACTATTGTGACGGGACTTTCCGTGTGTTTCACGTGGTCTTGATTTACATACAACTGACATCCACCTTAATTTAAGCAATTAATGATTTCATTAGATCTTAATGATTTCATTATTTCCATGATTCACACACGGTTATGATCTCCTTGATTCTTTTAATTAGAATTCCATGATTTCCACAATGATTATAGATTCTTGATTAGGATCCTTAGTTTACTGATCACACGCTGGATTAGATTCCATTACATTTGACCTTTAGTTTTAGTTCTTTTGATTTCACTTTGAATTTAGATTCTTGAATTTGAACTCGATGGACTAAGGGTTTGTTTAGAATTTAGAATTAAGGTATTACTCATAAGAGTAATTAATTAACTTGTTAGTTAATTCTGCATCGCAATTACCTAGACAGGAGTCTAGGAGTATAAACAAGCATATATAAAGCATATAATAAGTAAAAGCATTTATGTAAAACAATTTAAATAAAAAAGGTTTATGCATGCTTCTCAGCCCCGCGTTTGAAAACAAATTTTTTTAGAAAATGGGCAATGAACTCACATGTGTTGCTCTATATTGAATTACCAAAAAATGCATGCTCGTTGTTGTAGACTATATTTCTTCAGTTCCTGAGTTGTTTTAAGAGAATTCGAATGCAATAAGTATTTATAATAGTCGCATCTAGGGTTTGGTCTCGATGTGCAACTAAGTGTCCTATGTACTGATGTGTTTCTAAGATTTCATCCAGCTATTCTAACTTCTTACCCTTTAGTAACCCTAATCCCACTATTAATCATTACAAGTCTTTAATTAAAGCGTTTTTAATTTAATTCACTTTAAGTTGACATTTAGTCAAAATCATTTATTTTAATTTAATAAAGTTTATAACTTATTTTCTTTTATTAAAACAAAATTAGTTTAAATGAAAAGATATTTAACATATGATAGGCTTAGGTTAAGCCCATTGGGTCAACCTCGGGCCCATTACTAGATTCTTTCTCAATACCTTGATTAACTATGCCTTGATAGTTTAGATAAACCATCTAGGTTATTTTCATGTCTTTATGGGTTTTTCCTAAGGCTAGGTGTTAATAATCAAATCAACACTCAAGTCTTTAGTTTATTGTTTGATCCTCATGACTTCCCAACTGAATTCCCAAGTGTTTTAAACTAGTTTAATAGATGTTAACAACTTATGTTGAGTTGTTAGTGTTTAAAGAAAACCCTTGTTATTAAAACCTAACCCATGATCACTTTAATTACCCTTTTATCATTAAGATGGGCCTTAGTAGGCTTCTCATGCCCACACTCTAATTTCCACTCATGGATTACGTAGCCCACCCCATTCACACACAAACAACCATGCACGCATGAATGTGTGAAATTTTCTAACTTTCCCACACAAGGTCTATCCCCTCCTCTTTACTTATTGATTTCCATGCTTGAACTTGAATACCTTTGTGTTTACCCCATTATCCTCCTATATAGTCTTTCACAAAACACCCATGCATGAAATGCTTGAATACCATGCATACCCACACACTCAAGTTCCATGCATCCCTCACATTAGGGTTCCATACTCACCACTTAAGCCGAGCGAATGGCCGAAAGTCTTGGCCGAATGAACTTAGGCTGGCCGATCGAATGTGGGGTTGTCGAATAGGTATTGGGCTGCCAGAATGGCTTGGGCCAAAGGGTTGGGCCGACAGAAGAACCAGACCGGGCGAAGGAGGGCTGCTTCGGCCTCTTCTCATTCGGGCGAATCACATGGTGCTTCGGCTGGGGTACATTCGGCGACCTAGTGGGTGTGAGCCATTCGGCCACTCGGGACCCAGCCAAACCGAAATGGTTCTTCGAGCAATCGGCCAAAAAAGGAAGGGGATTTGTTCCTAGCACAAGCTAAAGTGATTTTGTGGTGTTTTCCTAAGTTTTTGAAGAGTTTTGGTCGGTTTTCAAGGGAGGCCGAAACTAGGGTTTTCAAACCCTAAAACCGAACCAAAACATGGATTTTACCTCAAATCAGATTGATAGAAGCTTAGATCCTTTGTACTTTCGTGATCTACAAGTGATAGTGGTCGTTTTGACACCAAAAACGTTCGATTTCATGAAGAAATGGTGAAGTTATGGCTATGGTTTCTACAGGGAGAGTAGAGAGAGAAAATGGAGAACGAAAATGGTGTTGGGGCTGGTAGGTGAGGGTTGGGTGAGGCCATAAATGCCTCATTAAAGGCTTCAAAATACCCGGGTGTGTTCGGGTCCGTTCGGTTTCGCTCGGTTTAGCGTAAAACTTCGGTTTTCCTTCATTTTCGTGACGAAACGTCTCGGTTTTAAAACAAGAGTTCATAAAATTATTTTAGGTGGTTATTCCTAGTAAATTAACTAAATATCTTTTATTAATTTTAAAATTTACGAAAATATTTAATTTACGGTTTAAAATCAAATTGTACAGTCGTCGCGCGTATTCGTTCGAATCGTCACCCGTACGAACACGACGATAACTATACTTTTCAATATTGTTTTCTAATTATCGGATATCATTCAGAACGTTAAACTTTCAGATATATTTGTACAGATCGTCACCTATACGAATAATCCGTCGATTTAGCATTCACGTAACAACATCCGTGTTGTTTTGTTCTGTAGAGCCTCACATACGTTTATACATAATAAAATCCTAACAATTAATCACATGATAGTTCTGTATCGCCAGATAATTATCTGACTGATGAACCATGTTTTCTGAGTTTTGTTTCTCTGAAATGATTCTGAATTTGCTCTTTGATAACACAAAATGATAATGATATATGATATGAATATAACATACATTGAAATACCTGATTACTGTTCATGTCACTGTTGAGACCACTGTTCCGGTACGGTTCCGGTACTGATGTTACAGTCTCCCCTTGTTAGAGAAATTTTGTCCCGAAATTTAAGAATCATTATCAGGTACGGCTTCCTCTGCAAATAGTTGGGGATACTTCAGCTTCATGTGATCTTCGCGTTCCCAAGTAAACTCGAGTCCGCGCTTTGAGTTCCAACGAACCTTTACAATCGGAATACGGCTTCGCCTTAGTTGCTTAACTTTGCGATCCATAATATCTAAAGGTTCCTCGATAAAGTGTAACCGTTCATCCACTTGAATTTCTTCGATTGGAATGACAAGTGATTCGTTAGCAAGGCATTTCTTTAAGTTCGAGACGTGAAACACATCATGCACACCACTGAGTTCATCTGGTAACCTCAGTCTATACGCCACAGGACCAATACGTTCAATGATCTCGAACGGTCCCACGTATCGTGGTGCTAACTTGCCCTTCTTTCCAAAGCGTACTACACCTTTCCACGGGGATACCTTTAACATGACACGGTCTCCCGCTTGAAATTCCAACGGCTTGCTCCATTTATCGGCATAGCTCTTTTGTCTGCTCCTTGTAGCTTGTAACCTTTGTTGAATCTGAGCAATCTTGTCGGTAGTATCTTGAATAAGCTCTGGCCCAGTTATACGATTATCTCCAACTTCAGTCCAACAAATCGGCGATCAACATTTTCGACCATACAAAGCCTCGAATGGCGCGCATCCGATGCTACTATGGTAACTGTTGTAAGAGAATTCAATCAGTGGCAAATGAGAATCCCAATTCCCACCGAAATCTAGCACACAGGTTCTCAACATGTCCTCTAGGGTCTGAATCGTGCGTTCACTTTGACCATCCTTTTGCGGATGGTAAGCTGTACTCAGATTTAAGTGCGTCCCTAGAGATTTCTGTAATGATTGCCAGAACCTTGATGTAAATCTGCTATCTCTGTCTGAAATAATAGACAATGGAACACCGTGGCGTACCACTATTTCATTGATGTACAATCTCGCCAATGTATCCATTGTGAAGGTCTCACGCATTGGCAAGAAATGAGCAGATTTCGTCAAACGATCAATGATAACCCAAATCGTATCATGACCACTAGAAGTGCGGGGTAGCTTAGTAATGAAGTCCATAGCTATTTGCTCCCACTTCCAAAGCAGAATCTCAGGCTGTTCCAGTAAACCTGACGGTTTCTGGTGTTCCGCCTTTACCTTAGCACACGTAAGACATCGACCGAAGTACTCGGCTATGTCTTTCTTCATTCCCGGCCACCAATAAAATCCCTGTAAGTCTTGGTACATCTTATCAGCACCTGGATGCACAGAATATTTAGTCTTGTGTGCTTCGTTGAAGATAAGTCTTCTCAATTCGTCTACTGCCGGAATCCATATACGATCCTGGTAGTAGATCACTCCATCAGGCTTGGTCTCAAATTGTTTCTCTGCTCCACAATCAAGTTCTTTCTTCAGATTTCCTCTATCAACTGATTCTTGATGTGCCTGAATAATCTTGTCACGTAGACTTGTCTGCACAGTCATTCCCATTGCTCTGACGCGTAAGGGTTTGACCCGTTCCTTCCGTCTTAAGGCATTAGCTACTACGTTCGCCTTTCTCGGATGGTACTTGATCACACAATCGTAATTATTCAGAAGTTCGACCCAACGTCGCTGTCGCATGTTGAGCTCCTTCTGATCAAAGATATGCTGCAGACTCTTGTGATCAATAAATATGGTACATTTAGTGCCATATAAATAATGTCTCCAAATCTTCAATTCGAAGATTATAGCTCCCAGTTCCAGATCATGAGTAGTGTAATTCTTCTCATGAATCTTTAACTGTCTCGATGCATAAGCGATAACTTTGTCCCGTTGCATTAGTACGCAACCAAGTCCCTGATGGGAGGCATCACAATATACAACAAAGTCATCACAGCCTTCTGGGAGAGATAAGATTGGAGCATCACATAGCTTATGTTTCAATGTCTGAAAGGCATCTTCTTGTTTCTGCTCCCAGACAAAAGGTTCACTTTTCTGAGTTAGCTTGGTGAGAGTCAAAGCTATCTTAGAAAAGTTTGAGATAAACCTTCTATAATAACATGCCAATCCCAGAAAAGGCCGTATCTCCGTCAGTGTCTTCGGAGTATCCCAGTTCTTTATCGTTTCGATCTTGGCAGGATCTACATGTATTTCCTCTCTGTTGACTACATGACCCAGAAATTGAACTTCCCTTAGCCAAAATTCACATTTAGAGAATTTAGCATAGAGTTTTAGTCGGTTTTCAAGGGAGGCCGAAACTAGGGTGTTCAAACCCTAAAACGGAACCAAAACATGGATTTTACCTCAAATCATATGGATGGAAGCTTAGATCCCTTGTACATTCGTGATCTACAAGTGATAGTGGTCGTTTTGACACAAAAAACGTTCGATTTTGTGAAGAAATGGTGAAGTTATGGCTATGGTTTCTAGAGAGAGAGTAGAGAGAGAAAATGGAGAACGAAAATGGTGTTGGGGCTGGTAGATGAGGGTTGGGTGAGGCCATAAATGCCTCATTAAAGGCTTCAAAATACCCGGGTGTGTTCGGGTCCGTTCGGTTTCGCGTAAAACGTCGGTTTTCCTTCATTTTCGTGACGAAACGTCTCGGTTTTAAAACAAGAGTTCATAAAATTATTTTAGGTGGTTATTCCTAGTAAATTAACTAAATATCTTTTATTTATTTTAAAATTTACGAAAATATTTAATTTACGGTTTAAAATCGAATCGTACAGTCGTCGCGCGTATTCGTTCGAATCGTCACCCGTACGAACACGACGATAACTATACTTTTCAGTCTTGTTTTCTAATTATCGGATATCATTCAGAACGTTAAACTTTCAGATATATTTGTACAGATCGTCACCTATACGAATAATCCGTTGATTTAGCATTCACGTAACGACATCCGTTTTGTTTTGTTCTGTAGAGCCTCACATACGTTTATACATAATAAAATCCTAACAATTAATCACATGATGGTTCTATATCACCAGATAATTATCTGACTGATGAACCATGTTTTCTGAGTTCTGTTTCTCTGAAATGATTCTGAATTTGCTCTTTGATAACACAAAATGATAATGATATATGATATGAATATAACATACACAAAATACGTAAAGTTCGTACCTGATTACTGTTCATTTCACTGTTGAGACCACTGTTCCGGTACGGTTCCGGCACTGATGTTACCCTACCACCCCATATCGATCTCTCCCCTGGCCCGATCTATGCCACCATCACTGCCACCAATACGTGTTGCCTTTGGTAAGAGGATTTCTTATCATGCACTTTCGTCCCTATGCCCCAATTCTGCTACAACTCAGACACACAACACCAAGAACAAGAAAGCTTCGTCGATTTCTCCGCCTCTGACACACACACTATAAAGTGAATCATGTGTTCGCCTTGAATTTGATCATCTGTTGCTCTTCTTCCAAAATTTGATTAATTTGCTCTTGAAATCAACACAAAAATGGCTTCGATTTTTCAAGAAATTGCAGTTGCAACTTCCCTCTCGTCGTCCGCAGCTGATGTGGTCGTCAGTGGTGGTGGACGATGGTGGGATTTGATAATAGTGTGTGCGAAAGTGGAGGGTGTGATTAGATAACAGTGGGGGCGACGGTGGAGGGCGCAGGTGAAGGCGTTGTTGCCACCGGATGTGGTGTGTGGTGGTTGCCAGAGGTGGTCGCTGGAAGGGAAGAGAGAGCTCGGTTAATGTGTGTGGGTAAAGGAATTTTGGTCATTTTTAAAAGTTAACAGAAAACGATAACAGACATCCACTTCTAGGACCACTAGTGTTATGTTTAACTTTCTGGCCACTGGTGGCATACCACAGGGACCATCCGTGTAATTAACTCAAAAATAAAATAAAAAAAAACCTGCATGCAAGTATGATGAAATGTACTACGTAGGCTGTGACCCTTGTTTGTGCTAAATTAGAGATCTGTGAACTTGGATGAAAGGATGGAGTCGGGATCATAAAATACAACTCCTAAGGGCAACCTACTGGATCCCTGATCATTCTCTGGGTGATGCCGAGAAGGAATATCCTTAGGGTGTGTGAAGCTAATCTACTGATTGGATTACCTTTCAGTTATCCAACAATGCTAAGTCCCCTAAAGACAAGACACCTTTCAATAAGCCTTACCTCCAAGTATCCCAAGATACAAGGGGTGGTCTAAATGCAATTAGAATGACACGGAATAACAAAGATATTTAAAATCTAGGAAAACCCCCTTTCAAAGTATTCAAAACCCCAAATCCTAAATATCCAAGACTACCCGACAACTCATCACCTTTCAGATACGGAAATAGATGAAATATATAAATCCAATAAACCATTAATCACTAATCATACAGATTACTACGTCTAGTAAAACCGCAAAATGATCACAAACACAACTGATGTGTCGGTTTATATATATAGAAAATGATGGTTCAACATTATCGAGTAATAAATCGAAATAACCTAAACCGAACTACACACTACAGGCAAGTGTACCTGACGTATGAAGTATAGCTAAGGAAAGTCCGGATATCGAACCTAAGGACACGGAATCGGTTAATAAACCCTAACTGTAAACCTAACGAAATGAGAAACTTACTAAATTTAGAAAGCGGAATTGGTTTTGAGAAAATGATTTTAAAAAATTAAAGAAATAAAGAAAACTAAATAAGTCAACTCAACACCGCAAAAACTAGAAAACCAAATACGAAGGAGATTCTACCTAGACTAGGAATCTTAAAGGAATCTAAGCAGATATCGAGAATGCTTGCTTGAATGACACCAGATCTAATGATACAACCAATTCAGGAACTTAAGGAATGCTAGATCTCATGTTCAAACAATCCAACACTTAGAAAGATCCTACTGGTTGTGTAAAGCTTACCAGGATATAAGAATGGATCACCGAGTCGGTCTCTCCAAACTAGCAATGCTTAAGAATTCTATGATTGAATAATTAGGTCAATCTCAATAACCACAATGTACCAAAGCACACATGAATCAATCTAATTCAGATTAATTATGAATTTGAAATACATGGCATAAACATTCAACAAGTAATCCAATGATCATGCAAATTACCTGAAAACCCGTTTAAACCACGATATCGCAACACCTTATTACTTGATTAGCCTTTAAGGTGGTATACCCCACTGATTACAATCTGATTATATGAAATTCTTATGATTTACTAAGATTAGTCAAATCACAATTAGGTTAAAAACAAGTTTTAATCCCAAAATCATGTGAAAATCGAGTTTTTATCAAAACCGAATCAAACCTTATTCACAAAATAGTTTAAGCACGAATTCAGATCATTCATAATAGTCTAAAATCATTCAGAAACATACACAATCAGATTCAAATTAAAAGCAAAGATTCATTCAATCAAACAAACCCGAAAAACCAATTTTTCATCCAATAATCATCCGTAATCTAGATAGAATTAAAGATCTAGCCTAGAATCATCATCCAAACATTAAATAACATGAAATCAGATCTAAACATGGTAGAAAATTCAAGAACAAATGGAAAAGAACAACTACGATGCATAAACAAACCCGAAAACGCGTTTCGAGCACTTGTATACGCAATCTGAGCCTCCCCTGAACGTCTGAATCGATCCCAAAGCTCCAAAATCTTCAAAAATATGTTTCTCCTACGTTTTTAGCCGACCTTGGGTGATTTATTTTCGAATTAGGGTTTTAAATGGCTTAAATAGGTGAAAATAAGCAAAGGGTTCACGATTTGGGGTCATTAGCAGGTTTAAGGGCTCAAAAGAGGGTTCAAATGGTCGGTCAAAGGCCCAGATGGCCGGTCAACGTGGGAGCTGGGCACGCGTGTCAACGGGGCTCCAGATGGATCACACGCGGGTCACATGTGGGGGGAGTGGGTCGCGCGCGGGTCGGGGAACCGGGTTGGGGCGCGGATCAGTTATGTGTGTGTATCTGGGTCGGGCGCGGGTCAGGAGCTCCATCCGGGTAGTCAATGCGGGTCAAATAGGGATTCTAGGGCTGATGTGGCGCAAGCTGCTTCTGCCACGTGTCCCAGGTGCCCTCCAAGTTCCAGAATGTACAAAATAGCCCCTGAACTTCCCGAAATTCATTTTTAAGCTCCGAAACGTCCCGAAATGTCATTTTTTTCACCCCGGAACTTGTGAAAAATATATTTTAGCCTCCAAACTTCATAAAATTTATTCCGGGCTTCGGTTTTCTTCGCAATTACGAATGTTTATTCCGCGAAACCTACAAAAGTACCAAAAAATATAAAAATAAGTAAAAATAATTAAAATATAATAAAAGCTAAATAAAAATATAATAAAATAAGATAAAATCCTATAAATTAAATACTAAAATGATGTGAAAATAATGACACATCAACAACATAAGCAAACCTAATACGCATCTATTATGTGAAAGACATCCACCAAAATGCATACAAAACAATAATCAACTCAAGATCAGATTTACATACGCAAACATACCATTCACATGCCAAAGAAACTTTTACAATAGCATTCAATCCAACCAAAATATTATCCAAGTCACAAAATATCCAACTAATCCATAAACATGTCCAAACCTAGGTAGTAACAAGTGTTTCAGCCACTAAACATTAACCACAAATCACAACCCAACGAGTTTATGATAAGATACGGGTTAACCCGATACAAAAGTCAGACGAGACAAGAGGAGACCGATTATTACCACTCCAATCAGACCAAGATGAATGTAAAACTCCAGCTCTATGATTTAGCCCATGAAAAATGGTGAAGATTGGCCTTGAAGCTCCTCTATAGGCCAAGATATAAAGGATTATGGCTGCTTCTTCTCCAAGATTCGAATGGGGCTTTTTCCCCTTGCTGCTCCCCCAAAAATCCATTTTTTCCTGCAATAGAATGTGTCTTTTTAGGGTTTGCAGATGTGGCCCGCGTGAGGACCTTAGGCGCGTCGCGCCATCTTGTGTGCATAGCCCCGGGAGACACGCCTAGAGGGGAATATTCTAGCAGCTTTGTCTTTTTCCAATTTTTCGGGTTCACGCGTGGTCGAATACTCGTTTAAGCTCGTTTTTGCACTGCTGTTGCACTAACACCTAAGGAAAATAGTAATGTATCAATAAAAAAATTAAACAAAAGTAAAAAAAAATAAAATTACTAAAAATTAAAATAAAATTAGATAGAAAAGCTAAATAAAAATGGGTAAAAGTAGATGTGTATTGCAACGCATCAATTTTATTTCGAAGTTAATCATAAGTTCTTGAGATGAAAAAGATGAGGGTTTACTTCAAATCTTGAAATTTGTTGTTGGAATGAGTTAGAATCCATAAATTGATGTTTGTTATATGTTAAAAACAATCAAACTACTAGTTATTGTGAATTTGATTGAATTTGGTTCGAGATGGATTTGGGTAACTTGAGAAGTTATGAAGAAATTCATATGAGGGTGTTTAATAGCTAGTAAGATTATTAATATCATTGTTTTGACTTGTGTGATGCATCAATTTCAAATAATATTTAGTAAAGATAATGAAATTGGTGATTTTGAGTTTGTAAGTGGGATTAGTTAATGTTTAAATATTAAAGAAGATTAGTTAAATTAAATGATGCACACCAAGTGTTGTTGATATGTCAATAGTTGACTTTAGGTCAAATTTGGTGAATTGAATCACGAAATTGGTTTATGGTAATTATCATGAAAAAATGTGTGAATTTGATAGCAATATAGATTGATTTGGATAATTCAATGATGATCTTGACTAGTATAATAGTTAAGAAAATTACAATTGTTGATAAATAAGTGGTGGTGGTGGTAGAAATCCAAAGGAGAATCAAAGAGAAGGCAAGGCACCAATTGTGAATCCATAAGCATAGTGCTAAGGTAACTTATCTAACTTACTAAAAACCATATGTATGTATGTATGTATGTATGTATGTATGTATGTATGTATGTATGTATGTATGTATGTATGTATGTATGTATGTATGTATGTATACGTAGATGTGATCTTCTACTAATTGAATTGGATTGGCTATGAAATGTTTGGTTCATAGGTGATGTTTGTTTGATTAAGTAGTTCGACTTAGGGTTGTTTGGTAGCATCTAAATGGGTCTGAATCTGAATGGTTCAGATTCAGATCGTTTGTTTGGTGCAAAAAAAACACATCTGAATGGGATTGAATGTCTGAATGAGAAAGAAGAGAAGGAAGAGGGTCTGAATGATCACCAAAGGTCCCTATCTTCTGATTCAGCCGCAGAACATCAAGGTGCCGGCTCCACCGCCGCTCCCGACCGCGCCGTCGCCGCCGCTTGTCCGCTGCTCGTCCGCCGAAGCTAGTCCGCAATCGATGGCTTCAATGGTGGCATCAACGGGGTTGCTTGATAATGGCTTCAGGTCGGGGGTGAAACATGTAGTCTAGGTATTGTTAACGGGCATGTTTTGGAGATGGTCGGAAGTGGAACGGCAATACGGCATCGGCGGTTTGAGGCTTTGAGCAGAAAGAAAAGACGAGGGGTGGGGGCGGGGGTGCAAGGTGGCTAGGGTTTTGATTAAAAAAAGTTTATTTTTTATTTTTTATTTTTTATTTTCATTCAGATGTGCAAACCATTCAGTCTTAATTGATTCAACACTTAATGGTTCAGACCCTCTTAACAATTCAGACATCTTAACCATTCAGCACTTAATGGTTCAGACCCAACCAAACGGCCCCATATTTAGTTAAACTCTGCATATCTATCATAATGATTGAATTGTAATTATGTGCGATTGAATTGAGTGTTAATTGGTTATGTAATATATGATAGAAATATTTGAGGATGAATATCATAGTAGTATGGTTAAATATGACTTTAACCATATAAATTGTTGTTTGGTATTAAAGATATGGTGGAAGAACTTGAATGTGAACATCATAGAATGAATGGGTAAATTTGTTGAATGGGTTGTGATGGAAGTACTTGGGTGAGAACATTATAACTAAGTTTAATATCAATTTCCACCAAAGTATGGTTAATTGATTGATTGTGTTGAAATTTGGTTAAATTGATTTGTTTTGTTTTAAAAGCTATAATGGAAGTACATGTGGATAAGTAAATATTCATAATGAAAACCAATTTTAATTTTAATTTTTCTACAATTAGATTCATGATTCATAATTATTTTTTTATTTTTATTCTATTAGCTTGATCAATTTAAAAACAAACAAAACCAAAACTTAACACATTAATAATTGTGTGGGTCAATTTTACCACCTAATTAACTATAGCAATACCAAAGACATTACATCCTATCGATTTCTTGATGGTGGGATAAGGCTTAGGAACCAAATGGTCCTGGGTTCGAATCTCACACAGGGTTTTTCTTAAAGTATCGAGTTTCCTTCAATACTGATGACTTAGTAGTGAAAATGATCGAGTGGTATTGCTGGTGGCATAATACTTCAGTGATTCGTCAGTGATCCAAAATCAGCTGCTATAAAAAATTAATTATAGCGATTTAAAACTTAAAATACTTTTAAAAAGTTAGCTTTTTAGTTAATATACATACCAAATAAATAATTTTTATTATATTCTACCATGTTTGAATAAAACAATAAAAATTTTACGAAATAACTCAAATTTAAAAACTCGTGCTACTTTTTGAAGGCTTTAAGCGTCCCTACATGGCTACATGTAAATAAATTGGTTCAAATTCAGCTAGAATAAAGAAGTGAAGTAGATTTAAATAATTTTGTTTTCTTTTGAACGGCCAACTAATTAACTGCCGGGTACTTTATACGTGGCTCCCAATGACTAAAGGATGTCCAAGCTAGCCACTAGCCCAGACGGACGGAGCCCCTAGCCCACCAGCCACCAATTCCTAGGAAAAACTGACCCAAACACCCGCCCAAAGACACGACGGTGGAAGGCCAGTAAAACCGGGTGAGATCAAGAATCGAACCCAGGACCTGGGTCTCCTATCACTTCCTTCATACCTATATCTTACCACTAAGACAAGACATCATTGGTAAGTAGATTTAAATAATTAAAGGGTGTTGCTATTTGCATCCTAATCCATTAAAAGTTTACTTAAATGTTATTTAACATTAATAAATGCAATCATTATTTAAGTTTACCTCATCTTTAATTATCACATTCTCAATAAATGCTAGGATTAGGTTCAAGTAAAAATGATGAGATTGGTGAAAAATGTGAGAAGGATAGTGAAATTGACAGGTGATATTTCTTTAATTTTATAAAAATGATATTTTGGTCAATGTGTTTAATGGTTTAAGCCATTGTGTTTAATGCTTCATGTCATTAACTAATGTTTTTATTATTATGTTTTATTTTTTATATCATATTTTGTTATTTTGATATTATTTTTTATGCATTGAATAAATTGTTCTTATTTATTTTTTATGTTTTATGTATTAAAAGTTCATAATTGTGTTATTTCACCATTATGTTTTTAAAACTCATAATTTTAAAAAACATGAATTGTTTTAATTTTTTGAAAAATACATTTTCGTCATTGTATTTTATGTTTAGATCATTGTGTAATATATTTATCATTGTGTTTTATCTTCAAAACATTGTGTAATATACTCATCATTGTGTCTTACGTTTAGGTCATTGTGTAATATATTCATCATTGTATTTTATCTTCAGAACATTGTGTCTTACGTTCAGGTCATTGTGTAATAGTCATTATTTTGTTTTATGTTAAAGTCATTGTGTAATATACGCATTATTGTGTTTTACGTTCAGCTCATTGTGTAATATACTCATAGTTGTGTTTTACATTCAGTTCATTGTGTAATATACTCATAGTTGTATTTTACATTCAGGTGGTTGCGTAATATAGAAATTATTGTGTTTTATACACATACCTTTTAACTTATTTCATGTTTTATTGTTATCTTTTTATATATTAAATACATTTGTTATTTGTTTTTTTATGTTTCCATATTAGAAGTACACAATTGTATTATTTCAACATTTTATTTTTCAAAATTTCTTATTTTATTAACACATATTTAGGTTATTGTGTTATATGTATTCATTATTGTATTTTATGTTTTTGACAATTTGATTATATCTTATCATTTTTTATGTATTAGATGAATTTGTTGTTGTGTATATCATTATGATTTATTCATAAAAAATGTGTGATTCTATTGTTTCACCAATAGTATTTTTAAAACTCATCATTTTATTAAAAAAATAGTTAGACATAACGACGAACAAAAACAAACAATCACAAACAAAAAGTCACAATAACAAAAAAAGACACAATGACGCATTACAAATATAAAAGGTGGAGGAAAACGTTGTTTTATATAACAATATTATACTCGTTTTAAAGATTAAAAAATGTTCGTTTTTTTGGTGTAGCTTTTTTAATAAAATAATATCGTATATAAAATTCATGACCGTTTTAAAAAAATGTGGGGAACATGATAAAAGGTCAATAAAAGTGTTTATGACTAAAATACCATCACACTAACTTTTTTAATACAACTTTGATCTCAACCATTAAATTATGTATCCAATAGCCTACAATCATTCTCACACTTCTCATCAATATAAGTGTTTTTACTATAACTCCACCCATAAATGCTAACAACTTTTAATGTAAATTCAATAATAAATAAAATTGCTACTTTTTTACATGTAAAGATTTATTTATTTAAATGAGTTCTCTCATAAAAGTTATTTCTCGTGTCAATATTAAAATGTTTGTTACCATTTAACTAGTCGTATTAATTAGTAAAAATAGAAATTTTATAAATCTTGTTTTTATAGTAAGTTGAGTTATACTTTTTTAGCTTTTTTTTCATTGACATATAAGTTCAAAAATCATAGTTTAGTTAAAAAGAATTTTTTATGTATGTACATCTTCAATTCAATTTTTTTTATTTACTGTAAATTTTCAAAAACACTCATTTTTTATTTGATAAGATTAGGAGTGATGTAACTAACAATTTAATATTTTTCCTTGGATTTTTAAGGTTATAAAAATATATGGTTGATTATTTTAGAAAAAAAATACCTTTTTAGTAAAATAAATCTCATTAAAAACACTCTTTTGTAAAAAAAAAAAAAAACACCAATTTGAAATAATTCTAATTAACGCGTTCGTTAAAAAAAAATTTCATTTTCTTATTTATTTGTATATTTTATTATTGTTTAAAAAACCTATTTTGTTTAGAAAGCAAAATGAAAACCAATTTAATAATTAATCAATTACGAGACAATTTTTTTCTTTTATAAATTTATTAATTAAATGGCAATTAATGAAAGTTATATTTATTATTGAATAATAACTCAAATCAAAGTAATTAATGTTGTCAACATAAGTTAAATATTTTGATTGGATTAAAAAATAATAAAGTTAGCAAACTTAATTAAAATAATAGACTAGGGTGTAATTGAAAATTAGACTAGAGTGCGAATAGAAAACCCCTTAATTACTATATAGTATTAAAAGTCATGAGAAAAGAATAGTATAAATATTATTATTATATAGTGAGTGAACACAATTTTATTTTATATATATATATATATATATATATATATTCAAGATCATATACATTATTATATATTATATTATTTAGGTATCCGATCAATGTAATAAAGTTTTGAAAATTTAGACTTAAACCATCAGAAGTTTTTTAAATTTGAAATTACTATATACAGTATTAAAAGCCATGAAAAAAGAATAATATGAATATTATTAATATATAGTGAGTAAACACAATTCTTATAGTTTATATATATATATATATATATATATATATATATATATATATATATATTATTTAGATATTTAATCCATGTAGTGACGTCTTAAAAATTTAGACTTGGACAATTGGAAGCTATTAAACAGAGATAATGGTATTAAGTTTGAAAGATTTGTTGAGACATTTAGGTTTTTCTTTTAATTTAAATGATTGGTTGCCGTTGAGACGGATATTGTGAGTAACTTTTTCTATTATTTTTATAACATATTTGTGAGAATGTTGTATGATTTTATGTTTTTATGAAAAATTTGTATATAGTTCGTGATGAGATATTTGATTTTGCTATATAACTTATGCTTCTGAAAATAATATATAATATTTATTCTCGATAGTGTATTGTGATAACCCGCCGCTACACGCGGGACGAATAAACCTAGTTAAAACTATATTAAAAGTTTTATATTTACTGATAAAATATAAACAAATAGTAGTTATATATTATTAATGCTCAACGAATTAAGGTCATAAAAGTTGGTTGTGGGCCTCGTGGCGTCACAAAAGTAAACCTCCGTACATAAGCCCTTTGCCATAAGCCAATCACTAAAGCTTCCTTCCATGCTCAGCTGTCTCCCCTTTTCTCGTGTATACCAAATAATATTTTCTTATATAGTTTTATAATTCTTAGGTCATGTGTAGTAGGGTGTCGTTCGTGTTGGTTAATCGGGTTTCGGTTTGTTGGGGTCGGGTTATTCGGGCTTTTGAAATATGAAATTAGAACCAAGAACCGAACCATTTAACATCGGTTTAATTGGTTCTCGGGTTTAATCGGTTTGGGTTAAATGGTTCTTGGGTAATACTTGAAAAACTAATATTCTATTTTTCAAACAAATAAAACTAAAACATGTTTAACCAAAACATACATTTTCTTAAAAATTTCAAATGTTTAATCATAACATATATAACTAGAACTTGTTTAACCCAAATATGCATTTATTCAACAATCTCAAAACATATAGATGCTTTGAAAATTAAAAAATGTTACCGCCCTTAGAAACCTAGTTTGGGTTTTTCAGGTTTACCCGAATAAACCTCGTGGGTACCCAAGGACCGAACCATTGTAAATTTTCGGGTTCGTGTAATAGGCTTTCGGGCTAGTTATTTTCAGGTTCGGGTTTTTCGGGTTCAAGTTGGTGCTTTTCTGGTTGGTTGTTCGGGTAAAAAACACACCCCTAATGTGTAGTGGTAAAAGCCACCGTTATTTTACATATGTGTCACGTAGTCGCTACATAAACAACTAGCATTATCACATCCTCATCATTTCACGATATTATCATATGTGTTATCAATCACTCTCTCATAAGCCCTCACCACCCACTTCTTTTTTCCCCTTTCTTCTTCCTTCACGTCATGACCATGGTCACGTATGCTTGGTCACGCCCCAATCACGGACATTGTGTAATAGTGGAGGAGGCGTGAGAGGGGCTTGAGGCGCCTCACTTTTTGGAGTCATCCCTCGCTACACATACCCTAATAAGTTTATGACATGGGATTAAATCTCGGTCAAGAGGGTCATTAGAAGGTTTTATCATATAATGAGTTTATTTGTGAGGCACGTGGATTTGATCAATGCTCGCAAGCACTTGAACTTATATAAAAACAAGTGATCTTACTTTTAAGTTCTAAAATATTCATAACATAACTTTGTTTTTAAACAATTTTAATTTTTGCATTGTTTTTACTTTTTAATATGTTCATAGTCATTTAAAATTGTGCGAAGTATATTTCTTTTTTTTAAAAAAAAGAATCAAGAAAAATTTATTTGAGAAAAGTTTACGAAAAATTTGATGGATGATTTTGCCAATAGAGTTGTTAAGAAAAGTTTCCTGGAAAATTTTATGTAATTATCGATTAAAAAAATAAGTTGGTGATATATAAATTTATAAATAACTACAAATTATAAAAGAATTTAAAATTGTTGGTTTATCATGTCACTTTATTTTAAATGGATCAAATAAGACAATTTAGTAATATATGCTAATAAATTTAGAGAAAAGATCAAATAATAAGACATTTTTGCCTAAGAAAAACAAAAATTAATAAAAGTTTGACATGTGACATGTTAATTTAGGTATAACATCTTATTTTTTTACAAGATTTTTATTTTGTTTATACTAATTTTTGGTGTTATATATATTTTTTATATTGGATTTTTGTACTATATTTCTATTTTTTTGTACTGGATTTTTTTGTACAATATTTTTGATGTTTTGTACTGGATTTTTTTGTATTACATATTTTTTGTACTATATTTGTGTTTTTATATCTTTAGCATGTCATATATCAAATTTATATTGATTCTTACTCTTCTTACGCAAAAACTCCTTTTAGTGTATGACAATTACGTCAAAAGCTTACGTCATCGTTTTAGAATCCACGTCATCATATTTGATGTCCATGTTAATAGAACGATCGTGATCTTCATGATTTGAAAATATGCAAGAAATCGTAAATGTGGGTGAAAATCGTGCGAAAAACGGAGGTTCCGACTCTTTGGAATCGTAAAAACAAGAAAAAATTCGAAGTTATTGTGCACCGGAACTCTTCGTGGTACGCCAAGGTGGTTTGAGGTCCCTTTCCGGTACGCGAAAAGTCCAAAATATCTAATTTCCTCCGAATTTATTCGCTATATAGTGACACTGAGAGCACTGAACATAACTAAAGAACAAAAACTTGTTTTGATTTGAGCCAGAATAATCAAGTGGTACAAATCACAATTATGAGTGGCCAGCATAACTAGAATTTGCAACATGTGTGCATTCTAGTAGATTTCAAGACAAGCATCACAACAATAACACCAATTGTGAATAGTTGCTTCAGGATAGGAATAGATATCATGGTTGCGTTGAATATTATTATTGAATATTCATTGCATGGTACAGATTTTGAAATTGTGTTTGTACAGCGATGACAAATCCCGGAGAACGATACATCTACCAGAGGTTCCTATACGTGATGCTAGATGACACGCCTAGCTCTAGCGAGGGCTCAGATTCAAAGTCATCTTCAGTTGCATCTAGAGTGGTACCTCAGGTTTCTCACACACCACCACTAGTTGCCCAGACACCACCACTTGTACCACACACACCACCACCATATCCTCAGGTCTCAGATGAGGATACTTCGGCGATCAGACGGGCTAGGAGCCCAACACCATAGAGAGTCCCGGTCTTTACTGGGATTAGACGGATGCGGGGACAAGCCCGTAAGACCACTGGATTACGACTGTGATTGTGTTATTTTGGTAGTATGTTGAGAGAGGCAGAGCACAGATTGAGAAGGTTAGAGCTTTAGATGTGGAGGTGAGGATGATGGCGATAGCTATAGTTATGGTTGCTATGGCTACGGTAATAGCTTGCTTACCGTACTTTCTACGGTAAGTATGATCATGGTGCTGATGTTTTGGGATACTTCATTGTAGATATCACCGAGTAGTGGTGAATAGGTTGGGTGTGCGAGGTTATGGGATAATTTTGACATGTAGAATAGATCCCATCCGATTAGGTTTTAATTACTGTGGTTAGTATCTTGACACTCTATTGTACTTAACTTTACCGATGTATAAAAATAGTATAGTGGTAATGAAACGTTTTATCTCAGTATGTGTGTTGTGTGGTAAACATACGTGTTTATATCAAACTTTTATTTCATAAGCAGTATCTGGGTAACATATCAAAACTTTGTGTAGTAACGTATCAAATGTCTGTGTGACAACATATCAAAGTTCTGTGTGGCAACATATTAAAATCATGTGTGATACCATATCAATTGTCTGTGTGACAACGTATCAAAGTCTTGTGTGGTATTATATCAATTGTTTGTGTGACAACATATCAAAGTCCTGTATGGCAACATATCAAAATCTTGTATGGTACCATATCAATTGTTTGTGTGACAACGTATCAATGTCCTGTGTGGCAACAAATCAAAATTATGTGTGGTATATCATATCAATTGTCTATGTGACAACATATCAAAGTCATGTGTGGCAACATATCAAAATCTTGTGTGGTATCATATCAATTGTCTATGTGACAACGTATCAAAGTCCTGTGTGGCAACATATAAAAATTCTATGTGATATCATATCAATTGACTGTGTGACAACATATCAAAGTCATATGTGGCAACATATCAAAATCTTGTCTGGTATCATATCATTTGTCTGTGTGGCAACGTATCAAAGTCCTGTGTGACAACATATCAAAATCATGTGTGGTATTATATCAATTGTCTGTGTGAACATATCAACATAATTTTTCAGTATGACTGAATATGGTTGAATTTATGTGACTGAAAGGGTTATATTTGAATGTTCTTGAACTGACCTGAGTTTGTCTGCATGTGAGCAGAATAATGGCTCCTAAAAGAGGCTTGTGACAATCCGACTTTTTACACTAACCTTGTTAACGGGAGATGGTGATATCATAGGCCCAACAGAGATAGTGTGGGCCCAACAAGGCCAATGAAGGCCCAACAAGGCCAATGAAGGCCCAACAAGGTCAAAGTAGGCTCAGTAAGGCCCAATAAGGCCCAGGGAGGCCCAATGAAATCTAGGAAGGCCCAGTAAGGTTAAGATAGGCCCAATGGTATTTTTGAGGCCCAATTAGTTTAATTTAGGCCAACAATGATTAAAAGAAGTCGATTAGTAACAATTAGGGATTTTAAGCTCAAATTTGTTAATTGAAATGTTATGTTTGTTAAAAATCATATTCAAGGGTTTAGAAATTATTGAAATAAGCCTCAATACATTTTGATTGCTAAGTTTAGGTTTATAATTGATTTAAAGGTTTAACTTTGACTTTAGAAGTCAAAATTCACGTGGAATTATCAATTAAGTTCGAAAATGAGGTCATTACAATGAAATTGATTGAATAAACCTTTCAATCATCACTTATTAATAATTTGTAACAGCAATCATGCGTTACTAGAATGGTAATGGTCGAATTTAAGCCAATTAAGGATCCACAAGTTGCAACCGTGCATGGTAGTATCAAAACCGCACAATCCGAATTCAATACACACAATTGAACTCGCATACACACTATTCGGCTCCCTTAGTAGCTTGCACACACGAGAATTCAAGATCAGAAGCTTCGAGTGAAGGATTGGATTTCGTAGAAGCCTAACTTAAGACTCAAAGTTGATCTCCATCGATTAACCATCAAATCAAGTAAGAAATCGATCCTACATCTTCTAATATGGCCGACTAAGGGTTATCCTAAATCAATTGCAACTGTTAGCATCGTTTTGATGAAGTTCAAGTAATTAGGGTTCTTGTCAAAGTCGATTTGGGGGTTTTTGTTTAAATGTATTAAAGAATCGAATTGAATGTTATAGGAAGCTTCATAATGTGCCGATTAAGCTTAAACATAAAACAATTTCTGGTTTTAACATCGAATCAATGGGATTTGATATCTAGGGTTCTTTAGGAAAAACGATATGGGGGTTGTAATGGAAATGTGTTGTAAAATCGAATTAATTGTTATGAATGGGTTCATAGAACTAGGATAAAGAAAACCTGTTGATGTTAGGATTTGTGGTGCACGAATTCGATGAAATCCTATAACGAGTTTTGGAAAGTGAGTTCGAATCTGTGTACTCTCAATTTAATGGGTTATTGTCACACCCCGGGCCGGCGGGAACGGATCGTGTTTTCCCGTCGGGCGGAAAGTTCCCGGGGCGCGATATCATTGTGTTGATAATCAAATGATCAGATTGTTTACATAGCACATGAGATATAAATGAGAAATGCTAATCATGACATGAAATAGAATTACAAAGTTAAATTACATTGTACTTCATAATTTAACTAAGTAAATCTAATCAAAAAGAATCAATGAGTTTATATCTTGATCTGTACAAGATATACAAAAGTGATTCAAAGTTCTGTCATTATCAAAATGTATGCAATCAAAAGAAAGCTAGGTCTTCTATGAGCCCACTAGCTTAACACTTGCAAATAGTATCTACACCTGTTCGTCACCTGAGAAAACATGTAATTTAAACAAAGTCAACACTAGGTTGGTGAGTTCATAAGTAAGTAAATTGAAAACCATTGAACTGATCATGCACACATTCACAATGTATTAACTGTTATATCTGTTGCTTGTATATTTGTTCATCTGTTCCACCCAATGGCCTCTCCTTAGTTATATGTACAAGTAGTATATCGCCTAGCTAAGTATGCTTATATATAGGGAATCACGAAAGGGTCAAGCCCAGACGCTATCCCACCACATACTTAACCAAACTCCACACCACTTGCGATACAACTAAAGATATCCACTTCCCAACTATCTGTATTGTCCATTGTATCAGCATGTGTAGAATAATGATATGGTAAGAGGGGTTTTGTTATCAAACCGAAGTATTGATAAACCCTCATCAAATTAAGGAATTTAGATTATTTAAATCTGATCCTTATATTATTCTATTACTTGTGAGGTTAACTTTTATGATACACTTTTAATTTAATTAAAAGTATTAGTTAATTGTTCATCATATGTCTCCAAATGCAACGTATAGAATCCGAATGGAATCCATTTTGAATCCTCACGTAATCAGATTAAAATGCATTCCATTCTCTTCTATCCCGCCGTGTGATCCCAAAGTTTCCGTGTGGGATTGTCTCATGTGATTAACAAAGTCGAATAAGAATTTGTCTTATTACGTTATGATAATCGGGTGTAAATGACAAGAATCCCATGAAGTTACGTTATCATGATCGTCATTTACTGTAAATGATAAGAATCGTCATTTACTGAATCCATACGTTCCCAAAGTATCCGTGTGGGAATGTTCTCGTGTGTTTAACAAAGTCGAATAAGAACTTGTCTTATTACGTTATGTTAAATATGTGTAAATGACAAGAATCCCATGAAGTTACGTTATCATGATCGTCATTTACTGTAAATGATAAGAATCGTCATTTACTGAATCCATGCTTTCCCAAAGTATCCGTGTGGGAATGTTCTCGTTATACAATTAAGTGTAAGTTGTTTAAATATTTGATCATGTGGAAATAACTAAGTGTTATAAGTTACAATCTTATAACCAAGTTATTATGATGTAGAGAAAATTAAGAAATTATCTTAACATAAACATATGAGTTTCCCTGTTATCTCATAATCATACAAGCATGCATACAATGATAGGCGATAATAAACAATTTAATATTATCAGAATCAAAGTATAAATAACATGTAAAGCAAACTTTTAAATAAATAAAAGTAAACATGTTTCTCAGCCCCGAGAGTTAAAATCAGTTAAGATTAAGGTAAAAGGGGCATATGAACTCACCTTGTAGTTGTTGTGTTTGACTTAGCTTAAACAAGAATGTACGCGCTCTTGATTGTACTTGAGTGTATTTTCACGATCCTGTATTGATTTCACGATGTTCATAACTTATTAGTATGAATTATAGGGATTTTATGTATATGTATGTGTTAGCCATAAGCTTTGGCCAACACTTAAAGTCTTCGGTCTCTGTTGGCCCATCTTTGTTTATTGTTGGTTCTTGTAATCCATAGACTTTCTTTGATCTATTCTTGTCTTATCTAGCTTGTATTAAAGCCCATTTGTAGTCTCATGAGATCATGTTATAAGTTACAAGACCTCGTTGCAAAAATTGTCGTTTTAGTAGTAATCCCTTAGTTATCATACTTGTTAGTGTTGAGTTAAAGTGTTACAATAGTTCTTTAGTCATGTGGGCCAAAAATTTAGGTTGGGCCAATGATATTAGGTGTTGAATCATAAAGGCCTTGCCAAAAGTTACAAAAACTAGTGTTCAAGTGGCCTTTTGGGCCTTGTTTTGGGCCTCTAAGGAATTTATTGGGCCCAAGGTGGGCCTTGGCTATATTTGTTGGGCCTAAAGTCATACAAGACTGTTGGAATTGATTTTGGACCAGAAATGGGTTGTTGAATAAGGAAATGCCAAAGTGGCTCCAAAAGGAAGGACAAGGGCCTCAAAATGGGCCTTGAATCAATTTTCTGTGGGCCTCGGGTAGATATTGATGGGCCCCATGAATTTTGTCTCGGGCCTTTGCCAAAAGAAATCATGGGCCAAGTTGGGCCTGGACTAGAATGGCTGAAATAGTGATGGGCCTTGAATTTGGGCTTTTGGCTTAAATGGTGGCCTTGGACCAAAGGTAGTGGGCCTTGAGCCCTAAACCTTGGGCCTTGGGCTGTTCACTTCATGTTGGACCTTCCTAGAGTTAATGAATCACTTTTAGAGGGGTTGGGCCTGAATGGGGATTGTGGGCCCACTAGTGGCCTAATCCATTCCATGTGTAGGCCAACTAGTTTGTTAAAGTCTCTAAGTGGTTGTGGGGCTGAAATGTAGCGTGGGCCTGGATCATATCCACTGATTGCTGAATAATTGGAATGGGCTGAAGTCAGTGACCAAGTGGCCTGGGCCTCCATAAAAGACCATGGGCCGAATATGGGCCTAAAGAAAGAAGGTTATTGGGCCCCATATGTTTCTTGAGCCAGTCAATCTAAAACCAATTAAAACATTAAGAAAGGGTGGGCTGGTCCTGTGGGCCAAATGAATTTGTTGTTGGACCAAGAATTTCCTAGGTTAGGGTTTTCGGCCACTTGGTGGCCTCCTTGGCCGCACACCACTGTAGGGTGGGTAGGGGTGATTTCAAACTTTGGGGTGGGTGTCCAGGCTGCTGAATAGAGATGAAAGGATGAGTGATGCATGGTGCCTGCCGAATGGGTGGAGATTGATGATGGTCGAATGAGGACACCATGTTCGGCCGAATGAAATGTCCATGGTCGAATGTAGTTGAGGCTCGAATGAGAGCTGCTTCTGTCGAATGATGTCAGGCGAATGTGAGGAGTTCGAATGAGGGATGCATGGTTCGAATGAGTATGGTCATCGAATGAGAGAGCCACGAATGAAACTCCTTCGGCCATAGCCATTCGGCGGCCTGTTGAGCTAACCTCATTCGGCCTTGGCTGGAACCCGGCTAGAACCATCCCCAAAGCGAATCTAACAGATGGCTTTCGAAAATGGCGAGTGCTAGGGTGGATTCTAGTAACAGGAAGTTGAAATATTCAAAGGTGGTGAGCCGGTTTGAATGTGGTTCGAACTAGGTGAATAAAAACCCTAAAAAAACGCATACTTTCAGCTCATTTTACCTTTGATTTCGTGATTTTTACTTCCGATCTGCTGTACTTTTGTGTAGAGCACAATGAGAGCTTCAAGTAAGTTCAAGAATGGAAGGATTTGGTGAAGAGATGAGCAAGTTATGGAGGAAAGAAGGTGAAAATGGAGGTGGGGGCTTGAAAACCGGGATTAGGGTTTTTAGGAGAGAAGATGAAGTGTAAAAATGAGAAATTAGACTCATTTAAGGGTATTTATACCCCGAGGGTGTTCGGGTTCGTTTTGGTTGCTCGGTTCGTAAGTTCGTCGCGTAACCGGAAAATTACGCGTAATTTAAATGGATTTAATAAAAAGGATTTAATTTCATTATTTTGATGAGTTTCAAAATTGTAAAATGTTATTTAATTGATTTTATTAAATTATTTTCGTTCGTGACGTGTTTCCGTTTTCGTTTCGTCAGATCGCGTAACCTTCGCGCGTAATTCGTTCGAATCGTCACTCGAACGAATACGACAATGGTTTTGCTTTCTGACTTTTGTTTTCTACTTTTCAGTCATTATTTTAGAATTCTAAATTCACAGATATGTTTGTGTGAATCGTCATTCACGCAAACACGCTGTCAGTTCGTCATTCTGAAATAACACTGCTTTATGCTTTAATTGTGTTTTCCTCACTGTCGGACTCAACTATACATCATGATTTCACAATGTTTTTGTACCGACTTGTCGGTCATCTGATTCCTGTCATCTGTGGACATCAGATCGCAACCGATATGTTTCTGAATCTTGTTTGAATTCCGTTGTTTCTCATGATTTGTTGTGCTAACTGTAATTAAGTTTTCACTTAATAAACACAACTAATGTTTCGAATGTACGTTGTACTTAATGTATTTAAGTTTATACGAAAATACGTACAACGTTTTCTTGTATTTAGGATTCTGTTAATACAAGTACTGTTTAAGCTTACGTATGTACACATAGAATACAGTAAAAGTACACATACCGTACGGACTTGCCGGACGATCTGGCACTTGCTGTTACAGTCTCCCCTTGTTAAAGAAATTTCGTCCCGAAATTTAAGCATCAAAGTCGGGCTTCAATTCTCGAACAAATGGGGATACTTTGCTTTCATGTTGTCCTCGCGTTCCCAGGTAAACTCTGGTCCACGCTTGGAGTTCCATCGAACCTTTACAATAGGGATACGGCTTCGTTTCAGTCTCTTGACTTCACGTTCCATAATCTCTACAGGTTCTTCGATAAATGTAGTTGTTCATCAATCTGTATCTCTTCCAACGGTATGATCAATGTTTCATCTGCTAGACACCTCTTGAGATTTGATACATGAAACACATCGTGTACTCCACTGAGTTCATCAGGGAGTCTGAGTCTATATGCCACAGGACCTATGCGTTGAGTAATCTCAAACGGTCCGACATACCGAGGTGCTAGTTTGCCCTTAGCCCCAAAACGAACTACGCCTTTCCATGGGGACACTTTCAACATGACTCGGTCACCCACGTCGAATTCCAAAGGCTTGCGCCGTTTGTCTGCGTAACTCTTTTGGCGGCTACGTGTTGCTTGTAATCGTTGTTGTATCTGGGCTATCTTATCAGTAGTTTCCTGAATAAGTTCAGGCCCAGTTATTCTGTTGTCTCCCACTTCGGTCCAACAAATTGGAGACCGACATTTTCTACCGTAGAGTGCTTCAAATGGAGCACATCCAATGCTGCTGTGGTAGCTATTATTGTAGGAGAACTCAATAAGTGGTAAATGTGTGTCCCAACTTCCACCGAAGTCTAGGATGCATGTTCTCAACATATCCTCTAGGGTTTGAATAGTGCGCTCGCTTTGTCCATCCGTTTGTGGATGATAAGCAGTGCTCAAGTTAACACTTGTCCCTAAGGATTGTTGCAATGATTGCCAGAACCGCGAAGTGAATCGACTGTCCCGGTCTGAGATAATAGACAATGGCACACCATGCCTTACTACTATCTCATCAATGTATAGTCTTGCAAGTTTCTCCATCTTGTACGTTTCTCTGATCGGCAAGAAATGTGCGGACTTGGTCAATCTATCAATGATGACCCAAATCGAATCATGTCCGCTGGAAGTGCGGGGTAGCTTGGTAATGAAATCCATAGCTATTTGTTCCCACTTCCATTGTGGTATCTCTGGTTGTTCCAGCAAACCCGAAGGTTTCTGGTGTTCAGCTTTGACTTTGGCACATGTGAGACATTTGCCAACATAAGTGGCAATGTCTTTCTTCATGCCCGGCCACCAATAAAATGACCTAAGATCTTGGTACATCTTATCGGCACCAGGATGAACTGAGTAACGTGACTTGTGTGCCTCGTCAAGGATAAGTGTTCGAAGTTCATCTACTGTCGGAATCCAAACACGATCCAGATAGTAGATAACTCCATCTTGTCTTGTCTCAAAATGTTTCTCGGCTCCACAATCGAGCTCGCGTTTCAGATTGTTTCTTGCCACTGCTTCTCGTTGTGCTTGTAAAATGTGATCTCTCAAACTTGTTTGCACCGTCATTCCCATAGCGCGAACGCGTAAGGGTTTGACTCTTTCTTTCCGACTCAAAGCATCTGCAACAACATTTGCTTTGCCCGGATGGTATTTGATCACACAATCGTAATCGTTCAGGAGCTCAACCCAACGTCTCTGTCTCATGTTAAGCTCCTTCTGATCAAATATGTGTTGTAAACTCTTGTGATCTGTGAAGATAGTGCATTTGGTACCATAGAGGTAGTGTCTCCAAATCTTTAAAGCAAATACAACAGCTCCCAGTTCAAGATCATGTGTCGTGTAATTCTTCTCATGTATCTTCAGCTGTCGTGAGGCATAAGCAATGACTTTGTCTCGTTGCATCAAAACACATCCGAGTCCTTGATGGGAAGCATCACAATAGACCACAAAGTCATCACTGCCTTCTGGAAGTGTTAGAATTGGAGCATTGCACAATCTTTGTTTCAATGTCTGGAATGCCTCTTCTTGTTTATGAGTCCACACAAAAGGTTCAGACTTCTGTGTGAGTTTGGTGAGAGGCAAGGCTATCTTAGAGAAGTTCGAAATGAATCTCCGGTAATAACCTGCCAATCCCAAAAATGATCGAATCTCTGTCGGTGTCGTAGGCACATCCCAATTCTTAATCGCTTCTATCTTGGCAGGATCCACATGAATACCATTACTGTTAATCACGTGACCCAAAAACTGAACTTCCCTTAACCAAAATTCACATTTAGAGAATTTGGCATAGAGTTGTTCTTCTTTTAGAAGCTCCAAAACTGTCTTGAGGTGTTGCTCATGTTCCTTCTCGGTTCTTGAATAAATCAGTATATCGTCGATGAAGACGATCACAAACTGATCTAGATACGGCTTGCACACCCGGTTCATCAAGTCCATGAATACAGCCGGTGCGTTCGTCAATCCAAATGGCATCACCATGAATTCGTAATGACCATATCGAGTACGAAAAGCCGTCTTGGGTATGTCTTCCTCTTGAATCCGGAGCTGATGATAACCTGATCTCAGGTCTATCTTGGAAAAGTACTGTGCTCCCTGTAACTGATCGAACAAATCATCAATCCTCGGCAACGGGTACCGATTCTTGATGGTGAGTTTGTTGAGTTCTCGATAATCGATGCACATTCTGAAAGTTCCATCCTTCTTCTTGACAAACAGAACCGGAGCTCCCCACGGGGAAAAACTCGGTCGGATGAATCCTTTATCGAGAAGTTCTTGCAACTGGTTGGACAACTCTTGCATCTCCGATGGTGCGAGTCTGTAAGGAGACTTAGCTATAGGAGTTGCTCCCGGAATCAAATCGATTCGGAACTGTACTGATCTCTCAGGTGGCAGTCCCGGTAAGTCGTCCGGAAATACTTCTGCAAAATCTCTAACAACTGGCACATCTTGAATCTTGATTGTCTTCTTGTCTTTCTGAATCACATGAGCTAAAAATGCAACACATTGTTTCCGTAAGCACTTGCGAGCTTTCATGCACGAAATTATCTTGACACTGCGTTTCGCTTGGTCTCCACGAATCTCCAAGACTTCACTGTTCTCCATAGGGATGCGTAATAGTTTATCGGAACAGATGAACTCAACTCGGTTAAGAGATAGCCAATCCATTCCGATGATAACATCGAAACTGCCCAGTTCCATCGGTATCAAGTCGATGGAAAATGTATGATCACCAAGTGTTAGTGGGCAATTCCTAAGTACTGTGTCAACTGTAATCTGTTTGCCATTAGCTATCTCAATTCTATAAGGGGAGTCTAATGATTCCTCAGCATGATTAAGATGGCTAGCAAAATCGGATGAGATAAAACTCTGATCCGCACCAGTGTCAAATAATATAGATGCATAAAAATCAGATAGGAGAAATGTACCCGTAATGACATTCGGGTCCTGTCTAGCAGCAGCTGCTCCGATCTGAAAGGCTCTTCCTCTTGGTGCTTGAGCCTGTTGTTGATTTCTCTTAGGGCAATCCCGAGAGAAGTGACCAGGTTCACCACAGTTGTAGCAAGACCTGTGATCGGTAGCAGCAGCAGCAGTGGCTGCATTGTTGTTTCTGTTCTGAGTCCTCTGACTCCTGCAGTAGTTTGCTGTGTGACCAAATCTTCCACAGTTGGTGCAGTGTCTGCACGGAACATTTGGTAGATGATGGTACTGGCATGAGTTGCACAAAGGTGCAGTGCCAGTGTATGGCTTCCTGATCTCCAACGGTTGTGGCTGATTGCGCATCGGAGTTTGAGTAGTGGCAGCAAAGTTTCTAACCACTTTCTGTTTCTTAGCCGGACGTTTATTCGACTTCTTGGAAGTTCTAGCTTTGGCTGTTTCAGCCTCCTTCCTGAATGCCCCAGAGGCAACCATCATATCTGTCAGGGATGCTGACAGTGTAACAGCTAATTCCATGGTGGTAGGGTGAGCAGAAATCACATGACCTCGGATACTGGGCGGTAATCCACCAACATACCGCTCAATTCTCTTCTCAAGTGTTGGCACCACATCCGGTGCCAGAGTGGCTAACTCATGAAATCGTGTGGTGTAGGCCAGATGCCCAGCACCAATCATCTCCAGATTGAGTAATTCAGTCTCAACCTTTTTCAGTTCATTTCTTGGGCAAAACTCTGCCCTCAACATCGCCTTGAATTCGTTCCACGGCATGGCCTGGGCCTCATCCCGGCCTCTGATTGATACCTGAGCGTTCCACCAGGTTAACGCTCGCTTGCTAAATGATCCAGCAGCATACTTTACTCTATTCTGTTCAGGACAGCCACTGATGTCGAGGGTAGCCTCCATCTTCTCAATCCACTGGATCAGTCCGACTGCACCCTCGCTACCACTGAAACTGGGTGGCTTGCAGCCTACAAAGTTCTTGTAGGCATAGTCCTGACTCTGTCTGGTGTTACCGCTGCCTTCTCCAGATGAGTTAGCAATGTTGTTATTGTTGTTGTTGTTGATCCGGTTCATCATCTCTGGAATCACTTCCCTCAGTTGGCTTGTAAGAAGAGTAGCCAGTGCCACAGTAGCAGGGTCCAACTGATACGCTGGTGGTGGCGGAGGAGGAGGTGGAGGTGCTTGTGTAGGAGAGTCTGGCGGTGTCGGTGTCGAAGAGTGCGGAGCTGAACCTTGAGTCAGCGGTAATAGAGGTGGTTGTCTTCGTGGCGGCATTCTGATCATAACCGAAAGAAAATCGGTTAGTGCAGTGATCAGAAGCAGAAGACATATGCAAATAGAATCCTATATCGTAAGAACTCTACATGAGGGTCCCTAGGTTATAGTCTAGGCCAAACCGTTTAAGTAATATGACCTATATTTCTCTATAACCATGGCTCTGATACCAATCTGTCACACCCCGGGCCGGCGGGAACGGATCGTGTTTTCCCGTCGGGCGGAAAGTTCCCGGGGCGCGATATCATTGTGTTGATAATCAAATGATCAGATTGTTTACATAGCACATGAGATATAAATGAGAAATGCTAATCATGACATGAAATAGAATTACAAAGTTAAATTACATTGTACTTCATAATTTAACTAAGTAAATCTAATCAAAAAGAATCAATGAGTTTATATCTTGATCTGTACAAGATATACAAAAGTGATTCAAAGTTCTGTCATTATCAAAATGTATGCAATCAAAAGAAAGCTAGGTCTTCTATGAGCCCACTAGCTTAACACTTGCATATAGTATCTACACCTGTTCGTCACCTGAGAAAACATGTAATTTAAACAAAGTCAACACTAGGTTGGTGAGTTCATAAGTAAGTAAATTGAAAACCATTGAACTGATCATGCACACATTCACAATGTATTAACTGTTATATCTTTTGCTTGTATATTTGTTCATCTGTTCCACCCAATGGCCTCTCCTTAGTTATATGTACAAGTAGTATATCGCCTAGCTAAGTATGCTTATATATAGGGAATCACGAAAGGGTCAAGCCCAGACGCTATCCCACCACATACTTAACCAAACTCCACACCACTTGCGATACAACTAAAGATATCCACTTCCCAACTATCTGTATTGTCCATTGTATCAGCATGTGTAGAATAATGATATGGTAAGAGGGTTTTGTTATCAAACCGAAGTATTGATAAACCCTCATCAAATTAAGGAATTTAGATTATTTAAATCTGATCCTTATATTATTCTATTACTTGTGAGGTTAACTTTTATGATACACTTTTAATTTAATTAAAAGTATTAGTTAATTGTTCATCATATGTCTCCAAATGCAACGTATAGAATCCGAATGGAATCCATTTTGAATCCTCACGTAATCAGATTAAAATGCATTCCATTCTCTTCTATCCCGCCGTGTGATCCCAAAGTTTCCGTGTGGGATTGTCTCATGTGATTAACAAAGTCGAATAAGAATTTGTCTTATTACGTTATGATAATCGGGTGTAAATGACAAGAATCCCATGAAGTTACGTTATCATGATCGTCATTTACTGTAAATGATAAGAATCGTCATTTACTGAATCCATACGTTCCCAAAGTATCCGTGTGGGAATGTTCTCGTGTGTTTAACAAAGTCGAATAAGAACTTGTCTTATTACGTTATGTTAAATATGTGTAAATGACAAGAATCCCATGAAGTTACGTTATCATGATCGTCATTTACTGTAAATGATAAGAATCGTCATTTACTGAATCCATGCTTTCCCAAAGTATCCGTGTGGGAATGTTCTCGTTATACAATTAAGTGTAAGTTGTTTAAATATTTGATCATGTGGAAATAACTAAGTGTTATAAGTTACAATCTTATAACCAAGTTATTATGATGTAGAGAAAATTAAGAAATTATCTTAACATAAACATATGAGTTTCCCTGTTATCTCATAATCATACAAGCATGCATACAATGATAGGCGATAATAAACAATTTAATATTATCAGAATCAAAGTATAAATAACATGTTAAGCAAACTTTTAAATAAATAAAAGTAAACATGTTTCTCAGCCCCGAGAGTTAAAATCAGTTAAGATTAAGGTAAAAGGGGCATATGAACTCACCTTGTAGTTGTTGTGTTTGACTTAGCTTAAACAAGAATGTACGCGCTCTTGATTGTACTTGAGTGTATTTTCACGATCCTGTATTGATTTCACGATGTTCATAACTTATTAGTATGAATTATAGGGATTTTATGTATATGTATGTGTTAGCCATAAGCTTTGGCCAACACTTAAAGTCTTCGGTCTCTGTTGGCCCATCTTTGTTTATTGTTGGTTCTTATCCATAGACTTTCTTTGATCTATTCTTGTCTTATCTAGCTTGTATTAAAGCCCATTTGTAGTCTCATGAGATCATGTTATAAGTTACAAGACCTCGTTGCAAAAATTGCCGTTTTAGTAGTAATCCCTTAGTTATCATACTTGTTAGTGTTGAGTTAAAGTGTTACAATAGTTCTTTAGTCATGTGGGCCAACAATTTAGGTTGGGCCAATGATATTAGGTGTTGAATCATAAAGGCCTTGCCAAAAGTTACAAAAACTAGTGTTCAAGTGGCCTTTTGGGCCTTGTTTTGGGCCTCTAAGGAATTTATTGGGCCCAAGGTGGGCCTTGGCTATATTTGTTGGGCCTAAAGTCATACAAGACTGTTGGAATTGATTTTGGACCAGAAATGGGTTGTTGAATAAGGAAATGCCAAAGTGGCTCCAAAAGGAAGGACAAGGGCCTCAAAATGGGCCTTGAATCAATTTTCTGTGGGCCTCGGGTAGATATTGATGGGCCCCATGGATTTTGTCTCGGGCCTTTGCCAAAAGAACTCATGGGCCAAGTTGGGCCTGGACTAGAATGGCTGAAATAGTGATGGGCCTTGAATTTGGGCTTTTGGCTTAAATGGTGGCCTTGGACCAAAGGTAGTGGGCCTTGAGCCCTAAACCTTGGGCCTTGGGCTGTTCACTTCATGTTGGACCTTCCCAGAGTTAATGAATCACTTTTAGAGGGGTTGGGCCTGAATGAGGATTGTGGGCCCACTAGTGGCCTAATCCATTCCATGTGTAGGCCAACTAGTTTGTTAAAGTCTCTAAGTGGTTGTGGGGCTGAAATGTAGCGTGGGCCTGGATCATATCCACTGATTGCTGAATAATTGGAATGGGCTGAAGTCAGTGACCAAGTGGCCTGGGCCTCCATAAAAGACCATGGGCCGAATATGGGCCTAAGAAAGAAGGTTATTGGGCCCCATATGTTTCTTGAGCCAGTCAATCTAAAACCAATTAAAACATTAAGAAAGGGTGGGCTGGTCCTGTGGGCCAAATGAATTTGTTGTTGGACCAAGAATTTCCTAGGTTAGGGTTTTCGGCCACTTGGTGGCCTCCTTGGCCGCACACCACTGTAGGGTGGGTAGGGGTGATTTCAAACTTTGGGGTGGGTGTCCAGGCTGCTGAATAGAGATGAAAGGATGAGTGATGCATGGTGCCTGCCGAATGGGTGGAGATTGATGATGGTCGAATGAGGACACCATGTTCGGCCGAATGAAATGTCCATGGTCGAATGTAGTTGAGGCTCGAATGAGAGCTGCTTCTGTCGAATGATGTCAGGCGAATGTGAGGAGTTCGAATGAGGGATGCATGGTTCGAATGAGTATGGTCGTCGAATGAGAGAGCCACGAATGAAACTCCTTCGGCCATAGCCATTCGGCGGCCTGTTGAGCTAACCTCATTCGGCCTTGGCTGGAACCCGGCTAGAACCATCCCCAAAGCGAATCTAACAGATGGCTTTCGAAAATGGCGAGTGCTAGGGTGGATTCTAGTAACAGGAAGTTGAAATATTCAAAGGTGGTGAGCCGGTTTGAATGTGGTTCGAACTAGGTGAATAAAAACCCTAAAAAAACGCATACTTTCAGCTCATTTTACCTTTGATTTCGTGATTTTTACTTCCGATCTGTTGTACTTTTGTGTAGAGCACAATGAGAGCTTCAAGTAGGTTCAAGAATGGAAGGATTTGGTGAAGAGATGAGCAAGTTATGGAGGAAAGAAGGTGAAAATGGAGGTGGGGGCTTGAAAACCGGGATTAGGGTTTTTAGGAGAGAAGATGAAGTGTAAAAATGAGAAATTAGACTCATTTAAGGGTATTTATACCCCGAGGGTGTTCGGGTTCGTTTTGGTTGCTCGGTTCGTAAGTTCGTCGCGTAACCGGAAAATTACGCGTAATTTAAATGGATTTAATAAAAAGGATTTAATTTCATTATTTTGATGAGTTTCAAAATTGTAAAATGTTATTTAATTGATTTTATTAAATTATTTTCGTTCGTGACGTGTTTCCGTTTTCGTTTCGTCAGATCGCGTAACCTTCGCGCGTAATTCGTTCGAATCGTCACTCGAACGAATACGACAATGGTTTTGCTTTCTGACTTTTGTTTTCTACTTTTCAGTCATTATTTTAGAATTCTAAACTCACATATATGTTTGTGTGAATCGTCATTCACGCAAACACGCTGTCAGTTCGTCATTCTGAAATAACACTGCTTTATGCTTTAATTGTGTTTTCCTCACTGTCGGACTCAACTATACATCATGATTTCACAATGTTTTTGTACCGACTTGTCGGTCATCTGATTCCTGTCATCTGTGGACATCAGATCGCAACCGATATGTTTCTGAATCTTGTTTGAATTCCGTTGTTTCTCATGATTTGTTGTGCTAACTGTAATTAAGTTTTCACTTAATAAACACAACTAATGTTTCGAATGTACGTTGTACTTAATGTATTTAAGTTTATACGAAAATACGTACAACGTTTTCTTGTATTTAGGATTCTGTTAATACAAGTACTGTTTAAGCTTACGTATGTACACATAGAATACAGTAAAAGTACACATACCGTACGGACTTGCCGGACGATCTGGCACTTGCTGTTACAGTTATACTGTTTGATTTTTGAATTAAAATCCTATATAGACTAATTTGATTACCTAGAATCGAAGCCCTATGGTTTTAAGGGCTAACGAGTTTGATTTGGGGTTCAATTTAGGTGGAAGGCTTCGGCTATAGAATAACAAAGGGGAACCGGACAATGTAAAGTTAAAACAATTAATTCCGGAATGATTTCGCGATACCCTAGCGGGCTGGACCGGTTAGATGCGTGTGGTATGAGTGGGGGGTCGCGGGTTCGATCCCGGGTTCCACCATTTTTTTGACTTTTTAAATCATTTTTGATGTTTTAACCATAACTCCTTCGTTTCAAGTCCGATTCGACTCGTTCGAATTGCGTTGGAACCAGGATTTCATCTCGAACTAATTAGAATGATAAAATCTATATTTTAGATCGAAAACGAAATCGCGTATAATTACGTCTATTTAAATAAAATCAAATGTGATTTTATTTAAACGATTTCAAAGGCACGCGTACTTCCGTATGTATAATTCTCACACTTTAACATACGTGTGTTGACACGTATGTGATTTCAAGCACAAAACGACATTTCGAATAACACTAGGTTATTGTTTAAACACAGATTCTTCGTAGAAGGATTTCTTTCACGAGCTTTTAGTGTGTGATCATTCTGCTATTATCAAAGGTGCGTACACGGCCCCTTTCTTATTTTAAACTGTTTTGGGGGAGAAAACATGTGCAACAAACTATTTTTAGATACATATCACTTGCATGAGTTAGCTGTTTACATTATGTGACAACATATCAACTTGAAAGTCCTTACACACCTCGAACCGTTTAGTTTGCTGTAATGCAAAGCGTGGTAGTTGGAAATAGATCTATTAGGTTTGACAAACCTCACCTGGTAGATGGGATCTACGCAGGTGTTTGACTGACCAAACACAATTTTACTATTGTTGTGATAGACAATAGTGGCAAGGCGAAAACATGCTATAGCATGGCAATCCGTCAGCTTCGGTGTCGAACACTTATGTAAATAGTTTATATGACTAGCTATCATGACTGTGCATGTGTGATTATGTTATCTACAAACTTGTTATTCAAACTGCTGTTTTGAACATTATGATTATTTAAAACCTGTGTTATGCACCAACCTTTGTGTTGACTTGATTTGCATGTTTTCTCAGGACGCTAAGGCGCGCGTTAAAGCTGGCATGGACTAGGAGATAGAGTCTCATGCATTATAAACACTTTGAATATTTGAATTTGAACATTTAAGTATTTTGTTTTGTAGTGTTTACTTTTCAACTGTTTATGGTTTTTAAACGCTTCCGCGACTTTTGTAAACTCTGAATGTTATGTTTTAAAGACCAAAGTATGTTTTGAAATTCATATAGAGGTCTTCGCTATGTCTAATGATCTGAGATCCTGGTTTGTCACGTTCCCAAACGGTATGATTCCGTTAGTTGAAATTGGGGGTGTGACAGATTGGTATCAGAGCCATTGGTTATAGCGAACTAGGTTTGCATTTGTAGGCCTAGACTATGACTGTTAGACATTAGACACGCATATGACATTATGTAATTGATTTGCTTACACATTCCATGGCATTGCACTTACATATGACATTATGTAACAGGCATGGCATCATCATCGGTACCCTACATTTACATTGATGATTCCGAGGACGAGGAACCGATAGTTCCAGCACCACCGACATCACCACCACCACCTATTCCATCACCTCCACCATATGAGCAGGATGACTCAGATCCGGAGGAGGATCCGGAGGAGGACCCGGAGGAGGATCCAGACGAGGATCCAGACGAGGATCCAGAGGAGGATCCATACGAGGACCCGGATGAGGATCCGGAAGAGGAGCCTGAGGAGGGCACTCAGCAGATCCCTGCTGAGGGACCTTCTACACACTCACCACCGGTACTAGATGCTCCTGAGCCTAAGAGGCAAAGGACGGACGCTGAGGAGATCGCCAAATTGCGTGAGGATTTGGAGGAAGCAGAAGACAAGATAGCACAGAGATCTCAGGAGTTATGGGATGCTATTGAGAGGCAGGATAATCTTGCCCATCTGGTTCATGATATGCGTGATGAGATGATCAATTTGATTGGTCGTCTAGAAGAGTCAGAGAACCGAGAGGAGATCTTGGCGGGCAGAGTAGAAGCCTTAGAGGATTTAGTGGCCTCTGAGAATGAGGAGGAGGATGAGGAGGAAGAAGGGGAGGAACCAGCACCAGTTGTTGAGTCCGATTCTGAATCCACCATTGAGGACGATTGATTGTTTTCATTTCTTTCTTGTTTTGTTTAAACTTATTAGGAACGGGTTGTGTTCCTACATTAGTAGTTTGAAAACTTGTATTTCATTTCAAAAGTATTGTACTCAAAGAAAGTTTCTATCTATTGAAGAGTTAGTATTTATTTCCAACAGTTGTGTTGAATTATATTACATGTTGTGTTTGTTGTTTTACTTACACATGTTACATTGGATTTTGATTACGCGCTAACATTTCTTGTAAATAGGAAACAAATGGCTGAGGGAAACGTTCACATGACAGTTGCTGAGCTCAACGAGCTAATCAACAGCAGAGTTGCAGAGGCAATAGCACAGTATGCGAAGACACACAACACGGGGCCACATGGTCCAGCTGGGGGATTGCTTAACCCGCAGGCATGCACGTTCAAGATGTTCTTGGACTGTAAGCCACACAATTTCAAAGGGTCGGAGGGGGCCATAGGACTCCTTCGGTGGATTGAAAAGGCAGAGTCTGTGTTCGAAATGTGCAACTGCCCTGATGAAAGCAAGGTGAAATTTGCTACTGGAACATTAGAGGGTCCAGCACTGACTTGGTGGAACTCCAATGTTCAGACTCTGGGGTTGGGAGAAGCTAATGCGTTGACATGGAACAACTTCAAAACTTTACTGCAAGAGGAGTATTGTCCTCGCAGTGAAATGCAGAAGTTGGAGGAGGAATATTGGCACCTCAAGATGGAGGGGTCAAATATTGAAGAGTACACGACCAGGTCGCATGAACTGGCCAGACTGCTACCACATATGGCTACTCCAGTCAGTAAGTGGATTGAAAGGTACATTGGAGGACTAGTGCCTCAGATTCAAGGGTTGGTTACTTCAGCAAACCCCACCACCATCCAACAAGCTGTTCGTCTAGCACATCAGCTTACTGATCAGGCAGTGTTACAGGGAACCCTGCCTAAACGAACATCTGCTACCAAGGTAGGAGATCATAAGAGAAAATGGGAAGGTAACAACTACAGGGGTAATAGCCAACAATCAAATCAGCAAAACAGGAAGCAGGACTCAAACAAGTCCTATCATAATTCCAGCAGTGGTCAGCAATCATCATCATCGGGGGGCTATATTGGTAAGCACCCCAAGTGCAACAGGTGTGGTTATCATCATGCGGGTAACCAGTGTGACAGAGCTAAGTGCCAGAGGTGTGGCAAGATTGGGCATGCGGCTAAAGATTGTCGCGGAGAGCTGCAGAACAACCATAACAACCAGAATAACAGTCAGAACAACGCGCAGAAGGGTTGTTTTGAGTGCGGCAAGATGGGGCATTTTAAGAAAGATTGTCCACAACTCAAGAAAGGCGGGGACAATAATGGCAATGGTAATGGAAATGGCAACGGTAATGGCAATGGCACCACCAACAACAACAACAATAACAACAACAACGGTGCTAGAGGCAGGGCGTTTGTGATTGGAGGACGTCAAGCGCGGGAGGATCCCAACATTGTCACGGGTACGTTCCTCTTAAATAATCACTATGCCTCTATGCTATTTGACACTGGTGCCGACCGGAGTTTTGTATCTAGTTCACTTGCTAAGTTGCTAAATGTTAGTCCCACTGCCTTAGATAGTCCCTACACTGTGGAATTAGCTGATGGTAAGTTGATTGTAGTAGAAAACATTTTTAAGGGATGTATCCTTGATTTGATGGGTCAAACATTAGAGATTGATTTGATGCCTATTGCCTTAGGCAGTTTTGATGTAGTGATTGGCATGGACTGGTTGTCCAAACACCAGGCTGAAATAGTATGCCATGAAAAGATTGTTCGTATACCTCTTACAAATGGAGAGACACTGTATGTACAAGGTGAAAAGATCAGTACGCCACTGCGTCTCATATCTTGTATGAAAGCACACAAGTGTCTACGTAAGGGTCATACGGCAGTTATAGCACTTATAACTGAAAAGCCAGTAGCTGAGAAGAAGCTTGAAGATATACCTGTAGTTTGTGAATTTCCGGAGGTGTTTCCAGAAGACTTACCGGGATTACCGCCTATCAGACAGGTGGAATTTCGAATCGACCTTACACCAGATGCAGCACCGATAGCTAGGGCGCCTTATCGACTTGTACCGTCAGAGATGCAAGAGTTATCCACACAATTGCAAGAGTTGTTGGATAAGGGTTTCATACGACCTAGTTTTTCACCATGGGGAGCTCCAGTATTGTTTGTAAAGAAGAAGGACGGGACTTTTCGTATGTGTATCGATTATCGGGAATTGAATAAGGTTACTATCAAGAACTGGTATCCGTTACCCAGGATTGACGATCTGTTCGATCAGTTGCAAGGTTCGAGTTACTACTCGAAGATTGATCTCAGGTCGGGTTATCATCAACTAAGAGTCCAGGAGGAGGATATTCCGAAGACAGCATTCAGGACACGCTATGGCCATTATGAGTTCTTGGTCATGCCATTTGGGTTGACAAACGCTCCAGCTGTATTCATGGATCTCATGAATCGTGTTTGTAAACCTTATCTTGATAAGTTTGTCATAGTTTTCATCGATGACATTCTCATCTATTCAAAATCTGAGGAGGAACACGCTGAACATCTTCGATTACTGCTAGAGCTATTGAAACAAGAACAATTGTACGCTAAGTTCTCGAAATGTGATTTCTGGATGCGAGAAGTACAATTTCTGGGTCATATAGTTAATGAAAAGGGTATACATGTTGATCCAGCGAAGATTGAAGCGATTAAGAATTGGGAAGCACCAAAGACCCCTACCGAGGTACGACAATTCCTTGGTTTGGCGGGTTATTACCGACGATTCATTGAAGGTTTCTCAAAGATCGCTCAACCACTTACAGCTCTTACGCACAAGGGAACAAAGTATAACTGGACGGATAAACAGGAAACTGCGTTCCAGTTATTGAAACAGAAGCTTTGCAGCGCACCGATTCTGTCCTTACCGGAAGGGACGGAAGACTTTGCGGTGTATTGTGACGCATCTGGACAGGGTTTGGGATGTGTGTTGATGCAACATGATAAGGTGATTGCTTATGCTTCCAGACAACTAAGAACGCACGAAAAGAATTACACTACTCATGACTTGGAGTTAGGAGCAATGGTTTTTGCTTTGAAGATTTGGAGGCATTACTTGTATGGAACTAAGTGTACTATTTATACTGATCATAAGAGTTTGCAACATATCTTTGATCAGAAGGAGCTTAATATGAGGCAACGACGATGGGTTGAGTTGTTGAACGATTATGAGTGTGCGATTAAGTATCACCCGGGAAAGGCTAATGTAGTAGCTGATGCTTTAAGCAGAAAGGATACTTCAACAAGACGGGTTCGTGCACTTATGATGACAATACATACTGATTTACCTGATAAGGTACGCAGTGCTCAGATCGAGGCCTTGAAAAAGGAAAACTTGGTACAGGAATCTTTACGAGGAATGGAAGAACAGTTGGATGCGAATTCTGATGGAATTCGTTATTTTATTAACCGAATGTGGATACCTTTGTATGGAGGTTTAAGGGAACTCGTAATGGACGAAGCACACAAGTCTAGATATTCAGTCCATCCGGGATCAGACAAGATGTACCATGACTTGAAGGCACTGTATTGGTGGCCTCACATGAAAGCTGATATTGCTAAGTACGTTAGCAAATGTTTGACTTGTTCGAAAGTCAAAGTTGAATATCAGAAGCCATCTGGTCTACTGCAACAACCAGAGATACCGATGTGGAAATGGGAACAGATTTCGATGGATTTCATTACTAAGTTACCCCGTACACCGAGCGGTTGTGATACGATATGGGTAATTGTCGATCGATTAACGAAATCTGCATACTTCTTAGCAATCAAAGAAACTGACAAGATGGAGAAATTGACTCGCATTTACATTAAGGAAGTAGTAGCACGGCATGGTGTGCCAATCTCTATCATATCAGATCGGGATGCTCGGTTTACTTCCAACTTTTGGAAATCTCTTCATAAGTCATTGGGGACTCGCTTAGATATGAGTACCGCCTATCATCCACAGACCGACGGTCAAAGTGAACGAACAATTCAAACGCTCGAGGATATGTTACGAGCTTGTGTAATTGACTTTGGTGATAGCTGGGAGAATCATTTACCGTTAGTGGAATTCTCATACAACAATAGTTATCATACAAGTATTCAAGCAGCACCGTTTGAAGCTTTGTATGGTCGCAAATGTCGTTCACCAGTTTGCTGGGCTGAAATTGGTGACAGTCAGATAACAGGTCCTGAACTGGTGCACGAGACGACAGAGAAGATAGTTCAAATCCGGAACCGTATGGCAGCGGCTCGGGATCGACAGAAGAGTTATGCAGACAAACGTCGCAAGCCGTTGGAATTTCAAGTAGGAGACCGAGTTCTTCTAAAGGTATCACCTTGGAAAGGTGTGATACGATTCGGCAAGCGCGGAAAGCTTAGTCCACGTTACGTAGGACCTTTTGAGATTCTGAAAAGGATTGGTCCGGTTGCGTATCAACTCAAACTACCGGATGAACTCAGTGGAGTTCATGATGTTTTTCACGTATCGAATTTAAAGAAACGTCTTTCTGACGAGACATTGATTGTACCGTTGGAAGAAATACAAGTAGATGAACAGTTGCGATTCATTGAAGAACCAGCTGAAGTCATGGATCGAGAGGTCAAACAACTGAAGCAAAGCAAGATTCCAATAGTCAAAGTCCGATGGAATTCAAGACGTGGTCCTGAATTCACATGGGAACGGGAAGATCAAATGATGAAGAAATATCCTCATCTATTCAAGACAGCTACTGCTAACACTGAGAGCGCACGTTAAATTTCGGGACGAAATTTCCTTCAACAAGGGGATGACGTGATGCTTTCACACATCAACACTGCAAATTTCAAACTATAAGCACAAACATTTTATTTATTCAATTGATTTTGTTACAAACATTTGTGCTACATTATATTCTATATGTTTTATGTGCTACATTTCATATGTTACATGTTATGGTAGTACATACACGATTAGTTACATACATTTTGCTATGTGCGGGGTTACATAGTACAAACAGTTTCAGACACTCACTATGTGTGAGGTTACACAACACAATATGATCAAACACAAACAGTCACAGTTAGGTGAACTAACTAGTGTACACGCAAACAATCACATTGAACGATCACAAATGAGTTGTGATGTTGCAAGCATTAGACTTTGTGTGTGAGTACACACAAGCACACAGAATGATCAAATCACACTAACACGTATGATTTAAACTCGTAAGTAGTTTCCTAACTACTCTTCACACTTACTAATTTTCGGGACGAAAATTCCTTCAACAAGGGGATGATGTGACAATCCGACTTTTTACACTAACCTTGTTAACAGGAGATGGTGATATCATAGGCCCAACAGAGATAGTGTGGGCCCAACAAGGCCAATGAAGGCCCAACAAGGTCAAAGTAGGCTCAGTAAGGCCCAATAAGGCCCAGGGAGGCCCAATGAAATCTAGGAAGGCCCAGTAAGGTTAAGATAGGCCCAATGGTATTTTTGAGGCCCAATTAGTTTAATTTAGGCCAACAATGATTAAAAGAAGTCGATTAGTAACAATTAGGGATTTTAAGCTCAAATTTGTTAATTGAAATGTTATGTTATTGTTAAAAATCATATTCAAGGGTTTAGAAATTATTGAAATAAGCCTCAATACATTTTGATTGCTAAGTTTAGGTTTATAATTGATTTAAAAGTTTAACTTTGACTTTAGAAGTCAAAATTCACGTGGAATTATCAATTAAGTTCGAAAATGAGGTCATTACAATGAAATTGATTGAATAAACCTTTCAATCATCACTTATTAATAATTTGTAACAGCAATCATGCGTTACTAGAATGGTAATTGTGACGCCTCGCAAATTCTAGGTCAGCAATTATAATACTTTAATAATAATGTGTGTTATTATTTCATATGTGGCACTAGAATAATTTTATTTAGTGTGACACGTGGCACAACGGACCTAACACACCGATAATTCGAGGAATTATCGCACGAAAACTCGCACGTGTCTTGAATGACGAATGTTGGTGAACGGATCAAACCACAGAACACTTTCACTGCACATTAGGTTCCGGGGAACCTAAGTTAGTAGAACGATGTCCATATGTCGAGAAACGATACTCGTAATCGAAAAATACACGAAAAATGGATCAAAACATGAAAATGGGCCAAATTGGGCCGGATCTAGGGTCCAGGCGGTACGCCTGACCCGAGGATCCCTACCCAGGCGATACGTGCGGATGAGGAGGGAACGCCTCTCATCTGTCTGTCCCGCGCGTAACGCCTGTCCTTGGTGGTCAACGTCAGGCGATACGCCTGACTACTCTGACACTTAAAAATCTTTTAAATCTCATGATTACCACACCATACCTCTTTTACCCAATACTACACGTAAATTCTTCCATTTAAACCCCAAATTCAGCTGATTTCACTACTACAACACCATATCACACTCATTTGAAACCTTGGAAGCCATGGTTGGAGCTTGGGAAGCTTGTTCTTGAAGATCTTGAAGGTTTGAAGCACAAAGGAGCTCCAAGAACACCACACTCCATTCTCTCTCATGATTGAAGCTTGCTTAGCCACATTTTGAAGCATTAGAAGGTAGATCTAGCACCCTTGTAGTCTAAAAACACCATTACACACACATGCAAGCTCACACACCCACATACAAATGCATGAACTTCATATACACGAATTTCTATCACTTTGAATCTGGGTTTGTTGATTTGAGTATGAATATTGATGATCTATGATGATAATATGATGTATTTTACATTCCATGATAATGTTGTTATGATAAAATGGTCATATTAATCAAAATGATGGTTCTAGCAACATGTATGAATAATCTAGATGGAGTTACATGAAGTTTGATATTGAAATATTATTGGATATGATTTATGAGATCTAGAAGTGTTATGAATAGCAAGATATGTCAAAATGTGATTTTTACAAATTGTGGTAACTTTAATATCATGAAATGTTGATTTATGATGAAATGGCTTAATGCATGTGGTTATATCTATAGGTTATGTTCAAAATGATGTTTAGAAACTAAAAGGATGATTATTGATGTGTAAAATTGTTAAATCACAAAATATATGATTATTATGAATAGTACCATGAATAGTAACTTTATTTCACAAAGTCTATAAATGATGGCAGGTTTGTTGTAATGAATATGATCTAACGGTTATTTTGAACTAGGATGACGATATTATGATGAGATTGTTAGCTAGACTTAGCGACACATGTTTATTTTGTAACCTTCTATTTATAGAAACTTTTATGCGCAAACCATGCTAAACCGGCTATATGTAACTATGTGCTATGTGATAACATGCTCACTTAGGATAAATATGTATAATAGAATAATCAGATTATGATTTATTGCTTGATTTGCCAAATGTGGAAACTTTCCTAAAGTAGGAACTTACTATAAATAGTAAGTTTCCTCACGAAAGTGATTTTGGTATCCGTACACATCACACGACACTAAGCCGCACGTTACACACACACTTGATCCAAAACCGTCACCAACGGGTCGTTAGGTCAAACACGATCGATACGGTCAAACACGGTCAACGCGACCCACAAAACAACTTGGAGTTGTTGAACTCAAACACGGTCCCGTGAGACCCACATGTATGCAAACACAAACTTATGGTACCTATGTGATATAGGTAACCACTAGCCGGCGAGCTACACTGTTCTCGTGAAGAACACGCACTACTTAACTCAGGTGAGTTTACGGCCCCACTTTTACTCTTTAATCGTTTTGCTAAACTATTGGGGTGAGAATACAATGCAACTGTCTTAGATATATGACTGGTATGTTGTGAAAAACCATTTTCGAGTGTAACTATTATCGCTTAAAGTCCTCACTTATCCTTACCGTTAGTTGTGTAACAAACGAGTCGTAATTACGTAGTACTACTGGGTTTGACTAGCCCCACTCGGCACCAATGTTGACTGGAGGTCATAACGAGTGTAATTTCGATGTGAATTGCGAGTTCAGCGATGACTCGCGGAGGCAAACGGAAACAGTCTAGTTTCGGTAAGATGAACTGACACACTCCACGGATCGTAGTATCCAACAACAAAAACTTAACATACCCAGTATATGTCTGTTTATTTTTCAGTCTGTCTAAACCTGTGAACTCACCAACTTTTTAGTTGACACTTTTCGCATGTATTCTCAGGTAATTAATGGAGCACACGCTAGGATGCGCACAAGGAAGCTTTAAGGAGTCTGGCTTGCATATAGACTCTTGTCCTAGGCATTGTGTGCATTGGATGTGTTTTTTTAAAACAATTTAAACTATGTAGTGTCTGTTAAACAATTTAATTTCCGCTGCAAACTTATTTACTTATGATGTTGAAACATTTTTCCGCTGCTTATTGAATGAAACTATGTTATATTACAAATCTGTGTGATTGTGTAAATTCATATAGAGTCGTTCTATATGACCATGAGCTGTGATCCTGGCCACGTCACACCCACGTGGACGTACACCGCGAGTGGAAATTTGGGGGTGTAACAGACTGGTGTCAGAGCCTTGGTTATAGGGAACTAGGTTTGCATATAGTAAACTTAGACTATAGCCACTGCTTTACATTAGACACTACACTTAGAATTTTCACACTTATATTATTGTTATCACTGTAAATTAATACTGACTGACTTAGAACTTACAGGATGGACAATAACAAAGATCCGAAAGGGAAAGACACGGGGAAACGCTCGTGTGAGTATGAGCTTACTGAGGAGGACAAGCAGAAGATTCAGGAGATAGTGGAGCAGGTATATTCTCAAGAGTCCAAGAGACTTCGACCCTCAACCAGCAGGGGACCATGGGACTGGTACCCTACCACCCTTGCTGTTTGGGCAAGGGAAGAGAGAGTACCTAAGTTACCTTTGTTAGGTGACGCATCTACTGGACTATCACTACCACCTATTGGAATGCATATGGAGCGGGCATTCGCTGCACTGATCTCGCGTTATAGACGTGAGTCCTGCCAGCTACGCGTGATGACTGATGGTTTTAGGGATCTGTTGGAGCATAATCAGCATCTCCAGAAACGCGTGGATAACTTGGAGGAAAGACTCGCACGCGTCGAAGGGACGCAGGATGACTTGGTCGCTAGGACTCAGGATGTGATCCAGCGACAGGAGGAGGTCACTACTGAGGTCACCGACATCCATGATAGGACTACGTTGCTCGAGGAGCAACAGGATTTCTTAGCCGCAGTGACACATGGACACGCTGGACGGTTAGCAGCTGTGGAGGACGCAAACGAGGAGAATCTTGCCATGATCCAGGCAAGCGATGCCATGCTAAATGCATGGGTCGAACAATTTATTGTGGAGCCACAGCCTGAGCCAGAACCCCAATTCGAGCCGGTGGATCTCGATGAGGAAGATTTTGATGAGGATCCAGACGAGGATCCTGATGAGGATGATGATGATGGCCCTGCTGATAGTGGAGATTCACACTCCACGATTGCCTAGTTAGGATTTCTATTTCAGTATTCTACTTTTGTATCACTTAGCCGAGCGGGATGTGCTCGTGCAAATTTTGTAGCATCTCTTTTGGAAAATATTGTACACAAACTTATTATCATTAATGGAAAGATGCTTTACTTTGTTGCTTATATATATCATGGCTATGACAATTGTTAACATGACATCTGACCTAACAATTGACTAACACTCTAACTTATGCTAATTAACATTCTAACCTTTCCATATAGAAACATGTCCGGAAGAGGAAACCATGCCCTTCGACTCAAACGTAAGGCAGAAAAGGCACGAATCGACATGATGGTCGAACGCAAATTCAACAAGGTACTCGCGGAGTACGAGGCCAACCGTCACGCCAGCGAGACGAGTGGTACTAACAACGGTATTAACTCTTGCCTAACATGACTAACATAGTATAGACAGTCTAGACACTAACACGTTGCATTGAACCCCGACGCACAGGATCCCACGGGGGAGCGACGAAGGGATGCTCGTTTAAGGCGTTCCTGAGCTGCCACCCTCACAAGTTTCAAGGTACTGAAGGAGCCGTGGGACTGCTTCGTTGGATAGAGAAGCTGGAGTCAGTTTTCTCTATAGCTGAATGCTCGGATGAAAACCGGGTAAAATACGCCACGGGAACACTGGAGGGACCAGCCCTCACCTGGTGGAACACTCATGTCCAAACCCTTGGACTGGACACCGCAAACTCAATTCCGTGGGACAACTTCACCAGGATGCTCCACGAAGAATACTGTCCTCGGGATGAAATTAGGAAACTGGAGGAAGAGTTCTGGGTGCACAAAATGGTAGGATCAGAAATCGAGAAGTACTGTACTCGGTTTCATGAACTGTGCAAGCTGTGCCCGGCGATGGTGACGCCGGAGTACAAGAAGATTGAGCAATTTATCAGTGGATTGCCGGAACAAATCCAGAGCACGGTCACTGCTTCCGACCACTCTACTATTCAACCACTGATTCGCTTGGCACACAAACTGACTGACCAGGCAGTAGCCCAGGGAAAGCTACCTAAAAGGGGTGAACATCTGAAACCCCAAGAACCCAAGCGAAAGTGGGAGCCCAGTAACAACCGCACCTTCTCACCTCAGCAACCGACCCAACACCGGCCTGCACCTGCCAAGGTTTTCACTGCCACCCAACCGAACACTCAGGGTAAGGGAGGATATCAGGGCAACAGCCCAAAATGCAACATCTGCAACTATCATCATTTTGGCCCATGCAAAAAGGGCAAGTGCACCAACTGTGGTAGAAATGGACATCTGGCTAAAGAATGTCGATCAAACCCCAATCCAAATCTCAACAAAAATGACACCTTAAAGGGATGCTTCACTTGCGGGAAGCCAGGGCATATGCGCCGAGATTGCCCACAAAACAAGAACACTGGAGGCAACCCGGCAAGGGGAAGAGCATTCGTAATTGGATCGGGTGAAGCTAAAGATGACCCCAATGTCGTCACCGGTACGTTTCTTTTAAATAATGTTTATGCTAGCATATTATTTGATACCGGTGCCGATAGAAGTTTTATATCTAGTGAATTTAGTAAACTGTTTGATATGGCACCAACACCACTAGACTATAAGTACACCGTAGAGTTAGCGGACGGCAAGCTGATTGAAACACAACACATCCTCAAGGGGTGTGTTTTGACACTAGCAACCCATCAGCTGATGATTGACTTGATGCCGGTAACTCTCGGGAGCTTCGACGTGGTGATTGGAATGGATTGGCTATCTGCAAATCACGCCGAGATCGTGTGCAATGAGAAGATCGTGCGAATTACATTGTCAAGTGGAGAGCAGATTTCAATTCAAGGGGAACGGCGCGGAATACCATTAAACATCATGTCTTGCATGAAGGCAAACAAATATTTGAGGAAAGGATACACGGCTATCTTAGCTCTTATCACCGAACAACCAAAGAAGGAACGGAAGATCGAGGACATCGCTATTGTTCGCGATTATCCGGAAGTCTTTCCTGACGATCTACCGGGACTACCACCAGCACGACAAGTGGAGTTTCAGATAGATCTAACACCAGGAGCAGCACCGATAGCTAAGGCACCATACCGATTGGCTCCTACTGAAATGCAAGAACTATCCAATCAACTTCAGGAGTTGTTGGATAAAGGATTTATCCGACCGAGCTTCTCACCTTGGGGAGCACCGGTCTTGTTTGTGAAGAAGAAAGACGGTTCATTCCGTATGTGTATTGACTACCGAGAACTGAACAAGGTGACGATCAAGAATCGATACCCTCTACCTCGAATAGACGACCTGTTTGATCAGTTGCAAGGGTCAAGCTACTATTCAAAAATCGATTTAAGATCTGGTTACCATCAACTCAGAGTACAAGAAGGAGATATACCGAAGACAGCCTTCAGAACACGGTACGGACATTACGAATTTCTGGTAATGCCTTTTGGACTGACTAACGCACCGGCCGTATTCATGGATCTCATGAATCGGGTGTGTAAACCATATCTCGACAAGTTCGTAATCGTATTCATTGATGACATCCTGATCTATTCTAAGACTCGAGAAGAACATGCCGAACACTTGAGACGTGTCTTAGAACTACTGAAGAAAGAACAATTGTACGCGAAATTCTCCAAATGTGATTTTTGGATTCGCGAAGTTCAGTTCCTTGGGCACGTAGTAAACGCGAAAGGGATACATGTAGACCCAACTAAGATTGCGGCAATCAAGAACTGGACTGCACCTAAGACTCCAACAGAGGTACGACAGTTCTTGGGATTGGCCGGGTACTACAGGCGGTTTATCGAGGGATTCTCGAAGATCGCACAATCATTGACTTCCCTTACGCATAAAGACAAGAAGTTCGAATGGGGAGAAAAACAAGAAGCTGCTTTTGACTTATTAAAGCAGAAGTTGTGCAGCGCACCTATCTTATCACTACCAGACGGGTGCGAAGACTTTGTAGTCTACTGCGACGCATCGAAGCAAGGACTCGGTTGTGTACTGATGCAACGCGAGAAGGTCATAGCTTATGCGTCACGACAATTGAAAGTGCACGAGAAAAATTACACGACCCATGATCTGGAATTAGGAGCCGTAGTATTTGCATTGAAGATCTGGAGACACTATCTGTACGGCACCAAGTGCACTATATTCACGGATCATAAGAGCCTGCAGCACATTTTCGACCAAAAGGAGCTAAACATGAGACAACGCAGATGGGTCGAGTTGATAGGTGATTATGACTGTGCAATCAAGTATCATCCCGGGAAAGCCAATGTAGTAGCCGATGCGTTAAGTAGAAAGGAAACAATCAAACGCGTACGTGCACTACAACTTACCATTCATTCTGAGCTACCTAATCAGATTCGAGTCGCACAACAAGAAGCTCTGAAAAAGGAAAACCTTATCTTCGAAGCTATGCGGGGTATGGATAAACAGATGAAACAGAAAAACGACGGAGCTTACTATCTGATGGACCGAATTTGGATTCCACGCTACGGAGGATTGAGAGAAGTAGTGATGGATGAAGCTCACAAGAGTCGATACTCGGTACATCCAGGTTCTGACAAGATGTACCACGACCTAAAGACAACTTATTGGTGGCCTAATATGAAATCAGAAATCGCAACCTATGTGAGTAAGTGTCTGACTTGCTCCAAAGTTAAGGTCGAATATCAGAAACCGTCAGGGTTACTCCAACAGCCAGAAATTCCAGTATGGAAATGGGAACAGATATCCATGGATTTTATCACCAAGCTGCCAAAGACAACAAGTGGTTGCGATACCATCTGGGTTATCGTAGACCGACTCACGAAATCGGCACACTTCCTGCCGATTAAGGAAACTGATAAGTTGGAAAAGTTAACCCGAATCTACTTGAAGGAAATCGTATCCAGACACGGAGTCCCAATCTCTATTATATCTGACCGAGACAGCCGTTTCACGGCACATTTTTGGAAGTCCTTACACAAGGCACTCGGGACGAGATTGGATATGAGCACTGCTTATCATCCACAGACGGATGGTCAGAGTGAACGAACCATCCAAACTCTGGAAGACATGCTTCGAGCATGTGTGATTGATTTCGGTAATAGCTGGGAGACTCACCTACCTTTGGTGGAGTTCTCTTACAATAACAGTTATCACACCAGCATCGGAGCTGCACCTTTTGAGGCACTTTATGGACGTAAATGCAGATCACCACTTTGTTGGGCAGAAGTTGGTGAAAGCCAACTGACCGGACCTGAGCTCGTGCACGAAACAACTGAAAAGATCGTGCAGATACGTAACCGAATGGCAGCAGCTCGGGATCGACAGAAAAGCTATGCCGATAAAAGGCGCAAGCCTTTGGAATTCCAAGTGGGAGACCGAGTACTTCTTAAAGTCTCACCTTGGAAGGGAGTGATTCGATTTGGGAAAAGGGGAAAATTAAACCCTCGTTACATAGGACCATTCGAGATCACTAAACGGATAGGCCCCGTAGCCTACGAACTACAGCTACCACATGAATTGAGTAGCGTACACAATGTGTTTCATGTTTCGAACCTCAAGAAATGCTTATCGGACGAGACGCTCGCAATCCCTTTGGAGGAAATCCAGATTGATGAACAACTTCACTTCGTTGAGGAACCGGTGGAAATCATGGATCGGGAAATCAAGAAGTCGAAACTCAGTAAAATACCAACTGTAAAAGTTCGTTGGAACTCACGGCGAGGACCGGAATACACCTGGGAGCGAGAGGACCAGATGAAACAGAAATACCCTCACCTATTCTTCAACCAGACTAACACCAGCAACACGAACTGAATTTCGGGACGAAATTCCTATTAACTGGGGGATGATGTGACGCCTCGCAAATTCCAGGTCAGCAATTATAATACTTTAATAATAATGTGTGTTATTATTTCATATGTGGCACTAGAATAATTTTATTTAGTGTGACACGTGGCACAACGGACCTAACACACCGATAATTCGAGGAATTATCGCACGAAAACTCGCACGTGTCTTGAATGACGAATGTTGGTGAACGGATCAAACCACAGAACACTTTCACTGCACATTAGGTTCCGGGGAACCTAAGTTAGTAGAACGATGTCCATATGTCGAGAAACGATACTCGTAATCGAAAAATACGCGAAAAATGGATCAAAACATGAAAATGGGCCAAATTGGGCCGGATCTAGGGTCCAGGCGGTACGCCTGACCCGAGGATCCCTACCCAGGCGATACGCGCGGATGAGGAGGGAACGCCTCTCATCTGTCTGTCCCGCGCGTAACGCCTGTCCTTGGTGGTCAACGTCAGGCGATACGCCTGACTACTCTGACACTTAAAAATCTTTTAAATCTCATGATTACCACACCATACCTCTTTTACCCAATACTACACGTAAATTCTTCCATTTAAACCCCAAATTCAGCTGATTTCACTACTACAACACCATATCACACTCATTTGAAACCTTGGAAGCCATGGTTGGAGCTTGGGAAGCTTGTTCTTGAAGATCTTGAAGGTTTGAAGCACAAAGGAGCTCCAAGAACACCACACTCCATTCTCTCTCGTGATTGAAGCTTGCTTAGCCACATTTTGAAGCATTAGAAGGTAGATCTAGCACCCTTGTAGTCTAAAAACACCATTACACACACATGCAAGCTCACACACCCACATACAAATGCATGAACTTCATATACACGAATTTCTATCACTTTGAATCTGGGTTTGTTGATTTGAGTATGAATATTGATGATCTATGATGATAATATGATGTATTTTACATTCCATGATAATGTTGTTATGATAAAATGGTCATATTAATCAAAATGATGGTTCTAGCAACATGTATGAATAATCTAGATGGAGTTACATGAAGTTTGATATTGAAATATTATTGGATATGATTTATGAGATCTAGAAGTGTTATGAATAGCAAGATATGTCAAAATGTGATTTTTACAAATTGTGGTAACTTTAATATCATGAAATGTTGATTTATGATGAAATGGCTTAATGCATGTGGTTATATCTATAGGTTATGTTCAAAATGATGTTTAGAAACTAAAAGGATGATTATTGATGTGTAAAATTGTTAAATCACAAAATATATGATTATTATGAATAGTACCATGAATAGTAACTTTATTTCACAAAGTCTATAAATGATGGCAGGTTTGTTGTAATGAATATGATCTAACGGTTATTTTGAACTAGGATGACGATATTATGATGAGATTGTTAGCTAGACTTAGCGACACATGTTTATTTTGTAACCTTCTATTTATAGAAACTTTTATGCGCAAACCATGCTAAACCGGCTATATGTAACTATGTGCTATGTGATAACATGCTCACTTAGGATAAATATGTATAATAGAATAATCAGATTATGATTTATTGCTTGATTTGCCAAATGTGGAAACTTTCCTAAAGTAGGAACTTACTATAAATAGTAAGTTTCCTCACGAAAGTGATTTTGGTATCCGTACACATCACACGACACTAAGCCGCACGTTACACACACACTTGATCCAAAACCGTCACCAACGGGTCATTAGGTCAAACACGATCGATACGGTCAAACACGGTCAACGCGACCCACAAAACAACTTGGAGTTGTTGAACTCAAACACGGTCCCGTGAGACCCACATGTATGCAAACACAAACTTATGGTACCTATGTGATATAGGTAACCACTAGCCGGCGAGCTACACTGTTCTCGCGAAGAACACGCACTACTTAACTCAGGTGAGTTTACGGCCCCACTTTTACTCTTTAATCGTTTTGCTAAACTATTGGGGTGAGAATACAATGCAACTGTCTTAGATATATGACTGGTATGTTGTGAAAAACCATTTTCGAGTGTAACTATTATCGCTTAAAGTCCTCACTTATCCTTACCGTTAGTTGTGTAACAAACGAGTCGTAATTACGTAGTACTACTGGGTTTGACTAGCCCCACTCGGCACCAATGTTGACTGGAGGTCATAACGAGTGTAATTTCGTTGTGAATTGCGAGTTCAGCGATGACTCGCGGAGGCAAACGGAAACAGTCTAGTTTCGGTAAGATGAACTGACACACTCCACGGAATCGTAGTATCCAACAACAAAAACTTAACATACCCAGTATATGTCTGTTTATTTTTCAGTCTGTCTAAACCTGTGAACTCACCAACTTTTTAGTTGACACTTTTCGCATGTATTCTCAGGTAATTAATGGAGCACACGCTAGGATGCGCACAAGGAAGCTTTAAGGAGTCTGGCTTGCATATAGACTCTTGTCCTAGGCATTGTGTGCATTGGATGTGTTTTTTTTAAAACAATTTAAACTATGTAGTGTCTGTTAAACAATTTAATTTCCGCTGCAAACTTATTTACTTATGATGTTGAAACATTTTTCCGCTGCTTATTGAATGAAACTATGTTATATTACAAATCTGTGTGATTGTGTAAATTCATATAGAGTCGTTCTATATGACCATGAGCTGTGATTCTGGCCACGTCACACCCACGTGGACGTACACCGCGAGTGGAAATTTGGGGGTGTGACAGTAATGGTCGAATTTAAGCTAATTAAGGATCCACAAGTTGTAACCGTGCATGGTAGTATCAAAACCGCACAATCCGAATTCAATACACACAATTGAACTCGCATACACACTATTCGGCTCCCTTAGTAGCTTGCACACACGAGAATTCAAGATCAGAAGCTTCGAGTGAAGGATTGGATTTCGTAGAAGCCTAACTTAAGACTCAAAGTTGATCTCCATCGATTAACCATCAAATCAAGTAAGAAATCGATCCTACATCTTCTAATATGGCCGACTAAGGGTTATCCTAAATCAATTGCAACTGTTAGCATCGTTTTGATGAAGTTCAAGTAATTAGGGTTCTTGTCAAAGTCGATTTGGGGGTTTTTGTTTAAATGTATTAAAGAATCGAATTGAATGTTATAGGAAGCTTCATAATGTGCCGATTAAGCTTAAACATAAAACAATTTCTGGTTTTAACATCGAATCAATGGGATTTGATATCTAGGGTTCTTTAGGAAAAACGATATGGGGGTTGTAATGGAAATGTGTTGTAAAATCGAATTAATTGTTATGAATGGGTTCATAGAACTAGGATAAAGAAAACCTGTTGATGTTAGGATTTGTGGTGCACGAATTCGATGAAATCCTATAACGAGTTTTGGAAAGTGAGTTCGAATCTGTGTACTCTCAATTTAATGGGTTATACTGTTTGATTTTTGAATTAAAATCCTATATAGACTAAGTTGATTACCTAGAATCGAAGCCCTATGGTTTTAAGGGCTAACGAGTTTGATTTGGGGTTCAATTTAGGTGGAAGGCTTCGGCTATAGAATAACAAAGGGGAACCGGACAATGTAAAGTTAAAACAATTAATTCCGGAATGATTTCGCGATACCCTAGCGGGCTGGACCGGTTAGATGATCGCTTGATAATCAAAATGATCAGATTGTTTGCATAGCACATGATATATAAATGAGAAATGTTAACATGACAATGATATAGATTTACAAAGTTAAATTACATTGTTTCTTCATAATTTAACTAAGTAAATATATTCAAAAGAATCAATGGGTTTCTATCTTGCAACTGTACAAGATCTACAAAAGATGATTCATTGTTTTGTCATTCCAAAAGTATGCACGACACAAAATGTAGCTAGGTCTTCTAAAAGTCCATTAGCTATGTTCTTGAATACTGGCGACTAAACCTGTTCGTCACCTGAGAAAACATGCATTTAAACAAAGTCAACACTAGGTTGGTAAGTTCATAAGTTTGATAATTGAAAACATTGAATTGTTCACATCCACAATCACAATGTCATACATGATACTTGTAAGTTGTTTGATTCATCTGTTCTCACAATGGCCTCTCCATAGTTATAGTTACAAGTAGTATCTCATCCTATTAGCTATGCTTATATATAGGGCATATGTAGGGGAACAAGCCCCAGTGAACATTACACCACATACCTAATAGAACTTAAAACCACTTGCAATACAACTATGGATACCCATTCTCAATTCACATGTTCATCCCGTATGTTAATCACCCGTCCATTATGTTCATCACCCATTGTATCATATGTAGAATAATATAATAAGAGGGGTTTAGTTATCAAACCGAAGTATTGATACACCCTCGATATGTTAAGGAAGATAGATTATTTTAATCTGATCCTCGTTATTATTCTATTACTTGTGGGGTTAACTGTTAATCACTTTTAATAATAAGAGTGTTAGTTAACCAATTGATATTTGTTCTCAACTTGAAGTGCATAGAGCCAAAAAGGAATCCATTGCAATCCTCACGTAATCAGATTACAATGCATCCGATTTACCTCTACCACTTTGTGTTTCCATAGACCTCATCGAAGCTATTACTAGTAATATGACATGAAAGAAAATAAATTCCTCAGTCTACTAGTCAATAGGAATCGATGGATTAATTACAATTATCACTGCAGATTAATATCACCATGTGTCGCTTTCCAGACCCTGACTGTTCGTCGCCCTGTCACCGGTCATACGTTACCGGCCAAATGATTATACGATCAACATACCAGCCCTACAAGCTAGAGGTTTGTCAGACCTATGGTACCACTATGCTATCGTCGGTTTAGTCACGTCAAACTAACTAGTCAGCGATTTGTGTGAGGGACTTACAATGATCAAACTTGAATACATGGCACATGATTGAAATGATATAATACAGACAGTTCAAGAGTAATCAATCGTATTGTGTTCTCCAATGTTGTTTGTCCTCAATGTTGTGTTCTCGTTTTTGTTAACAAAGTTAAATAAGAACTTGTCTTAATACACAATGTTAGCTTGTTGTATGGATGATGTTGTTATCATGAAGTTACTTTATCATGATTATCATTATTGTTGTTCCATATAGTCACCCTGTTGCCACTATCGTGTTGTAAGAACTAGTCTTACTACACTTAGTCGACTCAGGTGGTGGATGATACTTGTTTCGTGTTATCTTGTAGTCTGCACCGAGTTGCAAACTGAGTGCTATAGGAACTTGTCCTATTACACTTAGCTAACTCCGGTGATGAATGATATTATGAAGATATATTATCTTCGTATCATTCATGTTTGTTGTTGTTGTTGTCATCGTGTTCACCTGCGATAACCTCATTGTTTGTTCTTATAAGAATAATTAAGTGTTATAAGATAAAATCTTACAACTATGTTATTCTATTGTGTTGATGATTCATGAAGTTATATTATCATGTTCTTCTTAGTTGTTTCTGTCTGGTTATGATCATACAAGCATGCATACAATGATAAGCAATAATAAGTCAAACAATATTATCTAAATCAAAGTATAAACAATATGTTGAACTAAAACTTTTAAATAAATAAAAGGTTTAGCATGTTTCTCAGCCCCGAGAGTTTAAAATCAGTTAAGATTAGAAAAGGGGCGTATGAACTCACCTTGTAGTTGTTGTGGTTGACTTAGCCTAAACAAAAATGCACGCGCTCTTTGTTGTACTTATTGTTGTATTCACGATCCTGTATTGATTTCACGTTGTTTGTAACTTGTAAGTATGAGTTGTATGTACTTGAGTGTGTGTATGTGTGTGTGTTAACCCTAAAGTTGGCTAACACTTGTGAGTCTCGGTCATCATTCGGCCTTGATTCTCTTTAAATTGTTAATATGGTATGACTTTATGTTTCATTTGCTTTAACCCATTCTTGAAATTTCAAAACTTTCGCATGATATGTTAGTTACTTGAAATGCTAGGATCTTTGTAACCCAACCTAAGAATACACTTAAGTATATGGTTTAAGACCCCACATGTTGTCCTAGTTAAACTCAAAACTATTGTTACATAGTTAATAAATAACCATGCATTTAAGTGTACCACCTTGGGAGTTTGGAAACCATATAGTTCTTAAATGTTAACTCAAGTTCATTGATGTTAGGCCTTGCTTGTTAAAAGGTTTCGGAGGTATTAACTTGATTTAACCCAATCAATCCCACCACCTTTGTAGTTTTCATTTGTATATCCCATGCATACCATCCTTAACCGAATTAGTTTAGGTGTTAGTTCACATCTTGAATCATGTGGGCCGAATAGTTATGTGGGCTGAGTATGTGGGCCGAATAAATGTTGTTGGGCCAAGATAGTTTCCTGGGCCGTATAATGATGTTGGGCCGAATTCCATCACTCTTGGGCCAAATCACACACTTGGGCCATAAGTGTATGCGTGGGCCAACTGTTGGGCTAAACCGAATGGGCTGAACTAAGTGGAGTTGGGCCGAATCAGTCCTCCCTAGGTCGAATGAGTTGGAATGGCCGAATAGTGTGCTAGGGCGAATGGGTTCCTGTCTTGGCCGATTGAAGGGTGGCTGCCGAATGAATGTGAGAGCCGAATGAAGTGGCTGGCCGAATGAAGGCTGTTGGCCCGAACGAAGCTCGACCAGCGAATGGTCTGTCCCGATCGAATGGCTGGCGACTGAGTGAATGCCGAAGGGAGGTGGCCATTCGGCCTTGGCCCCTTCGGCCAACTGAGTTTATTCTTCGGCCAACTGAGTTTGTTCTTCGGCCAAAGCAAGGCTACGCCTAGCACCGCCCCCATATCAGGGTCCTAAGGTGTTTTCGAAGATGGTGTAGGCCAGGAATGGTTCTCAAGGGTGTAGGATTCGAAGGGGATGGTTTAGAACCGGGTGAAGGTGATGGTTCAAACAAAAGGGTATGAAAACCCTAATTTTCGGAATATTTGCATCTAGATACCTCGAGTTTGGTTGGATTTCACTCCAGATCGGTTGTACTTCCTTGTAGAGGATGTTTATAGCTTCGATTTGGTTCAAGAATCACTCGATTTCATCAAGTATTGAGCAAGATACAAGGATTTGAAGTTCAAATTTGTAGAGAGAGAGTAGAACCGGGTTTTATGTTTTAGAGAGAGAGTAGAAGGGGAAAAATGAGGAGAATGAACTCATTCAAGGTATTTATACTCCGAGGGTGTTCGGGTTCGTTTCGTTTGCTCGGTTCGCGTTTTCGTTGCGTTTCCGGAACGTTACGCGCGTAGTTTCGTGTTAAAATAAGAAAATATATATTTTTAAGTTTTTTTTAAAGGTTGTGATTCCTAATAAATGTTTTATAATTATTTTTTTTCTTATTTAATTATCGTTTTGAAATCGTTAATTAGTTTCGTTTAGTCAGATCGCGTCACCTTCGCGCGTATTCGTTCGAATCGTCACCCGAATGAACACGACGATGGTTTCACTTTCTGACTTATGTTTTCTACTTTCCAGTCATCATTTCAGAACGTTAAACTCACATATATGTTTGTGTGAATCGTCACCCACACAAACACACTGTCAGTTCGTTATTCTGAAACGATACTGAAATTATGCTTTGAATTGTGTTTCCTCACTGACGGACTCAACTAAACTTCCTGTTTTCACATTGTTTTCCTTGAATTCACTTTTTTTTCATAATGAATTATCGACCATCTGATTCCTGTCATCTATGGATTTCAGATCGCAACCGACACGTTCCTGTTGTTTACTTGTACACTGTTGTTTCTCTTGATTCGTTGTATTAGTTTGTATTTAGGTTTTCACCTAAATACATACAACTATTGTTTATCGTGACTTTTTGTACTTACAGTATTAAAGTTTTCACTTAAATACGTACAACTGTTGCTTGTTATCTGAGTTTTGGTGTTACACACACTGTTCACACATTGTATTTACACACAGTAAATAGTGAAAGTGAACATACTGTACGGACTTGTGGGAAGATCAGGTACTGGATGTCACACATATCATTGATTATATTGGTTTTAGCCATTTGATTATAACAATGATTGTGATTGTCTTGATCATTTATTGAAATGCTAAGTTAAATCCAAGTGTTTTAAACTAATTACAAGCATTAAGATAATCATTGGAATAACGATCTGATGGTTATGTTAACAGTCAGATTAGTATATTGAATACGGTTATTAAACCTATGTCAATGTGATATTCTTATGTTTCATGATACCTTAATGATAAATAACAAGGATTGACTATTCCTAAATCAGAAATCCATCTGGAAAATGTTTCGGTGATATTATCAACAACAATACCTATTTGGTTAATCTGAGAACATCCTTATTAATCCAATGAGTCATCAACCTTGTATGAGGAACCTGAATCATTATAGGTTCCCACATTATCATACATTGTATGAAATTCAATTAAAACAATCGATTAAGGATTTAATATCAGTTTGATGACTTGAAATGCAATGTCCTTGACATTGAACATTAGGAAAGGTGATAAAACATTAACTAATGCAGAATTAAACCACAAACACAAGTTTGCGCGTTATCTGTTGACTTCGTCATCTCAGGTGAGTTTCGTACAACCCCCTTTCTTTTTAATGTTTTACAAACATCGTGGTATTACTGTGGAACTTTTCTCAAACATATGATATGTATCACTGTTATCTGTTTGATTTCATGTGGACTTGTGGTGAACTTGTGGGATTTCATGGGATTTTGGCCGTAGCTCTCTATCACGATATCAAAAAGTCCTCATCTTTTGAACCGTATCTAATGAACCCATGTGGGGCCGAAAAGGAAACAATAATAGTACTATTGGCTAACAACCCATTTGCCGGGAGCTTGCAACTTCCCTTGGTGTAAATGTTTGTTACATGTTTCCAATATCAGCTTAATGTTTGTGATAGACATTAAGAATGAGACACAAAGATATTTACCGACATGTAGTATCTTCACAAAACAGAACATTTCAGTCCGAAAGAAACTAGATATGGGTCCCATGGTTATTTTTAGAACTGTATCAATAACATGCATACCATATCATATTGTGTGGATCAATCATTACGAACTCACAAGCTTTGTGCTGACTTTTCAAACTTAACCATTTTTGCATGTAGACAGTGATAACATGTGAGAGATGCACAATCATGCACTTGTACTTAAGTAACTCAGTCTGTTAGTATGTTTAAGTTGTAAACTGTAACTTGTGGCTAGTAATGACATTATTATCCTTGTAATGTTTTATCTGTAAGTTAACCTTGTGTGTTGTGATACTGGATCAAGTAAGTTGCACCACATCTCTGAGACATCACCACTATGCTTCTGCAACCTTCCTAGTGTGATAGTAACATCATCAACAAGTGACGAGAGGTGAGTATATGACATAGTGAATCCAACCCCATTAAATATAATATATCATTGAATTGACTAGACAAGTTTACGAATATAATACTCAACATTTGAGAAAAGTTTGTTCATATTTGTTCATTTCAAAATTAAATGAACATGAATCAACAATTTGTTAATTTTGTTAAAAAGATTTATCAGTAAAAATAACAATCATGTTTAAAAATCATATTTTTAGAAAAAAACAAATAGTACCTATAGATTAATTTATAATTTTGAATGTTTTTTTAAGAAATTAACTGTAAAATTTCGTTTGATTTATTTAATAAAGAGATAAAATATTACTTATATATATATATATTAATTTATAAATTTGGTTTACGCAGAATTGATTTGATATTTATTAATTTAATTTCTTTGTTTTGAATTTTAAAATTGATTTTTGATTTATTTATTTTGTACGAATAGAATTGGTTTATAATTTTAATTAGGATATTTATATATTTATCCTTCTTAACTTACAAAATACATATTTGTCAAATCAAGCTTTAAGAACATTGTATATTATATATTGAAAATTTGTACCTTAAGGAAATATGTAATTGTTTTAAAGTTATGACAAAGAAAAATGTAATTCTCCCTCATAACTAAATCTATGTGTATTTATGTATGGGATAACAAAAGACACAAACAATATATGTCAATTAATTATTAATTATTATGTAGATGAAAAATCTTGTATTTATTTATTTTTTCTTGAAATTTTAATTTTTTTAGAGAAATAAGATAAATTTTATTGGTGTTTTAAAGTGAAAGTGTATTTATTTATACTAAATGAAGTAGAGTAGATAAGGTTTAAGTTCTAGTAAAAAAAGGATTAATTGATGAGAAGTGTGAGAAGGATTATGGGCTTGACAAGTGACATATATCTAATTTTTTGAAAAGAATATTTTGGTCATTGTGTTTAATGTTTCAAGTGATTGTGTAATATATCTACATTGTTGTATTTTATTCTTATATCATAGTGTGTTATTTTGTTATTAATTTTATGCATTAGATAAATTGTTGTGATTTATTTTTTTGGGTTTATGAATTAAAAGTACATAATTATGTTATTTAACCATTTTGTTTATAAATTCATAATTTTAAAAAAATAAATTATCTTAAATTTTTGGAAAATACATATGGGTCATTGTATTTTATGTTTAGGTTATTGTGTGATATATTCATCATTGTGTTTTCTGTTGAGGAGTTTGTGTAATATGCTCCTTGTTGTGTTTTGCGTTCAAGTCATTGTGTAATATACTTCTCGTTGTGTTTTACGTTCAGGTCATTGTGTAATATATTCATCCTTGTGTTTTAAGTTCATGTTATTGTGTAATATACTCATCATTGTGTTTACGTTAATGTCATTATGTAATATACTCATCATTGTGTTTTACGCTCATGTTATTGTGTTATATGCACTGTGTTATACGTTTTAACTTATTTCATGTTTTTTTGTTATTGTTTTCTATATATTAAATAAATTTATTATTTTTTATGTTTTCCATATTAGAAGTACGCAATTGTATTATTTCAACATTTTATTTTTCAAAACTTCTTATTTTAGTAACAAATATTTCATGTTATTGTATCATATATATTCATTATTATGTTTTATGTTTTTAGTTATTTGATTTTATCTTATCATTGTTTTTTATGTGTTAAAATTTTTTGTTGTTTTATCACTATGATTTACATATAAAAAGTACGTGATAGTGTTGTTTCATTATTATTAATTTTAAACCTCGTCATTTTAAAGGAAAATAGCAAGACACAATGACGAACAATAAAAATAATGACAAACAAAAAGACACAATAACAAGAAAAAAAAGATACAACGACGCCTTACATATATACAAAGTGAAGGAAAACGTAATTTTTTTTTATTTTTTATGTAACAATAATATACTTGTTTTTAGAGAAAAAAAAACGTTCTTTTTTTGGTGTAATTTTAAAAAAAAAATAACATTGTATATAAAAGACATGATGAAAAATCAACAAAAATGTATATGACTAAATACTATTTCACTAATTTTTTAATACAATTTTGATCCCAATTATTAAATTATATATTTAATGTCTCATAATCACTCTCATACTTCTCACTAATTTATATATTTTTACTATAAACTCACCTTAATAGATGATATATATTACATGCATTCATGCAATTTTAAAACCTTAAAAAAAGTCTAAAAGCAAAACCATTCCGACGGAATCTAAAAAAAAGAAAAAAAAAAAAACTTCGCCCATAAGAAAGGTGTGAGAAAAGACAAAGACCCCCAAGACTCAGAGTTGACGAAGACGATGAACGTTACTTTCCCTCTCTTCTTCCACACCACTGTCTTCCCTCTTAAGTCTTAACCGTCTATTTATAACGCCATTCATCCACCGATTTGCTTCATAAACCTAACCTGGAGTAATTCTTTCACGTACGTACAAACGAAGACGATTCGTGCATTGTAATGGCGTCAACAACCACCGCGGCGAAGGAGCATGTGGCGGAGATACGGCGGACGAAGTTCTCAATTGGCGGAGAACCGAATCCGTTGACGGAGGATCTTCATCAGGCTGTGAAGAATCTCTCTGCTGAGCTTTACGCAAAGGATGTTCACTTTCTCATGGAACTGATTCAGGTATTTTGTTAATATTCATGGCGCTTGCTGCTTAATCAATCATTGTGGTTTGTTTTAACATGCTTTTTGGTTGAATAATTCGTCGCAGAATGCTGAAGACAACGAGTATCCGGAAGGAGCAGATCCGTCACTAGAGTTTGTCATTACTTCCAAGGACATAACAAACACCGGAGCTCCGGCGACTTTGTTAGTTTTTAACAACGAGAAAGGGTTTTCACGTAAAAACGTTGAGTCGATCTGCAGTGTAGGACGGTCTACAAAGAAAGGCCTTCGTAAGCGTGGTTATATTGGCGAGAAAGGTACAATTTTTTTTTTTTTTTTTTTTAAATTGTTTAGTCGTTATTTGTTTATGTATATCAGTGCTTGTGTTACTTCTCTGTCAATTGAACTGTGTACATCCCTGTATTTTAGTCTTGTAAGTTAATTCTACAGTGTGTTATATACTCTTGATAGCTAAACCTATGTGATAAAAACTGATATTGAACTTGAATATGAACGGTCACATAAAAGAATAAACAATACAATAAACAAATCTGATGATAGGATCAGATGTAAGATTAAGACTATTTACCTATAACGATCTAATCTATATAACTCAACAAGAGAACTCTGATGAAATATCAAACATCAGATCTACAAATGAATCAAAAACACAAGATCTTAAAGAAGACAATCACAAGAGAACTCAGGAAAAAACCGATCATGAACTTGATTGAAGTTTTAGAGATTGAAACTTGTTCAACAATTTTTACTTTAGCCCTCAACAACTCCAAGCTCAACAATCAACAACCTCCATTTTTTTAAGCAGGTATAGTTTAAATCAAATATTAACAACAAAACATTGAGAAACTATAATCAAATATAATAGCAATTAAATTGATTAAAAGTAGTCTGAATCTACAAAACCCTTAAGAATAAAGTCATCCGACTATTTAAGACAAACACCCTTACCTAGACAACCTTTGAGATAATGAGGCAATCTCAAAGCAACCTTTATATGGGAATTCAAAGGCTTGTGCATAAATTAACTCAAAGCATGTACTGCATACGAAATGTCTAGACGTGTCATGTCAAGTAAATTAACTTCACTATCCGCTGTTGATATTTAGTTATGTTTTTTAATTCAAAATCATCCTGGTATGACTTTTCTAGATCAGTTACAATCACATTCTGCTGAATAGGATTAAGAACTGGTTTACAACCCAACATTCCAAATTCTAGTTAACCTCCAAATTCAGTTAACCTTCGAGATAGCGAGGCAATCTCAAGTTCAATCCCCACTAAGGCTGGTCTTCCTTGAAGGCCACCGACCTGATTGCTTGCAGCCGTGTTTTACGCGTTTCTTTTGGTTAGTCGGGTATTGGGTGGGACCCGTGCTAGGAATCAAAGAGGCGCAGCGGAAACCGATTAACTCATACAAGCACACGAAAACAAGAAAAACAGACATACATAAGATATAACGTGGTTCGGTCGATGGACCTACGTCCCCGGGTTGCAACTAGGGATTCTTTATTGATTAGGTGTTAAAGATTACAATTACATGACAATGCTTAAATAGAAAAACAATTAGGTTAAACCCTATTGGGCCAGGATTAGGGCCGGCTGCACTAAACCTCCCAAAGGCCTACGAAACCTAACAATCTCCCATTCGGAGGCCTTGCGATAGAATCAAGCCCGGCATACAACATAAGCAATCCAGTCATCCAGTAAATCCAGTAATTTTCAATAACAAGTCTTCCAAGCCTCAATTCCCAAGAATAAGCTAAGACTTCATCATATCCAGACATATCTCCCTAGTGCAAACCGCCCCTCAATCATCAAGTACAAGAAGGGCCAGTTGTAGCTCCCCTGAGCTCCAACTCAGTCGTGACAAATCATGTCAACGACTTATCCTCTAGTCTTCAAAACCCAACGGCTCTTCGTAACTGTACCCGGAACACAACCCTTGCTTGTCACCGAATCCCCTGAATGGTTTAGACTTATGAACACGTTCAGCTAACATCTCCTTGGCTCCAAACTTCACGTTTGCAAAATGAACTCTCTTAGCACGAGATTTAGCGAACCATATTTTGTTTCGCTTAACCGGGAAGTCATACATCCCTCAACAGGTTCATCAACCAAATACAACGACCCATGCTTCATACAACGAGCAATCACGAGATTTCCTTTGACCGCCTTCCATTCATTTCTACCAAACCTTACTTGCATTCCCTATTTATCCAGCTGACCCACAGAAATCAATTTCCTATTCAGCCCCGGAATAAACCCTGACATTCTTCAGGTTTCATGTAGTTCCCAATGAAGTAACCAGATCAACATCCCCCATGCCCGTGACTTCAAGTAACTCGTCATTTGCAAGTCGAATCTTCCCAAAATCTCCTTCTTTCAGATTTAGTATCGTTTCCCCGCTGTCCATGGCATGAAACGAAGCCCCTGAATCCATGACCCAAGAGTCTACATATCTTTTAGCGCTGCTTACCAAAGCATCATCATCATAAACGCCCTCAGCAGCGTTCACTTGCTTCGAAGTACCCGTGCATTGACTCTTAACATGCCCTACTTCATTACAGCTCCAACACATCACAGTCTTTCGAGTCCTAGACGGACTCCCCAGACTCCCACTGCTTCTGTTATTCCCTCTTCCCCTACCAACATGTAGCATCTCAGAAGATGATCCTGCACTAGTACTCTTCCGGCGAACGTCTTCACCTAGCACAATATCACGGATCCCCTCAAATGTCATATCAGTGGTCCCAACAGAACTAGTAACAACAGTCACTGTCCCAGACCAACTATCAGGTAGTGAAGACAACAACAACACAACTTTTGTCTCATCATCAAACTTGATTCCCACATATGACAATCTGGACAGAATCGAATTCAGATTATTGATGTGAACTGTAACCGAGCTTCCTTTGTTCATTCTGGTCATGAACAACTCCCTCATCAAGAACACCTTGTTAGCAGCAGAAGGCTTCCCATACATATTCGACAGAGCTGACATCATTCCCCGAGCAGTAGTCTCATGCATGATGTTGAATGCAACGCTCCTCGTCAAAGCCAATGTAATAGCTCCTCTGGCTTTCTTGTCATTTGAGTTCCATGCAGACTCAGCAGCTGCATCCATCTTCTCTGGTTTATCCTCCAGCACCATATCCAAATCCTTCTGACTGAGCAATGCCTCCATTTGCATTTTCCACCAGACGAAATCAGTTCCATTGAACTTCTCGATCTAAATCTTCCCCTTATCAGCCATTTGAACCCGGTAACAAGATAAACCCAACTGAAAATACCCAACACCTTCTTAATCAATAAATCCGGCGAATACTCCAACCAATCCCAATCAAATCTCAACTGATCAGAGAACCACGATCATTATCAGCTGCACCAGACCCGAAAACCCGCTGAAAATCGACAAAGACGACTCAAGGGTTCAATTTTGTAACCCTAATCGTCTAATTCCAGTCAATAGTCACAGCAAACGCAATCCCAAACTCAGCAGCAACGATCCAAGGCTCAATTGAACCTAATCAGCCTCTGATCAAGAAATTCAGACCAAACTTGTGTCAAAAAACAGGTTCAATCGACGAATCCAAGGCTGAAACAACCTAATCGCGAATCAGAACAACGAAATCAGCCTAAAACAGTCTCAATCAACGATTCCAAGGGTTTAAAACCCTAATCGCGAACAAAAAACCCCAAAACGGCCGGAAAATAGGGCGACGACGGCCAGCGGCGATCCGGCGGTGGCGGCGAACCCTAGCGGCAACGGCGACGGTACCTGAGGCGGCGATTGACGGCAGAGGAGGCGACTAACTCAAGGGTGAAAACCCTAATTCCTCTTTGACGGCTGTAATCAACGAACTCCAAGGGTTGGGAAAACCCTAATTCGTAATAGCAGACAAACGCCTCACCCTCTTTCTGATTTTCTTTTCTTTTTTCTTTTCAGCAACCGTCTCAGTGCGTTCGTATATTAATGATCAATGAGTCAAGCTCTCATGCCACTTGTTAGGAATCAAAGAGGCGCAGCGGAAACCGATTAACTCATACACGCACACGAAAGCAAAGAAAAACATACAGACACAATTAGGTTCGGTCGATGTGACCTACGTCCACAGGTTGCAACTAGGGATTCTTTATTGATTAGGTGTTAAAGATTACAATTACATGACAATGCTTAAATAGAAAAACAATTAGGTTAAACCCTAATGGGCCAAGATTAGGGCCAGCTGCCCTAAACCTCCCAAAGGCCTACGAAACCTAACAACCCGGGGGTTTACCATGTAAGTGGGTTCCCACGGTTATAAAAAATCAGTTATTCGGTGACAAGCACAATCAACTTTCATGACGCCTTTTAAATTTACAAATTTTATTAGAATATATATTAAAAAAACCTTCAAGTAAAAAAATATATACATCTTCATCTAACGAAATGCATTATTAACATCAACTTGATACAAAGGCCATTTCCTTTGAACATCCAATGCTATAAGGCATCTAATAGTGACTGATTTAGCTATAGGTGAAAAGGTCTCATCAAAATCTTACCCTTTTCTTTGATTATATCTTTTTACGACTAACCTAGCTTTATATCTTTCTATTTCACCTTTTGCCCTATATTTTATCTTATAAACCCGACTACATCCTATAGTTTTTTTTCCTAATGGCAAATTAACTATATCACATGTATCATTTCTATTTAAAGCTTCAATTTCTAAATTCGTAGCTCCTATCAAATTTGAATCTTTAGAAGCTTCTCCGTAAGATTGTGGTTCTATACTTTTACTTGACACAGAAGTAAAAACCAAATTTCCAGATGACAGTTTTCCTAAATTTGTTATTTTCTCAATATCATATTTGACTTTGCCACTATTAGTAACAAACTCGCAATAACTTTTAGGAATAATTCCTATTCTAGATGATTTTTAGGATAACACAGAAGATGATTTCTATTAATCAAATAAACAACGGTTAAACACACACTCCGAAGACATATAAATTGGTAAACCTGATTGAAACAGTAGAGATCTTGCTACAATCAACAAGTGCCTATATTTTCTCTCAATCATACCATTTTGCTGAGGTGTATAATACACACAAGAGGTTTAATGAATAATACCATTATTATTAAAAAAAACTTTGTTACTCTTTTATTTACAGAGTATGTTCCATTGTCAGACTTTACACATTTAACATTTTTATTAAACTGAGTTTTTACAAAATTAACAAACATTTCAATGTGAGCAATAACTTCAGCTTTAGACCTAAACACCTTAAAGGAACCCCATAGATCTAAGTGAATCAACTCTCCTATTTCCTTTGACACATGACTACTCAAAGGAAAAGGAATTCTAGAGTCTAGACTGTTTAGGCTTTAGCCATGTGACAGATCTCACATAGCTCTGGTTCAGATCCTATTGTAATTCTAAAATCACCTTTTTTAGCGCATTAAGCACTTGATCAAGAGGCTGACCAATTCTGCTATGCCACAAACGTTTAATCACATTATTAGTAGTAGCAGTATAACAAGACTCAGTAGATTTACATTTTTTATTATCATAAACCATCTTTTTGTTCACCAATATGCTGCACTTATTTTGTGTTAAGTCCTGAAGGTATCAATTAAACTCATCAAAACATCTTAGTTCATTATCCTTAGCCAAATTATAAACTGACCTTAACTTTACATAGTATTCAGGAACTAATAAATCTTCATGTAAAACCGAATTATCAATCTTTAAACTACCAATTTTTCAATCTTTGAACTTGTGCCATTTGGATGTTTTACCGACATTCCTAGATTGTTAACATTTATACAATCAAACATGTTTGATTCTGACGAAGACGTGTGCTGATTAGCTCATGAATCTATGATCCAACCTTGTTTATCATTTATCATGAAGAAGTTTGAACAAAAAGTATAACCAAGTAATTTAAAATTACATGACATGTTAGAACTTAGTGAAGCAGTCCCAGTTCCTGATCCCGCATCTGCTGACCCTTTATCACTAATTAAAGATTAATTTTGAAGCTTTAAAAACCTTTGGAACTGGTTTGACTTCCTTTACTAAAACTTCTTTTCTTTTACTAGCAGAAGGATATTGAATAACTCATAACATCATTCAATAGCATGACCAGTTTTGTTATGAGTACACTTTCGCAAAGGTCCTTCTCTTTAATTATCAGAAGCATGTAAACCTTTTCACCAGATACTAATTCAAATGCAGCTTTAACAGATGGTAATGGGTCTTTCGTCAAAATAGTTGATCTAATAGGTTGACACACATCATATATACCCATTAAAAACCACTTTAGTTTAATTCGTTGATTAAAATCACATATATATCTGTAGAAGCATCACATACACAACTAGGCAAATTAGACAAAGCATCAGATTGTCTCCACATAGAATTAAGCTTATGATAATACTCAGAAATAGTTGACTCACTTTGAGAAAGGTACCTTTTTTTAAAATTGTTTTTGGTTATTTAGTCATTATTTGTTTATGTGCTTCAGTGCTTGTGTTAATTCTCTCTCAATTGAACTGTGCTCATCCCTGTATTTTAGTCTTATAGCTTAATTCTAAAGTGTGTTATAATGCTATTGTTAGCTAATTTTATGCCACACTGAATTCGTTGTATATGTGATCATAGGTTGTGTTTGCCTGACTTTTTTTATGTGACTGCGTTTTACTCATATTTGTTAAATTCTGTTGACGTAAGCGAACATCAGTGTAGCTCTACAATAAACTAAAATTTCTTATCATAGAAACCTGATTAACAAAACATATTTGACTCAACTAATAATTTGGAGGATTTTGGTTTTTGGCATTCTTAAAAATCATGATCAAAGTAAAGCTTCTTTCAAATATTATTAAATATTTTTTAATTATTATTTATGTAGAAAGTAATATTGTTGAGGATTTTGGTTTTAGCAGTCTTTTTAAAATTATTAATATGATATAACTTTGAATTGGAACATATAGTTTAGTTTTTTTATTCTGTATTTCTAATATGTATTGTAATATAATATAGATACTGTGTTTCTGATGCATGTTTACATTTTCATCAGGCATAGGTTTCAAGAGTGTATTTCTGATAACATCTCAGCCTTACATCTTTAGTAATGGCTATCAGATTAAGTTCAATGAAAAACCATGCCAACAGTGTAATGTTGGTTATATTGTTCCTGAATGGGTTGAGGAGAATCCAACTTTATCTGCCATTCAAAGTGTATATGGTTTGTCTACTTCTCTACCAACCACCACCCTTGTGTTACCCTTAAAGTCAGAGAAAGTCAAACCGTGAAAGATCAGCTTTCAAGCATCCACCCTGAAGTTCTCTTATTTCTTTCAAAGATCAAGCGTCTTTCAGTCAGGGAAGACAATAAGGATCCCAGACTAAACACTGTGAGTGCAATATCAATCTCCAGTGAGATAAACTTTGTTACTTTGAAAAGCATGGATGCCGAGTCCTACACGCTTCATCTTACTGCTGATGTTTCTGGCAATGAAGTTGATACAGAATGTGGCTATTACATGTGGAAGCAAAGGTTTCCTGTGAAGCAAGAAAATAAAGTTGAAGTTAGATCTGAAGTAGAGGAGTGGGTGATTACATTAGCTTTTCCAAATGGGAAAAGACTCAAAAGAGGTGCAAGCATGCCTGGCATCTATTCATTTTTACCAACCGAGACTGTGACAAATTTTCCGTTCATAATCCAAGCAGATTTTCTCTTGGCCTCATCAAGGGAAAATATCCTCTGGGACAACAAATGGAATCAGGGAATTCTTGACTGTGTACCTGCTGCTTTTTTAAACGCATTTACCTCATTGGTAAAGTCATCAGCAGCTGCTCCTGTTTCCAGCCTTCCTAATCTGTTTAGGTTCTTACCTGTCAAAGAATCCTCTCATATAAAACTGAATCATGTCCGGGATTCAATTAAGGAAAAAATTATGAATGAGACTATTGTTCCATGTGAGTCACACATGGAGCAGAAGTTGTTTCGTAAACCCAATGAAGTTGGTAGGCTGAAGCCTGGATTTTGGAGCATATTGAACACTGCGAGAAGCCAAGGTGTTAGTTTCTCCAACATTTCATCACATGGATCCTATATTCTTGCTTTTTCTTTTGATCAAGACAATTACAATTCCATTCTGGAGTTTATGGAAATTCAAGCTATTGATAATGGATGGTATGCCAAATGCATTGCGGGGTCTAATCTTGTAAGGGCCGTCTCAGAGGAACTTTATACGCAGCTTTTGGTGTTCATAGCAGAGAATTGGGTGTCCTCGTTTTACACTACTGACATCAAGAATATACCACTTTTAAAGTATGTTGGGTTGGATGGAAAAGTCAATTTGTTTAACATCAATGCATGTGCAAACAAGCTGCTTGCTGCTGATTCCAATCACATCTCCTGGTTGATTAACTGGAACACAGAGTTCCACTGTTTTACTGGTCAGTTTTTTCTGCCTGCTGTCACACAAGAAGCATTTAGATCATGTTTGAAGATGCATACTTTAAGAAAGTGGCTGATGGAGGAGGTGAAGGTTAAATTCGTCTGTATTAGTGAATATGCTGATCATATTATTCCTTCGGTCAAATGCAACCGCAAGCTTGCTGTTACTTATGCACATTTCCTCTATCACTCCTCAAAAAAGAGTTACTTGTGGGAGACACAAGTTGAAAAAATGTGTCGTGAAATGCCAATTGTTGACAACTATGGGCAAGTAACCATAAGCAGAAACGGGGTTCTTGTACCTGCTTATGGAAGTAAATGGGCAGAGCTGATTGGTTCTAATCCCTGGAGGCAACATAATTTTGTTGAGCTGGGAGAAGATTACACTTGGTCTGCGAGCTATTTTGGTAATTTTACATCAGGGCAAGATCTCCTTTCGTTCATGGAAAAATATGTTCAAGCTTCTGATGTTCCTTACCTGTCTCCCCCTAATGCTGCGGTTCCTACTCTCTCTTCGCCACTGACCAAAAGAAACACACTGTTGCTTCTTCGCTGGCTTTCTGTTTTGAAATCAAAGATGGTCTCTTTACCTGAAAGGTTTTTATTATCTATTAAAAATGGCTCCTGGTTGAAAATTTCTTTAAGTGGTTGTCCTGGCTACAGGCCGCCTTCAGAGTCATTCATGCTTGAATCATCAAGCGGGAATATTTTACAGAATGGATCAGTGCTTGTTGACATTCCATTGGTAGATGTTAAATTTTATGGTGATGAGATAAGGCTGTACAAAGAGGAGTTACGAACAATTGGTGTGCGTTTTGAGAATAAAGAAGCTTGTGAATTCATCGGTGATCGTCTAATGTCCCTTGCAGCTTCTTCAAACCTTACCAGAGACAATGTTGTTTCAATGCTGAAATTTATTCGGTATTTGGGAGCGCATTATATCCCTAGTGACGAATTCATTAACCGTATCAAACAAGGAAAATGGCTAAGAACATCTCAAGGGGATATGGTCCCAAAGAACTGTGTTTTGTTCAGTTCTGAATGGAATGCTGCTTCCCAAATAAGTGACATACCATTCATTGATGTAGATTATTATGGGCAAGATGTGCTTTCTTTCAAAAAAGAATTAAAGCTGCTGGGTGTGGAAGTGAACTTTGATGATAGTTGTTACCAGCTTGTCTCGGACAACCTTAAGTCCTCTTCTTTATTGACTTCTTTGTCATCAAAAGCCATGTTATTGATGTTAGGGTGCATACAGAAACTAGAATCATACAACAAGCTGGTGCAAGCAATTAAAAACAATAAATGCTTGAAGACTAACTTGGGCTACAGATGCCCATCTGAATGCTTTCTGGTCACTTCAGAATCTGAGTGGGGTTGTCTTCTAAAGGTCTTTGGATCGTTCCCCATTGTTGATGAGACCTTCTACGGAAGCTCCATTTTTTCAATGGAGAATGAATTAAAGAAAATTGGTGTTTTGGTTAACTTTGAAGATGCTGCGAAGGAATTCACTCACACTTTCAAGCAACATGTTTCAACATCTTCTATCAGAAAAGAAAATGTTTTTTTGTTCCTGGAGTGTTTTAGAAAACTAAAGAAAATGAAGCTCAAATTGCCAAAAGAACTCAAGAAGTGCATACGTCAAGAAAAATGGCTAAGAACTAGACTTGGTGACTTCAGATCACCAAATGATTGCATTTTGTTTGGTACAGATTGGGAGCAAATTTCTTCAATATCTCTCCTTCCTTTAATAAATGACAGTGATAGCTTTTATGGCAGTAAGATCCATGATTATAAAGATGAGCTGAAACTGTTAGGTGTGGTTACTGAATTCAAATATGGTGCCAAGTTTCTGGCTGCTGCTGCACTTGTATTACCCGAGTGTTCAAGTAGCATTACTCCTGGAAACGTTTATGCGTTGCTTGATTCTGTGAAGATAATAAGAGAAAGTGCACCAGATTTTCTTGAAAAGTTTATTAAAAAATTGTCTCAGAAGCGTTGGTTAAGGACCCATTTTGGGTACAAATGCCCAAATGAGTGTTTGTTTTTCTATCCTGTGTGGAATCCTTTCTTGAAACGTGATGATGGTCCGTTCATTGATGAACTGTTTTATGGATCTCGGATTGGATCCTTCAAAAACGAGCTGAGTCTTTTAGGAGTCATAACAGATATTAAAGATGGATGCAAGTTGATTGCTAGTCACCTTGACGCTCACTCAAAGTTCGAAAGTATTAATCAAATATACAAATATTTGATTGAATTCAAATGGGAGCCTGAAGATGAAGACATTAAAAAGATTTGGATACCAAGAGGAACTGATAATGGAGAGTGGGTAACGCCTCAAGAATGTGTACTTCATGACAAAAACAATCTATTCGGTGGTCAGATGAATGTTTTGGAGAAATTCAAGTATGAGACGAAAGTGCTTGCTTTTTTTGCTAACACATTTAATGTGAAGGTCCATCCGTCTGTTGACGACTACTGCAATCTTTGGAAGAAGTGGGAAATATCTGGACACCAGATAACCCACACTGACTGCTGTGCTTTTTTCAAGTTTGTGGTTAGAAACTTGAACTCAGAAGCAGAAGCGTTTAAAAATAGCTTATTGAAACTCCCAGTTATATCTCCTGATTCTGATGCTATTTTTCTATCAGACAAGCATGATGTGTTCATTGGCGATGATCTTTTTTTAACAGACCTCTTTCAAAGCTGTTCGCGTCCCATATTTGTTTGGTATCCTAAACCAAGCTCAAAATCTCTAACCCGAATCATGCTTTTGGATATCTACAACAAACTTGGTGTCCGTACCATTTCGGAATCTGCACAAAAAAACTTGTCTGACGTTGATCATGTCATATTGGAGCCCGTTAACTCAAAAGAAAAGATCATCAAAAAAGGTTTGTTTGAACTCATTCTTGGGTTTCTAGCTGATCCAAAGCTGAAACTTGACACGGAAAGAAGACACGAAGCTGTTAGCCGTATAATGGGAGTGGAAGCATTTGAGACGGTTGATCCAATGACAGTGAGATATAGTTTGTCTTTATCTTCTGGAGATTTAGTGAATGTTGAAGCTAAGAAAACTATCCGTTGGGACAAACAAAACTCAAAGTTGTTTATGCAGAAGATGGGAGAGGATTGCGGTCACAAGAATGTTTTAGAATACGCGACTCATTTTGCAGAAGTGATAGCTGAGGGGATGTTGTGGGAGAATGAAGAAGCTGTGCCACAGCTTTCTGAACTGATCAGGTTGGGTTTTTTGGTGGAGTTTGATGAGGAAGCAGTTGAGTTCCTGATGAAGATGAAAAATCTTCAGATATTTCAGGAGGACCATGACTATCTTTCTACCATATTCTCCAATTGACAGGTATGTAACATTTCACTAACTTTTTTTTTATTTTTTATTTTTATTTTATTTTATAAATTTTACTAGTTTTAGTGTTAAACTTTGTACTTGTGATGTTTGAAATGCAGGCAAAAGGGATGTGATGAAGTTGTTTTTGTGTAATGCTTTTTTAAGGTATGATATTCTGTATTGTCTTCCAATGTTTTGCCTCAGTCCCACTTCGTTTATTTCAGTTAATGTAACCGAATTTTCACTTTTAACTTTTGAATTATATGGGTTTTTATGATATGTACATATCTGTTTCTAGTTAGTTTTTTTACCTGCTAAACCGAAGACAATTTTTTCAGTTTACATGTGAACTTTTTGGCTCTGTGAAATTGATGATGACTGATGGATACCAACGCAGTTCAGTCACATTGATGAGAGTTTTTTATTTTATAGTTTCAATTTGCATTTGTGTAACGTTCTTTCATAGATAGAGATTGCATCAAACATATGCAAATCACAAATTTTTTATGCCTTATTTTTTGTGTCTTGATTTCGTTGAAACATTGTTCAAACCAATATAAATTTTCAGTTTGGTTGAGATTATAAGCCAGTTGCTTTAGAACCGATGTTTTATTGCAAGTGGCAAACAGTTAGTAGTGCCATTTGTTTGAAGGAGGTACCAACATATCATCATCATGTTTGTAAATGAAACCAAATACACATTTGCTTGCATGATAATAGCTTTTAAGGTTAAAATTGATTAATGATTTGTCAAAACTTTTGTAGCTAGGTTACTGTTGAATATTGTTTAGCTATAAAATAATAATATGAAAAAGTGTGATTTTGTTTAACCCTATCAATTTCACTGTCATAATAAGTGACAATGTTCACTCGTTATCATGCAAATAATTGCAACTAATATTAAATTTATCACATGCGTGTTAAAAAGTCAATCCTCTCTCTCTAGGACCATTGCAACCTCTATTTCATTTCTATAAGTTCCTAAAATACATGTAAATTAACCTATAAGAAAGTGGTGTAGTGGTTAAAGTGGAGACAACCTAGAAGTAGGGCTGTAAATATACTGAATGTTCAGCGAACAGTTTGTGAACCATTCGGCGGAAAGTTTGTTTATGTTCGTTTAGTTAAATGAATGAACATGAACACATGTCATGTTCGATCATTTTTGTTCGTGTACGTTCAGTATGCTTTTGGTTTCGTTCGTTTATGTTCATTTATTATATATATTCATTAAATGTGTTGTATATTCTTAAATTTTTTATTTTTAGTTTAATACCATAATATATAAGCTATTGTTAAATACTATAATAATTGACTTTGTATTTATATAATTGATTATCTCAAATGTTTAAGATTAAGAAAGTTGATTTTAATTCGCTCGTTGCGTTCGAGAAGCGTTTGTTGGCAAGTTCAATTCCTCAAGGAACGAGCACGACCAAGTTAAAAGTTAAACGACCTAACACGAACAAGGGCTCGTTAGTGTTCGTTCGGTTCGTTTACAACCCTACCTACAAGTCTAAAGTTTAATTCCCACTTAGGACAATTTTTATTGAAGGTCACCAACCCGATTGCTTGTGGTTGTGCTTTACGTGTATCTTACGGATGGGGGGCCCAAGGGTTTACATAGAGGTGGATTCTTAGGAGCATAAATAAAATATAAATCACGTAATTTAGAATTTTTGGTGTGCATGCTTTTTCTTTTGCTTACTAAAAGTAAGTTATCCTTCAAATGATTTGGAAAAATAGAGGTGCATTATCGGATGATGAGACCAAATAAAATTTTAAAAAATATAATAAAGAAACATCAATGGTCATTATGAACACATAATAAAAGAAAGCTAATTACATTGCCAGTTCTTGTGTGTTATGTTAAGTTTGCAATAATAGAGCCAACTTCGAGAAGTTACCCCAGAGCTATTTTAAAAATTGTAAGCCCAGCAGCCTTAAATTGGATGACCGTAAACTTTTTTTTATTAGATGACTGAAATATGATTGATTACGATCCTGATGAAGACAATCCTCACCTACTTTGTAGCTGAAATTGAACAAAAATGAGTTATAAACTAGGGATACAACCTGCGCTTTGCGACAGGACGGATCGAACTTTAGTGAAATTTCTGTAATTTTGATTATCTTTTTATAATATCTTCGCAAAGATATAATGTTTTTTAGTCGTTACCGGTCTCATTCTATAAACATATCACCATCAGTCGATACTACCATGATTAGTATTATTTAAAAACAACGACAAATGAAATTTATTGAGAAAAAAGACAGATTATATTAGAAACCTGAGAAGGTAAAGTGGTATTTACAGGTTAAGGGGTGACTTCCGAAAACTTTTAACCCATAATCGCGTACCATGACACATGAAGGGATGATATGAAAACGAAATAACCTTGTTGAGAAATCCAAACAAAAGAAAAGACGGGAAGGACACATAGGAGGCACATGAAGCACACGTGGAGATTAAGCATATAGAGATGTTGCCATGAATTGAAACCGTGACTAACTGAAGCAGATTAAAGCGTGCAAACGAACTGACCAAGTCATTGATTTATTTGAATTTCCACCGGCAACATATATATTTAGAACCAACGCTGGTGAAAGATGACCATCGACATAGGCTTTTAGGATATTCCTTGCAACTTGTTCACGCGTTATGGCGGGGATTAAATCCACACGTTAAGAAAAAATCATTATGCCTCCCATATTATGGTACATCTAAAAAAAACTAATTTAATAGACAAAATTTCAAGAAAACTCAAAAGCGACGTATTTGTAGCGTGTTTTACAAAATTCATGTTTCGTGTTACATCGATAACATTATATTGATTAGCTAGGTACATAAAGTGAACCTATGTAGTGATGACGGTTTGGTTATAGATATTGAAACTAAAATGAAAAACAACTATATAAGGGTATAAATGTTCTTTAGTCGATGTTATTCTTATTTTTCACTTTTCAGCCTACCAGCAAGATGTCAGTCGATATAACACACGATTATGTTTTTTAAATTAATGAACAAATGTATTGGAGAAATCATATTATATATATACACTAAAGTGAGGGTGAATCATAAATTAAAGTCTAAAGTGAAAGAAGAAAACTAATGAACTTAGTGAAGAAAACACAAATTATACATATACTACTATTGATGTATTTTAAACTTTAAAAACTCAAAAGATGAAAGTTATTTTTTTCACAGTGACAGATCAAGAAATAAAGCCTAAAGAAAAGTAAAACGATAAAGAAAAAGTAAAGGAAGTAATTTTATAATTATTGTTTAAAAATAAGCAAACCAAGTTGTTAATAATTATAAAAAAGATTGTCGTTAACGATTACAAGTCGACCCCAATAACATGTGTATACACTATGAGAATTTATTTAATATAATATAACATAATTAAGTAATTAGAGTATAAAATTGTGGGAGAATTGTGAAAATTTTTTGTCAGGCAAAAGAAAAATGAAAAAAAAATGGTGTTAGAAGGAGTCGAACATGCGCCAAAAAGTATCCCAAAACAAACATGAGGTTTTACCGTCTTGACTATGTCATGTTTTATATTTTGAACTTGGAAGAAACATATTTGTATAGTAAACGCGTGTTTAGGAAAACACAATTTCACTCTCAAAGGCAAGCAAAAAACATGATGTCGTTGTGAGTCAAACCCAGGTACCCTTCGAATTGCTGCATACGACTTTACCATCTGCGCTACTGCATCCCATGTGTTTTTTATGTGAGCAAAACTTATTTATCAAGTATTTTCGCGGTCAGAAGTAAACACCGACATTACAAATTAAGATATATATAATGGCAATAATTGTATTTGTTAGGCTACCATTGCAACCTCAATCGTTGAAAGATGTTTTTTGGCAATAAAATACTTGAAGTCATATTTGCGTAATCTAATTGGGAATGAGAATATAAGCGATAGTTATATACTTGTTTTGTATAGAAAGAGTTATTTAGAAAAGTCTTCCAAGACAATGTTTTGGATAAATTTCATAAAATACCCTTTAAGAAACAATTTTAGATGTATTGTATTTTTCATTATGTTTTGCATATGAATTTCATTTGATTGCGTTTTTTTAACATACCCGACCTGATCCAATTTAATCCTACTCAAACTGACCTGAACAAAAAAGAAAAAATTATTATACAACGATACTCAAACGACCTAAAATAATTTTCGTCCGGTGTAAATTTTTTTTTTGAATCCGACACTAATATCACATGAAAAAAGTGTGTAATTGACTCATTAAAATATTCCTACAATTGCTCCATGTAGGTTTTCACTTTTTAGTATATGCCATTATCTAAAGAAACATTGATAAGCAATTGTTTTTCAAATTTTTTTCCAAACTAAATAGCGACAAAATTAGAGTTCCGTTTATCAGACCGGTTAAATCATTTTTTAAAATTAGATAGCATTATTATCGATTTTATGGATAAAGCTAAAATATAAATATATATATATATATATATAAATATATATATATATATATATATATATATATATATATATATATAAATATAAATAAATAAATTACAAAAACAAAATTCCATTCAAGTGATAAGAAAAATAAAAATGCATAAGTTATACTTCGAGAGATTTAATTAACTTTTATGCTTTATTTCAATTTCACCACTCATATTTTACACAGTTTACATTTTCGTATTCTTATTTTTTTCTATTTATTTTAGTTTTCTTATTTTTAATGGCAATTCCTAACTTTACTATGATAAATATATCATAATCTAATAATATCACCCTCAAGATTCAAACATTTTATCATTTTGTCTCTAATATAAAAAACTTGTCCCATGTTTTATTTTAGTTTTGTACCTCTGTCAACATACAATTCACTATCTTCATTCAAGTTTCAATACATCTTTGCTTTACAATTTTCGTAACATATTTTGTCTTCTAACATATTAGGCTAGCTTAAAGATAAAAAACTAATTGGCTAGCGAACAGATGAGTCGAGGCAATAATGTATATCTCCAACGACACTCTAAAAATAGGCCTTAAGCCACTCAGTCATACCTCCAAGGATCTAAATAAGTGGAGACGCCATAGCCCTTACTATCAGGAAACAAAGGTGCTCTATATTTTCATTATCTTTTTTTTTTATCATCATTCGTCTTTCATTTCATGAAGTAACTCAAGATTAGATCATATATATCGTAAAGAAAAGAAAATTTTCATATGGTGTGAGCCGTCTCATATGGACCACCAAAGTTCGTATCTAGATGAGATTGAGACCTAAGGGGAGATAGGATGGTCTCCGGTACGCCTAGTGTTTTCCGGCAAGATGGTGGCTACACGGTTGCAATTGCTTCGAGTTGGCCATTCGAGTAAGTCATGTGGCCTAAATCATCCACACATCATACAAAAAAAACCGGATGAGTTTAGAGTTTGAGGTTTATGACTAGTGAAGGATTGAAATATTTCTATTGTAAGTAACAAAGGTAGTTTTAGGGAGTTTAAAATAAAAATAAGAGTGGCATAATTTGGTTGGATTAAAGTAAAATAATTAAGGGTTAGATGAAGAGGATTGTGCCCCCCAACCGACACTAAGAGTGGTCAAAATTAAATCATATATTTTATACATTAAGTTTCTTTTCGCTTCTTTGATATTTTTTTCTTGTTTAATCTACACCTTTTTTTTAATTTTTAACTTTGATTGTTTGGTGAATCTAGAAATTGTTAAAGTTTTAAGGATTATGACAAGATTTTTTTAAAGAAGTTACAACTTGCAAGACTCTTATATTATAACAATCTATATCTATGCTATATAATAATAAAAATTTTGATATATCACTTGCAAACATTATAGGTCACTTGTCAACATTATAGGCTACTTAAATATTTTTTTCCCCTCCTCTCTCTCATAATAAATATTTTTATACCATGTTTTTATTAAATTTTGATCTTTTTTTTGATCTTCTCTCTTCTATTAAATATGAATGGATTATATTTAACTTAGTAAATAATATGATTAAATTATGAATCAGTTTTTTATTTTTTATAAAACGTCTTTGAAAAATATGTATTATGTTATTTTAAACAAATGATTTTAAAATTCAAACATTTAACATGTGTAAATGTTTAACACGTCTATGTAAAAAAAAATATAACTAATATTATTAGTATTAATATAGTCATGTAAATTTAAAAAGATGTAATAAAATTATTTTAATTATGTAAATTCATGAAGACATAATTATAAATCACATTATTTTTTATTCGCAAACCCGTGTGTTACACGGGTCTATAAACCTAGTGAAAAATATATCAAGGGAGATGTTAGTAAACTACTAAACTGTTTTCGAAAACTCATATATAACAATTAAAATGTATTTACAAAAACATAATATTTTAAATTACTACTATACTTAATTTATGTGACCACCCCACCAACCAAGAGAAATATGTAGCAATGGCTGGCTGATTTAAATAAGGATCCCAACACTTTGTCTTACAATGCGAATAGCTTTCTCGATTTAAATAAGGAGCCTTGCGTTGAAACTTTCTATGCTTATGAAAGAAACCAAGATTTTGGATTGGAGAGTTAGCCTTCATATAGTCAAGAAAGCTTGTATCGACCAAATGATGAAGCTTCTAAACCACAACATATAGGTCAAAACTATTTCAACAAAGGTCATCATGCAAAAATGTTTGTGATGTCAATCAGGTATAAATTAGTTTGAATTTTATGTTCTTAACATTATATAACTTTAACTATGTACTATTGTTTTAGAATTTAATTGTTGTTAGTTTAATAATAAAAAATGATAAACAGTATTAATTTAAATTACAAACGTTATTAATTTAAAATTTTTAACGATAAACGAAATACTAAACATTGACAAATGCTATTAATTTCAAATTATTAAAAGCTATAAAGTTCATAAATTTTTATTATTTTAAAGTTTAAAAAAAGTTAATTATTTTAAATCATTTGTGACGTAAAGTCTATATTACATGTATCCAGAGTTCATTTTAATTGAAATTAGGGCTGTAAACGAACCGAACGAACACGAACGAGCCCTTGTTCGTGTTTGTTCGTTTAACTTTTAACTTGTTCACGAACGGTTCACGAACGCTAACCGAACGAAAAATCTTGTTCGTGTTCGTTCATTAAAGAATTTAGGTTGTTCACGAACGGTTCACGAACGCTAACGAACACATGTTATTTAACCAATAAAATCAACATTATTAATTTCAAGCATTGGAAAATAATCATTTATAAATATATAAATTAAAATATTATAGTATTAAACTAAAAATAACTTAAATGTCACAGTATTAAACCAAAAATTAAAAATTAAAAATATAAGATCACATTTAATTAGGGCTGTAAACGAACCGAACGAAACACGAACGAGCCATTTTTCGTGTTCATTCGTTTAACTTTAAACTTGTTCACGAACGGTTCACGAATGCTAACCGAACGGAAATTCTTGTTCGTGTTCGTTCATTAAAGAATTTAGTTTGTTCACAAACGGTTCACGAACGCTAACGAACATATATTATTTAAACAATAAAATCAACATTTTTAATCTCAAGCATTGGAAATAATCATTTATAAATATATAAATTAAAATATTATAGTAATAAGCTAAAAATAACTTAAATATTATGGTATCAAACCAAAAATTAAAAATTAAAAATATAACACATTTAATGAATAATATCATAAATAAATTTAACCGAACATAACGAACGTAAACAAACATGTTACCGAACGTTCACGAACACAATGACAAACACAACATCTGTTCATGTTCGTTCATTTAACTAAACGAACAAATTTCTTGTTCGTGTTCGTTCATTTATTAAGCGAACTTCCCGCTGAACGGTTCACGAACTGTTCGCTGAACGTTCGGTTCGTTTACAGCCCTAATTGAAATTACTATACGATACATAGAGATCCATATGTGGCGTACAACAAGGAATTTTGTTATTCATATCACGGAATTTAAGGTTGCGTTTGTCAGAACTTATATGCCACGTAGAGTATTATATGTGGCGTACAAGATGAAGGAAAACGAGGTGGTTGCCTCTGTTGTACGCTTCATAAAGGGATATACGACATGTACAGGGCCGGTGGGGTGTTAGATTAAAAAAGTTGGACGTGTGAATAACCAATCTCTTAGATATCATATTGATTCTGCATGATCGTAAAGGTGACCTAGTATGCAGCAAAAAAAAGGTAATGCACGAATTCTGTCATATTATGGAATTGATAAAGTGAAGTGAAGCCTCGCAAGAGATGACTTAATGACAATCAAATATGAAAAGCATAAAAATACCTTCCTCATAACTTCTCTATACACTCATAAGTTATCATACAATAGGAGCAATGTACCAATGTTACCTGATAGGATAACACCTTGTCAACTCACAAGGGACACATAAGGGAATACTTGATTTTCTAAAGAGCCGGGGACAGATAAAGAGATACTTTGTTTTTCTAAAAAGCCCATTGCCCCGTATAAAAAGAACGTCATTGATTGGCTCATAAAACAACAAATAAAGGATAAAACCAAAAGAGTCAACTATAAAAACAATCATAACCAAAAGGAATTTGTCCCAATGGCCAAGGTGTGTTAACGTGTTTCTTCCTAAAATAGGTTGAGAGTTTAAGTCCCATAGTTGACTAGAAAAGGTGAAAAAATATTCAAGAATAAAAACAATTGTAATTAAAGACCATGAAACCCTTTTGCATGAAATAGGAAAAACATTAAGGTCAAGAAGGGAGGACAAGTATAACTTGTAACTAATGTTGTAAAATCGGCTTAGCCGGTGCTTAGGAACTAGTCACCTACTTACCTTGTCAATTTGGTTCTAGTCGGCTGATAAATCGGTAGTTGTCCTAGCCGGTGTCTAGGTGACCAAGTCGGAGGAAATCGACCTAGTTAGTTTTTTTTTTT